>CM070720.1:35551735-36751735 GCA_036346275.1 Otatea glauca
TTGGGACTCCAAACCTAAAAGCGATGTCGCGGAAGAAGATGGCGCTTATGCAGGCGTGGCGCTCACGGCCAACAGCCTCTATCCACTTGGTGAACTTATCTACGCGGACGGCGGTGGGTGAAAGCCCGGCGCTTTCTGAAAGGCCCGACCGTCGAGTCCCAGACGGCAAAGGCCACGTGATGGGGATCGTCTCGTAAAGCTTGAAAGTGGCGAGATCGTCTGTAGAGCAAAGAAGCAGCATCCGCCAGCGGTGCGTCACGATATGCTCGGCGTCGACCACAGCGATTGGCGATAGAAACCTTGTCGAAAGGCCTTTCCACAAGAGATCGAGTCTTTGCGTGGTGACCGCGAGACTCCATTGTGTATGTCGTCCGCCGGTGTTTTCCTTGGTCGGTCAAGATACATTTTGGAGGACCGGAGGAACTCCTTTTTGAAATGCAGGCGTCGGGGCGAGATTTTGCCCGAGCGGCGCGGGCCTCGGTCGGTCGGGAAGTGACCCGTCCGTCAAGCGGTCGATGTAGGGCCTCCTCGGTCGGACTCAAGTGCTAGCACACCGCAGGCGAATCCGCCAAGTCGCCCGGCAGCGCGTCGGTCGGGACGGCCGTCTTTGGATTGGTCGGGTGGCCGCCAGCCGCCGAGTCGGTGGGACGATGGACGCAGGAGTCGAGAGCGAAGATCCCGGCGGGGACGGGCTCTCTTGGAGGCAAGATTGGCGGTGATCGGCCTCGCCATTGTAGCGTCGGTAGCTATGGTGAAGCTTCGAAACCCTTGAACCGCTCCTCGGCGGCGTACTTCTCGGCGATGCGGCCATGCGAGCGTCTCGGGGCTCCATGACCTTCATGACAGTCGACGACAAGCTTGGAGTCCCGTGGGCGTAAGCCGGCGGGCACGAGGTCGGCGATCGAGAGCCGTTGGCGAGCCTCGTGCTCGGCAATGTTGTTGGTCGGCGTCGAAGAGCAACCTAATGGCGTATTGAAGCTGTTCCCGCGGGAGATGATGGCGACTCGCGCCGCGCCATTCTTGGTGTAAGACCCGTCGATACATTGTCGATGCCTGGGGTCTTCGACCCCCAGTGGTGCACAGGCTTGTCCACTCGGCGAAGTCGGCGAACTGCGACGATCGCCCGTCAGGGCGTATATTATGCCATGGCCGCTAAGCTCGGCGCCCATTTGGCTATCCTTCACGAGGCATCGCGATTATGGATGATCTCGCCTAGTGGGGCGTGGTCACCACGGTGATGGCGTCTTGTCGAAGTAGTGAGCGAGTTTCCTCTTTGCGATGAGCACGCGTGAAGTAACCACACTGTGGAGTGCAGAGTCTTGGACTGGAAAGTACCTCAGCGATGAAGTAGACCGGCCGTTGTACCTTGAGCTCACGGCCTTCTTCCGCTCGCTCCACCACGAGGGCGGCGGCGGCAGGTAGTGGCGGCGATGTAGAGAACAGCGGTTCACTGGTGCTTGGGCGACCGGGGTGGAGGCGAGGCAGAAGGCCTTCAAGCGGTGAGGGCCTCTTGAGCCTCGGTGTCCAAGCGAAGCGGTCGGATTTCTTGAGCGACTGTAGGCGGCATTCGCGTTCGCGAGGCGAGACACGAAGCGGCTCAAAGCGCCGGGCACCGGTCGACCTCTGGACCCCTTTGAGGTTCTTGTGGGGCCCATCCTGCGATCACCGAGATCTTCTCTGATTGGCCTCGATGCCTCGCTCGAGCGATGAAGCCTAAGAGCTTTCCTTTGGGGACCCGAGCGCACTTCTGGGTTGAGCTTTATGCGAAGCCGTCGAAGGTTCGCGAAAGTCTCTTCTGGTCGGCGATAAGGTCGTCGGCCTTCTGGTCTTTACGACAATATCGTCGACATCGCCTCAACGTTGCGGCCGATCGGTCATTGAAGCACGTTTGCATACATATTTGGTATGTGGCGCCGCGTTCTTAGGCGAAGGGCATTGTGACATAGCGAGCAGGCGAGCGGAGTGATGAAGGAAGTCGCGGTGGTCGGACTCCTTTAAGCGCCAATCGGTGGTAGCGAGTAGGCATCCGAAAGGAAGAGACTCGCACCCAGTGATGGAGTCGATGACTTGGTCGATCTTGAGTAAGGAATGGGTCCTTGGGACATGCTTTGTTAAGACTCGTATAGTCAACACACATTCTCCATTGCCGTTCTTCTTTTACAAATCTGAGGTTGGCTAGCCACTCGGTGGCGCACCTCTTTCTGAACCACACGCCAAGAGTTTGGCGATCTCCTCCTATAACCTGCGCCTTTCCTCGTCGAGCGGCGCGGCGTTGGCGACCGGCTTTGAGCACAGTGGACGCTCAGGAGTGCTCGGCGACCTCCTTTGGAATGCGGCATGTCGGAGGACCTCCATGCGAAGACATCTTTGTTAGTGCGGAGGAAGTCGGCGAGGCGCTTTCCTATTTGGCGGGGCGTGGCTCCGACCCCGCGGTCTTGGTCGGATCCGCGAGGATCGGCCGTGACCTCCTCGTGTCCTCGGCGGATTTGAAGGATCCGCCCACGATTTCTTTGGATTCGGGGACGGACTGGCGGCTTCCCTCCACGAGCTTGTTGAGTTTAGCGAGCAGCGACCGCCGAGCGAGCTCGCGGTGCCGCGCTCATGATTGAAGCAAGGTGGAAAGGCGATGCAGCGGTAATGACTCCATGCGGTCCGAGCATCTTGACTGAGGTAGGCGTGGTGGGGATCGCCATGAACTTGGCGTAGCATGGCCTCCCGAGGATGGCGTGGTAGGCGGCGGAAATCCACGACCTCGAAGGTGAGGTCTCGGTGCGGAAGTTTCGGCTCCCCGAAGGTGATGGGCGGTCGACCGCCCGGCGGATGGGCTTCTTGGCGGGATGGCGCCATGGAAAGGTGCCTTGCTTGGCGGGAGGCTTGGCGCGGACCCCATGGCGTCGAGCGTCTCAGCGTAGAGGGCGTTAAGGCCTTGCCCCGTCCATCGGCACCTTCGTGGCGCCGTTAAACGGCGGGTGACCACCCGGTAGTACCTCCCGGTGTGGGGCCGCGATCGGGGTGATCGGTCCGATCAAAGGTGATCGGGAACTCCGACCACGAAGATATTGGGGGCGCCCGTGCGACGGTGTGGACCTCGTGATAGCGAGCTTGAGCCGGCGCTTGTCGTAGCAAGCCGATCCTCGAAGATCATGAAGCGTGCCGTCGGGCTCGGGGAACTTCGTCGTCGCCTTCTTCTCCGCCGTTCGCGGGCGCGGCGAGCTTCTTTCCTTTGCTTGCGGCGTGGTGGGGCGCTAGAAAGATAGCGCCTCGGACTTCGCGATCCGGTGCTTGTGCTTGACGGAGAACCCATGGTTCGGGCATGGGCGATCCATCAATTTCGAAGTGGTGAGCGCGGCGGTCGGCGCGCTCTTGCTGGCGAGGCGGTCGGCCGTGGCGACCTGCAGGTCTCACGGATCGCTTCCGTGCCGCTTCCGTTTGTCGGCGGTCGGAAGAGAACCAGTTTGACGCCGGGCTCTGCTGGGCCTTTCCTCCGCCGAAAATAGCCCCTCGGCCTCCTGGGAGGCGTGGTTGAGTGGCGATGTCGAGAGCTCCTTGGTGGTCTTGGGCTTGGCGGCCCGGCTTGTGCACCAAGGCCTTGCGGAGGTGCCGTAGATGAAGGCTCCCACGACATCGGCGTCGGAGATATCGGGAGCTCGTTGCCTTTGGCGGAAAACCTCGGATGTAGTCCGGAGAGTCTCCAGCTCTTGCTTGCAGACCTTCGAGTCAGAGTTACAGAGCGCTTATAAGTGCCACGGAAGTTCCGACGAAGAGATTCTTCAAGTCGGCCAGTTCTGACGGTTTTGGAAGCGGTACTCGAGCGAGCTCGGCCGAGTCCTTGAGTAGATGGGGAAGTCTTGGATGATGAAGAGATCATCTGTCGCTCCCGACCGACCGCGCCGGTAATCTTGAGCGGACACACGGGTTGGTGGCCCGGTGTACCAGCAATGTTGGTGGCGCGAATCGGGCGGAAATCCGCTGGCGGATCCGCAGCAAAAAGCCGTGGTCGGGACCATCGAGGGCTCGATTGCTGATGAGTGGCGCTCACCATCCGCAACACGTGAGTGGCGGCGTCCTCGCCATCTTTCTTGGCGCCTCGAGGTGGCGCGGATGTCGTAAACATTACCGAAGTATTGGCGCACGGGTGCGTGAGGCACAGGGTGGTTCATGGTGGGTGCGGTCTTGGCGCGCCGGGCCGCTCCATGTGCATGCGGGCGATGGCGGATGCGCCGGTGTGGTAGGGCCGGAGGCTGCATGTCTTTGCCGCGCACGCGCGCACCTGACCTCGAAGGTTACGGTAGGTAGCTACGGCCTCGGGTTTGCGGGCTCGGAAGGCCTCGGGCGGCATTGCGGCGCGACCACGTTTTGGCTTGCGTGAGAGGAAGAAGAAGCGCGGATTACGCCCCCAACTTGTAGTGCTCTTGGGCGCGCCGTCGCGCGTCGCCCGGCACTCGCAGCGGGCTCGGGCTCGTCTGCTCGGGTTGGCTGGGGCGGTCGAGCTTCGACCTTCGCTCCTCGACTCTCCGCGTTGCCGTTGGAGCTCGGGCGAGCCTGGCAGCGTTCAGTAGCGCTCGGCTGGTATTCCCCTCACGTGCCTCGGTCGCGGGGACGGGACCGTCGTAGCAGCGGTGGCTACGGCCAAATGTTGTGCCGCCACGTTGCACTCGCGAGAAGTCGCTGCTGGTGGATACTCCGTGTCGGGGCTGGGCCGTGGTGGAAGAGTCTTCCAAACCTTCGTGGAGCGGAGGTTGGCATGTAGCCACCATAGCTACAAGTCGTGGCGGCGGGAGGTGGCGGGATCTCTGCGCGCAGCCGGAGAACTTCGCCAAAGGTATAAGCGCTCCTCGGGTTCGGCTTTGGGGCCGTGAGGCGCTCAAGCGGAGTGGGGCAGCTGGGAGATGGTGTCGGGCTCCCATAGCGCGCCCTCCCTCCGGCGTGAGGATGGCGTGAGCTCTCCGAGGTGACGGTGAAGGTGAGGAGCGAAGCGGATCGGCTCCGAACACAGTCATGCGTCGTTGGAAGAATGCCATCAAGGAGGCGAATGGGAATCGGAGATCTTTGCTGAAGGCAGCAAGCCCCTACAGCGCGCCAATGCCGGCGTTTGAGCGGCAAGTAAATTGTAAGTCTAAGGGCTGCGCGTTCCGCTCACTGAATGGTTAGACCACAGAGTCCAAGATGTATCTTGGTTGGGCGAAGGTCCTACTCCGATTCGTGCGTTGGTGTTGTATTCAGCTGGGGTGCGGATGGCGCAGGAGTTTTTACAAGCGAGAGGTGGAGCCTCAACACTAGAATGATCTAAACTTAGCTCTCGAAGGAGAAGAAAAAGAAGAAGAGGAAGAAGAGGAAAAATCTCTCTTGTAGCTCTTACTCGCGCCTGTTAGGAGGTTCACTGCCTCCTTTATTCAGATCTGAAGGCGGAGTTACATCGAGAATTGGCGAAGTGCAGGCGAGCTACTTTTAGGGCTTGAGTCTTGCCCGCCGTCTGTGTCGTTCGCCGGTCGGTCGCTTGCTCATGGCGTGGTCGCCGCTCTTCGAGCCTATCTTTGGTCGGTGGTCTAGGCTGGTCGAGCGGTTAGGTAATCCTCAGGGAAGTGGCGTAGCGCTCTCTGTGATCCATGTGGGTCTTGTCGTGAGTCGCATGTGGCGTTGGAGTTGCCTCGGGAGAGGCGTGTCCTTGCCTTGTGGGTGGTGGTGATGGGACGGAGGCGTGGCCAGCGGCTATCAAGCTGTCTTGGAAGGACCACGCCCTCGCTCGATCCGCCGAATGACCGTTCGTGGGGCCGTGGCCTTAGGTTGACACGGGACTCGATCGCGCGGCCTGCGACCCTCGTGAGGATTATCATGGTTCGGTCGGTCGGGGATCCGTCCCGTGCGAAGTCGGGAACCTATTTGAGTCGGTCGGGATCGAATCCGCTGCGAAGTCGGGAACCTCTTTGAAGTCGAGTCGGGATCCGATCGGCTGCGAGTCGGGAACCTCTTTAGTGAGTCGGGACCGGTCGGGAATGGTCTCTGAATGGTCTCGTAGGCATTTGGGTAGCGGTAGGGACGGCTGTTTAGGCTGAGGCGTATTCGAGGCCGCTTTGCTTGCTTTGCTCTGGGCTTTGCTTGTTGCAATTGGGCGTTTGGTGCACCTGTTTTATGAGTATTCGTCAACAAGTCTCAACAAAGCGTGTCCCAAGGACCCGTTCCCCCCCGTCGACCAAGTCGTCGACTCCGCCGCGGTGCGAGTCTCTTTCCTTTTGGATGCCTACTCGGGCTACCACCGAATAACTGAAGAAGTCCGACCGGCTCGCGACTTCCTTCATCCGCCATTCGGCTCGTTACAGTGCGTTACAATGCCGTTCGGCCTAAAAACGCGGGCGCTACATACGATGTATGCAAAGCGTGCTTCAACAACGGATCGGCCATAGCGTTGAGGCCTATGTTGGCGACATCGTCGTGAAGACCCGAATGCGCGACCTTATTGCCGATCTGGAAGAAACTTTTGTGAATTTAAGCGGTTCGTATAAAGCTCAACCTCGAAATGCGTCTTGGGGTCCCCAAAGGAAGGCGCTCGGTTTCATCGTCTCTGAGCGTGGTATCGAGGCCAATCGGGAGAAGATCTCGGCGATCGCAAGGATGGGCGATCCTAATCTCAAAGGGGTCCGAGGCTAGCGGGGTGCCTTGCGCTTTGAGCCGTTTCGTGTCTCGTCTTGGCAGCGCGAATGCCACTCTGGTGCTCGAAATCCGACCACTTGGTTGGACCCGGGAGGCTCACGAAGCCCTCACGGCTGAAGGCCTTCCTATCCTCACCTCTCCACTGAGTAAGCCCTGCACCGAGGCGACCGCCGCTCCTCTACGCCGCCTTTGCTCAAGTCGTCGGTCACGGCCTTGTGTGGAGCAGCGGAGGAAGGCCGTGAACTCAAGGTACAACGGCCAATCTACTTCATCAGTGAGGTTCTTTCCGAGTCAAGGCTCGGTACCCACAGTGCGAGAAAGGCTGCTCTGCGGTGCTCACCGCCAAGAAAGCTTCGTCCATTACCGACCGGCCACGCCATCATCTTGTGGTGACGCATCCCGCTTCGGCGAGATCGTCCGCAATCGCGGCGCCTCGGGAGGATAGCCAAGTGGCGCTCGAGCTCGTGATTCGGCATAACGTATGTCCCTCGGACTGGCGATCCGTCGCGAGCCCTTGCGGACTTCATCGCCGAGTGGACCAAGCCCAGCGCCACCGGTGATCGAGGACCCGAGTACTATACAATGTACTTTGATGGATCCTACACCAAGAAGCGGCGCGAGCGCGGGAGTAAATCATCATTTCCCCACTCGGGAACAAACTTCAATCGCCATCGAGTTGCTCTTGCGCGACCAACAACATAGCCGAATCGAGGCTCGTCAGCGATCTCGGATCGCTGCCGACCTCGGCGCTCGCCCGACTCTGCGTCATGAGGACTCCAAGCTTGTCGTCGACCAGGTCATGAAGGCTTGAGCGCGAGGCCGTATGGCGAGCATCTTGTCGGAAATCGCAAGCTCGAGGAAGCGGTTCAAGGGTTTGAGCTCCATCACACTCTGAGCGCCACAGCGGTGAGGCCGATTGCCTAGCCAATCTTGCCTCTAGCGAGGTCGATCCCACCGGGATCTTCGTCTGCGACCTCCTTCAACCTTCCATCCGGATGGACTTGGTGGCGATCGATCTCCCCGATTCACAGCACGGTCACCCCAACCGCCCGGCGGTCGGCGTAGGTGGCCGGTCGAACCGCGCGTGCTAGCCGCCGAGTCCGGCGGAGAAGCTCTTCATCAACCGTTTGTGGACGGGGCGCTCCCCGACCGCCAGAGGCGGCGCCTCGCTTCGGCGGGCAAAATCTTTAAATCTGATCGGCCCGGACCTTTACAAAGGAGTCCCTCGGGGTCCTCGGTGCGTTACGGCGATCAAGGCGGCATTTGCTTTCGATATCCACGGCGAAGTCTGCGGCCACCATGTCGCACCGATCCCTCGTCGGAAGGCCTTTCGACAAGGTTTTATTGGCCGACCGCCCGTGTTGACGCCGAGCGGATCGTGCGCACTGCGAAGGTGCCAATTCTTTGCCGGCGAGACGCATACGCATTTCAGTCTTGCGAGACAATCCCATTACACGGCGTTTGCGATTTGGGGACTCGATCTGGTCGGGCCCTTCAAGCGCCGGGGCTTTACTCATCTCCTAGTCGCGGTGGATAAATTCACCAAGTGGATAGAGGCCAAGCCGATCGTGAGCGTCACGTCGGTACAAGCGACCATCTTCCTCGCGACATCATTTTTGGTTGAGTCCCCAACTCTATCATCGCGACAGCGGGCGCAGTTCACGGGAAAGGAGTTCCTCGAGTTCGCGGCGACTTCAACATCCATGTCGATTGGGCGGCCGTGGCTCATCCGCGGACTAACGGCGGTCGAGCGTGCAAGCGGCATGATCCTTCAAGGACTCAAGCCACGGATCTTGATCGGCTCAAGCACCCGCGGGGCGGTGGGTGGCGGCGCCTCCGTCCTCTGGAACTGCGAACCACGCCCACCGGCGGCGGGTTTACACGTTCTTCATGGTGTTGTTTTGGCCGTCTTCAAGCGGACACTGGGTATGGCGCCCAAGACTACAAGCCTTGATGAGGCTGGGGCTCGCCTCACAACAAGACGCCATCGACCATTTCGGCGAGGCGCATGACGTAGCCATCCTGCGATCGGCCAAATATCAACAAGCTCTGCGACACTACCATAGCCGCCCGAGTTCGAGGCGATCCAGTGTTGGCGACCTAGTTACTGCGTCGGGTCCAAACCCGCAAGGACAAGCACAAGGTATCGCATACAGGAAGGCCCCTTCACGTCGTAGAGGTTCTCCGACCTGGCACCTTCGACTCAGGGCAGCGCGAGCGGTCGCATCCTTCCGACGCTTGGAACATAGAAAAGTTAAGGCGATTCTATCCTAAAATCTTTTCTTTTTTCTGGCGTGGTCTTTACCTTACCCGCCAGAGCACTGGTCGCCTCTACGACGCTCGGGGCTGCCCCATGGCGCCCCGTCAGCCGCTTCTCGGTGGCGTTTATGCGGGTCGGTGACCCGACCGACCACAAAGTCCATCGGCGGTAACCCTCTCGACCCAAGCGTTACGGCCTCGCCCGGTAATATGGTTGCTAAGTAGCGCTTTGCGAAAGAAGGAAGTGCCCGAGTGGAGCGACCTTTTAGTCAGTCGGGGACACTCCTCCCCTGCGCGAACTCGGCTAGCTCACGCGCTTGTGCGGGTCGATGACCCGACTGGTCACGAGGTCCTCCCCAAGCGGTAATCCTCTCGACCCAAGTACTATGGCCTACGCCCCAGCGGCTATGGTTCTGATACTTTGCGGAAGAAGGAAATGCCCAAGCGGAGCGATCTTTTGTCGGTCGGGAACACTCCTCTCCCTCACAAGTGCGCATCACTGCTGAGTAACCAAGATTCCTATCCTCTTAGCCCCTCCCGAAGCAACCCGACCTACGCGTAAGTGACCCTTGCGGTCCTTAAGGCTATGGCCGGTCAAACATTCACCAGAAACACAAAAGGGGCAAGAGGCGTACTGGAACTTGTTAAACTTAAAGATTGTTTACAAGAATAATAGTCTTTACAATTAAAAAGAAGGATAAGTCTAACTGCTTTGTTCTTCTTCGAGGGCGACCTGCGGCGAGACATGGCTGGCAATCTCCCGAGCGTGCGGCTCGACCAGGAGCTCGAACCTGTCGATCTCTCCGTCCATTCGGTTCCCGGCGACGCCACTGCTCACCACCGCGAGGTCAATACCATCGTAGTGCGAGATGGTGTTGACGGTAGCGGAGAAGCTCAGCGCCGGGCCGCGATCACCGCCTTCTCAACGCTCGGAACTCGGGCTAGCAAGGCGCCCGAGCGCTCGGGCTGCTGCGGCTCCAGGACGAGCGCGAGCGTCTGGCGGCCTGCGAAGGGCCTCGATTCCGCGACGGCTCGGCCGGCCGTTTTCGGCAACCTCGGCGCCGCGAGCCACGCCCCGCGCGTGACCGCCGTCACGGGCTGCTGGCGTCCGCCAGCTCCTCGACCGCGAGGCTCAAGTTCTTCTGCGCCTCTGTAGATGGCAGCGGCGCCAGATGATCACGACTTATGAAAAGCGCCCACATAATCGAATAAGAAGTTGAGACCCTTCCCGGCCGCGGAGTTCACCAGGTCGCCGACCTCCTGCTTGACCCCCTCGTAGGAGGTCAGGTCCTTCCGAGCGGCCTCCCGCTCGGAGCGGACTCGGCCGGCGTCCTTCCGAGCTTGGTCTCGCTCGGTCTGCAAACGGGTTGCCTACTCTTGCGCTACCCCCTCTGCGACGGTGGCGGCGTCCCTAGCGCTGGTAGCCTCTGCCAGGGAGGACTCGAGCTCCGCCACCTTCGTCCTCAGGGACTGGGCCCCCAGGCGCTCGTCGAAGAGAGCCTTGGTGGCCCCCTCCAACTCCTGGCGGACCTTCACCGCCTCCGACCGCCTCACGTTCAGCGCCCCTTGAGCTAGGCGCAACTCAAGGCGCAGCCGGTCGCACTCTTCCCAGCGTACTTTTGGATGTCCGAAGCGCCATGAGCTTCGGCTTGCCCTCGAGCAAGCCGCGAGATCTTGCAAGATACGGACTATCCGTTAGTCTCCGGCGCGTCGTTAGAATTTTACAAGTTGGGTTCTTTCGTCAACTTACGGACTAATCGGCCGGACTCCCGGCCATCGCGTCAACGCTGGTGGAAGATTCGGACAAAGAGTCAAATCATACGGACTGCTCCATCTCGCCTTGGCGTCGAGCGCCTTCGAAAGGCGACCACTCGCCTCTTCGCATTCGCCACCGACCCGACTCGGGGCCTCTCCGTCGGCCAGACGCTGATGCGTCCGTTTGGCGGCGCTACCGTCGAGCACCATCGATGGCGATGATGGAACTGGTCCCGAAGTCCCCTCGTCGACCTCCGCGGCGGGACCGGTCGGCACCTCCCGGGCGGTCGGGCACCTCAGCACCGCGCCGTCTCGGTAAGCACGATCGTCGGCCACACCGCCGTCTCTTCCTCCGCGAGGATGACCGCGTCAGACGGCGGTGTCCTCAATCGAGGCGTCGGGAGCTCCTCACCAGCCCCGGCCTCGTGGGCAGGCGCGCCCTCGACCGCCAGCACCACGATCGGCGCCGACCCGATAGGCGCCTCTGGAACCTCCTGCGGCGCTGTCCCTCACGGTCACACCCGTATAGGCGCTGCACGTCGCAAAACACTTAAAAACGGTTCGAGCGGCTTTTTCTGCAAAAAATATTTGAACAAAAGAAGAGAAGTACTTATTGGCCGGCGGGTGCGCGGCAGCGCCGCTCTTTGCGGTCCCCCTCCAAGAAGCGGTCTGCCGGCCGTCTTCCACTGAAGCGCCTCGGTGAAGCAGCGGCGATAATGGCCCTGCGAGGCTCCTCGGCCGCGAGCTGGGTGTTCCCTCCGGCGAGTCCACGACCGGTTCACGGCCGGTCGGCGGGTGGAAGAAACCCACGATCAGCGTGATCGAGGTGCTTCCACTGCATCGGTGGAGGTTGCACCACGCAGTGGCCTCCGACACGTCCTCGCCACCCGCGGCCCTCGCGCGCGCTCCTTCTTCTTCCTCCTCCTCTCCTCTTTCCGCTTCTTGCGGGAGGAGTCGAATCTTCGGACCTTCGCCGGTGCCGCCCTCACCTCCTTGTCTCCGGGAGCGGTGCGGAAGACATGCCCGAAGTCCCTAAAGATAAAAGCACCGGTCGGACCAGCGTTAAGCGCAAAGAAAAGAGGCGGGAAGAAGTCGGCCGACCTACGATTTGGAGGGTGGGCGCGAGAATGGCTCGGGTGGCCGCTGCGCCTCCGTGGCGCTTCCTCCCATGGCGGCCACCGGGCCGACCTCCGTCGCGGCGGCTCGGGCTCCGCCATCCTCATCCGGTCGGACGCTCCTCGTGCGGAGCAGGCGCGGTGCATGCGCGAGGTTGCACGCGCATCCCCATGAAGCGCGCACGACCACCCCCGGTGAGCCCTTGCCTTCTTAGGGCCACGATCCGCTCCACGATCGGGGCCACCTTGTTCTTCTCTCGCTTCTCGGCGCCCGATTCCCTCCTCCCGCCACGGGAAGATTGCGATGAAGGGCGGGCGTTGTCTCCGACGTTACGAGCATAGAACCACTCGAGCGCCACCCCTTGTTCGGCGGCGGCAGTTTGACCTCGAGGTACTCCGTGCTCGGCGGACCAGGCTGGAGGGCAGCCACCAATGGCGCCGCGGCGTCGGTCGGCTTATCCTTCGAGCCTCGCTTGGAAGAAATGCCTCCTGGCGCCCAATGCGTTTGATTCCGGAAAGCCTCGCAAAGGGTGATGAATATGGCGATGTGGAGGACCCGTTGGGGTTAAGATGGTGCGCCTCCGCCTTGTAATGGAAGAGCAGCCCCCGAACGAACGGGTGCAGCGGCAAGCCGAGGCCACGCTCAAAGAAAGAGGCAAGCACCACGACCTCGTCGTCCCCGTGGCGGCCGCTCCGTCGGCACCCTCCAACCGGAGAGATCTTGCGAGGAGAAGCCCTTCTTCACCAAGCCAAGCGCTGTGGTGGTCGGGCGAGCACTCGACCCACGACATCCTTGCGAAAAAGCGACGAAAGGCGAAGAGAAGAGAAGGTGAGTTTTCTTTTCCTTAGCTCTTTGTTTTTCTTTTTTTTCTTAGGGACAGGAGGCGAGAAAAGCAAGCAAGCGTAACTACTCAAAGCGCCCGAACAGCGTATATATAGAGGCCAGCGGCGCCGACCGAACAGCACCCCCTCGGCGGCGTCGCGTCCACTCACGCCCACTGGTAACTCCGGTTTCCAATTCCACTCCGCATTTAATCGACAAAGCGGCGAGCCGTAAAGACGCCGCCCGGCGGTCGTCCTGTGACCTCTCGGTCTCCACCTTGAGGCGGGGCGGTTGCTGCAGGGCGGCGCGTCTGCGAGGCCATTGGGCGCTGCGGCCCAAAGCGGCAAAGCTCGTGGCTTGCGCGGGGTCGTCCAAAAAGCGTGGGTTCAAAACACCAACCTCACCAGATGGGCATAAGGCTACCCCAGCTGAAACTTGAGCGAAGGGCAAGTATGAGGTGAGCCCCACGGTGGGCCCTCGGTTAGGTCGGCTGACGACCCAATCACCTCTACTCGCGTCCGAGACCATACTTCACACTCTCCCGGAGCTCATCGATGGCGACAGCCGGTATGCCCTAGGTCGTGGACGACCCGAGGCCCATACGAGATTGAGTAGAAAGGTTTCTTATGGGTCGCCCCACAGCCAGGCAGGACACCCTACTGCGGGACCGTCCGCTCGGAAGGGTCCCCCTTGGGCGGGACCTCCCAGGACCCACTCGGACTACCTGTTACAAGCTCCATGAGCACGGCGTTCGAACAAACGCGGGTAAACGCGCGTCGCTCACCCCCTCCAGGTCCCACACCTGCGGATGGGGTATACGTGTGGGATAGACGGTGGCCACTCCTCTCGCAGCTACCCTCGCCAGACGAGGACTCGGGATGGATGCCCCACGTCCAGCTACGACGTAAAACGAGCCCACGTACCAAGGCACGGTATTATAGGCCAACAGGCTCAAACTTCACATAACTTTGCAATATAGTACTCGACAGATACAAAAATAATTACGCTACACTACGGCAGGGCCTCCTCCGCGCCAAAGCCTTTTAACATCCGTACGGCATCGACGGCACCGACGGCATGTTGGTAGGCCCTTGCCTGGTCGACGGGACGGACGCGCGGTGTGGAGCGATGCCGCCGTCGCCTCCGCCGTTCGGCGACATCGACGCGCCGCGCCGCTACTGATCGGCGCCCTCGCGCCATCGCCTCCGAAGGGCCCCTTGCTACCTCGAGCCTCGGGGCGACCCTAAGCGGCGCATCGACGGCGGCAATGTCACGGGCTCGACTTCTTCCTCCGGAGTTCGCCATCGCGCGATCAGTACTCGGCCAAAGCTCACCAAAGGGTCTCTTACGCCACGACTTCATCACCAAAACCGAAAACTAGAGGGTGCCCCGAAGCCATTTCAAAAAAGAAAAAGAAAGGATTCTCGTTTAAAGGTTTGATGCTCAAGCAGGCTGTAGTATCCTTATATACCCGAGCAGAGGGAGATTAAACGTCTCCAGAACTAAATGCAAGCATCGGAAAAGCGGCGCCTCCACGAACCCGGCGATCGAAAGGCAGCGGGAGGCGCGCCGATCATACGCGGCATGCCCAACGAGGTAATTCAAAGCCCCCGGCGTTTCGAATGCCCCAGGCAGAATTCCAGGGCAGCCGTCGGATGCGTTGGGGCACACCTGGCGCAAATCGTTTAACCTAATCGGACGGGCCAACCACCCGGGCCCAGTCACCATTCTCATCTAAGAATCAACCCCCGACCGAATCTGCCGAAATCACTCGGGGTTGGGGCTCCGACGAATACTTATAACGAGGATACCCTAGCGGCCCAAGGTGACCGGTAGCGGCTGAAGCCAACTCAAGCCCAGCGGCCGCTTCGACCCACTCTGGCGACGAAGCACTGCAAGTCCACAGGACTTCCCTTCCGACCGACGGAGGGGAATGTCTCCGACCGAGCTAAGCTCCCGACCTCCTCAGCGAGACGGCCCCCCGGCTCCGACCAAGCAGGGCTCCCGACCCTCGCAGCAGGTCGGAATCCCCTGACTCCGATCGTGCCAAGACCACCCCTGCCAAGGGCCGCGTGTCGAAGCCTCTATCAGACAACCGCCACGTACCCCACGAACGGGGTCAATCAAAGTGACTATACAAGGGCAGGTGGCTCCTTCCCCAGAGGGTTTAAATGACTGACCGAAGTCATGCTCCCAGTCCCATCAGCTAGTCGCATGCAGCACGAAGAGACGCCCTCTCCCGAGGCAACACCCACGTCAGGCGCAGCAACGTCAACACCCGTAAGGTTCGCAGAGGGCAGGTACGTCGTTTCCCGGGAAAATACCTAACTGCCCTGACCGACTAAGCTACCGACCCAGCATGGGCAAGGCGGCGATGATCGGTCGTGAGCGAAGGACCGAAGCTCCTAGTGTAAGTCGTCTCGTCCTCTCCCAATTTCGATGTAACTGCCCCTTCCTTTCGTATAAAAGGAGGCGGGAACTCCGTAAGCGAGGAGAGAGCGCCATCAAACCCATCTCGCTAAGTCATTGGCACTCGCTTGTAAACTTTGTGCGATCATCAGATTGAAGAGAATACAACACCACCACACTAACCGGAGTAGGGATCTTCGGCCCGAACCAGTATACATCTTGGACTTCTGAGTCTAACCATTCAGGGAGTGGAACGCGCGACCCCTTAGACTTACAAATTTACTTGCCGGTGCTCGAAACCATCTTATCACGCCGATCGTGGACGAGAACGTGTAGCATTTTTTACTCACGCTTCTCTATTTTCCTTATGTTGCTCTCTTGCCGTACTGCTTCCTGGAGGTTTTTTTTCTCCACAGCGCATATCACCTCCTTCGCGAGCAACATGTTCTGGACATTGAGCATCACCATACGGTCGTCGTTCTCGGCCTCCTGACGTGCCTCGCTTGCCTTAAGCTGGAACATCTCAGACTCGGCCTGCTTCAACAGGCTACCGTAGTCCTGCTCGGCCCTCTCAGATTTGGCGAGTGCGATGCTTTGGAGCCTCTCTTTTCCTCCTGGAACTCACGTGCATGTTCCTGCTGCACGCCCCCTCGTGGAACAATCGGATGGGAGTGCCGCCCCCGATGTCTCGATGGCGCCGCGCGGTTGGCCGCCCCCGTCGACGGCGCACATGCACGCCGCCTTGCCTCGGGAGCTTCTTGACCCCGAAGCGCCCGGCCGTCTCGGACGACTCCCAACCGCACGTTTCGTACGCCATCCGCCTTCAAGCGCTCATGCTCGCCACCGCCTGGGACTCCTGCTCCACACGAAGCTCCTCTTCTTCGCGTGTCACGTTGCCAAACGCACGCGCTTTCTTTTTCGTTTGTTGCACCGCCTTCACAACCTCGCCTTTCGCGCCGCCGGGATCTGCCTCTGCCTCGCCCGACTGTCTCATCTAAGCACCACGTCGCTCAGTGACGATAGTCTGTCTCGAGGAGCAGCAGTGATGGTCTCTCCCGGAGCAAGCACGACACCAAGATTTGAACCTCGCTTTGGTACCAATTGTTGAAATTACTAGGAATTTTTTTGTTTGCCACAATGCATCTCATGACTTTTCTTCCTTTATTTCTTGATTTATATAGTTAAGTTAGATTACAAACTAACTCAACAAACTAACCAACTAAATCTTATCCTCCTAAACTAACTTATAAAACAAACCAAATCCTATCCCTTAACTTTGTCAAGATTACATCTAGTGAATTGATAAAAATCTGTCGCCTATTTTTTTCTTTGATTTCAGTCACTTTTGTGTCCATCCGATCTGCATTTAGATAGATGATTTGATTCATTTTTTTTATTAGGGTTCATCAATCCTATTTTTTTTTGTCTAGCTTAGAAAAATTATTTTTTTTTCTATGTGATTCATTTATTTTCTATTATGATTAATTTTCTCATGCTGCTTAACTGCTCAGATTCTGCGCGCGAGCAGAACAATTTCATCATCTACCTGATGGTCATGGAGGGCAAGAAGAAGCTCATGACCGTCGGCGGCTCGTACCAGAGCCTCAATGTGAGCAAGCAGCTCGGCGGCACAGACGTCTTCGTGCTGCGGCGGTCACGCTGTTCTTGGTCGTCAGGTCAGCCGGCTATCCACCGTGAGGTGGCGGCGGAGCTCGCGCGGATCCGGCTAGAGAAGGGCATCTCCGAGATGGTGTGGAACCTCACTGGCGACAGGCTGCAACAACTATGGGACGGAATCAAGGACTCCGATGAGGGCCGTGGGCCCCCACAGACAACCTTATCGGAGCTCGGCAAGGACATCGCTGAAATGAAGAAAGGCATCGAGAACGCCGACGAGCACAAGAAATCAGGGCTGCCATACTTGTTGTCGTATGGTCCAAAATTTGACTGATTTCTTTCGAATGTTAAGTGGACATTCACTTATATCTAACACCCGATTCTCATCCCGTCCTCCAAGAACTCCTTCTTGTACTTGTACCTCGTCGCCACCCACACGAACAGCGCCATGTTGACCACCGAGAGGAGCAGCAGGAACACGAAGTAGTAGTCGAGGTGCGAGTCGTTCAGGTTGTCGCCGATCCAGCTCTTGCTCCTCCCCGATGATCCCCTCGTGGCCCGGTCGACGAGCGTCACGAGCAGGCTGTTGAGGAAGTTGCCGACGCCGAGGCCGCTCGTGAAGAAGGTGGTGCCCAGGCTCTGCATCCCCTCCGGCGACTGGTCGTAGAAGAACTCGAGGATGCCGACGGAGTTGAACACGTCGCCGACGCCAAGGAGCACGTACTGCGGCAGCATCCAGAAGATGCTCATCGGCACCGTGTCGTGGGGGCCGTGGACAGACCGCTCCCTGATCACGCTCATGCGCCGGAGCTCCACGAGGTAGGCGCAGGCCACGACCAGTACCTGGAGAGCGCAGCCGATGCCCAGGCGCTGCAGTAGGGTGATGCCGCGGGGGTTGCCGGTGCGCCGGCGGACGAGCGGCACCAACACGCGGTCGTAGATCGGGATGGACAGCAGCATGGAGATGGTGATGAAGCTGCCCAGGGACGCCGCCGGGATGCGGACGCTGCCTCGGCCGAGGGATCGGTCCAGCGTGGTGCCCTGCTTAACGAACAGGGTGTTCACCTGCGCCCAGATGGTGCAGGGTACCAGCGTCGCCAGCCACACCACGATCATGCCAGCGATCAGCTTCACCTCCTCTACCTCCGTCACCGTGCATGGAACCCCACTGGCCTCCGCCGACGACGGCCTCAGAGCCGCCTTGTCCAAGAACCTGAACGCCGGCGTGTGGTGCAGCCGCCGCTTCCCGGCCGCGGCGTACCACGCCGTGTCGTGCTCGTGCAGCTCGCCTGGGTCACCCGGAAGCTGACGTCTCCGGCTCGCGAACGCCGCCCTGAACACCCTGCCGACCAGCCTCGCCGGGCCAGCGGCCATGCTCCGTCTGAGTGGCTTGTGCCGGTAGAACGGCGTGCCGGCGTAGAACAGCAGGAGGGACAGGGCGAGGCCGACGGTGGGGATGGTGTATCCGACGCCCCAGCCGACGTTCTCCTGCACGTAGACGAGGACGAGCACGGCAACGAGACCTCCGGTGAAGGAGCTGAACATCCACCAGTTGAAGAAGGAGGTCTTGGTCTCGCTCTCCCGCGCGTCGAAGTCGTCGAACTGGTCCGCGCCGAACGTCGAGATGTTGGGCTTGGTGCCGCCGGCGCCGATGGCCATGGTGTAGAGCGCCGCGTAGAAGAAGGTGATCTGCTGCCGTGTCGCCGGGGCGCAACCGCCGTCCGGGGTGCACTGCGGATGGAAGGGCTTGAGGGAGACGGCCATGGTTATAAGAACCATCCCCTGCGATCATTTCATCAGCAATAACAATAGAAGTCATATATAATTGGTTTTGCTTTGCCCCTAAATTATTTGAATGAACCAATCTAAAAAGTTCACCGGATGGTAGTCGGTACTCACGTGACGGTTACACTGGAAACACGCTTAAGAGGCCGTTCGGTAGAACTCCAGCTCTCGGATTCTCGTTCGGAGGAGCCGGAGCTATACCGAACGGCCCCAGCTCCCCACGCGGCTATGAGAATCCTGAAGGTGTGATTCTCCTATTTTGCTTGGGCGTGAGGAGCGGCCTCTAGCCTGCTCCCCGTAAGAATCTCAGCCTCGCCCCCCTGCGCCGCCTCGAACCCGTCGACCCGTCCCCACCTACGCCGCTTCCCCACGTCGACTCCCTGCCTCGATCGCTCGCCCCTTTCGCTACCTGGAGGTATGGCCGATTCAGGAGCTAGCTGCTAGCCGAACACTTCTCTAAACTGCTACTGATTTTTCAAAGCATCAGAATCAGGAGGAGTCGGAGTAGAATCAGAGAGGAGTAAGAGCTAGAGCTGGAGTGTTACCAAACAGGGCCTAAGTACACCACCAAGCATGATGCCCTCGTGTCGCCGTAAAAAGTGGATGGTAGGATTTAAATCTTAATAAGTGGAGTGGTACCTTTATAACTCCACCTTTCCAAGTACTCCCTCCGGTCACAAGTAGTCATCTTTTTGGATATCGATTTGGTCTTTGAAATAAAACTTTAACCACTAACTTTATTATAATATATTTATAAAAACTCAATAAAATTATAGTATTATAAAAGTACTTTTCGAAACAAATCTACACATATGATTTTCATGTATCTAATTTTAATATTTTAAAAGGTATTGACAGTCAAATTTCAAAAGTTCGACTGCACCTAAATCGAAAACAACAACTATTTGTAACCAAAGGGGATACTTCCTCTGTTCATGAACACATGTTATTCTAGTTTTCAAATTTTGTTTATAAATACGTATCATACTACAATTTTGATATGAATTTTTACCATTTTTTTCCTTGTATACCCTCCCTTTTAGCTATTTCTAATGGCATTTACTATCATGGATAAAGTAAAACACATTGTCTAAAGAATAATAAGTGATATATTAAAAAGAAGTAATGTAGTCTTGTACATATGTGTCTTGGTAGAATTGCAATATCTTATAATAATAACTATTCAGAAATGAAGGGAGCAGTAGTTTCCGTCAGTACTCAAGTTACGTTGACTATAAAATGCAGCATGTATTTAAATACATGATTACTACAGAGCCACACAGAAATAGCTACTAAGATGAATTACAGTGAGTTATAGTTTCTTAAGTATAAGTCACATGCACGTACGGTCCAAATCTAAATACCGACGATGAACCACAAAGAAAAACCCGAACGGTCAGTACTGCACTACTGATCCAAACAAATCCACCATTGATTGGTTTATTTCATGGGGTGGAAACGGATCAAATATGTACATATTTGTTGTTGTTTTACAGGAATGCGAATTTGAATATGCTCAAATAAAAATATAAATAGGAATCGAATGCGATAACAAATACGAATTTGAATCAAATTAATATCTACTTATTACGGTTGGATCTACATATCCTCATAGCTAATGTAATGTAAAGATATTAATGATACTTTATGCTCGTGCAGTCACACATTATCATTCTAATTCGTTTATTTCACCTAAAATAACACGAATTCACATAGAATTAAAAAGTTGTCTAACTAATTAGACAAATTACACAATAAAATACATATATTACTTCGTCAACTATGATTAGTTCGGATAAAATAAAATTTCCAATAGAAAACCCCATACCATATTCATATCCATATTTTTGAGAGAAATTGTTAATCCGATGGCAAAATGTGTAAACCGTAGTTGATCAATACGGATAATTCATATCATTTTTTATCCGTAAGCATAGTACCTTTTAGGCTCACAAACACCTCAAGAATAAGTGGTAACGTACAAAAATATATCTTGTACAGATGGCTCAGCCAAGCAACCTTTAATCAAACCAGAGTGGCTCCAGTACGACCAAAAGGGGCAGTATGGTCAATTCGCATAGGAAAAAATTGGTTTAATAATCCAAAATCCACTAATTTTTTTTTTGGAAGAATGGTATTTTGTAGTACGTGATACCATAGAATGATTGGGACTTCCTCAATTACAATAAAAAAAAGTGGCATTTCCTCGGTACCCACAGTTACGAGTTGCGAATCCTCAATTTTCTCGTTGATTTACGAACTACGAAAGAACTAGTTTATCTATTTCACTCTTGTCAGACGCTAGTGACGAAAGAGAGCGGCGCACGGCTCTCCGCTTCGCCAAGCAGACGCGACGGCCCCTGCGCGCCCGCGCCGAAAGATTCCGAGATCCGGATGCGGCCGTAGGCTGCCAACCTTCTTCCGGCGTGGTTTTTTTCTCCGCTCGTCGCAATCCTCCCGGCTGACCAAGGGGCGCGTGCCGACAAGAGATTGGCCCTGTGACGTGTCGGGATATGCACAGCATGGGGTGGTTCGGTGATTTCGATCGCCACTTCGCTTGGCCAAACTCGTAATGATTGCCCTTATGACCTTAACCGCGTCCTGTTCTTGATTCGCATTCGTTGGGGGGGGGACAGGCTGAGGCTTTCTGTAAGTGAAGCATACCTGCATACGTGGTCTCGTAGGAAAAAATATTTCTGTGAATATGAGGTTGAACCATGCTAGCTAGCATACGAGGTAATTAACAGGATCGAAGTTGATGCTACGTGTTATGCTTTGATGAGGGTCCAAGCTCACATGATTATTTACCGGATTAGGTAGTTAAGGCCGGTTTAAAATATAGGCCTCACTGTTCCTGCGGAATCCAAATGTTCCGAGCAGTCTACAAATGGTCTCTACTGGATTCAGATTCTTTTGATGCTCGTACTTGGGATGGAACGGATTTATGGACTGCTCGGTGACTCAGCTGGATATTAGAAACTTACAAATTAACCTCTCGCGGATCATGCGACACCCAGGGTACTCAAGGCTTGACCGCGATTCGATGGATGGGCTGATCCGATCGACAACTCTAGCGGGAGTAGTGGCGCGAGCTAGTGTGACATTCGATCGATCTGCACGATCTATGCTCCAACGGAGGGTCCAACGCTCGCCCTCTCTATCTACAGGTACTAGCTATCTAGCCTCCATTAGAATTTAGACGAAGAGATTACGGATTCTACATGTTACTCACCGAGAGGTAGATGAGCGAGGAGATGGTGAAGGTCCAGAAGCGGCCGAGGAAGGCGTCGGCGATGTAGGCGCCGATGATGGGCGTCATCCACACGGACCCCGTCCAGTTGTTGACGTTGCGCACCGACGACACCGTCTCCTCGTGCAGCTGCGTCGTCAGGTACACAACCAGGTTGGACGCCACGCCGTAGAAGGCCATCCGCTCGAACGCTTCATATCCTATCCGTGCACGCACGCAGGTTGGCATATCACAAGCTTGAAATCAGCTCAAGCCCAGCAAACAATACATGAACAAAAAGCTCAACTGAAACAGGTGACCCAACTGAATCGATCCATAGGTCACGGACAGATAAATACACTTGCGAGAGTACCTACCTACTAGGAAGGCGCAGGCCTTCCATCGGCCAGTCCGCGAGGCGAGGACCGGCCTGCCGCGGAGGTCGACGGAGCCGTCCTTGGCGAACTCTTGCTTGGTTTCCATGGGAACTGAAGCTCGATCTAGTTGCCCAGTGGTGTCGAAATGGACTTTTGGCCGGAGGAAAGGGGAGATATATATAGTCGCGGGTAGCTACTGGGAATCATCCGTTTTCGAAGCTACAACTTTTCTGGACTCTCTTATCTCGTTTTTTTTAATCTAACTTTCTTCCGTCTGTAATTACAAATCTAGCTCCCTTCAACATACTCCTATGCTCGCCAATCGCGACAGGCCGCCTCTCATGCCCTGTTGCCGCAGCAGGCTGGCTCCACCACACTTGCCCGCCTGCCACGGTAGTGCGCTACTTCCGTGCCTGGCTGCTACGCTCACCTGCTATTGCGCGCGCGCTTTCGGGGCGTGGCAGGCCGGCTCCCGTGCTAGGGGAGCACGAGAGTACGGTGGAGGGGCTAGATTTGCAATTTTGCTCAAGAAAAGGCTATATTTAAAAAAAAAACAGAGGCAATGTGATAGAAAAATGATCAATTCTCCTTTTTCTAGCCTCTTATGTCTTGTTTTTTTGTGTGTGCAAATTTACCCCCTCCCCAAGTTACATTATGAGACAGTACGAAGTCAAAGCATAAACCAAGATTCTTGGACAGCAAAGGTGCCACAGTTTGTGAAATCATCGCTTATGTAATCCATGTGCCTCGTTATTTTTGTAAATCAATCCTCCCACATATACATTTGCAAAAATGGTCTCCTCCCCTACAGCGGAAGGTATGACAGACAACATGTGTCCCCTGCTATACCTGGGGAGTGCAGAAATTGGCCGACGCCACGATAGCACGAGAGGTCACTCTTCCGCGCCCGGTGAGGGCTTGAGGATGTCTTCCATGCTACCTACGAGCAGCAGCGAGGTCTCTCGCACTTGGCCACCATCCCACGCTCGCGCTCGCGTCTACCCGCACACGCATCGTCCACCCCTCGCTTGTGCTTGCGCTGCCCGCCTCTCTTTGCTTGCGCCCGGGGAGTGCGAGAGGATGCCTTTTGTGCTACGTGAGCGTGGCAGCAAGGTCTCCCCTTCCCGCGCTCGTGCTTGCCCGCACATGTGATGTTCGCCCCCCTACAAATGCGCGGGCTACCCGTCCGCCCTGCCCACCTCGCCCTGCCTGCGCCGCCCGCCTGTCCTGCCTTTGCACTCCTGCGTTGTCATTGAGCTGGCCAGTTTTCGCTCTCACCGAGCACATCAGGGATAGATGTCACTTACCACGCCTTCCTTGGTGGGGGATGGCAGACAATTGTTTGATTGTTAAATCATACTTATAATATAGAACAAAATATAATTCAATGGAGGAGGAGGAAATCTGTTCAGAAGACAGTTGTATCACACTAAGTGAATTGAAAATATTGTGACTATCGCCGGAAGCGATGCTCTCATAGTTGGCACCAGAAGAATGTCATATTATACCCTTAGTCCAGCCGTACTCTCTTAAGTTTTAAAGATATTGGTCTGAATCATTTCCATATAGAGACAGAAAACGAGGTTTGTACAGAATACCTACTCATGGCTATGTTCAATGGGTGTAATAAATGTGTGGTTAAAAAACTTTCTTCCTTATCCTCTAGGTTATACTATGCATGTATATAAAACATAAAGTTTGTGTTGCGATGAAAACCAAGAAATATTTAAGATCTGGCAGATCAACTGGGTTATCCTGAGTTGAATATGATGAGAAGAATAATTAATAATTCTACTGGCCATAGCATAAAGATTACAAACTTTCCTAGACCAGAAGATTTCTTTTGCCCCGTTTGTGCTAAAGGAAAGCTTAAAGTTATATCTTCTTACCTAAAAGTTAGGGAAGAATCATTGAAATTCAAGATGATATTTGTGGACCTATTCAGCCTCTGTCAGGCCTTTTCAGATACTTTTTGGTACTGATCGATGCTTCTACAAGATAGTCCCATGTATGTCTGTCATCTACTAGGAACCATGCTTTTGCCCAAATTATTAAGTTAAGAGCCTGCTTTTCAAAAGAAATGATCAAGTCTATTTGAATGGACAATACTGGTAAGTTTACCTCAAAGTTATTTAATGATTTTTGTATGGCTCTGGGAATTAATGTAGAACATCTTGTACCTTATGTCCACACTCAATATGGCCTTGCAGAGTCATTAAATTAAAAGAATATCATTAAATTAAAAGAATAAACCTTATTACTTGGCCACTCTTGCAGAATATTAGACTACCCACAAGCTGTTGGGGCCACAACAGTGTTGAACGCTATTGTATTAATTCAACTCAGACCAACTGCATATCTTGAAATTTCCCCGTTGCAGATAGTGCGTGACAAAGAATCAAGTATTTCCCATCTGCGAAAATTTGGCTGTGTTGTATACATGCCAATCTCTCCATCACAGTGTACCACCATGGGACCTCATCGAAAGTTGGGGATCTATGTAGGATATGAATCTCCATCAATTATTAAACACCTAGAGCCTATGACAAGGGATCTATACACGGCTCGGTACGCTGATTATACTGAGGATATTTTTCAACATTAGGGGTAGATAAGTACCACATTAATGAATATCGAGTCCTTAGATCCACGCACTAAAGAGACCGAACTTGAAGTTCAAAGGATAATAAATCTGCAACAATAAGCTAATAATCTGCCAAATGCCTTCACTGATCATAAGGGAGTGACAAGATTTCATATAACTGCAGTATATGCATCTGAAAGAGTGGAAATACCCCTAGAAGGATATTGAACCCACTCTTGACCCTCATGATAAAAAGAGGGGGAAACCTCCAGGTGCACGGGACTCAATTCCGCGAAGACATCCGCAGAAGTAGAGAACCGAACAAATGGGAACACTACCTGTGACAGTGGAAGAAGCTTAACCTGATATTGAGAAAATTCATGAAGTGAGCCATCCTGGAGATGGTAACATCCCTGAAGTGATCCATCCTGAAGATGATAACCTCAACGTATATTTGCGCGCACAATTCAATGCTAGAAAGTTGGAACACCCAGACTCCATCATTGTGGGAAATCATGAGGAGCTGGAATAAATTAATGAAAAGATATCCCTGAAGTAATGCATGAGAATTGTATAAAAGAAAGACTACATTTGTCGACATATATTCCGCCTCTAAAAATTGCTAAAAAGCTGGATCTAGAACCAAAGTCCATGGCAGAGTGCCAGAAGCGCTCAGATAGTGTCAAATGAAAAGAAGCAATTGATGCGGCGCTCGCTTAATAAGAGGAAAGTTCTTAGTCCCGTTAACCAAACACCTCCTAAAGTGTTCCCTATAGGATCAAAATGGGTTTTTCATTCAGAAGAAAAATGAAAATATCCAGGTGGTGAGATATAAAGCGAGGCTTGTGGCACAAGGGTTCATGCAGAGACCCGGCATTGATTATGATGAAACCTAATCTACTATAATGAGTGGAATAATGTTCCAAAATTTAATATTAATGGCAGCAACCTTAAACTTATCAAAGCAGTTGATGGGTGTAGTGACTGCATGCTTATATGGGTCACTGGATACGGATATTTATATGAGAATCTCTGAAGGAGTTAAAATTCTGGATCCTAATAATCACAACATGTATAGCGTCAAACTGCAGAGATCGCTATATGGTTTAAAACAGTCGGGGAGAATGTGGTACAACAGACTTAGTGAGTTCCTCCTGAAGAAGAGATACTCAAATAATGATGATTGTCCCTGTGTGTTCATAAAGAAATTCCAGAATGGATTTTGTATCATGTCAGTTTTGTATCGATGATCTAAATATCATCGGAACCACAGAGGAGATAAAGGAAGCAAGTTCTTACCTTACGACAGAGTTTTAGATGAAAGATTTGGGTAAAACCAAATAATTGCTTAAGCCTGCAGCTAGAGCATTTCATAGATGAAATTTTTGTACACCAGTTTACCTATACCAAGAAGGTATTGGAAAGATTTAATATGGATAAATCTCATCTTTTAAAAGCTGCCATGGTAGTAAGATCCCTTGAAGTAGATAAAGATCCCTTGAAGTGGATAAAGACCCGTTTAGACAAAGGATGGAAAATGAGGAAGTCTTTGGACCTGAAGTCCTATATTTAAGTGCTATTGGAGCACTTATGTATCTTACGAATTGCACAAGATCTGATATTGCATTCGTAGTAAATTTGCTAGCAAGTCACAGTGCAGCCCCAACTAGAAGACATTGGGCCAGTGTCAAGACTTTACTCATATACCTCCAATGTACTCAAAATCTTAGATTGCTTTTCCAGAAGGACTAAGACTTAACCATAGCGGGATATACGGATGTTGGCTATCTGTCTGATCCCCACAGTACCAAATCTCAGATTGGTTTTGTGTTTTTCTAAGTAGACCTTGGTAGCTACTTCTACCAACCACTTAGAGATTACATCTTTATATGAAGTCTCACGTGAGTGTGTTTGGCTGAGAAGTGTGATTAACCATATCCAGAAGTCATGTAGTCTTAATACCGTCGAGACCCCTACCATTATCTATGAAGATAGTGCTGCTTGTGTTGCACAAATGCAAATGGGTTATGTAAAGAGCAATATCATGAAGCATATTGCCCCAAAACTTTTCTATCCTCACGAACTCCAGAAGAATGGCGAGGTAAAGATTTTGCAAAATAAATCATGTAAAAATCTAGTAGATTTATTCATTAAGTTTTTGCCAAAGTCTAATTTCCAAAGATGTGTTAGTGGCATTGAAATGAGACGACTTAGAGATATGAAGAGTTCAGGGGGAGTAAATCTTTGAACCATAACCCTTTGCATGATCCTGAAGGTTATATTTTAAATCGTGAGGATTATAAGTTGTACTCTTTTTCCGTTAGTGAGTTTTCCTGAAGTTTTCTCACATGAAGGTTTTTAATAAGGTAGCTAGTGTAACACAGTGTGCGAGTGCAATGTACTCTTTTCTCCATATCTTTTTTCTTATTAGGTTTTTGAGTGGAGTTTTCGATGAGACATGTGCATTACGCGATATTCGTCTAAGAGGGAGTGTTATGATATAGATAAAGGCCTAGACCAAGTATAGAAGGACTCTATCTATTGGTGGGTAAATCCGAATCTATCTCCAACTGGTTTTTCTATATATTGGGCACCCCTTGTAAAGAGAATCAATCAAATAAAAAAGAGAGAGATTTACCCCTATTTTGTGTGTGCTCCATACTTTGTTCTTATGATTTCGTTGGCGTGATGTTGATTGATCGTGGGTAAACGACTATATTTTACAACAAGCAAAATGGACTTTACCATTAACAATCTCGTCCTGTCTGTAGAGAGGACTACATGGCCGCCACCGATTGGGCACATGGTGCCCACTCTGTGTGGACCTCTTGCCTGCTCCTTGGTTGGTTAATTGGTGCTGCCCTATAGATGATGTGGCGCCATTTTTTTGCAGACGTGTCATCGTCACTCGCCATGAGCCAGCTACTGCCAATGGCCCACCGTTCGGTCTGATTCTCCTTTCACGCGACAAGACAAGCTGCCTAAGATAGGATTCGGCCTACAAGCCTACAACTTATTGTGGGTATACGATTCTCGAGAACTCACCCAAATACTTATCGTGTTTTTTACCATGTTATTTATCGAAGAGTTATCCCCTTTGATTTTTCTAGTTTTTTAAAACTAGGTTCGTGTCAAACAAAATTGTAAAAATAGCTCTCTGGTCCATACCTACCGCGCTAGGGAAACGCGAAAGCCACGTTCCGCGATGGGGTAGTGCGGAAGGTTGCTTCCACGCTACCCGTGGGTGGCAGCACGCATGCATGTGCTCTCCGAGCGAACGCCACATGCCCACCTGGGCCCACCACCTATCCACGCGTCCATGACTGGTTCCCCATGCGCACCCATGACCACCTATCCACATATCCACACAAGCGCCTATGCCTGGCCCCTGCTCGTGCCTCTTGAGCCACGCGCCAGCCCTCGCGCCACCCGCTCATCGCTTTCTGCGCTTGCTGTGCGCGAAAGCCAAGCTTCCACGCTATCCCACAGTGGAAGGTAGCTTCCGCACTACCCAAGCACGGTAGGGGTAGGCTAGGGGCTATTTTTAGAATTTTGTTTGTTATGAGGCTAGTTTTGCAAAAAAATTAGGGGGGCTACTACAGTGAACTCTTCTTATTTATTCACATATATTTGTCATGACACACACACCAATTTTGCCTTATTAATCACACCTCCACTCCTATCTATCACCAGGGTTCAAAGTCTCACAAAGATTTCAAAAATCTCGGCTTTCGATCGGGGTCGAGATTCCAAATATCCACGAGATAGAAAAATTTGAAAATTTTCAAATTACTAAAGTGATTTCGGAATTTTTCTGCAAGATTTTGGGGTTTTTGACTGAGATGATCACAAATTCGACCGATTTTCATGTTTGTCGGATCGGATTTAGCACCAAATTTTTTGTGACAAATTGTAATGCCTTTTCTGAGGAATACATGTGATTTTTTTTCAAAAAAAATACATATACAAGTGATGAGTAATTGACTGTTTTTGAGCTTGTGGTCCTCATGTTTGAGGTTGATCTATACCCCTTTATAATGCACCTAAGCATTCTTTTCTACTTTCACCCCAAATAATGCACCCCACTAGAGATGGCCCAACCTTCATGCACCCAGCGAAACGTCCCCAGAAACTTGCCTCCATCAAAATTAACCTCTCAGATCTTTTCTCAGCTTTACTCACCCACATCCGATGGCCATTGTTTAATGTGTCTAACTCATCCCTGTGGTCCACACCAGATCTCCCCCCACCTCCAGCATTATCTCAAGGAAAAGGAAACAAATATCCTGGAATTAAGAAAAAGGAAACAAACGTTCTAGAAAAGGAAAAGATCATATATTACGTGCTGGGAAAAGGAAACTGCAAGACAGGGTAATATACTAGTTTGCTTTAGGTTGAGCAATTTGAGTTGAGTGGTCGTTGCACCAGTAAGTGGTTGTGGCCTTGAATGATCAGAGCCTTGGTTGATCGGAGCCTTGACTGATCAGAGCTTTAAGTGGTCATAGACTTGACTAGTTCTAAGCTAAGGTGGAATCCTTAGATGTGTGTTTGTTCAGCTGATGAGGATGGTGAACCAGTTGATTAGAAGGAGTTCTAGAGCATTATCGACTTCCTCTTGTATCTCACTGCCTCAAAGTCGGATATACATTTTGCTGTGTGTCTGTGTGCTTGATTTCAGGCTTCTCCTCGCGCCTCTCACCGCCAAGCAGTGAAGTGCATCTTCAGGTACCTTCGAGCTACCACTGACTATGGTATTTGGTACTCTTTCTCTTCTTGTTTGTCCCTTAGAACCTTTTCAGATGCAAACTTTGCTGGCTGTAGGATAGATAGGAAGAGCACTTCTGGCACTTACCAATTCATTGGCACTTCTCTTGTCTCTTGGTCATCTAGAAAGCAATCCAGAGTTGCACAGTCTACCGCTGAGGTCAAGTATGTTGCAACTGCTAGTTGTTGTAGTCGGGTGCTTTGGATGAGATCAACCTTACAGAACTTTGGGTTAAACATAGATAGTGTTTCACTTATCTGTGTCAACACTTCTACCATTTGCATTGCCAAAAATCTAGTGCAGCACTTCAAGACCAAGCATATAGACATTAGATATCACTTCCTTAGAGACCATGTGGAGAAGGGTGATATAGTGCTCCAATTTGTAGAGAGTTACCACCAGATTTCCGATATCTTTACTAAGCCTTTGGATAGCTCTATGTTTGTAGCCTTGAGGGGAGAGCTTGGAGTCATGTGCCCTTATAGCATCTCTTAAGGGGAGCTAGTTTTGTATATTACGTATTATATATGTTTACTTTCAGTATTTCCTTTCTTTTCCATTTTCTAGGTGATATTGGCTTATTCTTAGAATTCTGAGTATACTTCACTTAGACTTCTGGCATGCTTTGTATGGACCTCTTATCTTATGCTATAGGTAGGTTGCTATCATACACAATTAGCTATTCTCTATTCTTTCTAGGTTGAGTTCCCTTACAGTCTTATAGGTCTAGCAGGTGTTAGGCCCATTGGGTAGACAGGGTATGTGTGCACTTTCTAGTTTGGTTTTAGAGTCAGCTTTCGTATGTCAGTCATTGGGGAAGATGAGAGCGAGTCCAAGCTATAGTGTTCTCTACCACCTTTTCTATGCTCTATAGCCACCTAGTTTGTAATTTATCGACTTCTCCTCATTATGTATTTCTGGTTTCTTTTGAGTTCTTTTAGAAATTTTCTAAGTTTAATACTGCAATAACTCAACTTGAACCAGAAATCATGCTTAAAATTGATTCACTTGTTGAGGGAGAGTTTGAGAAGCTGTTCATGCGCTGCATATAGACCTCATTTTCTGTTTTAATGAGCTTTGTCTATTATGCAAATGAGTTGTAATTCATGCTATGCACCTTACTACTTTTCTGAAGATCATTGCTAGCTTAGTCTTGTCTAAGTTCATTTTGCTTCATCATACTAAGGTTGCTAAAAATGAAAATTGAGTTTTAATAAAACTTGATGAAACTTGTAGCTTTTACTTGCTATGTTCCTCACTAGATGCATATGTCATGATTTATGAAATCTTGGATTTCTACTTCCTATAGCAACTTGGGTGAAGCTAGTTTGATTCAGACTAGAGTCATTCACATGCTCATAAACCTAAGTGATAAAATGGTTAAAAATTGACTTTTGTGTGTAAATTGATCTCAACACTTTACATTCACGAGACTGCTTTCTATTGCACTTGGGATGAACTTGAATGTATTGAGTATGACCAAGACCATTCTTTTAAGAGTCATTCTTGAGTATGCAAATAATGTTAAACATTTGCACCCCACTATGTGTGTTGAAGTTTTAAAACAAAAATTTGCATTAAAGATAATTGAGCATGAAGGATCTTTTATGCACATTTAGCTTCCCCAAAGTGTTGATTAGGTTGAACTCTAGGTCTTCCATTTGATCCATTGTATGGCTTTGCTTCTAGTTTGGAGATTATGCTAAGTGTTGCACTTGTTAAAATCATGCAAAAAAGATATAGTATTATTTGTGCTTGCTAGCAAAGATATTATAATTTGCACTTGGACATGTCTTAGTTTAGCATGATCTGAACTTAAGTGGCTTGGTGTCATACTTTGTGTATGTAGTCACTTGGATAATTCTCAAAGCTCTTTAGATGCATTTCATGCATACATGTTGATAGGGGAGAAAATATCATCTTGATGTCTATATTGCCAAAAGAGAGAGAAATTGAAGAAAAGGCATCATCGAAAGGTGAGCAATGTGAATGTTTCTTTGTTCTTATGATCATGGTGAAAAATTGCTAGTTCTTAAGATGATAAGCATATTTGAGCTTTTATAAGTTTTTCTTGGATTTCTAGAGTTTTTGTGGAAAACTTGTTCTTTCCATTGGCTTGCTTTGAAATCCCTCTTGTCAATTTGGTCATGATCTTATTTCCTCTTGTTCTGGACCAAGTATGGCTTTGCAATCAAATTGCTCCCATCTTTCCTTTTCAAACTCAAAGTTGTGCTTTTTCGGTGTTTGTCAATATACTCATCAAGGGGGAAATTGAAAGATTATGTGGAGGTCTACCCATGTTTGTGATGAGTAATTGACTGTTTTTGAGTTTGTGGTCCTCAGGTTTGAGGTTGATTTGATTTAGGTTGAGCAATTTGAGTTGAGTAGTCGTTGAACCAGTAAGTGGTTGTGGCCTTGATTGATCAGAGTCTTGACTGATCAGAGCTTTAAGTGGTCATGGACTTAACTGGTTGTGAGCTAAGGTGGAATCCTTATATATGTGTTTGTTCAGCTGATTACTTATTGCATATCATTTTGAGCAATACTATGTGATGTGTTTCCCTTGTCTATGATGGTTGTATGACTTCGGAGATAAGTCATGTTGAGGCGAAGGAGATCGGGACTAGGCTAGGAGCTGAGGTCCAGACGATCAAGATGTCATCGGAGGATGACTGAGGTTAGGAGTGGCTGCAAGCTAAGAGGACAAGTGGATGGATGAGATGCTAATTTAAGCTATACTCAAGTGAGCGAGGATCATTGGATCAATGGTTCGCGGGTGGAGTAGTGGTTAAATTAGTGGGAGAGGGGTGTATCTCCCTTGAAGGTATTGGTGCTCCTTTGCATTTTGTTGTGAGGTTTTGTAAACCTTCCTCCTAAGAAATAAAAGTTTCATTTCCCTATTCTGAATTTACTTTCAACATTTACATTATGCTTTAAATTCAGCACTTAAATTCAGTATTTACATTCTGAAATTTAAATTCTTGCAATTTACTTTCCGCATATTTTTATTTGCCTCCCCTCCTTCTAAATGCTTGTGGATTTTATGCCAAGGATGAATAATTGATGGATGAATCGTCTTCAGATCATATCCTAATCATCTAGGCAATATACAACCTCTTCTTTTCAGTTTTTGCAAGAAATCGATCTTTGTGCTTGAAAGAAGAAATATTCTTATAAATCACATTCTTATTTGTTTGAAGGGTTGTTCATTGGTGTTCTTACATGTTGTGATATATGGGAGATCATCTTGATCATCAATTCCCCACGAGCAAGATAAGGGTGAAGTTTTTGTGTTTGATCTAGTTTTGGTGCAACATTCTTTAAACTGGAAAAAGGTCAAAACTTTGATGTCAAACCTTACGATTGAAGGTTGGAATAGTTTCTTGACATCCATAGGAAGGTGTACACAAAGTTTCACGGGTTTTGAATCAGTCGATCAAAAGTTACATCAATTCTTGTTTCTGAGATCATGCTGATTTTTACTATTTAACCGAACAAACACTGTTCACTTCGAACCCTGTTCATCCGACCAGTTTTGTTGACCAGTTCGTGGGTACTATTCATCCGAACAGTGCAGTTTTTTACGATTCATCCAAACACTGTTCACCGAGCGCTGTTCATCCGACCAGTGCAGTTTTCTTTGTTTATCTGAGCACTGTTCGTCCGACCTCCTGGTCAGAGGTACTATTCATCCAACCACCTACTTGAATTGTACATTTATTCGATTTGATCTCTTGGTGGTTTATTTTTCAAAAAAAATTTATTTATGATCATTCACCCCATCTTATGGCCATTTCAGTCCTTCAACGAGGCCATTGTCATCCCTCGTCTAGATAGTTATGTCTCGGTCAAAAGAGAAGTATATCTGGGAACAGAAGTACCTAATGTATCTGTGAGGTGCCAGCAAGTGGCCAATTTTTGCATTAGACTCGAGCGTATCTGAGCAGTCCAAATTAGAGTGGTCCTTTTTTTCCTCGACAGACCTCCTGACAAGGACCTCACAACCTGTGGCGAAGCATCAGTCTACCTCATCATACACCCGGTGACTGTGGCCTTTCTTTTTCTTCCCTTTGGAGTCGACTCGTCCACGAACAAATTTTGTTGCTTCATGTCAAAATGGAATCCAAGCATCATGCGGTATGCCCAATAGCTAGGGAACAAGTGTCAAAGCATCTGTGTATCTGCTCTTGAGTTGCCTTTCTTACCCATTGAGAGACAAATGAAGGATTTTCCTTGAGGAATTTATTCGATGTTAAGTTTTGAGCTCTTTTACAGTATACTAAATTTTACGAATGCACTTTCTCAAAATTAAAAAGCTTTACTTGTGCACAATCATGTCTCTCTTTATGTTACCCATTAATTCCATCCAAGAAAAGGACATGTTAGTGCTTAATTATGCACCATGTATCATGATTCACAAACTTGGCATTGACCTACGAGATGCATGCCGAATCATTTCAGTTGGGCAATCGATGACACATCACAAACGTAATGACGAATTCCGTCCAGGAATGGTGCACGGTATTTTATCCCGGTCGATGTCGTCACAAAGTGAAGGTGCAAGTTCAAATTATACAGGATCACAAGGAAAAGGAAATGGAAGAAAAAACGGGTTTAATTCATGGCAAATGTTGGAGGTTGGAGGCATTCGATTGTAGTGGACCATAGCTGCTTGATGAGTTGCTTGGTTAAAATAAGTCTTTGGATTTGATGGCAAATGCTGGTGTTTGTAAATGAGTTAATCTCATGATCTTCACATGCGTGGAATTGGAATCTAGCTTCCAATTGCGCTGCCTATTCGTTGCTGAAAGTAACTGGCTGACCCATTAGAGAAGTGGTTTCTAGCTATATTGACTTAATTTTGGTGCATGTCTAGTTAGAGTACTAAGCACGGTGGAGAAATAGAGCATGATCAGTGGCAAGCTCTTACACTTGGCAGGATTAATTTTTGGTACACGGCAAGACTAATATTAATTTAAAGACCTCTCCTCTCAGGTCTTGTTTTGGTGAATAGGGATTAAGCCCAGTCTCTTCGAATGGACGGTGCTACTTCAGATGGACATGAAATTGGACTAACATGGTCCATCCAAAAAGGACTAGGTCTAATTTATAAGTATCTATATATCCAAATAAGCCCTCACTAGGGCCCATCCTATGGGAATTTTTGTCATACGTATCCAATATTTTGAGTTTGGGCTTATTGGAAGTGTTTCTTTAATTAAGGGCTAGCTCTTTTTGTCTGTATGGACGACGAAGGAACTAACCAGACTTCAAAGTATCGTGGTAGAAAATAGAAGCAGTGGTGGACATAATTTTAACCTGTGGCGTGTAATTATACACAATATATTGTCTAGAACTGCGACCGGCACAATAGTCTAGTAAATCTCAAACATTAAGGCTTAGGTAGCCCCTCGTATCTTTCTTTTATGCAATTACAAAAACCTTACAAAAATAGTCATGTTGGACCGCGGAAGCGTTGACAGGCCGTGCTCGTGTATTAAGGTAGGGACCTGAAACCACGGCTAGCCAGGTGCCAAGCACCACGGGCATGGCAGCGGCTCGGCAGCAGTTGCAACACTGGTGCCGCAGTAGGACGTACAGCTCGGCATCTTGCCACGGTGCCTTAGCTTGGCAACACCTCCTACCGTGGTCGATGGCCTACTCCTCCTAGCTCGATAGCTATTTTTGCAATTGCGTTTGCATGGAAGCTAGATTGAAAAAAAAAGTTTTGAGGGGCTAGAAAAGCTAAAGACTCCAAACATTCTAATGGCTACAGCTAAGTCAATGTGAAATGCTACATGCACGAATAGGTTACAGGATGAAACACAAGTGAGCACGCCATATAGATTTTGACAGGAAAATACTGCGGCCAGCTAGCTTATTTATCAACAGCCTCGGCCGCGACTGATGACTGTTTTTGTGCCAATGTGTGGCTCCGGTTGTTACCCTCCATGACCATGCCTCCTGACTGGTTGCTTGCATTGACATGCCACATCATCTTTATAAGTGCCAGACAGGAGTGCCATCAAACCATGAGTTGCTGTCCCTGGATGGCAACTTAGCAAGCCTATGGACACCAAAAAGAACAGTGCATAAACCTCTTCATCACTCGAGAAGGATTCTTATAAATTGAAACATGCTCCAATGGTTTGGGAAAAGTCCATCACTAATATAGGTCATTTTGTATATTGACATAGTCTTCAAAGTACTACTTTACTACTAATTTCAATTATAATATGTTTTAAAATGGTAAAAATCTATATATATTATGTTTTTTTATAACAAATCTATTAATATCAAATTCATTTCGGCAATCTAAATACCTTCTTTTATATAATATTGTTAGTCAAAACTAGGAATATTTGACTGCAAGCATTCTGCAATGACTTATATTTAGTCAAAGACGGAATATATTTTGTGGACGATGACATAATTGCTTGCTTGGTTGATGACATATGACTGGAAAAATAAAATTAATGTTTCTATAGTACCTGTACAACTAACATTGTGGATTGGAAAGGGGCGAATGAAATATCTTCCATGTACTTTAGCATTACTGGTACCAACAGCCAAGTGAAGAAATTACACTTACTAATTTCAGCGCTTGCCTTCCATACAATGTCGTGATTATAGGTGTTGAAGGAGCAATTCAGTGCAAACTTGTGTGAATTTCATAAAATTCAGACGGTCAAGATATAATCCTAGCTAGTGCACGGTATTATTGCAAGCTAGGTAAATTTTAGGGCTCTTTCACGGTACCTTCAAACCAATATGAGTTGTCTAATATTTTTATCCAATAGATGAGATTAGTCACAATTAGGTTATACTTCTATTCATATAATATCAGCACAAATTCCACGAGGAGTAAAATTGTAATTGCTCAACTAAGTTTGAAATGAACATGTATGGGAATAGAGGTGGGCGTCGTCTTGGGCGGCCCGCCCAAGACAGCCCATCGTGCTCGATGTCGAACCGTGCCGGGCCGCGATGGCCCGTCGTGCCCGCCGTGCCGGCCCTGCCCGGCTCGCCTTCGGCGAGTCCAGGCACGGCCTATTTGCACTTCGTGCCTGCTTCGTGCCGTGCCGGTCCAGGTCCGACCCATTTGCACTATTGCAATGAGAGGAAAGGAGCCGAAGTCGCATAGAATTGAGGCAGTGAATGCAAATATTATGAGAAAGAGAATTAAAATTTATTTATTCTTGAACGGTTACATAGAGCGAGGGGGATATGTTCAACACGGGCGAGAGAGGGGGCAATGGGCGGGAAAGAGAGTGAGCGAGACAGACGAGAGAGATTGAGAGAGACTGGTGAGAGAGAGCTGAGAGATTGAGAGGGGCGAGCGAGAGAGAGCAGCTTCTTGCACCGTCTCTCAATCTCTCTCAGCTCTCTCTCCTGTTTTGTTCACCAAATTTACAGAGGAAAGTCTATTATGTCCTCAACAAATTAACGATCAGAGCTATAATACTCTCAATCTCTCTCAGCTCTCTCTCCTGTTTTGTTCGCCAAATTTACAGAGGAAAGTCTATTATGTCCTCAACAAATTAACGATCAGAGCTATAATAAAAGCTCACTGATCTCTCTCGAGTAGGTAGGGTAGGGCTGGCTGCAAGTTGCGGCAGGGCGATGGAGGCATACGCATGCATGACCCATGCACGCACGGCATCACCACTGCGTTGCAGCTGGCCGCGGCAGGCTGGTCGGCCAAGTTGCGCCGGCGTCGGCCTATCGAGATGCCCCGACAGGGACGCGTCGAGACGGCCGGCTTCCGGCAGCGTCTGACGCTGGCGACGGGCGGCCAATGGACGCGAGCCCAGCCGGCGAGCACGCGTAGCATACATAGCGTGCGCGCGTGCGCGCGCGGTGAATGCAAAGCAGAGCACCGAAACGTTCTCGTTTCTGTTCGGTGCGACACAGCGAAAGGACGGGCGTAGTGGGTGTCAGCGTACGCCCAAGTAGTTGCGTTCCTGTTTGCTGTCTGGAACTTGCTGGTTGAGCTTTCGCGAGTAGGAGAAGCTTCCGGAGAAACAGTAAAAAGAAAAAAAAAAGAAAAGGAAGAGACCGATCGATCATCGATGTGCCTTGGGACGTAGACGTCTTCGCATCTGCCTCTATCGCTGTATGTTAGGAGGTCCACCCTGAAATTCCTCTTGAGAAAATAAAAAGCTGAAATTCAGCTGTGTCTGTGTGCGTGCATAAGTTATTTGCTTGAAAGAACAACCTTAGCTTGTTTGGATATTGTTGCCGTCTTCACGTGCGTGCGGAGGGGAGTTGATCCAAATATCTGTGCCTTTCAACATACGACGTGTAGGATCTAGATTATTTTCCACGCATGAACCATTCATCGTTCACTCATTTGTTTCCACGAAGGCAAAGATCTGTGGCTCCTCGATCGACATCGATCACGTCAAAGCCCCGCCTCAAATATCCTGATTTTCTTCCTTCGGGAAAAAAATTCCATGGTTTCAGGTGAAATGAAAGCTCCCATTATTGACCCATACGCTATGGTTATAATTCATTGTACGTAGTTTATGTCAACATCCTTTTGACACTGTTGTCGGGGAGCCTTTTAACTGTCAACCGAACCTTGGGGCGTTTTAATTTTGTCTGATCATCTTATTCTTTATTCAGTTAGGATATGTTCTGTTCTTGTATTGCTTTGTTTTATTCTTAAGAAAACATGAAAAGTCTTGGAAGGTACTTTGTCTAAAAAAACCGGCTTCAAAGATGCTAACCTCCCCTTGCAGCAGTTTCTTGAGATATGCAAAACACTAGCATCTTGGACGCGGCGTGCCATGCCGCGGGCGCCGTCTTCCACACGAGAAAGTTGAGTTTTTTTTTCGGGAAAAAGGCTTAAACTTAATGGTAAAAAAAAGCGGGAAGAAATATATGTTTTTTTTCGGTAAGAAGGATCCGTACGTTTTTTTTCTTGACGAAAAAGGACCTAAACGTAATTTTGATTCTGTGGAAAAGGACCCGAGCGCAAGCAGTAAAAACGCATAAAGGACTTAAGTGTGATATATATTTTTTTGAAAAAAAGGGACCTATTCGTAACGTAAAAGGACCTAGATGTAAATTTTTTTTATGGAAAAGGACCTGAGCGCAAGCCTTAAAAACGCATAAAGGGCCAAATCGTAATATATATTCTTTTTCGGAAAGAATGACCTGTTTATAATTTTTTTTACGAACAAGGACTTGATTGTAATTTTTTTTATAAAAAAGGACCTATCCGTAAATAAAAAAAACCTATCCGTAAATATTTTTCAGCTCGGCTCGCGCGCGAGCCGAGCCGGCTCCGGTGACACGTGGCTGCTCTCCCCATCCAAGGATTCTTCCAGGTATAGTAGGGTTATTATTCCAAGTGAAGGACATCAGCAACAACGACGTCCGTATCAGGCTTTTCCCGTTCTCACTTGCGGGAAGGCCAAACAATGGTTTCACTCTCTCACGCCCCCAACATCGCTTCATGGGGCACGATCGATGCTGCGTTCCTTGAAAATTACTTCCCACATGAGAAGACTCAGATTCTTTGTGAAGGACCCAAACGACGATCAGACGAGGACGAATGATCTTAACTGAAATTTTTCTCCTTTAAAGGAAACCTAGCCAGACTCCTCTTAAAACACTAACACACAGAAGAGCAAAATCTAGATCTTGAACTTGCTCGCGGGGTTTTTGATGATCAAGATGATCTTGGATAATCTCGCACTTGTCACCGCAAGTAAGAACACAAGAACCTCAAATGCGATCTACAAAAAAAGAGCAAAAAGATTGAGTTCTTGCAAAAGATTGCCTAGATAACGAGGATATGATCTAAAGAAGATTCATCCATCAATCATACATTCTCGACACAAAAAACACAAGCAAGTAGAAGGAGAGGAGGCAAATCCAACGCACAAGCAAGTAGAATGAGGGGAGGCAAATCCAACTTACGAGAATGAAAATTGCAAGAAATTAAAGTGCGGAATTTAAATACTGAATTTAAATGCTGAATTTAAGACATAATATAAGTGCTGAAATTAAATTCAGAAAAGTAAGGAAGTAAAATTTTATTTCTTGAGAGGAAAATTTACAAAGCCTCACAACAAGGTGGGCAAAGCTCAAAGAAGCACACAACAAGAGGAGAGAGCTACCCATACCTCTCTATTTATACTACTCTTGAGTCATCCTCCACCCTTGAATGAGTTCTACTTGGCCCTCAAGTAACCTCATTAAGGGTTGAGATTGATTCATTCTCCACCTTTCGATGAGTTCTACTTAGCCCTCAAAAAATATCATCAAGAGTCGTGATTGATTCATCATCCACCCTTGAATGAGTTCTACTTAGCTCTTAAGAAACCTCATCAAGGGTTGAGATTCACTCAAGCTAATTTGACTGCTACTCTATCCTCTAAACCGCAATCCAATGGCTCTCCTTGATCCGAGCAGCTCCAAGTTAGCATATTAGTTGTTCACTTGTCTTCTAGGCTCGCAACGACTCCGTCTCCGATCATCCTCTGGCGATTTCCGACCGTCTAGACCTCGGCACACCTCGTCTAGTCTCGGTTAACCTTCGTCTCACTATAACTTAGCAACGTCGTCCTGCAACCATCAAAAATAAAGAAACCCATCACATAGCAACGTCCAAAATGATATATAGTAATTATCTAATGGTAAAAATAAATCATATTCCTAACTCAAATACAGTTAAATACTCATCAACAATATAGTTACACCTCCCTATAATCTTTCACTTTGCAACAGGGTTAATCAATTCCAGCAGACCACAGATTCTTTGCAACAGGGTTCATCACTCGTAGAGGCATGGGGCATATTCTAGGAATATACTACCACTTGCCCACACCACGGCTTTGCTAAATGGATACTTCTGCAGAAATTCTACGAAGGCCTAAGGAGGTGTACCCGCGAGCATCTTGATGCGTCATCCGAAGGAGAATTCCTTGACAAGAACATCTCCGAAGCAGAAGAACTTATCAAGAAGCTAGTATGCAACCAAGGATGGGATATGGAGCATGCCTTAGGGTCTTACTCAGCTAAGGTGAAAGAAGTATTGCAACTCGACGGCATTGAAGTCCTTTCAGGTAAGCTTGACACACTCACGCAGACTAGAGTTATTTAGCCCATCACATACAGAGACTGTTCAAGCAGCGAAGCTAGGATGACGTGCGAAGACTGTTCACTCTGAAAATTCATGCCCTGAGTCAGTTAATTTCATCAACAATTTCTAGAATAGGGGAAATCAGTGCTAGATAGCAGGATGGAGGAACCATCCAAACCTTCGCTAAGGCAATAAAGGTACTACCAACCTTCCTTCTGGTGACCAGCCGCCTCCACTCCGTGTTCAGTTTGAGGATTTCATTGAAGTTCAGACAAAGATTAACAAAAGCATTAGTGACAAGTCCGTTGCGACTGACAAGGTTCTAGAGGGATTGGACACGAAGATGAACTATATGGCCACATCTATCTAGTAGATGTCAAGTCTCATTAAGATGTTAGTGACCTAGATATCATAGTTAGCTAGTGCAGCTCCTAGGACTGATGGTCACCTGCCAGGGCAGCCTTAGAACCCTTTAGAGGCCATAAAAGCTATTCAGACTCGTTCCAGCAATTAGACTGTAGAACCACGGATACCAGAAGAGAAGAAGAATGCAATGTCTCATACATCTGAGCAAGAGAGGTCAGCAGAACCTGAGGTACATGTTGCAAAATTGTACCTGCAAAATTGGATGGCACCCATGTCCTACTTCTGAAGCCCTATTATCACGAGACACCATTGATGAGTAGTTGGTCAAATTTGTTGAGGTGATCAAGAAGCTTTACCATTTTTTTTTTAAAAGCGGCAGGAGCTCTGCCATTCATTAAAGCAGGAGAGGAAAAACAGGTTCTTACAAAGAGCCTAGGACAAAGAGTAAGATGATAAAAGGTAAATATACTCTTGAGAGAAATAAACACTACATCTCGCACAAATAATTTGGTTGAAACTTGTGCCGTTTTCATTTTTCGCTGAAACCTGACCATGCCCTGTGCCATGACCATTGGCAGATCAGATCATGCCCATCATACTCCGTTCGCCGTATATCTTAACACCTGCTCTGCATTTTGCAAGACTCGCATTCTTTTACTTGTACCGAAGAGCTTAAGAAGCTTTACTTGATGTTGATATCCCTTTACTTGATGCCTTGCAGGTGCCTACATACACCAAATATCTTAAGGATAATCTGCTCAACAAACGAAGTCTCCTTCATAAGAGTGTAGTGCTGCCATCCTCAACTATAAGTCCCTGTTAAGAAGAGAGACCCAGGATGTCCTACAAATCCATGTTCTATCGGTGGCCAACGCTTTGAGCGCGCACTTTGTGATTTACACGCAAGTGTTAGTGTGATGCCCAAGGTAGTTTTTGACAAGCTTTGTCTACCCGAGCTCTGACCAATTTCCATTTGTCTAGAGTTAGCAGATCACTCTGTCTACTATCCCATTGGAGTGGTCGAAGACATCCCAGTAGAACGACTTTTGTACATCAAAACATATTCAACATGTATCTCATTTTACTAAGCTCGTTATTTCGAACAGGACAGTGTAAATGGATCACAGATTGGACGTTTGGTTAAACAGATATTGCAATTCCATGTTTGCAATCAGAAGATAAAGTCGTCACGTCTCCCCTTTGCACTCAGAAAAGTGCAGTAACCATCTTGCAAGTGTGCAATTACACGATGGGTTTGGTGCGGTAACATGACTTCCTTCCACTCCTACATCTCTCTCCCCGATGCTCAGACATTACTACACCTTTCACCATATGTCACTAGTATAGTGCCCGTGCTAACGCTACGACGGCAGTACACCCGTTTATCAATTAAATGAGAAGATAAGTATGAATATAACACTTAATAATAAATAATCACAGTGCCCGTATGCGAGTACAAAAATGAAGATATAACACTCAATAATATTTTTCGCTAAACGTTTCCCGTATGCTCTTAAGACTTGTTCTTATGTCTTGAGGATGTTTTCACAAGACTCATTCCACTTGTATTTTAGTATTTCAATTAAGAAACACTTCACGAGGATAGGTGAACCCTGTAAGTACGTTGTAGAGCATCATCAGTATAGACCTACTTTACAACCTTATAAAAAGTGATTAAAAAAATAGAGAGTACCGACCATACAGATTCGTGCATGACCATTCCAGATGTGCATGAACTTTATGACAAAATAACCTGTCAAGTTCCTGCACAACATTTAATTGCTACATGTAAGTACACAAAAAAATTAACTATTTACTAATCATGTGTAAATAACTTACTAGTCTATTGTTTTTGGAACAGACTTTGGAGCTACAATACGCCAATCATAGATATCGTCGTTCCATGAGGGATTTACTATCCTTATAGCGCGATCGAATATTATACCAATTTTTTGTATTCTATCAAGATAGTAATCGGATGGTTTATCCGTTGGAACCCATCCGGTAGAGGTGTTGGAACAATAACGGAGATAACCTCGTTCTTCATGTCGAACGATAACATGCTGAATCGTCCTCCGTGATAAAAAGGCAGCATAATCTACAAATATAGACATTATATCTTTTGCACACATATATAACATAATAAAGCGTCAAACAATTTATTAAGCAAAGCTTACCACTCGGCATTCAGACAACGCAATTCCAGTCTCAGGCCAAGCATCAAATAATTTTGCAAGCTTCTCATCTTCAACCTTGACACGAAACTTATGGTACCGTCGGTAATTTCAAAGTGGCTGTGATAAATTAAAACATTAAAAAATAGCCAGTTGATTATTGCATAATGTGTACATATATAACGCAAAAATATGAAAACATACGCAGAACTGTAAATCTAAGTAGTGGCATATGGGATCCCTAAAATACATGGTTTCATCGTTTGTGAGCATGCGCACCCTTCATTAAAGCAATCAATGTCCATAGGTTTTCTACCATCAAGTATTTCTTGCAGTTTCCCGCTGCGGCTGCGCGCTCAGGGTTGCGCTCTTGGCACGACGATGAATCAGATCATGAGCGGGGCCATCACCATGTCCTTCATCTCGCTCTACAATGCCATCACCATCGCCGGGAGCTTCTACCTCTCTGGCCGCATCGCCGCCGGTGGATGTTCATGTTCTTCTTCCGCCGAGACGAGGCGGGACCTTGGAGGATACTGTGAAGCTCTTCGGCGGTGGTGATGGCCAGGAAAAGGAAGATGAACGTGAGGAAAGTTGGTGAGATATTATCAGAAGATCGGTGCACATGCATGAATGGAAGAAAATTAAGCGCGAGATTCATGGTACTGACTGGTATGGTAAATATTGAATCGAAATCAAATGGGTTTAGATTTGCAACATAATTTTCTTCCATTCATGCCGCCCGCCATGCGCATCAGCACCTCCGTGCAGTCCACACACCGCACGTCCCACCCCTCCAGCGTGCTCATCCTCTTGATCTTCTCCACCTGCGCGACCACCAGCCCGAAGGTGTTGCCCTTGATCTCCTCCACGCATCGCGGCCGCCAAGATCGTCTCCGCGGAAGGGCGTCGGCGACCTCCGCCGCCTCCCGCTCCTCGCGAAGGTACGCGTCCATCTCCGGCAGGCCGATCGCGCGGCGCAAGCCCCTGGTGTATTAGTTTTTTTTCATACAATTCTATGGAGTATTAAAGAGTGCCTCGTATATTTGTTGTGATTCTTCCATATTTATCCCGCGCATGCATGCACAATCTCATGCATTAATTGACGTTCAACCTTCCAATAGAGTTCAGTTGTTTGGCCATAATGATGCATGCATGCATGCACGATTGCCTTTCATAATTAGTAGTCTTTCCATTTCAACCTTTCACAGCCGAGCTTTCCGTTTCAACCTTCCAACTTTAGCTGCTCGAGTTTCCTTCTCCACGTCGCGCTCGTCTTTTCCCGACGCCACGCTCGCCGAGCATGGATGCTGCGGCCGAAGATGAGCATGACGCGGCGGACGGCGGCGCGCAGGGCATGGCGGGCATGGGAGAGCATGTCGTGGCGCACGTTGCCGAGCAGGACGTGGATTTCTCTCCAAAACAATAGGATAGAAATAACTGTTTAAATCGTACCACTGTAAAGCACATGGTATTATGGTAATGTAGCCTTTCGCCTGTAACATCTCATGAGCAATCCCGTATTGCTTATCCTTTCTCTCGCTCTCTCCTTTCAGGCTTCCAATGCGAGTGCATCTACCGGCACAACCGATGTGTAGAACGCTGCGAGCGGGTGCCCCTCCTCCCTGGTTGCGCCATCTCCGACGCCTTTGCTCCATGGATCCACGACCAGACCTACCTCTTAAAGCTGCTATAGGTGCGTTTAGATTCGTTTATCTTTATCATTTTTGTTTATTCGTTTGATTGGTTTGCCAAAATTTAGTGCCAAAGAAAATTTTTGTTCGCTAATTCACTTTGTTTTTTCTGCCAAATTCTAGATTAATATATCGCTTATTGTTGTTGTAGAATATATGGATTATTTGCTTAGCAAAACATTCAATTTATCAGTTGTGGATATTACTTGATAGGCACGATAATTGCATTTCATACACACATTCCTTATATAATATTTTTCGCTAAATAATATTATGGCGGCAGTACGTGAGCGTCTTGTATAGGATGTGGTGCACATGCATGAATGGAAGAAAATTAATTGCGCGATTCATAGTACTGACTGGTATGGTAAATATTGAATCGAAATCAAATGGGTTTAGATTTGCAACATAAATTCCATATATATAGTTCAATTGAAATATATGTGTGGTCTCTCCTGTTGTGGGCCACATGAATGAATGAGTTAGACACATTAAACAACGGCCATCGGATGTGGGTGAGTAAAACTGAGGAAAGATCTGAGACGTTCATTTTGATGAATGCAAGTTTCTGGGGACGTATAGATATATCCATGCATCGCCATGGTTAAATTTCATTCCTCTGTACCTCCTCCTGCACGCGTGCGGGCTTAGCATTTCTTGCCGACGTAGCAGGTGAGCGTGCCGGCGAACCTCGTCATCACCCCGACGTAGCGGCCGTTCTTCGCCTGGATGATGTCGAGCTCTTTGTACTCGCGCTCGTTCTCGTCGCCGGACTGGTTGAAGAAGGCGCCGTTCAGGAACAGGTCGTTCTGCGACTTCCACACCCAGTCCTTGTACTCATTGTACTCCGTGTACTCCCTCTTGGTCACCTACAGATGTACGTGTCGTGTACATAATAACATAAACCACCATTAGTATTAGTCGCCGTCATCGACAAATCGATCAGGCACATTAATTGATCGAGTTCAGCCAAGAACTCTACCTCTTTAAGGTTGATATCGTCGCTGGCTCTGAAGCGGTTGCCCTGGCTGATGATGGTTGGGTTCATGTTGCGCCGATAGCGTACATCAGCCAGTGCGTGTAGTCGTTCACGATGTGGAAGAATCCGTACCGGCACCTGCATGCCATGATCGATCGATTTTCAGATGGCAATGTATATGATCAATAGCTGATCCAAATGAGATCTGATGACAGATTGACCTCCATATATGAGAGCGCACAAATCAAATGAGCATTTTGGCAAGAAAGTTAATTTCTGGGTGAGGTTAGTTGTTTGGTACCTTGGCATCCTCTGGATGAGTCCTTTCCCGAAGTGGTTGAAGGCAACCGTCACCTGCATGATCTTGTCCTTTGGGGTGTCATCGTGTCCACCGAATAGCATCACCTGCCGATCGAAATAACAGCAAGAAACTCTATGAATGACATTAAGATATATCTAGGCAACAGATCAAAGAGAAAGGCAATCGAACGGTGTACAGCGGTGCGTAGCGTACGTGATCGTACTTGGTGAAGTGGCCATTGGAGATGGTGACGGCGGTGGAGCCGTCGATGACGTCGATGAGCCCGTCGGAACAGTTGGACATGGAGACGTGGTCGATCCAGATGTCGCTGGAGCCGATGACGGAGATGCCGTCGCCGTCGCTTTCACCGCGGATGCCCAAGTGGTGCTTGGAGTCCCGGATGAGGCCGCCGGAGTGGGGCACGGAGTTGTGGATGTGGAGGTTGTGGATGATGACATTGTTCATGGCCTGGACAGTGATCTGCGCGCCGGTGATGTGCACCTGAGTGCCGCGGCCGTCTATGGTCGTGTCGCTGGTGACGATGAGCTCCTTGGTGAGCTCGATGACTATGTCGTGCGCGAAGATGATCCACAGGGGCCGCTCCATGATGATGCCGTACCGGAGCGTGCCCTTCTTGGGTATGATGAGATTGAGGGCGTCGTCGCTGGGGTCGATCACGATGTAGATCTTTCCGGCGAGCCCGCCCGTCGTCTTGTGGCCAAAACCCATGCGCACTTGGCCAGCCGCTTGCGCCGGCTGGCCCAGTTGGCGCGACAGCGCCAGCACCGGTCGATCGGGTTGGTCGCCATGCACGGGCCCCTGTACCTGCTCATTAGGGACCGCCGCGTCGTCGTCCTGCGCGTGCATTAATCCAAGAACCATGCGTTGCAATCAGAATCAAACAGCGTTGCATTGCCATGCTCCTGGGGTGACGGGATCGCTGATGTAGGCGGCGCGGTTGTACGAGCGGGCCTCCTCAGTGCGTTTCGCCCAGTACTCCTCATCGGCGGTGGTGTTGGGCGTGTGCGTGGCCGCGGCGGTGGCCATCGCGAGGACGTAGAAGAGGATGGGCAGGGGCTCCTCACGAGGGAGCCCGCCATGTTATTGGCGACGGATGTACAGATAGGTGTGCGAGCCCGGTCGGGCGCCGGCTCACCGCGGGGCCTCAGGAAGTATGATTTCCTGAAGTTTTCTGAGACTCCCCGGGCGAATCGGACGTCAGGGTACCTTGGCGCGGTGACGTGCATGCGGCAGCTTGTGCACATGCATGAATGGAAGAAAATTAATTGCGCGATTCATGGTACTGACTGGTATGGTAAATATTGAATCGAAATCAAATGGGTTTAGATTTACAACATAAATTCCATATATATAGTTCAATTGAAATATATGTGTGGGCTCTCCTGTTGTGGGCCACATGAATGAATGAGTTAGACACATTAAACAACGGCCATCGGATGTGGGTGAGTAAAACTGAGGAAAGATCTGAGACGTTCATTTTGATGAATGCAAGTTTCTGAGGACGTTTTGCTGGGTGCACGAACATTGGTCCATCTCTAATGAGATGCATTATTTAGGGTGGATGTAGAAAAAATTACTTAGGTGCATTATAAAGAGGTATAGATTACATTTTCTTCGCAACGTTACTAGGAGACAGAGGTATGATCGGATTCTAGAGGTGTATTAATTTGACGCTAGTGCACAACTATCGGTTTTTACTGCATATCCCTTGTGACGTTACTACGAGATGGAGATTTTATATGATCAGATTCTAGAGATATAGTAATCTGATGTTACTGTACAACTATCTGTTGTTACTATACGTTCCTTGCGACGTTACTACGAGATAGACATTTCAAATCGGTTTTACCCGATTTTAGTAAGGAACTGGTTTTAGTGGAGAGCAGAGGATGCACTAACATAGAAGGGGTTCGAGGGGGTGGAGGGTGGTGTTAGACAGTATCTAGTTACTTTATATCAAAGATTGCTAGTTGCTTTGTATAGAGGTTGCTAATCTTGTATAGATATTGTCTTATATAGGCTTTTCTTCTATACCCTCATGTATATGTATATATACTAGCCCATTGGCCTTATGTTGAATACAAGTGCTATTCATAACATAGTATCAGAGCCAAGTTTTTAGGGTTAGGGTTTACCTGCGTTGCGCATGCGCTTTTTCAGCGGCTCTTCTCGCCGCTTCTGGTTGCCCTACCTCTCCTCCGCTGCCTCTGATCTGCCGTCTCCTTTGATCGGCTCGAGTTGGGTCTCCGGCGCTCCCTGGCCTTCATCGCGTCACCACGCAGGACCGTGCAAGCGGCGCTCGAATCTGGTCTTCTCTGCTGCTCGGCCGCCTCCTGGAGCTCCGGCCCCTCCAGCCCGGCCGACGACCCACGCCCGAGCCCCGATCTTCTCCGTCCACTTGGCCGTCTCCTGGAGCCCCAGCCCCTTTAGCCTGGTCGAGCCCAAGCCTGAGCTACGCCGACGCTTGTTGAAGTCGCCTGACGCGTTCGAGCCCGATGCACCCAATGCTCGCGGTCTCCGCCTGACACCCGAGCCTGGTCGACGCTTCAGTCCCACCGGCACCACGTCCGTGCGCCCGATCACCTCTGCTCGGCCAAGCATCCCCGCGCCGGCCGCTTCTCCCACGTTGATCAACCACTCCCAAGCCCGACTCCTCTGGCACAAGGCATTCGATCGGATTCCAATCCGATCGGGAACTCCTTTTAATTAGGAGCGGCTCCGGCTCTTGTTCGGTCGGCTTCAGCTTCTGTTGGCCGACTCTGGCTTCTAGTGGCCGGCTCCAGCTCTAGTTTTCTGGTTCCGTTGAAAAAATATCGTCATCTGCAGGTTTTTCTTTGGGCACCGTCTCTGTTCCTCGTTGCCTGGTTATTTTTTATGGTCTTAATTATCAAGACCGGGTTCTCCATATACGCCTCCATATGCGCGGTCAATATCTTTGGGAGTTTGTTACCGGCGAGCTATCTTGCCCGTCTCGTCCTGCTCCGCTACCACGCCTGTTATTATCAAGGAGGACGATGATGCTGCTAAACAGAAAGCGTCTGATGACTATACTGATGTTGTGGAGTCTTTTCAGACTCAGTTTACTGCATACAAGATATGGATTGATGAAGATGCTCGTGCCTCTGCTATTTTGGTTGCTATCATGGAGGTGCATCTCACTGGTAATATTGTTGGTTTGTCTTCGGCACAGTTGATGTAGACACATCTTCGCGACCGCTATAAGTCTTCTGGCGATTCTTTATACCTTACTGTTGTACGACAGGAGCAATTGTTACAGCATGGTGATTCTATCATGGATGAGTTTTATGCACAACTGTCTTCGGTGTGACGTCAACTTGATTCTCTTGGACCGACGGTTTGCCGCACCTGTCAGTGCTGCCAGCATCAAGACTCTCACTTGGAGCTTCGTCGCATCTACGACTTCCTAACACGTCTTTGGGCTGAATTTGAGCATATTCGTGCTCATTTGCTTGCTCGTGGGGTGGAGGACTTCACTGAAGAGGAACGTGGTATGCTATGCTAGCACAAAAAAAAATCTACTGCATAACCAGAAAGCTACTCGCAAGAAGGGGATCACAGATTAGATTACCACTAGATGCGCAGTTGCGGAATCCTTCGCGCGTCGATGTAGTGGATCGTCCTCGCCGCAGTCGTTGCGTCGATGGAGTGGATCGTCCTCGCCGCCGTGGATCGTCCTCCCACGCAGCCGCGCAGTGGCCACCGCATTAGTCCACACGTCCAGGGATGGAACACCGTGCGTCGGTATGCAAGCACCTGGTCGCTCGGCAGGGGCAACGAGAGGAGGAGGCTAGGGTTTCGGGTGAAACACTTCTAAACCGTGAAAAGCACACACAGCGCCCACCCTCCTCCACTCCTTATATAGCCATGAGATGAAACCCTAAACCAGGACCCATTAGTGTGCTAATCCCACGAGGTCCATTAATTACGGATCTAATCCAAATTAATGCGTCCCAGCCCATTAAGTGTGTGATCCTGCAGGTTCACGTACGTTTGGACATGGATTCGAAAATCTCCTTTTCAATCCAATAGTTGGTAGCGGCTCCTTGCAAAGTATGCCAACTCCCAAACACACTATGATCAAATCGGACAGAACCTATCAAAAGTACTCATGTAATAATCCCTTTACCAAGTATATGAAGATTGAACTCAAGGCGAGAAGCATGTCATGCTTTGATGATTCAATCCATCTCTCGTATCCGTGATATATTAATAAGTTGTGATTAACTCCTCAATCACGGCATTAATCATATCACACGAGTGACCTTGTCATATATCTCTGTTTCATTGGAGTGGCAAATTCCATCTTGACTGCTCACTTCCCTCTGCACGTTTTATAGTAAACATGAAAGCTACCTTTATAACTATCCGGTTAGGAAGTAGTGTTTGATAGCCCCAAGAAAAACTATTACACATATAGGGAATATGACAATCTCAGGTCTAAAGATCATACATCTACTATGTATGAGATACACTGATGACACATAAGAATGTAACATACATCTACTATGTATGAGATACACTGATGACACATAAGAATGTAACATTCTCGTAGTGTCCCATTGCGGGTCTATCTAACCTATGTTCTTCAACATGCGTCCACAATGTATAGATGATATCTCCATATCCCATGATCTATGAAGCATGATCTTCGATCACTACATGTGCTGATCTATTCATCGTTGTCCTATAGGATGATATCCGATCAGAGATATTTATCGAATTACATCAATAAGTAAAGAGCTTCATAAGCAAGTCACATACTTGTTGATCAATACAATAATATACATTCATTGGACCAATAATCAAATTATTATTCATAAACATAGTCATGTTACAATCATCTAAATGATTGCCTCAAGGGCATAACACTAACATTCACTGCACCTACTGCAACAAAAATGGGCATGTGGAGCAATTCTGCTACCGAAAGAAGAAGGATCTTGCTTGTCGCAGTGGACGCTCTTCTAAGGGCACTAGACTGTTGAGTGTCTCTCCTCAGCGGACCTCTGCTGGTTTTGACTCCACTCAGAAGATTCTCACACTGTACGTCGTATGGCTACTTCTACACCGACAGGTTCTGCTGGTTCTACTACTCAGTTTTCTAGTGAGAAACCACCTTCTACATCCTCTTCAGGTATCTTACCATAGATTCTTGACTCTAGTGCTTCTTTTCATATGTCCTCTGATCCCACGAGTCTTCATTCCATTAGTCCTCTTGCTACTCCTATCACTGTTTAGACTGTAGATGGGACTTCTCTTTCTGTTGCAGGACGAGACACTCTTTTGTCTTCCTCTTTTCATGTTCCTGCTGTTTCTCATGTTCCCAAATTGACCATGTAGCTCATATCCGCTGGTTAGCCCACTGATCATGGCTATCGTATTATCCTTGATTCTGACTCTTGTTGTATTCAGGATCGCCGCACGGGGTCTCTGGTTGGGACTGGCCCTTGCCACCGTGACTCTCAGTGCCTCTGGGAGCTTGACTGGCTTCGTCTTTCTTCCCCTGCCCCTGCCAGTCTCTCAGTCTCCTCTACTACTTCCGCCTCCGTTGCATCTTCTACTGGGTCGTTTGCTCAGTGGCATCACCATTTAAGATATCTTTGTGGGTAATGTCTGTCTTCTTTAGTTCGTCGTGGCCTTTTAGGATCTGTGTCTGATGATACTTCTTTAGATTGTGCGGGTTGTAAGCTTGGCAAACAACTACAACTCTTCTATCCTTCCAGTGAGTCTGTATCCCAGCGTCCCTTTGATCTTGTTCATTCTTATGTTTAGGGTACAGCTCCTTTTGTTTAAAAAGGGGGGCATAAATATTATATTATTTTTATAGATGATTTCTCTTGCCACACTTGGATATACTTTATGTCCTCTCGTAGCGAGGCTTTATCCATCTATAAGAATTTTGCCACTATGATTCGTACTCAGTTTGACTCTCCCATTTGAGTTCTTCGTGCTGACTCAGCAGGAGAGTATCTGTCAGGAGCCCTTCGTGCCTTTCTTGCTACGCAAGGCACTCTTTCTTAGTTTTCCTGTCCTGGTGCTCATGCTCAGAATGGTGTGGCTGAGCACAAACATCGTCATCTTTTTGAGATAGATCATGCTCTTTTACTTGCTTCTACTGTTCCACCTCACTTCTGGGTTAAGGCTGTTTCCACTGCCACTTATTTGATTAACATTCAGCCTTTTTCTGCTCTTTAGGGTGGCATTTCGGTGGAGCGTCTTTGTGGCATACCTCCTGATTACTCTAATCTTCGCCTCTTTGGGTGTGTGCTGTCCTCCTTGAACCTCGTGAATGCACCAAGCTAACTGCCCAGTCTGTTGAGTGCGTTTTTCTAGGCTATAGTGCTGAGCATAAGGGCTATCGTTGTTGGGATCCTGTTGGCCGATGGATGCGGATCTCTCAGGATGTTACTTTCGATGAGTCTCGTCCCTTCTACCCTCGTTCTTCTTCCACTCTAGCATCTCTTGTCGATTCACTTTCTTTCCTAACTTTTCTTGATAATCCAGTTGTCACTTTTTCTTCTCCACGGTTGGCGTCTTCTTCTTTGCTAGCCTCTCCACAGGTGTCTTCACCTCTCGTGCCTCATCTAGCTGTTTCTTTTGACATTATTCCTTCTTATCCTCTATACTACACTCGTCGTCCACGAGTTGAGGATTCTTTTGATGTGTCATCTTCTCCTGTTAAGACACCTTCTTCAGTGTCTCGTCCTCTCTACGCTCTTCGCGATCGTTAGTCTATTCGGCCTCCTGAGCGCCTTGGCTTTGCTGATACTGTTCTTGCCGAGCTGACTTCTTATCGTGATGCTGTTATTCATCAGGAATGACAGCATGCGATGGCAGAGGAGCTTGCTGCCCTTGAGCGCACTGGCACGTGGGATCTTGTGCTCCTTCCTCCACGTGTCCATCCCATTACATGCCTGGGGGTCTATAAGATTAAGACTCGCTCTGATGGTTCTCTTAAGTGCTATAAGGCTCGTCTCGTGGCACGTGTTTTTTAGCAGAAGTATGATCGAGATTATGACGAGACTTTTGCTCCTGTAGCTCATATGACCACTATTCGCACTCTTCTTGTCGTGGCTTCTATTCGTGAATGGTCTATCTCTCAGCTTGATGTCAAGAATGCCTTTCTTAATGGTGAGTTACGTGAGAAGGTCTTTATGCAGTCACCACTGGGGTATTCTGTTCCTGAGGGCATGGTTTGTCGGCTTCGTCGCTCTCTTTATGGGCTCAAGCAAGCCCCTCGTGCCTGGTTTGAGCGTTTTCTTCTGTGGTCACTGTTGCTGGCTTTTCCACTAGTGCTCATGATCCTGCGCTCTTTGTTAACACTTCACCTCATGGACGGACTCTTCTTCTCTAAGTTGATGACATGATCATTATTGGAGATGATTCTCAGTATATTGCCTTTGTGAAGACACGTCTCAATGAGCAATTTCCCATGTCTAATATGTGTCCTCTTCGCTATTTTCTTAGGATTGAGGTCTCTTCTACACTTGAGGGCTTCTTTCTATTCCAAGAGAAGTATATTCAGGATCTTCTTGATTGTGCTTCTCTCACTGATAAGAGTACAGACGAGACTTCTATGGAGTTCAATGTTCACTTTCGACCTACTGATGGTGAACCTCTTGAGGATCCTACTCACTATCTCTACCTTGTTGGGAGTCTTGTTTACCTTGGTGTCACTCGTCCTAACATTTCGTATCCAGTTCATATCTTGAGTCAGTTCGTTTCTGCTCCCATTCAGTTCCACTATAGTCATCTTCTTCGTGTTCTACGATATCTTAATAGAACTATCTCTCGCCGTATTTTCTTTCCTCGCTCCAGCTCCCTGCAGCTCCAAGCATACTCCGATGCTACCTGGGCTAGTGATAACTCGGATCGTCGGTCTCTTTCTTCTTATTGTGTTTTTCTTTGTGGTTCTCTCATTACTTGAAAGACTAAGAAGCAGACATCGATTTCGCTCCAAAGATCTTGAGGTGAGTTATGAGCTATGGATCTTTAACAAAGAATGTTACTTGGCTACGGTGGCTACTTGAGGATTTTGTATTTCTGTTTCTACACCTACTCCTCTTTTATCTGACAGTACAGATGCTATTAGTATTGCTCGAGATCTAGTGAAGCATGAGCTCACCAAGCATATTGGCGTTGATGCTTCTTACACGCGCACATAGATACAAGATCAGGTTGTGACTCTTCAGTATATGCCTTCCGAGCTTCAGTTGGCAGACTTCTTCACGAAAACATAGACTAGAGCTCAGCACAGCTTTTATCTCTCTAAACTCAGTGTTGTTGATCCACCATGAGTTTGAGGGGGGTGTTAGACAGTATCCTAGTTACCTTATATCAGATATTGATAGTTGCCTTGTATAGATATTGCTAGCCTTGTATAGATATTGCCTTATATAGGCTTTCCTTCTATACCCTCGTATACATGTATATATACTGGCTCATTGGCCTTATGTTGAATACATGTGCTGTTCATAACAGGTGGGGGGAGGGAGGGACGGGGGAGTTTGGGAAAGAAGGGATGGGAGAAGGGGATGAGGAAGCAGGGAAGGGGGTATTATGTAGTTATTCTATAGGGTTGTATATATAAATTACATGATATTCAAATTTTGAATCCCAAAATTGAGAAGCGATACCACTGTTGATTAAGGTCAATACCATGCATGGTTGAGATTGAAGGTTAATATAGATTTTTTTTTGAGAGGAAGTAGATAGCACAGATACAGATATATACTACAAAGTGCACAATCAATACCCTTCATTTGAGGCCTTCATCCCTCAGTTCAAATCGATATTGGGTTTCTAGTCATGAAATGAATAATGCTAGACGGGCCAGCAAAGCATAGGTGAGAATCCAGAACGAAAAACCAACAAAGAGACTGGGTAGCAGCACAGCGGCGGTAGCTTTTAGTTTTACTGCAGAGTGCAGAGTGCAGAGTGCAGAGGCAGGGGAAGCAAGCAGCTTTCTGGTGCAATGAGCGACGAGAGCGCTTTTGCTGCATCGCAGTGCTGTGCGCGCCTGCGCGTGCTGTTGCTGCAACTTGTACATCGGCAATGGAGACAGCAGGGGACTGCATGCCCGGGAGGGGTAGCTGAGCTGCCTCGTCAGGCTTGTCCATGCAGCCGCTGAGCCAAACGACCAAATGAGGAACGCGCGCAGGAAGCAACGACGGCAACTTCCCATGGGGGAATAGATGATCGGTTTCAGAGACGAGGAAAGACATGGGAGAGGAGCTTGGGTAGTTGGGCTCGTTCTGTTGGGTTCAAAAATAGGTCAAACAAAATACTTCCTCTTGAGTTTGTAAAGTTTATTTTTTTAACGGTCTTATCTATAAATATGGAATGTATTTCATATTCTAATATGGAATGTATTTTATATTTTAATACGAAATTAGTACGATATTTTATCTATTCTCCTAATAAATATCCATCTTTACTTTATATTCTCTACCTATATGTATTAAGTATAGTGCTTAGTGATAATAATTAGGAGCAGTACAAAACGCCACTTGAGAGCTTTAGCAGACAAGGATTTCTGTTGATTCGGTGAACTCAATTCGATTAGGGATTTGAGTTGGGTGGGCTTTTGTGCCTACGAGTCTCTGACTCGGCTTTAGCAGTCCATTACAGGTTATGCTAACAGCTCAACTGAGGCTTATCTTCAATTCTTTGGCAATCCATTGCCTTCTTTCTTTCTTTCTTCTTTCCTTTTCAAGAGAAACCTTCTTTCTTGAACACCAAGATTATTGGGCTACAAATGGGTCAGAACTGCCTGACAGCCCATTTTTTATTTGGGCCATTGTGGATCAACCCATGGGCCTACATGGGGTGGTCTGACACAGACGACGTTTGAATCGTTCGGATTTTCTTTTTCTTTTCTTCTTCTGCCGAGATTCACATCGGAACAAAGTCAGGATGCATGGGAGCATGATGGCAGGCAGCCTTGCACGGAGCACGTTGCTATATATGGGTGATTCGGCTAATACATTGACATTTTCATTAGGAGATCGCTAGCTAGCTAGTGCACACATACAAGGCTCGAATTGTTGCGAGAAGATAACAGCTAGCTCGATCTCAGCAAGAGAAAACAAAAAAACATAAAGGAAAAAAAAGGATAGTAGCTTAGAGTCTTGATGGCTTTGTGCTCCTACAACCACTAATTAACTCGATTAAGCTCAAACTCGATCTCCCTAGTTTCCAGGAAAGCTCTTGATGGCTTGCATCACCGCTTGCTCCACCGCATGCGCATCGATCACTCGCTCAGCTCCATCCTGTAACATTAATAATTTTAACCCGACATGTAAACTGAAAAGAACTTGCAATCGCACGACATATCTCTTCAGAATTCAGATAAGATGTTTAGAGGAGAGGGAGGACAAATCATATTATGTTTGTAGCTGTGTATCCATATATCTTACCTCTCCTCCTACTGCTTCCAGTAGAAATGAACTCGAGCAGGAAGCCCTGGCCTCAAGCACGGTGAGGCCCAACTCATCGAAGGCTTCAAGAATGGTGGCAAGCAGTCCAGGGCTGCTCTTGTCCATGAACACGTTGATAAGGAAGCCCTTCTCTAGTACCTGAACACTCACCTGATCAACATATATATATGCAATACACAAATATCTGCAGTTAGCGATTTGTGTAATGTTTCGATGAGAATTAGCGCCTATCAGCGCGATGTTCTAACCAGTGGTGAGGGTTCTTCGCGAATATTCGCGTTTTGAGCACACGCTATTTCCTGATTCAGCCTCACAATCTTCTGCTTCAGATCTTTGATGTACGTTGATGCATCAGCGACGATCGACATTTTATTTACCTGCATGACACATAAGTGTAGAAATATAACTTCAGTTTTCTAGCTGAATGGAAATTGCTGGTTAATAAAAAGACATGGATACTAATCATATAAAACAAATGTACGTCCAAGTTGAATCATTACTTTATTAGCTGCTACATAACTAGTTTGTGTATCGCCCCTTCTTTTCATGCTCAGGGAAATTATTAGAACACGTTCTTGCGTTTTTCCAATTTATCGAAAGCTTTATTTCCAATTTATCTGTTGTATGCATAGGTGGCACGAAATTAGGAACTGAAAAGTCATATTTCCTACTGTCTTCAAAATAAAAGCACTAGCTATGCTATATGGAAAAATGGAGAAAAACTGTATCCAGTGCGTAGCTTGATTGTCCATCTCACAAGAGGATGGGAGCTTGTCGATTGAAGGGAAAAATAAGCTAATGCTGTGGAAGAACATGGAAATGCTAGCACAGGATGACTTAGCGCGGATAAGAAGATGTTGCTACTTACCGCACGAGAATGGGTAAGAGTGCGGAGAATCTGCAGCTTCTCATGCAAGCTCGCTCTCTTCTTCTCCCTGGAAACCATCTCTCTCTTTCTCTCTCTCTCTCTCTCTCAGTTGAGCTCTCCTATGGTGAGGATAGGTATTTAAAGACTTTGCGCAACACAGGAACCCCTGACATGAGACAGGTTTACTACTTGTTAAACATTGCAGTCTTTTGTGATCTGGTAAAGATAATGACTGCAACTAAAATATTACTCCCTCCGGTCACAAATATTTATCATTTTAGACATTGACACAGTATTTAAAACACAGCTTTGATTATTAATTTCTATTATAATATATTTATAAAACCTAATAAAATTATAATATTATGAAAGTACTTTTCGAGATAAATCTATACATGTAATTTTAATGTATCCAATTTAAATATTTTAAAAGATATCGACAATTAAAATTTTGAAACATTTGATTGCACTTATGTCCAAAATGACAACTATTGTGACTGGAGGGAGTATTGTTCATTAGGATGTACGAAACCAATTGCAAAAATATACACTGCAATCAACAATCAAAATATGCACTAACATTGACTAAATAGATAGACATCAAAACAAAAATTGAAACATCTTAAAGGCATATATGCATCTAGTATCTGTAGAAACTAATGCCTAAATGTTCAAAATAAAGAAAATAAGACCTAACGGTTTAGTGTATATTAATCCATCTTTTCCTAATTTATTTGCAGCGTGTAACGAATTTTGATTAAACACAGGGGAAAAAATGATAACAGGATTGCAATGAGTGAAAGCGCCACCGTACGTCCACATCATTCCAACTCTCAGTCTGCAAGCCTCTTATTCCATAACCAAATGGGGTTCACACAAATACTAGCTAGCAAAAGTACAAAGGAATGTACTTTTCCTCACATGACTCCTGATCGAGCCAGAGTAAAAACAAAACATCAAATTCGTTCCTCATTCGATTCTTTCCTCTTAAACAAATGGTTCGTACATTCTACATCCATGCATGTATTATATAACTATACTTAATACATCAATCAATGTGCCATGAGCCCATGACCAAAACATATGACAAGAGTAGGGAGTCACCACATCACCTGCGTTGATCACTTTATACATGCTTATATATATATATATATATATATATATATAGCTCCCACTTTTGGCCAACTCTCTCCAGCTTCCATATATTGCTACGTCAGCATGCACCGATCATATATGACTCATGAGCACAAAGCCAGCCATGAATGTTTTTTCACTCATAAGCTCATGTGCTGAAGTTTTCTTTCCTCGGTAAGCGCCTTAAAAATAATACGATTGAGCTCATGGAAATTAGGGGCTTTTAATGAGGTCGTCTTAACCAGAAGCATATTAATTGGAGAAGCTATGGACACGCATGCCCTAGCAAGTTAAAAGCATGGCATGCACCCTGCAGCATCGATGGATCATATATATGTGCTCCCGGTATAGTTACTCACATATTGATATATCACCTAAACGAACTTAAAATACTAGTTTATAATGATAAATAAATTTATATGCTAATTATAAGGTACTCTAACATGGTACATATGAAAAAAAAAAATCACAATAGAGCATATGATTTTTAATATATATATATATATATATATATATATATATTTAGCTCTGTCATAAGCACAAAACTATAGGATATATATGCATTTCCAGTTGGTTGGACATGCAGCCACAGGCAGGCAGAGGCATGGGAGAGCACAGCAAGCATATATCAGCTAGCATGGATGCGCGTATATACAAGGGAGGGTTCACAAGCGTACGTACGTGCTCTGGGGAATAAGGCTCTCTGGATCGGCCGGGCGTCTCGTGACGCGCAGCTTTGGCGCGTTGCCCTCCGAACACTACAGGGCCGGCGCTCGTGACCTCTCCCCCGCCCTCAGCTCGCGCCCGGCCGGCCATTGCTAGCTAGCTAGCACGCACGCGCGCGCGCGCTCGCGTTTGATCTCGATCGAGCCGGCCCGGCCGCGCGCAGTTTTGTTCTCACTGCTCTGCTGCAGCTGCGCCGGGGCGATCGAGCACGGCCAACCGGCCGGGATCCGCCATGCATGCAAGCGCACTAGCTGGCTGCTGCCCGGTCAGTCCTGTGTACGTACCAACCTGTTCACGTGTGTATATATCCCTGCGCATGCATCCATCGCCCGCGCACGTATATGCACGCGACGCGCCAACGACGACCAAGCTAGCTATCTGCTGTATATATGCTGCGTCGACCATCTGATCTAACCGCCAGTCATGCGCAGCTAGTGTACAGACTTTGTCATGAACGCTGCATGCCGCTCATGTTGTCTTTTCCATGAGATCGCTAGCTGCTGCTGCTAGCTAGGCATAAGCCATTTTGTACTCTCTGAATTTTTTTCAGTTCAAGAATTGTATACATGTTTTTTGGGGTTATGCTACATCGTGAGTTCTTCTAATTGAAGCTGTATTACATTTCAGTTCAAATGTGTGAGTCCGTAGACTGGGCCCAGAAAATAAGAAGTGTGAAGTAATTTTTATCTCCGTTCCACATGTAGTTTTGCCATCAGTGCTTTTGAAGAGTAGTACTTACATATTCAGGAAATTGTCATAGATTTTAGGGCATACATTATTACTGTTTCCTGTTTATACTGCATGGAAGTATATGACCGTAGTGACATGCGTTGTGCAAGAAAAAAAATGTTTCTAGCTAGGGAACACCTTAGTGTTTTATTGCTATGAAAATTGCGCGGCCGAGGCAGGGACGACGCGCGGTGGTCAAGACGACGACGCCGGCGATCTGTAGCACGAGAGGGGAGGTGGTAGTATCCGCCGAGACGGCGGCGACCGGGCGATGGCGGCGGCGTGCGGAGGAAGCGGCGGCAGCGGCGCGCTGGGCCGGACTCGGCCTGGCCTGGCCCATCTCTCTCTTCATTATTTTTAACGGGATATCACATTCCAGTTTTCTACTGTTCTAGCCTGGTTGGTTTTATTTTTTCCGTAAATCCGAGAAAATCAAAGAAATAGATCCTAACCAGTGAAATTCTGTGGATGTGGAGCACTGAATTTTTTTTAATGGATTTCCAATGGTTCCAGCCCGCAACATATTTTTTTTTTAAATTTTTACGGTCACCGAAACAACTTTTTTATTTTCCCAACCGCTGGATTCGCCAGGAAATTTTTTTTCTTTTTTTTGCTTTCCGTTTTTCTTGTTTTTCGTCGCAGAGATCGCAGAGAATGATATCCAGCGGCCGTGGCACGAAGGCTTTGAACAGGAAATAAATTTCCGATGGCAAAATATTTCAGCGGTCTAGCTAGGACTCTGATAGGGAAAAACGTGCAAACAATTTAAGCACATCGATTCCGCTGGAAAGAAGTTAAAAAATATTTTGCCGCGGATGCCGTCGAATGCGAATTTTTTAGTGTAGTAGCCCTCTACGTATAATTTTTTTTCGAAAATAGCTATGGTCACGACAAAATTCCAAAAATTTGAATAAGAAAATGTACTATTTAATAAACATTACAATTTTTCACCGCGCAAAATAAAATCTAGCGCGTCGCAAGTGTGCAAAGCAAGAATCCTGCCGGTCACAGCCGCCGGAAATAATATTGTGCGCCGCTTCAAAATAATTGAAAAAAATTCTCGATCGAACAAAGCAACATTGCCTTATTGTTTTGCTATTTGTACAATTTTATCGCGCGACCGGCTATTTTGCAGAAAAAATTACAGCGGCTAAACTAGAAAACGGCAAAAATAAAAGCCGATTTCCAAACCCCTTGCATAATTTCCAGAGCTAAAATGAATGCAGAAATTATCAAGCGCTGGAAATGGCATAAAAAAATTTCAGCGGGCTCCGGTGGCTGGAAATTAGACAATGAATTTCTAGCCGGGCAAAAAAATATGTACTAATTTTCAGCTCTCTTTAACCGCTGTAAATAAATTAAAAAATCAGCGCTAACTTACCGCTGAATTTGCGTATTACAGGGCCATTTTTACAGATTTCAATGGAACGGCAGCCATTTTCGGAAACAATTGAGTTCAGAGGGCTACTACAGTAAATTCTCCAATTATTTTTGTAATTTTCCATTAAAAAAATAAAAATTCACTATGCGCTACTAAACATAAACATAATTATAGCGCGTCGTAAAAACAACTATTTTCGAGACAAACAGATAGCCAAGGCAAATTGTCCACCGCGCAAAAAACACTAGTGTGTCACGACTGCGCAAAATAAGAATCCCGCCGGCCCCAACCGCTTCAAATAATATTGCGCGATAAGTCCATTGAATTTCCGAAATTTCGTCGCGATCATAGCTATTTCCAAAAAAAAATTATACGCCGAGAACTACTACACTAAAAAATTTACAGTCGACGGCATCCGCGGCAAAATATTTTTTAACTTCTTTCCAGCGGAATCGACGTGCTTAAAATTTTTGCACGTTTTTTCACGGTCGAAGTCCTAGACCGCTGAAATATTTTGTCATTGGATTTTTTTTTTCTAATTCAAAACCTTCGCGCCACTGCCGTTGTATATCATTTTCTGCGACAAAAAACAAGAAAAACAGAAATAAAAAAAATCCGGGCAAATACAGCGGTCCCCAACCGCTGGAAATCGCGGAATCCAGCGGTGGGAGACCGCTGGATTTAAAATAAAAAAACTATTTCGGTGATCGGAAAAATTTTAAAAAATTATGCTGTGGACCATCCAGTGCTCCACCTGTCAGGATTTCACTGTTTAGTGGCTATTTTTGTGATATTTTTGGATCAGCAGCTATTTACGGGAAAAAAAATCGGGCTAGAGCAGTAAAAAAAACTCATCACATTCTACCGCCAATGGCAAGATTTGTAGCTTCTTTGGTTGCCAGAACTCGTATTGTGGCACACAGGCTAGCTAAGTTAGCTGAAACTCAAAGATTGACCTTGCATGCACAAAAGTTTGACACCACCTTTTGAATCAGTGTACATAAGTCAAAAACCATTTCTTTCTTTCTCGACGGCCGTATGCTAGTACGTAAGAAGCGCTGCTTGAAAAATTACAAGGGGAGGGTGTACAGTAAGTAAACAAAATATGTTGAAAGAAGGAACGAACGCCAATAATAAGAGCAAATTATATGCATTTAGCGCAGCCGCACAGGCAGGACAAACTAGTTCATTCGCTGGTTTGGTCATCAGCTCCTGCTCTTGCTGCTGCCTGCTGCTGGGGCAGCGGCAACATCCTCAAGGAAATCCTCGAAGCTGAGGCTGAGAGTTTGCAGTTTGAAACCAGCTCCATGGATGGCTTCCACCAGGTTTGAGGCCACGCTGGTCGCATGCACTGTTGTCTCCTTTGTTAACTGCAGTCGCAGAAGCAAAAACGTACTTCAACAATATCGGTACATCACCACATTAAGAAAGAAAATTACACAAACAGAACATAGCAATTAAAATCCAATCGCTTTAATTGGCATCATGACTCATGAGGCTGGAAATGAAATGAATTATTCACAGCAGATTATAGAGCAGGGCCGAGTTCGTAGTATTTTTACAGAGTTCCCACTTGACCATCACTACTACAGAATGGTACGTCACTATCGCTTCATCTGGATCGGTTCTTAAGTTTTTAGAAAAAACGATTGTGATAGATGACTTAGAAGTAGTGTTAATAATAATCACTATCGGTTCTCAGGTTAGAAGCGATTGTGATGTAGCACTGGGCACATCACAATCGGTTCTTATGTGAGAACCGATAGTGATGTGCATTCTCATCACTATCGCTTCTCACATAAGAACCGATAGTGATGACCATATGCACATCACTATTGCCTCTCATATAAGAACCGATAGTGATGTGCATGATCACATTACTATCGCTTATTTTGTAAGAACCGATAGTGATGAGCATTCACATCTCTATCGCTTCTTAAGTAAGAATCGATTGTGATGTGCCTCACTAGGTTTTTTATACCTCTCAGACTGAACTCTCCTCTGTTGTTGTTCTAGAAGAGATATCTCTGCCTCCACCCGAAAAAACAGTACATATTTCAGTTGGAAGTAATACTTGGGTGAGAAAATTTGAAATCCTCAAGGGTGTGCGTTAAGAGGTAAATTTGAAGTCCTAGCTTAAAGTGATTTCCCCTCTTTTTGCAAAATTTGTGGTTTTCTTCAAAATGTGAGCATTCCTTCAAACTCCTTCAATTTTGTACTAGGTAATTTCGATATGTTGTGAAGAAAGTTTAGATTGCATTGGAATTGTGGTATCCCAAAGCACGTTTTTGCAAAATTTTAAATAATTTCAACTATGTATGAAAAAGTTATGGCTTTGATGAAATGCTGAAAATTCAGAATTTACCATGGTGTGATAAATTTGATATTTTACATTTGTGTCGGTTTTAAGACAACGATTGAGATAAGCATTTATCTGTGTTGATTTTTGAGTTAAAACCAATGGTGCTGAGGTATTTATTTGTGTCGGTTTGCCGATGAAATCGACTGCGATATGGTTACTCTTTGTGTCGATTTTTAGAGAAAACTGATTGAGATTAGCATTTATCTGTGTTGGTTTTTGAGTTAAAACCGATGGTGCTGAGGTATCTATTTGTGTCAGTTTTTAGATAAAACTGACTACGATATTGTTACTATTTGTGTCGGTTTTAAGAGAAAACCGATTGAGATAAGAATTTATCTGTGTCAGTTTTTCGTTCAAAACCGATGGTGGTGATTTATCTATTTGTTGTCGGTGTTTCGAGCACCAGCGAGTGAATTTTTTAGTCAAGGGGCCGTGCGTTCCCTATCCTTGAATGGTTAGACTCAAGAAGCCTAGGATGTATATTGGTTCGGGCCGAATGTCCCTACTCCAGTTCGTGTGGTGGTGCTATATTGCTTCGGATGCAAATGACTGCACGGTACTACAAGCGAGAGCTAAGGACTCGAACCCGTGGGAACAAGAACAGTTTTGCCCGTAAGAATCGAGAAAAAGGGTCCCCCCTCCTCAGAGGACCCTGTCTCCCTTTATACAGTCGGAGGGGACAGATTACACGAGGAGTTGAGAGAAGAAAGGATGAGGTGTCCTAGGCTAGGAGTCCTGGTCCCTGGTCGTGGTGATTTGATCGGCGTCCACTTACCCCACGCCGGGTCGGTGGACTCGTCGAGTAGCGCAGTTTTCCGTGCCATCGGGAAATGGCGCACCTACCCTCTTGCACGTCCCGCCGATGTCGACGCCTCAATGCCCGGCTCGTGCTGCCTCGAGGGAGCGCATCCTTACACGCGCGTGGATCGGATGATGAGATCGAGCTTTGACTTTGGCGACCTCCTCGCTACCTTGGGAAGGAGCCACCTGCCCTCGTGCGGTCTTTCCGAGCTGTCGTGTCTGTGGGGCAGGTGGCCAACGGCCCGCGACGGCCTGGCACTCGGCTTTTGGCGGAGATCGCCTCGGTTTGGTCGGAGCTTGTGGGGAGTCCGACCTATGGTGGGGGTCGGACACCCCCTGGTTGGTTTGGTCGGGGATGAGTGTCATTCGTGGCCCAGCGGGGGCCTTTGGCCAGAGCTGGGCCTGGGACAGCCCGTTCGTCATTCCGGGCCGCTGGGGGTACCCATAGGATGAGTACTCGTCAGATGTTGTATTTACTATCGGTTTTTAGAAAACAACGACTGTGATTCAATTTTCTTTCCTATCGGTTTTTTAAAAAAAACCGACTGCAATGTAATATTTTGTACTGCCGTTTTTTTGAAAGAACCGACACTGATTGTATCGTTTGTGTCGGTTTTTTAATAAGAACCGACAGCGATTGTATCGGTTCATGTTATAAGCCTTCTTCCTCCGCGCCCCTTAGCGTCAAAGCCTCCCTTCGACGCCCCTCTGCTTGAAAACCCTAGCCGTCTTTGGCCCCGCGCCGCCCTTCGCCCCTGCGTTGGTCATCGACCCAGCGCCGCCTTGCGCCTCCCCTCCACCCCGTGCGGCCCGTTGACCCCGAGCCGCCCGTCGACCCGCGCCACCCCTCCACCTCGCGCCTCCACCCCACGCCACGGCTTCCACCGCGCGCCGTCTACCCCGCGCGCTGTGGACTCTGCGCCTCTCCTCCCCGCGTGGCCCGTTGACCCCACCTCCCCTCCACCTCGTGCAGCCCATCGACCCCGTGCCTTTCCTCCACCTCGCGCCTCCACCGCGTTGCCGTGGACTCTGCGCCTCCACCCGCGCGCCGCCGACCTCGAGCCGCCCGTCGACCCGCGACGCCCGTGGACTCGCGCCTCCACCCCGCGCCTCTCCCCACCCCGCGGCCCGTCGAACCCGTGCCTCCTCCACCTCGTGCGGCCCGTCGACCCCGAGCCACCCGTCGACCCCGGGCCTCCCCTCCACCCCATGCAGCCAATCGACCCCGCGCCTCCCCTCTCATTGCTTCTCAGGTGGCAAGATAATTGCTTTTTTAATGTTTTTTCAAGTTCCTGACAACACGATTCACTATTGGGGTTTAATTTCTACTCCATTGTCTTGATTCAGGATTAGGATTAGTGATAAGGCATTTAACTACTAGGAAATTATTTGGTGTTCAAATTTTCTCTTGCATATATGTGTTAATGGCTGCTTTACTGCATAGTAATGTGAATTTTTAAACTAATGGTGTGCTCAATATGCTCCAGGCTGAAATGCCTGCAGATCAGTAGTATGGCTACCTTGTAGTTTCGATGAAAGATGCGATCTTCTATTCAGGGCTTTGTCTGATTAGGTTGTGGATTTGGTATGAGTATGAGTTGTGCTAATCTTGGAACAACTTGATGCTGTTGGATTCACTACCTTGATGCAATATCGACTGTTTCAAAGTAACAACAACTTCTGGGAACTGAAAAATACCAAGGTTAGTGTTGGGACTTGTCTGTTTGTATTCCATTTGTTTAACTTAATTCGTTTGAGTGATTGGTCTGGGAACTAAAAAATATTGTTTCTCCAATTTGACACCTCGAAGGAGTTGTACAAGAAATGCTCTCTCGAGTACATGAAAGGAAGTTAGAACCAGATTGCTTTCTAGACTGGTTCGTGCTAGACATATGTTTATGCGATTGCCGGCACTGTATTTTAATCAGAAATATGTTTGGTTTTTACATCAGTTATAATGTTACTGTAAATGTATGCAGGAATATCACTTCAATCTCTTTGGAATGCACCATATATGGATAGAAAATGCATGCAAGACTTGAAGAAAACACTTTGGATCAAGAAGATGTAATATGTATGCTATACCGTGTTGTCAATTAATGTTCTCATCTCTACAACTCCTGGGATATTGCAACTTAAAAATTGGAACACATTTTTACTCTTATATGTTAAACAGACAAAAGTGATGCTACTACATTGGTGTGTATCTTTAACAAACACATGTAGCTAGCTCGCATGACCATAATTACTCCATTTAATCATTAATCCTAGAACCCTGAGTTAAGTTATTCTTTAGGAATAGCCTAAGAAATTCGATTGTAATTTTGGATCACATTCAGTCATAAGAATATATAGCCTGCGATCATACAATTTTGAAATATACGTCTCTTCTTAGCCTGTGATCTGTGTGTACATTTCAGATTAGGCAATGATGCATACATTTATTTAAGTGCTTTAGAGACTCTAGAACCAATCTAATGCCTTGTGCTATTAGTTTGGCTAGAAAAGAATGCACAACACCCTATTGAGTTGCCTGTCATTGAATCAATTTCTTTTATAATAGAAAATAATGATTTATGTTGTGTGAATGTGATATGTGCATACTGTGTGAAATATGTGCTGATTGGATGGTGAATTGAAAAACAGCACACCCCCTCATCTCTATCGGTTCTCATAAGGAACCGATAGAGATGATGTGGTCATCTCTACCGTTTCTTACAAAGAACCGATAGAGATAGGGGGTCATCTCTATCGTTTCTTTTAAAGAACCGATAGAGATGATCATCTCTATCGGTTCTTTAAAAGAAGCGATAGAGATGACCATCATCTCTATCGGTTCTTTCTGAGAACTGATAAAGATGGGGTCATCTCTATCGCTTCTTTTAAAGAACCGATAGAGATGATCCCTTTATCACAATCGGGCAAGAACCGACTGCAATAGCACCGCCTCATCTCTGTCTAATGACTTTGTGTCGCCACCAAAACCGACTGTGATGACAAAAAAGAACCGATTGTGATGTATATTTGTGTAGTAGTGCATGTATAATGGAGTAGTTTGTGGATCAATTTACTTGTGGTTACCGTACCGGTAATCCCAGTTTTTCCGGGAAATACTGTATATTAGCCACAAATTGGGCGTTAAATGCCCTTTTAAACGGAATATTGTTGTCTATGCTTATGTCATACAAATGAAAAACAATAGTCTGAGAACAAATACAAAAAATAAAATGGGGCAAATGGCAACAGGTAAAGAGCCGGGAACCAGAAGAACTGGCCAGTTCATGTCTATTGGCTTAGGTCGCAAAATTTTTGAACTGCTCATGTCTTAATTCCTAATGATAATTAGGTCAAAAAATCAGTTCCATTCACAATTTCATTTGGTGGTTAACTTCCATTGTGATATATCCCTTTTTTTCAATCTTCAAGAAAATAGCAAGTATCAGATGTTGCTTGTATCAGTGCTCTCAGCGCCACAAAGAGATTTCTTTGGATGAAGCAAATAATGTGTTTCTTGAAGATGAGCTCCATCGATGGTCAGATGTCTAAAATTTTCTGTAAAATTGTTGATTTGGTTGTGTCTGGCTCCTGCATTAACATTTTTCGGTCATGTTCTGTGGATTATTAAAGCAATTTAGTTTGTGTAAGGTTTTAGATGTTTCACCCAGCCTTAACTAAAGCAATGCAGTTTATATATCAATATATGAAAACCAATGTTTTTATAGTTTGGAAAAACTTGAAAGGACACATCATTTTGGTAAAAACTTGAAGTTTGTCACCAAATCAATATAAAAAATGAGCTCTTTTACGGTACACTAAATTCAATATGACCTAATCATTCTTTTTGATCAAATAAATCATATTAGCTAGAATTTATTTATACTTTCTTTGGTAGTAGAGTAGTAGAAATAACCTTAACAAATCAACAGCTAGATCTGATTTGTACTATCCACTATATACTACTAGTATAATGTACCATAAAATTTCTCATACAAGATCCCAACTATCTTGGGGATTTTCAATGTTGATCTGATTCTCAAAACAAAACGGGTTTCAAGTTTTCACCAAATGATGGTACGTATTAACCAGATATGTCCCTAACATGAAAATATCTGCTTCTTGCAAATGCCCAAGTTAAACAACAAATAGGTGCTTAAAAAAAATCAAATAATCCCTGCACATTTGCGGTCAGTGTGGAAAAAAAATTCATATTCAGTTACGTGAGATTTACTTTTGCTGTGTTTTCTTCATGTTGTCTTGAGCATGGAACCACTGGAAAGGGATTTGCCTTCTCCTTTCCACATTGTAAGTAACAACGGCGTTTTGTTTCTAGAGTGTTGCAATAATTATCTGTCTACAACGATCTGTATAAAATTATACTCCTCCCAGTGTCCTGATCTCATGATTATATATGCTAGTTTCATTTCTGAACAATACAGCCTGGATTAAAGATCTTGCCTGGAGAGTATTGTCTGAAAGTAACTGTCGAATCGCTTTCAGTGTTAATTGAAATTTTAGAGATATAATCTATAATAACGAAATTCATTCAGGGGCTACAACTACGAGACAACCATCCGACAACGATACTCTCTCTGCTTTCAACTTGAGTTGCTCTTCTACAGCCAAATACTACAATTTTCCGGGGGAAAAAATGTGTTTCATCAATATATCAAACTAACCCCCACATGTCGTAGGTGCATTCATGGTTGCGGAATTGCGATAATAGTTTGAGCTTGTGACTGCATACAGATGTGCAATGCAAAACAAATGTATATATACATACGCGCACGCTGAATACTAGGAGCAGTCGAGGAGCGTTAATTGGAAGTTGCGGGGGAATTAAAAACAATCAATGCTGACTTACCACAACACTACCGATGCCTTCTTCGATGAGCACCACCAGGCTCCAGGTCGCTGACCCCCCTGCACCGCCTACAAATACAATACACCCACACAAATTTATTTGTTTCTCCCTCAACTGATGATTGATTTACTGGTAGTTAATTCTTAGTTTTCCATTCCAATATGCAAGAAACTGCTAGTAAATGGTAGCAGCGGGAGTATGCAGCCAGGAGGTACAAGGTGAAGTAGCGAACCTCGAGAGCCTGGGTGATCTTGGGAATGGCCCTCTCCTCCATGGTGCCCTCCGCCTTGATGTAGAGGACGAGGGAATCGCTGGTGTAGACGGCGGGCGCGGCCACCTCCGCGCTGGCCGCGACGCGAGCACCACCTCCAGGCGGCCGCTTCTCCTCCACCTGAAGGCCACAGCTCCGCCGGCGGCGCAGGAGAGCCGCAGAACGACGACGTAATCATCCTCTCCTACTTCCTTCAATGGCTCTTCCTCCTCCAATCCTTGGCCGCTTCACTCCAAGATAAGCTTGTTCGCGCGAGATGAGGATTTGGGGTTTGCATGTGCTGTTTTCGTTTTTGATTAGGGTGTGGAATTTTGATTGATCTTATTTACGTATGAATTTTGATTGTACAAAGATAAAAAGATCGTGCTTGTATCAATTTAGTTTTTAAGTCTACCCTTAATTTTTACAGAAAAATCAGGAACACTATAGCATCCTGGTCTCATTCGACAAGATAACATTTTGCCGTTGGATTAAGTATGATCAAACGGATCTGAGAAACTACAGCTATCCACTAGATGCATCGATGACTCCATCCCTCTTCCTGTTCATTCCAAGGAGCGATACTTCATCCCTCTTTGTCTGTCTTTCTCTCCCCATTTCCAATTCAGATTTCTCCTCCGTATATATATATATATATATATATATATATATATATATATATATATATATATATCTCCTCTCTTTATGCTAAGTAGTATTTACCGTCGTCTAACTTGCGTTCGATTCAACACGATCAACTTTGGCAACACAGAGGCTATCCAACTCCTAGCGGTAATCAAGCACGAGTAATGCACAGTGGCGGATGCGACAACTTATACTTTCAAGCAAGGCATGAGTGCAGTGGCAGCAGACATGCTTGAGCAGGGTGCGGTGGTGGCTCCAAAACACCCGTGGAGGTCACATTCTCACTTGTGAGAATTTTGCTTTTACAACGTGAAACTTTAATTGAACTTTGGCGAAATCTGCTTGAATTTTGCCTTTTAAAACTGGAAACCTTTTGGAACTTGGATGAAATCTGCTTTAATTTTGCTTTTGAAAGGTAAAATTTACTGTAACGTTGTGAAACCTACTTGAATTATGTTATTTAAACATGAGACTTGTTGAAACTTTCATGAAACTTACTGAAACTTAGTGAGATCTACTTGAATTTTGCCTTTTGAAATGTGAAACTGTTATTGGAACTTGGTGAAACCAGCTTGAATTTGCTTTTTGAAACATGAAATATGTTGAAACTTGGTGAAACCTAATTTAATTTTGCTTTTGAAAGGTGAAACTTGCTAGAATATTGTGAAACCTTCTTGAATGTTTTGTTCAAGTTTTATAAATTTTCATGAAAGTTTCATAAAAAAATTATTAGGTTCCATGCAAGTTTCGCTCAAAAGTTCCAAGCAAGTTTAATTAGGTTTCATGAAGTTGTACATGTTCAAGTTTCATAAAAGTTTTCTACCAATTTGTAATGATTCCTTTCTTACTTCATCTTCGTTGTTTCACGTAAATTTGAAGACGTCTTAGTTACAATTCTGTAAGTTTTATAGAGTTTTAGTGAGTTTTATACAAGCTTTATTAGGTTTCATAAAGTTCCGTTTAAGTTTCATGTCAATTTGTGACCATTCTTTTCTTGCCGAGACTGCTTGAAACTTAGGAGATGTGCTTGAAATTGCTTAGATTTGGCTATTAATTAAAACTTGAAAGTTGTCCAAACATGCATGAATTATGATTTTGAAATATAAAATCTTGCATTTTAAAACTTAAAACTTGTTGAAACTTGCTTTTAAACATGCATAAAACTTGTTGAAACTCACAACTATTTTACTGAACTTCTTAAAATGTCTTGAAACTGTTTTTTCTACGAAACATTAAACCATATAAAACCTGAAATCTCACGGAACTCTACAAAACTGCTGTAGGGTATAGCATGGGCTAGAAGGACTCTAATTTTTACCATGGCTTCGTCGCTGCCATTGTCTCGCGTCGGTGTACCAACACACGCCATCTGCATGGCTTTCTCACGTTTGGTGGAGTCCTCATTAATTCCGTGTACGTCGAGCCTCCACCCCGCGTGCGTCTGCGCTTGTCTTGCTGCATATCTATTGAGCCATGGCTATCCATATATGCATACGTGCATCATCTGATTGGCTATTCTTTAAGCGGCATTGCTTGTCTAGCTAGTCGTAGAACGGTACAAGTGCACTTCTGATTGATCACCCTGCAACATCCTCGGAATACCTTAAATATATGTGGACAAATTTTATTATTCTTGGATTCAATTATTATTACAGAATTGGGCACCACAACCGGCCTATTAGAAGCGGTTTAGTGCGAATCCGTTGTGATCTTCGCACCAGAAGCGGTTCGTTGGCAACGGTCCGGAGAGGGCTTCCAGAAGCGGTTGGAGACACGAACCGCTTCTGAAGGTTGCGTTCTAGAAGCGGTTCTTTTCTCAAACCGCTTCTGATTTTCAGATGCGGTTTGAGAAAAGAACCGCTTCTAGAACGCAACCTTCAGAAGCGGTTCGTGTTTCCAACCGCTTCTGGAAGCCCTCCCGCGCAACGCATTTAAACCCTTCTTCCTCCATGCGCCAGCAGAGGTACGAATACGATCGAACAGGGAAGGCCGACCAAGCGCTGTTATTGGGGAGGTGCTGTCTAAATTTTTAATTGGAAGTGATTAGCTCTAAATTAAGTGTTTCAAAGTTAGTAACATCATGTGAACATCCTTCTCACCTAGATATTGCTATTTTTTTTCAATGGATGTGGAGAAATCTTGAACTTTTTAAGCATTATTGAAAATTTGTTTTCCGTGCCTTGTTTTTGTTGTTGTATGAAGATGTAGGGTGGATATCTAGTTCAAAATATGACATTACAAGGTAAAGGTGATTGGAAGCTTTAGATCTAGGTGTTTGTTAGCTTTAGAATCTTAAATATCACAATATTGGGAGAGATCTAGGTACAACATTGCAAGGAAGTAATTATTGGTGTATGAAATAAAATAGAAAAACATGTAGAAGGATAAAAAATAATTACAAAGGTAGAAAGGGATACAAAATAGTTAGAAAGGTAGGTCTTTAATTGGATGACGGTGTAGGTGGAGTTTTTTTTTGCTGGGTTTAAATGTTACGAAATTTAAGTTAGGTTATAATTTTTCTAACGGAATTTGTTATAATTTTTAATGAAATTATAACTTGGTATAGATGAATCGGCAATGGATGTACAATGCGGACCGTCGCTCGAGAGAGTTCATTGATGGCGCGTGCTTTTCTCGATCGGCCGTTGCATTCTTGCCTCCAGCGACTTCATATGTTGTCCGTGTGTAGATTGCAAGAACGAGAAGGAGCACTCCAGCGATGGCAAGTTATGAACCACTTGATCATGAGAGGTTTCATACCAAACTATACCGTTGGACCAACCATGGCGGTTGAGGTGATTAGCCAGAAGACGATGAAGAAGACGAGGAAGAGGAAGATGGATTCAACAAGATCCCGGACGACACGCACATCTTGCTCCGTGGAAGAAACACTTGGTGACTTTGGTGATGATGAGCTAGACCAGATCTTTGCGTGACGGAGAGGGAGACTACAGATGAAAGCGATTCGAGAAGTTCCAGCAGCATGTTAGAGGACCACAGAATTCCTTTGTACCCAAAGCGTGGACGGGGCCACAAAAAGCTGCGTACCACATGGAACTCATGCAATGGAAGGCTAGAAATGGTGTGTCGATAAGGGATTCGATGAGGTGTTATCACTCGTAAAGAAGTTGCTTCGTAAGATAACACTCTGCCCGAATCTACATATGAAGCCAAGCAAGTCGTCTATCCTTTGGGATTGGAAGTACAGAAGATACACGCATGTCCTAATGATTGTATCCTGTATCGTAATGAGTATGCCAATTTGGATGTTTGTCCAGTGTGTAGAGAATCACGGTATAAGGTGAAGCATGACGATCCTGGTGAAATAGATGGGGAGCGTAAGAAGAAGAGACCTCCAGCTAAAGTGTTGTGGTATTTCCCTGTGATCCCCCGATTGAAACGTATGTTTGCTAACAAAGGGCATGCCCAGATAATGCGTTGGCACAAAGAAGAGCGTAAGGACGACGGGATGCTTAGACACCCTGCAGATGGCTCACAGTGGAGGAAAGTCGACCGGACGTACCCAGACTTCGCAGATGAGGTGAGAAACATAAGGTTTGGGTTGAGTACCGATGGGATGAATCCTTTCAAGAATTGAGCAGCAGACCATAGCACCGCCCGTTACACTATGTATCTATAACATTCCTCCATGGTCGTGCATGAAGCGAAAGTACATCATGATGTCGTTGTTGATCCAAGGCCCCAAGCAACCCGGAAATGACATCGATGTCTACCTGAAACCACTGGTTGAAGATCTTGTGACGTTGTGGGACGATGGTGCAAGGGTATGGGATGAGTACAAAGGGAGTATTTCACCCACGTGCATTGTTATTTGTAACAATCAACGATCGCTCGCTCTCAGAACTGTCCGCCTAACTATCAAAGGATATAGAGCCCGCATCCGATTGCTTAGATGAAACGGACGGCACGCACGAAAAACTCTCGGAAGGTTGTGTACATGGGTCACCGAGGTTTCTTCTTACGAGTCACCCGTTGCGGAAGGAAGACAGAAATTTAACGGCAACTGCACCTTCGTGCAAGGCCTCAAAGATCGTAGTGGGCCACGTGTGTTTGCTATGGTAAAGGATTTGAAAGTAGTATTTGGAAAGGGTCCGGAAGCAAACATGTGCGTAATGAGGATGGTCATGCACCCATGTGGAAGAAGAAGTCAATATTTTGGGACTTACCTTATTGGGAAGTTATGGAGGTTCATCACTCACTTGACTTCATGCACATCACGAAGAATGTCCGCTTGAACTGCTAGGCTACATAGATATGTACGGAAAATCGAAAGATACACCGCAAGCTCGGAAGGACCTTAAACTCTTGGAACCGAGGAACGACCTACATCCCAAAAGAGAGAGAAAGGACAACATTACCTACATCCTGCGAGCTACACTCTAAGCAAAGAAGAGAAAAAGCGTGATAGAGTTCTGAGCAGTGTGAAGGTCCCTTCGATACTCCTCGAATGTAAAGAGACTCATAAACACGAAAGAGAATAAAATCGCATACATAAAATCCCATGACTGCCTTGTGTTAATGACACAGCTTGCTCCCGATGGTATCGTGAGAGACATACTGCCCGAGTGGGTACGAGGGACAATCACAAAGCTATGTTCTTTTTTCAACGCGATTTCACAGAAGGTCATCGACCCAGATAAACTAAGTAAGCTGCAGGATGACGTGGTACAAAGTTTGGTTAGCCTTGAGATAATCTTTCCTCTTGTATTCTTTGATATTATGGTTCATCTCACTGTTCACCTTGTCAAAGAGATAGGTATCCTTGGAGCCGTGTATCTACACAACATGTTCCCTTTCGAGAGGTACATGAGTGTGCTAAAGAAGTATGTTCGTAACCGTTCTCGTCCGGAAGGATGCATTGCCGAGGGTCATGGGACAGAGGAGGTGATTGAGTTTTGTGTGGATTACATTAATGATCTAAACCCGATCGGCGTCCCTATATCACGCCATGAGGGGAGGCTACGGGGAAAAGGGACACTAGGAAGGAAAGCAATTGCATGCAATGATCTTCTTACATTTAAGCAAGCACATTTCACGGTTTTGAAACAATCAACTATAGTGGCCCCGTATGTCCTTGAGCACAAGAGTATTCTACGCCGCGATTTCCCGGGGAGGTCTGAGGATTGGATAACACTGAAGCACATGGATTCTTTCGGCGCTTGGTTACAAAAGTACATCCTTTTGAAAGGGTCGACAATGAAGCAGCTTGCAACGCTTGGCTCGGGACCATCTAGTGAAATCGTGACATTCAAGGGGTACGAGATAAATGGTTACACATTTTACACCAGATCGCAGGATAACAAGAGCACCAACCAAAATAGCGGTGTCCGTATAGACGCCGAAGACAACAAAGGCAAGGTGGATACATATTATGGTTTCATAGAAGATATATGGGAGCTTGACTATGGACCTTTGAAGGTCCCTCTATTTAAGTGCCAATGGGTCAAACTGACTTCAAGCGGTGTGAAGGTAGACAAATACGGTATGACAATCGTGGACCTCACGCAAGTCGGCTATAGGCGCGAACCGTTCGTCCTCGCGAACGATGTGAGACAGGTCTTCTACGTAATGGACATGTCAAGCAAACCTAAGAAGCATAAGGACAAGCAGAAAGATTGTAGTACTAAACCAAAGCGACACGTGGTTCTATAAGGCAAACGAAGGATTGTTGGAGTTGAGAACGTCACAGACGAGGAAGAGTATAGTCAGTTCGACGAGATCCCTCCTTTCGCTGTGGATGTCGACATAAGCCTCCTCAATGACACAGACGTGGATACTCCTTTCATACGTCGCGATCATAATGAAGGAACACTTGTAAAGACAAAGTACGTTACTACTTAAGATGTACCCCTACGTATGAACTATGTATATGTAAGTCTTTTACAGTATGAAGTGCTTATTTGGAATGAATGTAAAGTGCCAAAATTCTGGAATGAAACTAAAGTGCTCAAAGCATTTTGTAAAAATTATGGAATGAAAGTAAAGTTCTAAAAGCTTTTTTCAAAAAATTATGGAATGAAACTAAATTGCTAAAAGCATTTTTTAAAAATTATGAAATGAAACTGAAGTGCTAAAAGCATTTTTAAAAATTTAAATGAAATCAAGTGCTAAAAGTTTTTCAAAAATATAGAATGAAACTAAATTGCTAAAAGCATTTTTTAAAAATTTTGAAATGAAACTGAAGTGCTAAAAGCATTTTTTAAAAATTATGAAATGAAACTGTAGTGCTAAAAGCACTTTTTAAAAATTATGAAATTAAACTGAAGCGGTTTGAGAAAAGAACCGCTTCTAGAGCGCAACATTCAGAAACGATTAGTAATAAGAACCGCTTCTAGAACGCAACATTCAGAAGCGGTTTTAGAAAAGAACCGCTTCTAGAGCGGAAGATTCAGAAACGGTTAGTAACACCAAACACTTGTAGAAGTCATCCCTCTACAAGCGGTTGGTTCTAAAACCGCTTGTAGAGATTTGCTACAAGCGGTTGGTTCTACGAACCGCTTGTAGAAGTGCTCCCTGTATAAATTTGAAACGCCCCGCCCTCTTCTCACACCCGAAATTTTCTAAGTCCCGCTCGAGACCCCCCGCGCGCCGCTGCAGCTCCTGTCTCTCTCCGGCCGTCGCCGTCGTCGCCTCCGTCCAGACCCTACGCCGCCGTCCTCGTCGACGCCGTCGGCCTCCTCCGCCACCTCGCCGACACCTACTCGCCACCTCACCGACGCCAGTCCACCCCGCGTGCGCTAGCTACCCTCGTCGCCGCCGTCACTCCACCCCAGCCGCCGGCGCCTTCTCTGCCACCCCGCCGACGCCTACTCCGCCACCAAAGCGCCGCCACACCGCCGTCCACCCAAGAGGACCGAGGTATATGTGTGCACGCGTCGTCCTCCCTCTCTAGTTTGGCTGCCCACCACATGTTTGGTGAAATGCCCACAAGTGCTGTGCTTGTTACTTCTCATCCACTGACATGAAGAAGATGAGATTCCTATAGCAGACGCCTAGTTCTTGGAATTTTTGTTATGTGGTAGTAACATCTGTGAATATTTTCTTCTAATTATTGAGTTGCAAAGGAGATATTTCGTTACACTGTTGAAAAATACTACTGCAGTTTTAAAGGGAAGGAAGAGTAAGAGTTCATTTCGACTGCCTTGTTGCGCCGTACTGCACCGTGAAATTCTATGTTTGTTACACGAATTTTTACTAGTTCTAATAAGATCTCGTTGTTATGGCTCCCAAAAAATATTATTCCAACCATCTTTTGTACCGGAAAGCCATCACAATGTCAAGCGGAGGGCATCTACAACGCAGCAATATATGTTCAAGATTATAAACTAGCATGTAGGGTTCTACCAGATGGATCTAATCACCACGATCAAAACGACTAACTAATACGACCTACTGATCTAATAGATCGGGAGAAAGAATATTGCATGAACTAGACAATTGCAAGAAATAAAAGAAGCTATTAGAAGTAGATGCTCAGAACCATTAATTTAGTAGAAAGGCACATGATCCTAGCGTTGCCCCCGATTATAGTTTTATACAACACAAGGATCAAACACGGTCAATGTTGCACATTTACTTTTGACATATAGTCCCTGTGTTCAAGTTTGGTGTATTTCTTGTTCTTGTGTCTACGAATTCGTGTTTGATCCTTGGGCTAGTTCCAACACGCCGTAGTACTTAATGCTTGGTGTAGAAATTTATGTAATAATATGCTTGTGTTGTAATCTGTAATATGGTTGTTTCAAAGTAATATGATATTTATGTCAATATTTTTTCGGAATTAGGATAGATGGCGCAACCAGGACGTGGTGACCCTACTTTCGATGAGGGAGAACAGTTCCTGTTGGACTCCGTCGCGCTGGGTACCATCGAAGGTGATGCTAACGCTGCTGCCGCTGGGGCTAATGGTGGTTCCGGTGAGGCCGTTGAGGCTGCAGCTGATGAAGCCATTGACGCGGGAGCCGCTGAGTCCGATAACACTGGTTCTGGTCAGGATGAGGTACAGCCAGAAGAATATAATCCCCATAGACATGTTAATTAATCGCAATTCATTAATATAATACACTCTGACACGTTTGTACATATGTTTATGTATTTCAAGCCCCGTGCATCGAGCAACCAATCCAAGCATCGGGGACCTAACAAGAAGCCGTCCACGAAGCACGTGTTTACCGACATATCGTGCAAAGCCGCTGCCTGTGCCGTCCAACTATGAACAGACAATAATTAAGGCTACACAGAAGAATAAACGTGGTCAGGCGGTGGCGGCAAAGAAGAAGAAGAGAGACCAAGATCAAGAGAACCTCGAGAGGTTTATGAAGGAGGCAGGACTCAGTTCCACAGCTGCAACTCTTGGATTAAGAGATGATATCCCAATGGCAACAAAGGTCAGATGGCAATTTCAGTTGGGCCGGGAGCTGATTGACCCAAATGAGATAAAGGATCTGCCAACCAAGATGCGGCAATTTCACGAATGGTACATGACTGAGTCCGCTCAAGGAAGAACGATGTTCCCCCTCCGTATCAAAGAAGATGATTTTTATCGCGGGGACAGCACCATATGGCTCGAATTTGACGACTTATACAATATTTACCATGCCGACTCTATCAACGTGTCTCTCATGAGCTACTGGTGCCTGTAAGTGTTAAACTCATACCTTTACCGTGTGCTTCCTCGTACAATAAAATTGCAACTATTAAACTTATACCTTTCTATGTAGAATGGAGATACAACGATGTAGAAAAGAGAATATCTTCAACGTGGGCTTCATCGACCCAGAGATTGTTAACGAGTTCGTCTTTGGATACAATCGAAAGGATGTTGAAGATTACATTCTCGATGCATTCTTGGGACAGCACTACAAACCGTACATACTTCTGCCCTTCAACTTCGAGTACGTATATATACAACCTCTCGTTCTTATATTTTCCAAGGCATTTATAATACTACTAGCTAGTTACATATATGTTGCAATACATGAATAGGTTTCACTGGATCCTTCTTGTCATCAAGCTTGATAGCAGCCAGATCATTGTTCAAGACTCAAAAGGACTCCGGTGAAAAAATATCAATTTATCATTGACACCTCGAATGTATATAGCACATATATATACGATAGTTTTCCTTATTATATATATTGAAATACCTTGCTAATTCCAACTCTGATAATTACCATTCATACTAACGCATCACACAGGACATTCGCACGGTTTCGAAAGAAGCAACAAGGAGATTTCGAGAACGAATTTGATGTACAATTAAGCACTCGAGTACGTATTAAAGAATATTAATATGCCGTAACAGTTTTTCATCCCAATAATCGTGTTCTTTTCAAATTTCATCGCAGGTTCTACAACAGACGGGTGGGAACAACCTATGTGGCTATTATGTGTGCCACTATATGCAAAGTATTACCCACGGTGATGTGCCGACAACCAACGCCGAGGTAGTGTGCACATGTCAATTTCTTAGTACTTACACTTTAATAATTACATGTCCAGAGATTTATTTACCTCTTGCTTTGTCAGCCCAACATCGATGTGCAAGACGTGATCCCGCCGCACCGGGTTGCAGCAATCCAAGAACAACTCATCGGCTTTATTGTCGACGAGATTGTATCCACTAAAGGCGAGTTTCACGCAAATGGTTGGAGAGATTGTCCTGAAATAAGGACAGGTGAACTGACATCAACGTCGACCAAGGGCACAAAGAGCGACGCACGCAAGAAATAAGCTCAAGATTCGCCCTTTTATTCTTTGAAACTTGTAAAAGTGGCTTATTATTCCATGTGTTCATCAACTTGTTCATTTTTTAGTCTATAATTATCTGAATGAATACTCATGACTAATATATATATATATATATATATATATTTAAGTGTGTCAAAAAAACTCATGAAGTTCTATTTATTTTAATTGTCAAATCTATATCAAAAACCCCTCTGAAAACATATTCTATATTGAATATAATCAAAACGCTACGCTGTCAGATTCTTCACAAGCGCTTGGTAACTCTAACCGCTTGTGGAGAGAGCTTCTTCACAAGCGGTTCGTAACACCAACCGCTTTTGGAGAGAACCTCTCCACAAGCGGTTGGTAACACCAACCGCTTGTGGAAATGTCGAACCACAAGCGGTTCGGGGAACCGCTTGTGATACCCGACGGGGTATCACTCCCGGTTGCTTACAAGCGATTCTAAAACCGCTTCTGAAAGCGGTTTCGAACCGCTTGTGCATGCCCGATCCGCAGTAGTGAATTAATCCAACATTTACCATGCAAAAGTTAGAGATGTAAAACATATCTATGAACCACTAAATAGACGTGTAAACCCATATGTGAGCTTGGTTATGTGTGTGATGAGTAATTGACACTTTGAATTGAAAGAACTCAGAATTTGAATCAAGTTTGAACTCAGTTTGCAAAACTGGGGTTTTCCTCTGAGTTCCTGGGTGAGGCCGGACAAGTCTAGGTTTCCAGAAAGGTTCTGAAAATTCCTAGGTGAGGCCAAACATGTTTGCGAGTTCCGAAGAGCTTTGGACAGTTCATAGATACGGGCAAACATGTATGGAATACCCAATGTATATCCTTGGTTGCTTAGTTGAGTTGATTGGTGGGGTTTTCCGGGTTTCAATGCATTGCATTGCTAACCATTGATTCATTTTTGATAGTGTCCATGATTTATTTTAGCTTCAGAGAGGAAATAAGGTTTTGGTTCTCCTAGTTTTCTTGCCAATGAGTTGAGAGCTTTAGGCTTTGATGTCCCTACCCTAGTTTGATCTTGTGCTAGTGGAAGAGCTGTGGAAGTGTGATTCATGCATAAAGCGTACATAAAAAATCGTAGGAAAAATTTCTTGTTTTTTTGTTTTTACTATTCTTTTTGCCTAGCATGCGAAGTTTTTTTGGAAGTCGAATTTGGTTTTCGCTAAAAGTTGAATTTGGGGGAATTGTGAATCAATAGTTCGAAATTCCGTTTGAATGTATCGATTGAAAGTTGAGATTGTTGGGTTGAGAGTAATATCTCCAAGGGTTGAAGATGGTGGAATTTGGAATAGAATGTTGAATATTGTTGAGTTGAAAGTTGTATCTCCTGAGTTGAAAGTGGGAAAATTTTGAACTAAAAGACGAAATTGCACGAATTACAATAGGTATTGTTGTGTTTTTAAAATCCTGATCGAGGGGAAGGGCGCCCGTGTCCATTACCTTTGTTGGCAATGGGTGACAGTAGAATAGTGGCAACAAGGTTTCTAGCCTCTTGGAATCTACGTCGTGACGACAATTAAAGCTTTTCACTATTTGGGATAGTATGAAAGCACTTGTACAATTTTAATTATTAATATAAGTTCTGTGTGAGTGTGAGAGCTACTTCATTACAATGAATGTAGGCTCAATTAATTGGTATTGCAATGGCTTTTCCAAAGCATATATTCATTTCTATTTTGAGATGTAATAATTAGTCGAAAGCGTCTTGTCTAGACATATCTTACTCGATTTTGTAAAGATTTCCATAGCTAACAAGATTCTTCAGCGCAGCATGACAACCACAAATTGGCCTTTAATCTTGTCCTTGCAAATTATTATTCAAATAATAATTCGTTTAGTGTTAGAGATATGGTTTCCTTAAATAAATATCAAAGAGTTTATTAGAGTTAAAGATTTCTCAAATATCCAAATAGGAGTCCAAACTTTCCATGATTCAGACTCATCCGTCTATATATATAAAGCCACATCATGTACATGTAAATTGAGAATGAAATAGTGGATTTGTCTTCGGTGGGTTTTCCTCCTCTGTGAGGTTTTACACATTAAAATCTTGTATTTCTATTTTGTGCATCTCTAAACCCTAATAAGAGGTACGAGAGTTTATGTTCCAAGATCTAAGCCGTTATTCTGGGAAGAAGGAGACTCCAGAGACGGCCATAGCATGATTTTACGGAGGTAGTGTACAGGCAGCGGCATCGGCGCCTACGCAGCGTCAAGACAAGCATAGGAGGGGATCCGATCAAAACAAAAAATTTCCCGTCGGTGTTTGTGCAAGAAGGGAGCTGCTTGATCACGCCGCATCTGCTTCTTTGCCCATGATGAAGATGAGCTCCGCCACGTGCCTCACAATAGTGGCGATGGTCTGCCGCTCCTGGTACCGTGCCGAGGTCCAGATGCGTCGCGAGCTCTTCATCAGCAACTGCTACGCGGTCTCGCCGCGCTGCACCGTCGAGCACTTAAGCGGCATGCGAGCCGTTGTGCTCAAGGGCAAGCCGCGGTTCGTGGACCTCAGCCTCGCGCCCTACCCGTGCCTCGAGCGCATTTGCCTCAAGCGCAAGGATCCAAATTTCATTTTCGATTTAAATTTAGCTCCCTCTGAAATCCAAAATTTTAGCGAAATCTCGTTATTTCGAATAAAATACGGTCGAAATTCAAAAGCAAAATCCAAATCCGGAATTTTTTAGACCGAAATTTCACCCGAAATTCCCGAATTTTCGACAAATTTCAACTCAGCGAAAAATGGTTCAAACAATATCGAATTTTTTTGGAGGTTCCTGACACATTAGTGATATTCCTATAAAAATTTCAGATGATTATCAAGTATGAAGAATTTTTAAAATTCGAACATTGCTACTGTCTTGATAAAACGCTCTGACTGACAAGTTTGAACAGAATGAAAAAAAGGTTCAAACCACATTAGAAAATGTTGAAATTTTTTGTGCATGGTTATGATGCATCACTAATGTTCTCATAAAATTTTCAAATGATGATCAAGCTTCATGAATTTTTAAAAATTCGAACAGTGCTACTACCCTATTAAAAGCCTTACCGGCAAACTTAAACAAAATGAAAAAAATGGTTCAAACCACATTAGAATTTTTTTTAAAAAAAATTAGATGGTTCTTATGTAACATTAATGTTTCTATAAAAGTTTTAGATGATTATCATACATAAAGAATTTTTAAAAATTCTAACAGTGCTACGTCCTAATAAAAGCCTCGTGATCAATACATAGATTTGCTTTAGCAATAAAAAAAGGTTTAGAATTTTTCAAAATTTTACAGAAGGGTTATAAGGAAATTATTAAGATCTCATACAAATTTTGAATCATGATCACACTCAAGTGAATTTATAAAATTCTTACAAGGCACTGTACCATTTATGTTCTTTTTCTTTTTGATTTTTGAAATATAACAAATGAAGTTTAATGCTTACAAAGATTTGATTGATCAAATAAAAAAAGTTAAAAAAAAATTCAAAATTCTATATAATGATACTGAGGAAATTATTAAGCTCTCAAGAAAATTTTGGATCATGATCATACTTGAGAAATTTATAAAATTCTGACAAGGTTACTGTCCCAATTATATTCATTCTGTTTTTGATTTTTTTTAAAGATAACAAATGAAGTTCAATTATTTTGAACATTTTTATGTATGATTCTACACTAATAAATATGGTACCATAAATTTTCCAGATCAGTATCTAGCTTGTACAATTTTAAAAAAATTTGACAATTTTTCAGCCAAAATTTTAAAATATCTCAAAATTTTGGTTTTTCAACAAATTTTCATAGAAGATGACTTTCTTAAGGGTTATTGAACCAAATCCGGCCATAAAAGTTTAAAAATAGGTAAAAAATCATGAAATTTCTGCCGGTTTGGGCGAAATTTTGCCAAAAAAAACGAAATTACTCTAGCAATTCGAGAACAAATTAGCGGATTGTCTCCTACGGTTTTTTCTCCTTCGTGAGGTTTTTCACGTTAAATTATTTATCTTATTTTTGCCTCTCTAATCCTAACAAGTGGTACCAGGAGATTCATTAGTCTCAATTTGGCGATTTCAACTTGCCTCGACTTTGTTCCATGACTCGACTCTATATTAAGCACTGATCCGCGCTCAACTCGGCAACTGTTTCAACGCCAAAAAGTTCACCAACATCATCACCCGTGCTGCCCGGCGCCGTCCATAGACATTATTCTACGCCATCTCCATCGACAATCTTCTACTACAATCGATCATCGTATTGCTTCTGTTGGAGGTGGACTTCATTGCAATTCAAGTCGTTGTGCCTATTATTGGCAGCATTTATGTAGGATTAATCATTGGCGATTTCTTCGATGATTCGTCGAAATGTGGTGTTCAATCACCGTTTGGATATGTTGCAAATCTTAGATCGTTTGCGCGACCATTACGAAGGTTTTGACAATATTAATTCTTAGAATTTAATAGCACCCTAATGGTAGCTAGCATTATATTATCTGGAGTTTTGTTGTTTAAAAGTGAATGTTTTGCTCCAATATCAGTTTTAAAATGAAAGATTAAAGTGCAAGAAGAATTTCGTTTCTGTGTGATACAACAATGTTGTCCAGTTGTCATAGCTCAATATGAGGATCTACTGCAATTTATACTCCATTAATGGCACAAGAGTTTTTCTTTATCTTAACAGTTTTACCGGAGCAGTTTCAACCATGTCATAGAATTTAATTATCTTTAAAATCAGCAGTTTGACATACGTTATGACTATACATGCAAATTGCTCTTTCAATGAGTATTATTTGCCAAATTTTATGTTCTAGGTGGAGCATATGAAATATATATGATATGAGTTATTCGCTATCTATTAAGCGCCACGAGTGATGTTTTTGCTTATGTCATGTGATGATTGAGCATGTTAGCTACATAGATATAGACTTTACTAGGGTTATGAATCGTTCAAGACCTAGATTTCTTCGTCTGCTTTGTTGATAACTGTATGTTTGGATCTACTAGTGGTTTGCTCAAATTGGCTTCATGAAAAGCGTTTGGATTAGACTGTTTCAATCTTTCTTGTTTAGATAAGTTCTTTGGACTTTTGGCGCACCTAGTATCCATGGTGCTTAATTACCTTTCGGGGTTTTCCGGAGACAATTTAATTATGGATTTTGAGTCAAAGAGAAGTTTGTTAGAGATAAGGATTCCTCAAATATCCAAATAAGAGTCCAAATTTTCTTTGATTTGGACTCATCCGGTTATGTAAAGCCACTTTATGTACATGTAAATTAAGAACGAAACAGTGAATTTGTCTCCTGTGATTTTTCTTTCTCGTGAAATTTTTTACGTTAAAATCTTGTATTCCCGTTTTGTACATCTCTAAACCCTAACATTTAGTTGGATTATTAATCTTATGATAAAATAGATGGTACTTTCGTTCCCCCTACTTTGCCTCTTAGTGATCAAATCAGCCCCTCTGATCTAAACTTGCCAAAACGAATTCATCGCGTTACTTGCAAGAATGGTGCCAGGTAAGTCATATCACTAGACGAGATAGGGAAATACCTGTTTTCTGACATTGGATAGAACTTGCTACTTTAGTGTCATGAACTCATGATCTCCTCCTAGGATCACTCGACGCAACGCGTAGTAAGTGGTCGCTTCACTTTGTGAGTGCGAAAGTTGAAGCCAGTACAGGTACGAGTGGTACGCAGCCACGCGAGTAGCCATTACAAATCTCATGCTTTAGTTCCCCAATCACACATCTCGTGCAGGTTCCATTGGCTGCAAAAAGCTCTCTGTGTGCTTCAGGGCTCGGACGCATGGCCCCTCCAATTATAGAGAAAAGCAGAGGCAATCAGGCAATAGCGAAAAGCAGAGGCGTTCCGAGACCGTGAAGGTTTCGTGGACGATTTTTTTTTCTGGCAGTTGCACGTTTGCTTGTGTTGCTATCGTGCTACTGCTCATGTCCTTTGTAGCTTCGCACTAGAAATTCCTGACAATCCTACGATGATCCATGAGGCGTCACATTTTTTTATTGGTAACACGTGGTTACTAATGGCTTTCTTGTTAACTATCTGACGATCCTAGTTTTCTTCCCAATTTTTTTGTTCTTCCTAAGCCTCCAACAACCTTCCATATCAGTGATTTGGGTAAATTCCACTAGTATCTTGCGGAAAACCGGTCATACCGTTCATGGCCGGTACGGCAGGCTACCGCTGGTAACCGGCTAAATACCACTGGAAATTGGACCCTGTTCCCACCCACAGGAGCTCATTCAGGCCCCAGTCCCAGGGATCAGTCCAATTCGGCAAAAATGTGTACTACAGTTTCTTAATTCACTTGCCTCACAAGCAGGATTTGGAATGGGTATGTTTGGTTGGTGGTACGAGGTTGAATGAGATGGGATGGTTCTATATCATTTAGTTTTATTGTTTTAGGTGAATAAAATTGTTCAGCATCTATAAGGAATATTTCTTAAATTTGTATCTTGTCATCCACGATGGGATGTTTCTATTCAAGTAACTAAACACATAGATGACTTTTTTTGAACCATTTTATACATATATCACTTGATATAAGCAACCAAACTGACCGCAGCATGCAGCAGCTATCCAATCCAATCCAGCATGACTCACTTCCATATGTGTATATATACCGGTAGAAATGCGTAGCGCTATGTCCATGGTCCGTGTAACCCAAGCCACATTTGGACCCCAAACTAGGAGCAGGATCAGAGATGGAGAGCTCGCCAAGATCTCAACTCAAGCCTCCTGATCAAGAAGCCCAAACGAAGACGGGCAGAAAGCAAGGAGGATGGATCACTCTCCCCTTCATAGCAGGTGCATGCTCTCTCTCTCTCTCTCTCTCTCTCTCTCTCTCTCTCTCTCTCTCTATATATATATATATATATATATATATATATATATATATGCACACATGTAACATATGTATGATATGTTTGTACGTGTAAAAGGGAGTATGATGGGGCTGGGGCTCGCCATCAACGGGACGACGAGCAACCTGCTGGTGTACCTGGTCAAGGTGTACAACGTGGAGAGCATCGACGCCGCGCAGATCGCCAACATCGTCCGCGGCACGCTCAACCTCGTCCCCGTCGCCGGCGCCATCGTCTCCGACTCTTACTTCGGCTGCTTCCCCGTCATCCTCGCCGGCACCGCCATCAACGTCCTGGTCCGTCGGTGCTGCCTGATAGCTCCACACTTAATTTGCTCTCTGTTCCAAACGACACCAACCTACTAATCCACTATATGGTCTCGATACTTGTAGTCAGAGGAGCTAATTTTGAACTTAATTTATTAATCCATCTTGATACTTTTAGTTAAAGGAGCTAATTTTGACCTTTAGTTGTCTCGTCTTTTCCTGTCAGTTGCAATGTCCTCGAGTTAGAAGGTAGGGAAATCGGGAAATACATAGGGCCTGTTTAGGGGAGCTGTGACTAGGTTGAAAAGCTGTTTTTAGTTTGTTGGGCTGTAAAGAAGCTGTAGCTGGGGCTGTGGCTTTTCTTGTAATGTTGTTTGGTAAACTGCCTGCTACAGCTGTAGTTTTTAAGGGCTAACCAAAATGGAAGGTAGCAACATAGTGAAGTACAACAATATCCGATTGGGGAGGTGACGTGGAGGCGGCGAGGCGGGGTGGCAAAGGTTGGGAAGGCGGAGTGAGCGAGTTAGGAGGAGTTCAAGCGAAGCCACAACTGAAAAGCTCCTCCTCAGCAGCTGCAGTTTTTGGGAGTGCTTCTGCTGTGGCTTAGCTTCCCAGCTGCTTTGCAGCCATGCTATTTGGGGAGCTTTTAACTCAAAGCTGAAGCAAAGCTCCCCAAACAACCCCATAGTATGACGACACCATTTTTGGATACAAGATATATAAATCTTTCTGGATCTATCTAAAACAGTTTTTGTGGGGACATTGAAATCAATTATGCCTTTGAAATCTGTTAAGGAACCTCGCTATCGAATAGTCCGGGGTTCCCGAACAGATCTCAAGTTGGAGAACAGAAAGAGGGAGACACAGGTATATGAGGAGAGCGAAAGCGGAAATTCTTTATTGCTAATGAATTCTGTGTACATGGGGACCCTCCTCCTTTATAGCGCCTCTAGGGTTTGGCATTAGGGACCACATGGGCCTTCGGTGGGCTTTAGGGTTTCTCAACACTCCCCTTGGGCCCTTTGTCATGAGATGCATATGCCTCATTAAAACTCCGAGAAAAACCCAGTGGGAAAAATACTTGGAGAAAGAGTACATAGCATACGCTTACTATGTTGCACGAATTGCCTCGTTAAAACCTTATGCAAGAAAACTTCATGAAAAACTTGCTAAGGAAAAAGAGTACAATTCTCCCAACTTCAAATGCTAATCTTCGAGATTCATGTTGGGTATTCATAATTCATCTTCGAGATTCATGTGGGAGTATGTGAAATATCTCCCCCTGAAATCTGCACTTCTCTAAGTCTCATCATCCCAATTCCTTTCACGCACCTTTCAAAGGTAGATGCTGGGAGTGATTTAGTGAACAAATCTGCAAGATTTTCACATGACTTAGTATGCAATATCTTGATCTCGTTCATCTTATGCAATTCATGAGCATAGAAGAACTTGGGGTTGATATGCTTCGTGAGATTGCTCTTCACATAACCCATCTGTGCTTGGGCAACACAAGTCGCATTATCTTCATAAATTATCGTGGAGTTTGCTCAATGTTCAAGCCACATGACTTACGGATGTGGTGAACCATTCTTCTGAGCCATGCACATTCACGCGATGCTTCATACAAAGCGATGATTTCCGAGTGGTTTGTCGACGTCGAGACAAGAGTCTGCTTAGACGACTTCCAAGAAATTGCTGTTCCTCCACATAGGAAAACATAGCCAGTTTGGGACTTACCAAAGATGCTGGTCCGATAAATACCAAAGATCGGCATAGCCAACCAAATTCAATTCATTATTTCTTTCAAGAATGGACCAAGGTCTTTGCTTCCTTGGAGGTAGCGGAAGATGTCCTTGATCCCTTTCCAATGCCTTTTGGTGGGTTCTCAGATCAGATCGAGCTAGCAAATTCACAATAACGCAATGTCCGCCTAGTGCTATTTGCAAGGTACATGAGCGCCCAATTGCACTCGGATATGGGAATTTCGCTCCCGGGACTTCCTCCCTTCTTCTCAGGTCTCAGATGGGTCTAGGTCCGCTTGGAGTGACCTTGACCATTGGAGTCTTCGCAGGATATGCCTTTTCAAAACCAAACCTTTCCAACACTTTCTGTGTAGGTTGATTGATGTACCAAGATTCCTCCTTGGACATGTTCAAGCCGCAAGCCTAAACAAAACTTGGTTTTACCCAAATCTTTCATTTCAAACTCGGACTTCAAGTATGAGCATGCCTCTTCAATTTCTTCATCCGTCCCAATGATGTTCAAGTCATCTACATAGACGGAGATTATCTGAGAATCCATTCGGGATCGCCAGATAAACACACATGGACAATCTTCGCTGTTTGTGTAGCCTTTCTTGCGAGAAAGTCACTCAGCGATTGTACCACATTCTTCCGATCGCTTGACCCATACGATGATTTCTCCAATTTCACATCATGCATGTGTTTCTATTTGCTCCATCTTGGTTGGGATAGGAATTCCTTCCGGACTTTCATGTATATCTCCAATCCAAGTTTCCATACAAATATGTTGTGACAACATCCATTAGCTTCATTCTCAACTTCAAGTTGATCGCCATTGAGATCAAATATCTAAAGGTAATTCCTCCCATGACCGGAGAATAGGTTTCTTCATAATCAACTCCGGGACGTTGAGTGAAACCTTGAGCTACAAGCCTTGCTTTGTACCTTATAACCGTTGTTTTCATTTCTCTTCCGAACAAAGACCCATTTGTGACCTACGGGTTTATATGGGGAGGTGTGCGGCATACGGCTCAAACACCTCTCTCTTGTTCGAGAGACTAACTCGCAGATGATTGCCTTTTCCATTCTTCCCAATCTAGCCTTTTCTTGCACTCTGCGAGATGCAGCTCGGGATCATGATCAATGATCGAGGCAATCTTCTTTGCGAAGTAGGCATCAACGTTGGTCGTTGCTCTATTCGTGATTCTCTGTTATTACAAAGTTTATGGCCATTTCTTCATGGGGTGCTTCATGCACTTCTACTTGCTCTTTGCTTTTTCCTATCGCAGAGCAAGTTCCTTTAGCTTTCATCGCCTATGTGTGCGCACATTATTTCCGCGCTTCTGCGATGGAAGATTCAAGTCCGAATTGCCTTTCTGTTGGCTTCTTTCCAGTGCTGTGTCTCAACTGCTCCCCTTCTTTCCTTGGGGCATTTTCGTGATTGGTTGTGGTAAGTCCTCTCGCCCGCTTTTCTCAGACGTCTCCGGTACTTTGGGTTTGAGGAGCCAGATTGCCTGTTCTTTTTCTTTGAGGCCTCTGAACAGGTTGAGGATACCTTCTATTTTCTTTGGTATTTCCACCTCTCGGTGCATTCCTTGCGGGTACATGCGACTTAACCACGCCTTCGATCACAAAATGATCAGCAGTTCATTTGCTAAATTTCGCAAATCAATTATCTTCGGACTTCTTGATTTGCTTCATTAGTTCGGGGTCATGTGCGGGATCGGTGGAATGCCATATGATTTCCGGCATTTTTCATCCAAAGGTTGATTTCTCCCCTAATGACGGAAACGATCCTCGTCAAAGATGCAATCAACGAACGGTCAGATGCAAATCTCCGATCATGGGTTCCAAATACCGATTATGGATGCACTCTCATAACCAACGATATCCCGGACTTCATGAGAGGGCCCATAGCGATCCATGAGGGGGTGGTATAGGTACATATACCATACACCCAAATTTTCTAAGATGGGAGATCTTGGGATGATCCGTGCACAAGCCGCATAGGAGAATGGATGTTGTAGGCGATGGTGCGAAATTGATAAGAGCTGCTGCGTGCAGATCGCGTGTCCCCAACAAGTGTTGGGCAAGTTACAACTCTGCAAAAGCGGTCTGGCAATGAACTTAATCCTCTTTATTAGTGCTTCTGCTAGTCCGTTCTGCGTATGAACGTGCGGTACGGAGTGCTCAACTGCTATCCCTGTTGCTGTGCAATAATCATCAAATGCCTTTGAAGTAAATTCTCCGGCATTGTCCATTCTAATGGACTTCACGCGATGATCAGGGAAAGCGTTCTTTATTCTTATGATCTGCGAGATCAGCTTTGCAAAAGCGTGGTTTCTTGTTGACAACAAGCATACATGCGACCATTTCGAGGAAGCATCAATGAGCACCATAAAGTATCGAAACGGCCCTGATAGGGGCTGAATCGGACCGCAAATATCCCCCTGGATGCGTTCCAGGAATGCAGGGATTTCACTTTGCACTTTCATGACGGAGGGTCTAGTTATTAATTTCCCGGTGGCACATGCAGGGCACACAAAATCTTCATGATTCGGGAAATTTTTAACGTTAATGCCATGACCTTGTGAGTTGTTCACTATATTTCTCATCATTCTAAGACCAGGATGACCTAATCTACCATGCCATAAAGAAAATAATTGAGCTTCTAAAAAGCAGTCTTCAAGGAAGTATACACTTGGTGCATGAATATTCGTGTAGTACAACCTGCATTCATATGAGGGACATTTTTCTAATACCATTTTTCCACATACCGCGTGCTTCACAATGCACAAGTATTCTTTGCCATTTTCTTCATTGGTTTCTACGTGAAAACCATTGGCGCGGATGTATTTAAAGCTTAAGAGAGTGCGCGTTGATTCGTGGTACAAAGGGCTTCTTCAATTACCAAAGTTGTACCCATAGGCAATATAATAGTGGCTCTTCCTGAGCCGATTACATATGAGTCGCTTCCTGCGATCGTAGTAATCTTTCCAGCGTTCTTCGTGATCGACTGGAAATACTTAGACTCTCTTAAGATGGTATTTGTTGTGCCACTATCAACAATGCATATCTCTTCCATTTGGGCGCTACACGATTTCTAGATAAAAGAAATATAATTCTAATCAGATAGAGGCAAAAACAATCCAAATATTACTTGCAAAAATTAAGAATACTGGAATAAAGAATAAATTGCGTATTTATTCATGAAAGAAGTATGCTCTTCTAGAGCTTTCAATCCTTTATTCAAAGAAAAATGCTAATAACCATAATCTAAAAGAAAAAATGCGATTCATGCATTTAAACGGCAGTGCACGGTTTGATCGTTCTGCTCGACGGTAGGTTTCGCGTCCTGCGAGGACCCTAGACCGATTGCTGCGCGGAGCTTCTTGCCCCCAAGAACGATCTTTACGTTCGATGCCCAAGTGAGATAGTTCGACCGGCGGGGCAGTTCTTCAAACTCACGATTCACAATTCATGATTTCAAAATTTCGACATTAGATTACTGCGTGTAATCTAATAGAAAATGGTTGCAATAAGCATAAAGAACAGAAAATAAATTTCCATGCATTGCAGTATTCAAAATAGAGCAATGAATTCAAAATTCATAAAGAAAATTCATAAAACAGAGAAATAAAGCTAGAAAAATTAAAAACAGAGCCAAATAATCTTCTGGATTTTCTGGCAATTTTTCAAAATTTTCTGCAATTTTTCTCTGCATTTTTTTCTTTTTCTTTTCCTTTTCTTTTTCTCTTTTCTTTGTTTTCTGGCCGAACCGGCCACTGGGCTGTTTTCCGGCCCGAGCTTGCCTTATGGGCCTTTGGCCCATTTTACTGCCCATAAAATGGGTTTCCCATGGAACGGCCGCTAGGGTTTCCACGCCGCGCCGCCATTCCGTCGCGCGCTCGCGCCGCGCGCCGCTTGCCGCGCGCGCGTTTCTTCCTCGCGCCGCTTCACGCCGCCTTCTTCCCACTCGCGCCCGCCGTCCGACGACCGACCAGGCACTCGGCGGTGGAGCTAGGCGAGGTGGCGCCGGCCGAGCCAGGCGGCGAGCAAGGCGAGCAGAGAGTGAGCTGGCGAGCCCGCTGGCGGCGGAGCCAAGCGCGTCGGCGCATGAGCAAAGCGGCGGCGGCGAGCCAAGGCGAAGTCGGCGCTTGCTTACGGAGCGGACCGAGGCGGCGGCGCAGCGAGCGGCGCTGCCGAAAGGCCGGCGGGACTCGTCGGTCGCCGTCTCGGCTGGCTTGGCGGCTCGGTGTGCGCGCCGGCGGGCGGCGGAGCGGATGCCAAGGCCGGGCGGCGACATATATGCCGAGGCGGCGTCTCGGGCCGGCCGAGCGGCGCAGAGGCGAGCGCCGAGGAGGCGCCGGCCGGGCGGTGACGCCCGAGGGCCGAGGCGGCGGCGGCACGCCTCGAACGCAGCGCATGGTTGAGCGGCCGGGCCGAAGCGCCGGGCGACGCGGTGCGTCACGAAGCCGGGCGGGAGCGGCGCTACGAGGCTGTGGTCGAGGCGCGACGACGCGGCGGCGAGGCGAGGGCGAAGTCGACGGTCGACGAGCCGAGACGACGCGCCGGAGGGGGCTCGGGCGCTACGCCAGGCGCGGCGCGACGCGAGGTTAAGGCGGCGGCGCCGTGCGGCGCGGCGGTGGCGCGTGGTCGGCGAGCCGACGGCAGCGATCTTGGTGCGGCCGTCTTGGCGACGGCGTGCACGCTTCAAGGCCGAGCCAAGCGGCGGGCGGTGGCGCTGGCGGCGGCCGCGCCGCCAAAAAGCGCGGCGCGCGACGGAGGCGGCAGAAGCTGCATTGCGCGCTCGGCGGCGCGGTCGCTTAGGCGGTAGAACGTGGCGCGCGCGCGAAGGCGATGGCGCCAGGCGCAGGAACTGCGGCGCGATGGTCGGCCGGCGGTTGGGCGCGATTGCGGCGCGCGCCGGCGGTGACGGTTGCTTCTTCGAGCAACGCCGAGCCGCTTCATGCTCAACCGCGGGTGCGACGCCGTCGGAGCCCACCGAGCCGGGTGGTGTGCGCCGATGTGGCCTGTGTGCCGCGGCTTCGGACGCGACTTCGTGCGCGACTGCCGAGACGCATGTACTTTTTCTTTTTTTCGAGATGACGATGTCCCGATGTCGCTCAGAGCTTCGTGCCACGTGATAAACAAAGACGGATCGCGAGGATAGATGCGAGCATAAAAACAACAAGCGTTTAGATTCAAACGCTAACCCCACCTTTTCTCACCTTTTCAATCTGATCTCCGGTAGAGCTTCGTGCTGATAACGTGTTAAGGAACCTCGCTATCGAATAGTCCGGGGTTCCCAACAGATCTCAAGTTGGAGAAACGAAGAGGAGACACGGTATATGAGGAGAGCGAAAGCGGAAATTCTTTATTGCTAATGAATTCTGTGTACATGGGGGGGACCCCCTCCTCCTTTTATAGCGCTCTCTAGGGTTTCGGCATTAGGGACCACATGGGCCTTCGGTGGGCTTTAGGGTTTCTCAACAAAATCAACCGCCATCCACACGATACACGCAACGAAATGACCTCATGCATTTGGACGCTTACAATTTTACTAGTTGAGCATTTCCTTCTAGAGTTAGATGTTTCCTAGCAAGTTTAATTTGACGATATATAAATCAATTCCTTTGTGTAAAAAAAAAACGAGAGAGCCGTTTAGCTCTTACTGTTTGATGTGCAGCACAATTATTCAACTGCTAATTCGTTCATGTAACAAAGGTCATATAAATGAGGAAAACAACGTGTAACATTTTGCTCTCACGTCGCGCTCTCTCCATAAAACACCCACATGCATTATGCGCATGGCCACTTCACATTTGATGCGACGATATTGACAACTACCAACTCTGTTTCAAGCAACAATTAATCTCTATGCATATGCTCATTTCACGTCCACAAGCATATGAATTATTACCAGTAATTAAACTTGAACCTGTTTTTCTGTGTACATCTGATCATTTGTTTTTGTGTTAATCTCTTGTGTACACCCAATGCCCAGTCCTTCGTGCTGTTCATGCTCTCCGCGGCGCTGCCGTCCCTCCGGCCGCCGCACTGCGCGGCGCCGTCGGCCGCGTGCCAGCACGGATCCCCCAGGCAGCTCTCCGTGCTGTACGCCGCAGTGTGCCTTCTCGCCATCGGCACCGGCGGGACGCGTTACAACATCGCGACGATGGGCGCGGACCAGTTCGGCAGCGCGCGTGACCAGGACTCCTTCTTCAACTGGTACTTCGTCTTCCTCTACACCTCCTTCATCGTCGGCGACACGGCCGTCGTCTACATCCAGGACGGCGTCTCCTGGACCCTGGGCTTCGGCGTCTGCCTCGCGGCGACGGCGTTCAGCCTCGTTGTGCTTCTCCTCGGCGTGCGGTACTACCGGATGCCCGTGTCCAAGGGCAGCCCCTACACCGAGCTCGCCCGGGTCGTCGTGGCCGCCGTGCGCAAGGCTCGCGTCGACGTCGGCGTGCTTGGTCGAGTGCAGTACTACGTGGGAGAAGATGCCGTCGTGGACTCGACCGGCGACGGTGCTCCAAGTAAACGGTTAAGGTAGGTTGCATTCCCACGATCCAAACACAGCCTTATTATCCGACGCAGACGTGCATTATTAAATGAGAATTGCTAAAAATCTATCGTCTATTTTTTTCTTTGATTTTAATCACATTTTTGTCTATCCGATCTGCATTTAGATAGGTGATTTGAATCATTTATTTTCTATTAGGGTTCACCAATCCTATTTTTCTTTGTCTAGGTTAAAAAAATTATTTTTTATTTTTCTGTGATTCATTTATTTTCTATTAGGGTTCACCAATCCCATTTTTCTTTGTCTAGCTTAGAAAAATTATTTTTTATTCTTCTCTGCATAAAAAATGGCATGTATTGAGAGAGAAAAAATTGACTGATTTGACAAAAAAAAATCAGTCAAATGTTAAGTAGTAGATGAGGGGCTGTCTATCGATAAGTTGTTTGATATTTTTTAATCTCAATCACTTTTTTCAGTCATAGGATTTGTATCTGAGCTACTATGTTTTACTCACTCATCACCTTTAAAAAATACAAAAATAAATGAAAAAATCTAACTTAGACAAAAATAAAGTAAACCTAAGTGAATCCCTACAAAATACAAAAACAGAAAAAAAAAATTCTAATCTAGACAAAAATAAAATAAACCTAGGTGAACCATACAAATAGAACTAAAAATTGTAGTAGAGTGGCACTAAAATTGCATATTACTTAGCACTGTAATTTTAAACTTAGTCTTGTGCAATTTTAAGTGAAGGAGAGATAAGAAAATTTCAGGAAACTGAGAATTAGCAAACCCTCTAAATATATTGTTTTTGTCACCTTGCAGATTTCTTAATCGTGCCGCCATGATCACTGAAAGCAACAGCTCCAGGGATGCATCAGGTCGCCGTCATTCTAGCGGCTGGCGGCTGTGCACAGTGCAGCAAGTCGAGGACCTCAAGTCCCTCCTCGGCGTCTTCCCGCTGTGGTCGTCCGGCATACTCGTCAGCGTGTCGATCGGCGTGATGATTGGGCTGATCATCCTGCAGGCCCTCGCCATGGACCGCTCGCTCGGCCCGCGGTTCAAGATCCCGGCGGGGTCCATCACCGTCTGCTCGCTCGTCGCGTTCATCGCAGCCACCCCGGTCCTCGACCGTGGCGTTTTCCCTCTCTGGCGCAGGGTCACCGGCTCGCCGCCGTCCCCGCTACAACGCGTGGGGCTCGGCCACGTGGTGAACGTCACGGGCATGGTGGCCGCGGCGCTGGTGGAGCGCCGTCGGCTGGGCGTCGTGCGCTCGAACAACGGCGCCTACGAGGCGCCCGGGTGGGTGACGCCCATGTCCGTGCTGTGGCTGCTGTTCCCGCTGGGGGTCATCGGCGTCGGGGAGGCCCTGCACTTCCCGGGGCAGATGGCGTTCTACTACCTGGAGTTCCCCAAGACGCTTCGGAGCCTGGCGACGGCCATGGCGCCCCTACTCATCGCGATGGGGTTCTACCTGAGCACGGTGTTCATCGACGTGGTGAGGCGGGTCACGGCGTGGCTGCCGGGGAACATAAACCAGGGGAGGGTGGACAACGTGTACTGGGCCGCGGCGGTGGCCGGGACGATCAATTTTGGCTACTTCCTAGTTTGTGTTAGCCGGTACAAGTACCGAAACTGATCGAAAACGCCAAGGTTTGAAGAATGTCCGAGTACGTAACTGATGAGGGCTTTGCTTGTATTCGTTTCCTGATATCAACACTTGTATTGCTCGATAATGTTTGCAACAATTCTATTGTACAACGAACGACTTGAGAAGAAACAAGGTTTTAATGGTCAAAAGCCTATTATTTCGGCGTTCCCAACGGCCCAGGTGCTGCAGCTCGTACGCGCACAAAGACAAAATCGAATTGGGCCTGCCAAAGCCTATCATGTGCACGGACGCACGGCACACCGAACGCTGAGGCGGCAACAGGCAAACGGTGGCAAATTTGCCGTGCGGCGCGATCGGCAACCAGGAAATGCTTTTCTGCTTCTTCTTTTCTTTTTTAATGAGGGAACCGCTAACGTACGATCGAGCTCACCGTGAGTTCCATATCGCACCTCCCCCAGCTCAGCCCAGGGTTCAAATTTCGTTATGGACAAATTTTGGTTGATGACCGAAATCTGAAATCTTAACAAAATCTCATTATTTCAGATGAAATCTGAACGAAATTCAAAAAGCAAAATTCAAATCTAAAATTTTTAGGCCGAATTTCGGGTGAAATACCGAAATTTCGGGCGAAATACCGAAATTTCGGTAAATTTCAATTGAACAAAAAATGGTTCAAACGATGTCGAAAGTTTTTGAATTTTTTTGTAGAGGTTCTGACACATCAGTGATGTTTCCATAAAAATTAAGATGATTATCAAGTCTGAGAAATTTTTAAAAATTCAAACATTGCAACTGTCTTGATAAAACGCTGACTGGCAAGTTTGAACCCAATGAAAAATATTTCAAACCATGTTAGAAAATTTTGAAATTTTTTGTGCATGGTTATGATGCATCACTAATGTTCTCATAAAATTTTCAGATGATGATGAAGCATCATGAATTTTTAAAAATTCGAACAGTGCTACTGTCATGTTAAAAAGCTTACCGGCAAACTTGAACAAAATGAAGAAAAATGGTTCAAACCACGTGAATTTTTTTCAAAATTTTTGTAAATGGTCCTGATGTAACATTAATGTTTATATAAAATTTTAAGATGATGATCATTCTTAAATAATTTTTAAAAATTCTGACAGTGCTATGTCCTGATAAAAGCCTAACGATCAATACATAGATTTGCTTTAGCAATCAAAAAAAGGTTTAAAATTTTTGAAAATTTTACAGAAGGGTGATAAGGAAATTCTTAAGATCTCATAAATTTTTTGAATCATTATCACTCTCAAGTGAATTTATAAAATTCTTGCAAAGCACTGTACCATTTATGTTCTTTCTCTTTTTTATTTTTGAAATATAACAAATGAAGTTAAATGAATACATAGATTTAATTGAGCAAACAAAAAAAAGTTGAATTTTTTTTAATTTTACAGAATGGTACTTAGGCAATTATTAAGCTCTAATAAAAATTTTGGATCATGGCCACACTCGAGAAAATTTATACAATTCTGACAAGGTTACTATCCCAATTATGTTCATTCTGTTTTTTTATTTTTTAAAGATAACAAATGAAGTTCAATTATTTTTTTAAAAAATTATATATGGTCCTACACTACTAGAGATAGTACTATAAATTTTTTAGATCATTATCAAGCTTGTACAATTTTATAAAAATCCGACAGTGTTTCTGTCGAAGTTTTAAAATGTCCCAAAAATTCAGTTTTTCAACAAATTTTTGTAGATGATTTTCTTAAGGGTTATTGGACCAAATCCGGCCATAAAACAGCAAAATTCGGTTTCAAATCCCAAATTTCGCCGAAAAAAATGAAAATACTGTAGCAATTTAAAAAATCATTTCTTTAATTCGGCCGGTAATTTGGATTCCGTGGTGGCCCGAAATCCGAGATTTCAGCGAAATTTCACTTTCACTGGTTTTCGACGAAATTTTGATTCTTGCCCTAGCTCCGCTTATGCAACGTGGTGACGCTGGAGTCTCCCTCCACCCTCTACCATGCAAGATCCCCGTTCTAACGAAAAAAACACTATCAGGAAAAAAAAACTCAACTCGACGATTTCAAATTTGAAAAATTAGGAAATTTCAATCCAAGAAAAATTTTAAATAGGAAATTTCAACTAAAAAAATCAAATTAGAAAGTTTCATATTGCAAAATTTCAAATCGAAAAGTTTCAACTTGAAATATTTTAAATCAAAAAATTACAAATTAGAAAGTTTAACTCGAAAAAATTTCAAATTAAAAAGTTTAAACTCAGAAAACATTCAATTAAAATTTGATTCTATGTCCATAAAATTAATAGGAATTTTTTAAAAAAAATCCTAGAGATTTATCGATTCATATCTACTATGTTAGTAAATTTAGTTACTATTGTCTTGAATGATTCGACAATGGCAGCCTTGTTGAGCAAAAGAGAGATTTTAGTGAGCTAGTTATGGATGGCAGCAATTATCTCGCATGAGCTTTAGATATCAAGTTTCATCTAACTTCAAAGAAGCTAAGGGTGTGTTCGGTTGGTGGGATGAGGTTGAATAGGATAGGATGGTCCTATACCATTTGATTCTATTATTTTGTGTGAATGGAATGAGGTTCAATATCTATATCGAACATTCCTCAAATTTGTATCCCACCATTCAGGATGGGATGGTTCTATTTAAGCAACCAAACACATGAATGATTTTTTTTCTTGAACCATCTCATACATGTACCACTTGATACGAACAACCAAACACACCCTAAGTGTAGCAATCTTTCAAGTGAAAGATGATGAAAAAAAGGTCACGAACAAGAACCTCAAGAATGAGTATATGATTGAGGATAATAATTTAACCCTTTGGGAGTCTCTCCAAAGGCGTTTTGATCAGCAAAAGTGGATGGTACTCCCATAAGAGTCGGATGAGTGGGCAATTTTATGCTTTCAAGACTTTAATTATATTGCTACGTATAACTCTGCACTATATAAGATAATTTCTCAACTACTGAAGCTCTATGGCAAGGATATCACAGAACAATAACTGTTTGAGAAAATTCTTTCCACTTTCTACGGTAGCAATGTATTGCTTCAATAACAATATAAATAGAGAAGGTTTGGAAACCATGCTGATCTAATCTACGTGCTGTTAGTTGCGGATAAGCATAATGAACTCTTGATAAAAAATCATAATGCTGACCCTATGGGTAAATTGGTTGATCCTAAAACATATGCCAACTTTCAGAAGAAAAATGATCAATGTTATAAGGGCAACCAGAAGAGATTTGGAGAAAATAAACATGAGATGAGTGTGAATAAGACACACAATAAGTCAGAAAACAAAAGAAAAATGTAGTTTAAGACCTCAAGTGATAGACCTTGCTTCAATTGTAGAGGTAATGAACATTGGACTTGAAATTGCAAAACTTCAAAGTACCTAGTTGAACTATATCATGAAATCCTCTAGAAGAAGGGCCCGTGCTCAAAAAATGAAATCCACTTCCTGCATGTTCCAGGAGAGAGTGAGGTTCAACAGAAGGAGACTCATAATACAATAGAGACTGATGCACGTGCCAATGATGCATTATATGGTGATGAATAAGCTCTATTGATAGATGATGAATTATTAGACATTCATCCAGAGAAAAAATGATTCTCCTTAATCTCCTTGAGTCGAATTATGTGTTAGGATAGTGTTAAGTTATAAAACACCAAAGTTTGGTTTATCTTATTAAAAGACAATGAATAAAGTTGAATTAAAGTATAATCTTCAGTTTATATCTATAAATACAATTAATTCCAGCTTATTTACGGTGTTTACTTGTACAGTTTATGCTTAATAGTTACTAGCATAAATACTTTTGCTATGTTTTAATGCATGCAACTGTTTATCTCCTGCTTACAAAGAAAGCACAATGGAGGGAGAAAAGAAAATCTATCTTATAGACAGTTGTACCATGAATACTATTATGAGAGATATAAAGTATTTCCCGACATTGAGCATGATGACTGGTAATGTTTTGACCATAGCTTGTAACTGCGCTAACATTGTTGGATTTGGAAGAGCTTCGATAGTGTTACCGATGGAAAATAAAATAATCATTGAGGATGCATTATTTCTTCCACAATCAACACACTCTCTTGAATTCTAAAGATATCTAGAACAATGGTTTCCATATGGAAACAGAATAAGAGAACAGATCGAAATACCTTCTCTTAACAAAGAAAGCGGGATATCAGAAAGAAAACCTTGAGAGACTTTCCACTTATACCTCCGAATTGTACTACATGTTTCTTAAACATGATGATGAATATATTGCGATGAGTACACCAGATTGTTTTAGAATGTGGTTTGAGTGTTTGGGTCATCCTAGGTACGATATGATGTACCAGATCTTACAGCATTCTACTAGCCACATGTTGAGGGCCAACCAAGCCCCTAATCCATTACACTTTGTGTGTGAAAGTTGTGCTAAAAGCAAGCTAATTACGAGACCCTCGCATCAGAAGATAAGGGATTATATCTGATTTCCTAGAGAGAATTCAGGTGGACATATCCTGACCAATTGAGCTCTTGTATGGGACATTTAGGTACTCTAATATACTGATTGATGCGTCTACTAGCTGGACTAATGTGATTCATGCATTTGCCAAGTTGATTTCACATATTATTGTACTAAGGGTAAAGTTTCTGGATCATCGGATCCAATCCATAAGAATGAGTAATTCTAGAGAGTTCATCTCAAAAGCATTTAATGATTATTGTATGGCCTTAGACATTAAAGTGGAATATTATGTCCCACACGTTCATACTTAGAATGCACTTCCAGAATCACTAATTAAAAGTATCAAGCTGATTGCTAGACCTTTACTGATGAGTTGTAAGTTACCCAATAGTGTTGTGTAAACGCATTTTACATGCCACCATATGATAGAACTCTGACCATCTGCTTACCATGAGTATTCACCTTTTCCGGTTAGTGTGTGGGAAAGAACCATGTATTTCTCATATGTGTAAATTCGGTTGTGCTATGTATGTGCCGATCTTTCCACCTCAGCGTATGTCAATGAGCCCTCATTGTAAATTGGGAATTTACATGGGATTTGAATATCCGTTAATTCTAAAATATTTTGAGCCCATGATAGAGGATCTCTTAAAAACGAGATACACTGATTGCATTTAATGAAGACTTATTCTCAGCATTAGGAAAGAAAGGACCATAAATTGGAATACCAAGAACTATCATGGTATGATAGCAGTCTTCATAATACAGATCCACACACTAGAGAAGTTGAACAAGAGGTTAAGATGATTATTTATTTGCAACACCTTGCAAACAAGCTATCAGATTCATTCACAGATCATAAGGTAGTTACCTAGTCACACATTCCAACTATAAATATGCCTAAGAAAGTAGAGCCATCTCAGATTTTGGTTCTACCTCGGAATTCCCTTCCTTGCGCAAGAAGAGGGGAGACACCTGCTAGTTCTAAGGATCTCAGCCCATGGAGAAGTCACTTAAGAAACAATTTGAATAGGAGAGAAACTCCATGAACTAAATACGAATGGAAATCATCCAGGAAACACAAGTCCAATGAGTCCAAGATATGAGAATGTCCATTTTGGAAGAAATGTGGCATTTGTTCATTCAAGTAGAGATGGAACAAAACCCAGTGAAATCACATGCATAACGAAAATAGTACGACTACAAAAATCAAAATCATAGACTCCACAATATTGGAAAATTGTAGAGAGTCGATTGATTTAAATGAAGTGCTAATTGATTTGAATAAAGAGTATGCCACAAATTATGTGGAACCTAGAGAAATAAACTTGAGACAAGTATGTGCTAATAGCTGTTGCTTTGCCTCTAAGACTACTTTCCATATTGAGAATTCAAATGTCGAGTCAAAGACTATTGCTGAATGAAAAAAGTCACCCTAATTAGGATAAATGGAAGGATGCAATCGAGGCTGAACTAAACTCGCTAAATAAGATGAAGGCCTTCGTACAAGTTATCAAAATTATTCAAGATATCATTCCTGTTGGTCCCAAATATGTGTTTGTGAGAAAGTGGAATGAAAAGAATGAAGTGGTTATGTATAAAGTGAGATTATTAGTACAAAGGTTCACCCAAAGATCCGTCATCGATTACGACGAAACTTATTCTCCTATTATGGATGGCACTACGTTCCGTTACTGATATCTATGGCATCAGGCATGAATCTGAATATAAAACTCATGAATGTTATGACTGCATATATGCATGCTTCATTAGACTCAGAAATCTATGAAGAACATATTTTAAGGGGCAAATGAACAGATCAAAAGGAGTAGCAACACTATGCAAAAGACAGGTGTACTTACTAGTTACTTCCACCTTGGTATTAGGTAAAGAAGTGTATTCAACATCATGATCATCTTCTATTTCCTATAAATAATCACAACAGAGTTAGGATAGATTTAGATAACAAAAAAGCTATGAAGAAAACAAGCTATTAGTATGGGAGGACATACCACAGCCTTGCATGACTTTTCATCATATTGTTAGCACCTCTTCTCTGACTAGAAGCACACACTAAAAGTTGACCCTGAAGATGCGATGCAAATCGGTATAATCAAGAAATCTTTTACAATGCTTGATACCACTAGAATCTATGGGAATTTATGCTCCAATAGTCAATTAACTTGAAATCTGGGTTAGATAAACTCTCATTCATTTCCTATAAATCTAAGAGCAACTCTGATTTTGATGTTTCTGTAGAAGTAGAATGCAATAAACACTGAAATTAACTGGAAACTGTGGCCGGGAACCTGCAGTGGAAGAGTAAGATGCTTGACAATTGGCGCTGACCTTATTGTACTAATATGCCTTCTCATACATTTCACTGATTTCATAGCATATGCGGAACTCCACCTTGTCACCACATCAAGATGTAACCCTTCTTTTGTTGGCACTGCAAGGGAATTACAAATTTATATGAAGTGGAACAAGCAAACTGACGACCACTTATCAAAGGTTCACATGGTTCCATGCCATCACTCACAACTAAATTCAATATGTGAGAGCAGCAACAGACATGGAAATACTTGACTTTCACAGCAGATGAACCCCTTACAATGAAGATAGACATTAAAATCCTTACCGCAACATCATTGTTGGATGCATTACCAAACATATGTAACTAAGGGTCTGATTGGATGTCCACAAGTCACATGTCAAGCTTATCTTCTTGATACTTATAAAACTCTTCTTTAAGCATTCCTTTTCTAAATTGTAAACCTTTATGCATTCACCTCATATTGACCTTCTACCAATTCATTGATAGGACGACTTCAAAGCCTTCAACAACACATTAAACCAAGTATGCTCTACCATCCTAAATGGGTACTCATGCACGATGATCATTTTAGCAATGGTCTCACGGATTTTGTCATTGTCACTTGCTGAGTCCATAGAAACATATGATTGCAAACCCTTCCAGCTCGCGACTAAATTGAAGAGAGGCATCATCCGATTCTGAATCTGACATCAGTGAACCAAATCAGACCTCAATGTAAATAGTCCATGAAGGAAAAAAAATTCTCACTTAAGCTGTGAGCCAGCATAACACAGTTACACAAAGATAGTACTAGTATAACGCAAACTGCCAACTGCACTAAAATCTCCATGTATCACGTATTAAGTATCTTCATCTACTGAGGCACATATATACTAGCATATGGATTGGAATTGAACATTTAAGGGCTATAATCCACCAGTTTAGAAGTAGTGGGGACGTGAGGGTACCTTGCTTGAGACCTAGAAGCAGTGGAGAGATGGAGACGAGGTGAGACGCTGCTCCAATAGTGTGCTTGCTTGTCGGCCGTCGCTGTTGCTCTGCGTTGTCCCCAGTCAGCCGGTCTAAATTGCCCCTCTTGTGTGGATGGTGGCTGTGTAAGGGTGCGTTTGGTTGCCTGGATGAGGTTGGATGGGATATGGCCATCCAACCTGGATGGGATGAAACCATCCAGGTAGTTGTTTGGTTGGGTGGATAGGGATGAGCTAATGTTTTGTTTGGTTGGATGGATGAATGTGGATAGGATGAGCTAATTTTTTGTTTGGTTGCATTGATGAGGATGGATGAGCTAGTTGTAATAAAGGTTTCGAATTCTGGTTTGAAATTTTTCGATGAAATTTGACTTAAATTTGAATTTTTGGAGAAAATTTGACCAAATTTGAATTTTTGGACAAAATTTGACCGAAATTTGAATTTCTGGACAAAATTTGAATTTTTGAACAAATTTGAATTTTTGACAAAATTTGAATTTTCGGTCAAAATTTGACCAAAATTTGAATTTTCGGACAAAATTTGACTAAAATTTGAATTTGACTGAGTACACTTTGACGAAATTTGAATTTGACCGAGTATACCTCTTCGTACAACAAACTGGATGAACTCGATGCGGCCTTTTTTCGGGATGACTCGTCAAAGATCTTGAAGGAATATTCCAAAAAGCTGACCATATATCCACCCCATCCACCCAACCAAACAATTGGATGGCTCTAAATCCAGGGACCGCCATATCCCATCCACCTTCATCCATCCAACCAAACGCCACCTAAGTGGGCGGTGCTAGCTGCTAGGTTTTTAGTTTTTCCATCTGGTCAGAGTCAGATATATGTACATGGGCTTGGTCCTTGGAAATTTGAGATAACATCATTAGACAAAAGCCCAACTGTGTGGTGAGATATCTAGTGATGCAGCCTTAACGAGCTAAAGGGCCTGTTTGGGCTGTAGCTTTTCATAAATAAATAAAAGAAGCTGCTTTTTAGTTTTTTTATTAAAAAGTAACTGTATTTTTTTATAAGAGATGGTTGGATAAATAGCTAATTTCCCTTGGCAATAAACTGTATAAGCAGTTCAGCTCAGCTTTTGGCTTTTGCTAGTTATATATGGCTTCTAGCTTATACCAAAAGTCGCTTAAAAGCCGATCTATTTTGAGTGGTTATTGGCTTTTCGAAAGCTGAAGCTGGTTTAAAACCCTCTCCCCAACCAACAAATAGGCTAAAGGGCGGCTTGCAAGCCATCTCGGGCTTGATTCATTAACAGACCGAGCTGAGAAAGCAGTCCAATTTGGCTTATTAATCTTACGAGCAGAGCTCGAGCAGCTCACCAGCTTCGAGTTTTGTTGTCAACCCTAATGGTAGAATGGGATGGAGGCACCGAAAGTTGCATGAGGGGGCTGAGTCAGTGGCGACGACAAAGTCAGAGGCAGCCGAATGGGCCGGGGCCAAGGTTTCAAATTTTGGTTTCGGAATAAATTTCGTCCCTGGCCGGATACCGAAATTTCGGCAAAATTTCAAAATTTCGGATGAAATTTGAATTTGAAAATTCAAATCCGGTCCATTCCGGAAATAAAAATCCGAAATTCGCCGAAAAAACCCCAAAAATTTGGGTTTTTTGCACTGGCTGAAAAATGGTCTAAACTTTATCAAAATTTTTTGAAATTTGTTCTGGAGGTTTCTGACACATTGCTGGTGTCCTCACAAAAATTTCAGCTGATTATCACATCTGAGGAATTTTTAAAAATTCGGAGAGTGGTACTGTCCTGATAAAACACTGACCGATAAGTTTGATCCGAATGGAAAATGGTACAAATCAAGTTATAAACTATTTAAGTTTTCTGTGCATGTTTATGATCCATAACTAATGTTATCACAAAAATTTCATCTGATTATCACATGTTATGAATTTTTAAAAATTCGGAGAGTGGCACTGTCCTGATAGAACACTGACCGACAAGTTTGATCCGAATGAAAAATGGTACAAATGAAGTTAGAAACTGTTGAAATTTTTTTTGCATGCTTATGATGTATCTATAATTCTCTCATAAAATTTCCAGATGATGATCAAACTGTATGAATTGTAAAAATTCGAACAGTACTACTGCCCTGTTAAAAGGCTTACCGGCAAACATGAACAAAATGAAAAATTATGTAAACCATAAATTTTTTTGAAAATTTTACATAATGGTGATAAAGAAGTTCTTAATATCCCATAAAAATTTTGATTCATGATCACACTCCAGTTAATTTATAAAATTCTTACAAGGCACAGTACCATTTATGTTCTTTTATTTTTGATTTTTGAAATATAATATAACAAACGAAGTTTAATGCTTACATAGATTTGATTGAACAAACAAAAAAATTTGAATTTTTTTTAAAAAGTACATAATGGTACTGAGTCAATTATTAATCTCTCAAAAAAAAATTAGATCATAATCACACTCAAGAAAATTTATAAAATTCTGACAATATAACTGTCCTAATTATGTTCATTTTGTTTTTGATTTTTAAAAGATAACAAATGAAGTTAAATTATATTGAAATTTTTTATGTCTGATCCTAATATACTAAAGATAGTACCATAAAATTTTCAGATTATTATCTAGCTTGTAAAATTTTATAAAAATCTGACAGTGTTTCTACCAAAATTTTAAAATATTTTAAAAAATTCGGTTTTTCAACAATTTTTCATAGGAGATGACTTTCCTAAGGGTTATTGGACCAAATCCGGTCAAATCCTCCCCTAAAAGTTTCAAAACCGGCCAAAAAAACACGGAATTTCGGCCACAAAATCCGAAATTTTGGGTACTGTAGCAAATTCAAAATTTTTTAGTTTTTTTCCCCTGGCTGGTACTTTAGAATTCAGGGTGGTCCGAAATCCGAAATTTCGGCGAAATTTGCAATTTTGGAACCCTGGCCGGGGCTACGAAGATGGAGACGGTTGGTACCGCGACGTGGCTAATGTGTTAGTTGGGTCAAAAGAAAATACAAGCTAACTAACATTCTTCTCTCTAAAAGGAAACTAGCAGAACATTAGTACATTAGCATAAAAGTTCCAGTAGTGAATATTTGGCACAAAAGTACTTTCGAAACTTGTCATATAACTTGATTCGACCATATGCAGCTTCAATGCATTAGCTGAACTAGTTTTAGCCGTAGTGAAAGGTGTTAAAGCTCTCGTGTACTATAACATAAGTCTCACTTAGTACAAGACCTGAAAAATAATGTTTAGAAAGAAACAGCACCCGAAGAAACTATAGTAAATCTGAAGCAGCACTGTGCTAGGGAGCAATTTTGTCCAGCAGATTTCAGATAGGCTAACTTCTCAAAACATGACGTCAGACTGGGACTATTTGTTTTCCTTATATTTTCAAAAAAGATGGGATTCTTCTTGCATTGTTCTTACGAATTTGCAAGAGCAAATATTACTTTACCCCGCCTAATCTTATCGAAGTTTCACAAAATACCGGACCGTGCAATTTATTTTCATTTAACACCGCTTTTTTTTTTACCTATTGTTGCAGTTTGCACCAGGGAACTGGGTTGGCTTCACCAGCTTAGCGTTATGACCAGATGGGCCCACCTGCAGGAGCCGCTTTGGCGCTACACTGGACAGCAGTGTTGGCATTGAACGGGTTAAAACCGAAGGACGGCGTAGGCGCTGTTTGTTTCGACTTAGCTTTTTTGACTTTTAGTTTAAAATTAGTTTTTTTTTTACTTAACGAGCTTTTAAGCTGTTTGTTTTTGAGTTAAGATATATTGTTTGGTATTTTGATTTTTTGATGGATTAGATGGTGTAGCTTATTGCTAGAAAGTTTGAAATACCCTTTAAAGTTGTAAGAACTTTTCTTATGTACTGATTTATCTAATACAAATGTTTCATACTTTTTTCACCTAATATCGTATTGAAAAACATATATTAATCTTGAGATCAAACTTCATTCTAAGCATAATTATTTATCAACTTGATGCTGGTCGGTGGAGGAGGAAGGAGGCTGGAGACGACGGAGGAGGGAGGAGGTCGGGGACGACAGAAGACTGGAGTGGTGGAGGGAGAAGACATGTCGCATAAGGGAGCGAGAGAAGACGAGGAGAAATGAGGAGATGGGAGAAGGATTCTTGAGTTTATATATGATGGCATTTGGTGGGTAATTTTAGAGACTTCCAATGGCAAAGGGTTATTTCGTCTAAAAAAAGCACCTCTTATCTGGTTTTTGGCTTATGGTTATATGGAGGTTTTTAGTTTTTTTTTAAGCCCGATTTAAAAGTCAATCGTTTGTTTCGACTTTAGCTTTTCTGTTTTTAAGCCAATAAAAAAACCGAAATAAACAAGAAAAACCGAAATAAACAAGACCATAAGCAATGCTGCAATGTGCGCATCCAGCTCCTCAAGTCTCTGACAGCAGCTAGAGAATCTACGGTGACATGCTATGTCAATGAGAGTAGGGACAACGATACTTTGTATGAGGACCTCTGTATCAACGTATGGGTCACCTTGTCCCTCAAGTTCAAGGTACATGTGTGGTGTTAAGTAAAAAGAATCGCATGATATTTTGTTAAATTTAGATAAAATTAGATAATGCGAAGTGAAATTTACACAAATTGCAATGGATATACGTCATACATGTCTATGAGTGTGGTTATTAGGTTACACGGATCTTACGGTGTATAGTTAGACGGTTGCAACAGCCAGTAGGTCAAAGTCATAGCTTCGGTAGGCTTCCTCGTGTCACAGTTTCTGAAGAGTTTTGACATCCTAAGAGCATCCACAGCGTACGAATTAGAGGGTGTTCAAGGGAAGAGAAGGGGATGGAACCTCTCTGTACACTCCAGACAAGTGGCGGAGCTGGAAAAATTTAGGAGCATGGACAAACTTAACTGCGGTCAATAAACACGAATAAGTCCATATGCACATCACACAAGCAAAATTGAAAACCGCAAAAAGTTTTTTTTCCTAAAAGTATAATCCAATACATATATGAACATTCTATGGATGAAAACAAAAAAAATGAGTCAAATACCTCAATACGACACTACCAACGCATCGACGATTCACCAACAAAAGTCTAACCACACACTAAAAAAGACTCTGCAAGATATAAATATATTGATTAGTGCATCATATAACATAAAAAATATATTCACATTGAAGTATTGAACTAGTGCTTCATATACCATTAATGCTCTAATCACACCTAATATCAGGCAAACTCATTCTCTGAGTCTTTATGGTTTGGAACTGTCGTATAATAGTAACATCATCAAGTGATTTAAATATCTTCCGCTCGGTATAGCAAACCATCAAGTAATTTAACCAATCATCGTTAATCTTATTGCGCAATTTAGACTTGATATCAATATATGGCCAGCTTCCTGCCTCCTTACTCCTCGCTAGTCACTGACCACAGCTACTTTACCAGTTACCACAGTAGCATATATCATCCCTCTATTATACTCTGTAGAATCCCTAGATTCACAACGCTTTGAGCTCGGCTCGCGGCTCGCGGCTCGAGCAGAGCGGCGAAAAAAAATTACGCTTAGGTCCTTTTTTTGAAATCTTTTTACGTTTAGGTCCTTTTTTTGAAAAAAATTACTATTAGGTCCTTTTTTTTGAAAAAGAATATATATTACGTTTAGGTCCTTTATGCGTTTTTAAGCATTGCGCTCGGGTCCTTTTTTGGAAGATCAAATTTCGTTTAGGTTCTTTTTCGGAAAAAAATACGTTCAAGTCCTTTTTATGAAAAAAATATACATTGTATTTAGGTCATTTTTGCATTTTTTTTAGCATTACGTTTAAGCCCTTTTTCGAATAAACAAAATTTTGTTTAGGTCCTTTTTTCCGTTTTCCGTTTTTCCCGAGTCGGACCTTCCATTCCAGCGAAATCGTTGATTATATCCTTTCAACCGTTTCGCGTGTTTTCTCGATTTGCTCGCGTAGGGAGCGACAGTCGCACGTTTTCTCGATTTGCTCGCGTGAAGAGCGGCGGTCGCTACGTGGCACGCCGCGCTCGATTGTCTAGTATTCCTTACTCCTCACTAGTAATGAAACTTGAAAGCAATGGTTCAGGAGCAGTGGGGCACAGAGATTTCTTTATCTATACCCCTTATAATGCACCTAAGCAAATTTTTCGACGTTCACTCTAAATAATGCACCTCATTAGAGATGACCCAATGTTCGTGCACCCAGCAAAACGTCCCTAGAAACTTGCATTCATCAAAATGAACGTCTCAGATCTTTCCTCAGTTTTACTCACCCACATCCGATGGCTATTATTTAGTGTGTCTAATCATCCCTGTGGCCCACAACAAACCTCCCTCACCTACATATTTGGAAGGAGAGCGAATCAAACAAGGAAATAAATAAGGAGGATCCGCATGCAAGGAAACCAGACTTGAATTTTTTACTAGCCAAAATTGTACGTACTACATATTTGGAAGGAGGGTGAATCAAACAAAGAAATAAACAGAGGATCCACATGCAAGGAAACAAGACTTGAATTTTTTATTGTCCTGGCATTATGATCGTATTTTTTTTTCGGATATGACCCTTCTCAAGACTTTTTTACAGATCTAGCCCCATAGAGCCTAATTTCAGTGCACGGAGAGCGCTGAATTTTTGTTTTTATTTTTTATCTAAGGAACCAACTGTCTGTGAGTGCTGCTTAATTTTTTCATTTTTTTCGCGGAACCGGTGGCATGAAAGCATCATTTAATTTTTATCTTTTTCCTTGCGGATCCGGTGATGTACGAGCGCAGATTTATTTTTCCATATTTTTTCGAAATCATCCCTGTGGCCCACAACAGACCTTCTCTCACCTCCAGCATCAACAAGGAAAGGGAAACAAACGTCTTGAAATCAAGGAAAAAGAAACAAATGTCTTGGAAAAGGAAATGACCATATATTACGTGCTGGGAAAAGGAAACCGCGGGAAAAAAATTATAGCACCTCTCTGCTGATTTTTTCTGTCTCAAGGCTACAATCGCAAATTCATCGCCCGAGAGCCTGATTCAGAAAAATTATAACGATGATACTAATATAGTAAAAAGTTCGAGCCCTGTATTTGGTAAATATCTGCGTCATCGCTCGTTGAATTTTTCCGGCTCGAGGCTACAATCGTAAATTCATCGTCGCGAGAGTGATTCAGAAAAAAATTATAACGATAATACCAACACAGTAAAAAATTCCAGAAAAATAAAAAAACAATCAAGCGGTGTTTGTCCGCTTAATAATTTTGGCAAAAAAAATAAATGCTTGGTGGCCGCTAAAAAATTCAAGCGTGGGAGAAAAAATGAAAAAAATTTCAAGCGGTGCCCGTCCACTGAATAATTTTGGAAAAATATGGAAAAATAAAGCGTGCTCATGATCAATGAATCCGCAGGAAAAAGATAAAAATTAAGCAGCTCACGGCCATCGTTCCATGAGAAAAATTGAAAAATTTAAATAAAGACTCACAAACCGTTGGTTCCGTGGATAAAAAATGAAAAAAAAATCAGCGCTCTCTGTACGCTGAAATTAGGCTATATGGGGCTGGATCCGTAAAAAAATCTCGAAAAAGGTTATATTCAGAAAAAAATACAATCACGAGTCAAGAACAGTAAAAAATTCAAGTCTGGTTTCCTTGCATGCGGATCCTCCCTGTTTATTTCCTTGTTTGATTTGCTCTCCTTCCAAATATGTAGTACATACAGTTTTGGTCAGGACAGTAAAAAATTCAATTATGGTTTCCTTGCATGCGGATCTTCCCTATTTATTTCCTTGTTTGATTCGCTCTCCTTCCAAATATGTAGTACGTACAATGTGATCACAAGATTATTTACTATTAAGTGTTATATTCATACTTATCTTCTCATTTAATTGAGCGGATATACTACCGTCGTAGCGTTAGCACTGACATTATACTATTCCTCTGGTCCTCCTTACTCCTTACTGCCTCGCTATGCTACTGTGGCCACACCAAGTCAGCAAGAAAGCAACCTCAAGGCTGCTCTTATCACTGTGCTACTCCAGCCTCTCTTTTTCCACTGGCCACGACAAGTCAGCAAGAAAGCAACCTGATAGGCGACAGCGTCTCAAGCTCCAGGCCCTCCACCACCCTCCACCGCCTCCACCCTCCACAGCGCCTCCAGTGCCCAGCTCGCCGGCCCTGCGCCTGTAGCTTGCGTCCCCTGCTCCACCGAGAGGTGAGAGCCGCGTCCCCTGCTGCCTACTCCACCGAGACTCCGAGTGCCGCCTCGACGAGCCGCTGCCTATGCGACGCCAGTGAGGTCGTGCAGGTGCCCGTCTTGTCCGGGAGCTAGCTCTGCCTCTGCTGCAGACTGCAGTGAAATATAGAGGAGGGAATGATGCCCAAGCCAGGTGCTCGTTCCAGGGGAGGCGTTGTGGACAGGCCCACTTGTCAGATGGCGTACGATATCCATTGCTTACACCAGCGCGCTCATGAGGCTGGACCGCTGGACGGCGTTGCAACATATCTTGATTAGTTTCCAATAGTTGGCACACCATATCCGCCATGGAAGTCGCCGCCTCCAGATTAACCGTTGGCAGCTCCCATATCATCTTCGGATTCGAGCTCCCGTCATCACTTTCGCGGGATCCCACTGCCGCTGGGAGCCATCACTGTCGGATCCAACCCTTGATGCTGGTTGCCTTCTTCACACCCAACGCCTTCACCGTCACCGTGCCACCGTCTCCAAATCCAGTGGTCTCCGTCTCGATAGAAGCCACCACGCTTGGAGTCAAACCAGGAGGGGAGGAGATGTTGGGAAGGGCAGAGGGGTCGCTGTTGGGGAGGGATAAGATGTGGGAGTGTTGGAGGCGATTTGGTGAATGATGGCATCAAGATTAGAGAGGGGACACGAAGTTTTTTTTTTCAGACGTGGGTCTCATCTCATCGATCGGTACCAAACAATATTGCATTTCTTGCTAAGCTAGACCCCTCACGTGGTCCCATCTTGGTACCTCTTGGGTGTGTATTAGGTGGGCGTCGATCGGTAGGCCGGCGTGTCATGACCTATTAGCCACGATCGCGAATGGCCAATTTCATCGTGTCATGTTGTGCTAGTCCGGTTTGTCTTCAGCGAACTCAGGCACAACCATTTGCGATTCGTGTCAGCTTCGTGTCATACTAGCTCAAGCTCAACCCATTTGCATTATTGCGATGAGAGGAAAGGAGCTGGTAATGCACGGAGCTAAGGCAGTGAACACAAATGGGGAAAAAGAACTAAATTTTATTCATTCTTGAACAGGTACAAAGTGATATTGTAGTGCTTGTGTGAGTGCACGATACTCCTTAGTACACGATCCCCCTCCCCCGCCCTTGTCGATCGTGTGCCGTGGTCTTGCCGTCGACCATGTGCCTTCTGGAATTTGGTGGGTGGGGCGTGCGTGCGTGCGTCTGCGGTGCGAGGCTAGGCGTGCTACGGTATGGTCGCTAATATGGCGTGCCGTGCTGGCCCGAGCACAGGCCATTCTACCATGTCATGCCATGTCGCCCGCCATGCCTAGTTGGCAAGCCCGGCACACCCCGGGCAACCGTGCCATGTCAGCATGTGAAAGTTCAAGCTCCATTAATTTGGTTTTGGTGTTAATGACAAATATAATATAGAGACTAACTCTTTTGATAATCATAATATTGGTTAGTATCAATTGTTAATTAATGATAAATCTTTTTATGAGACTAACTCTTTTGTTGAGCTTAACTTTTATTAGTCTCTTTTGGATGAAAAAGATAGAAATATCAAAGGTATGCATTCAAGTTCATATTGTCATTATCTTGTTGCATTCCTTAGTTATAATATTCATGATCATTTTAATAAATCTAAATATGAGACAAACTCTTTTATCGAGTATATATTTGATTAGTCTCATCTCTTTGAAAAATAGAAATCCCAAAGATATGCTTTAAATACAACTCTATTACTTCTAGATGCATTCCTTAGGTTCAAGAGAAAGGATGAACTCCATCGTAGTTTCAATCTTAAAGGTGCATAATGTTTTCAATATATATATATATATATATATATATATATATATATATATATATATATATATATATATATATATATATATATATATAAATGTACACATTTGGGGAAGTTCATACTTTATCTTGAAGTTTTAATAGTATTGATCCCTTTCATCTTGCCCCATATTTCAAAGGATCATTACATTGAAACGAATCCCTTGAGTATATAAATCTTGTGTAGTTGTAATATACTCGTGATAAGTTAAATATAAGATAAACTCCAAAGCAATCTCAAATTCGAACATGTGCATAATGGTTCCAACTCAATTATATGTACGCACAAATTTAAATGGAGTTTACTCTATGTTTAATGGTCTCAAAAGTATTGATCACTTTTCATCATTCCATATATTGAGGATCATTACCTTGAAACCTATCTCATGAGTATACGAAACTTGGGTAGTTGAAATATACTCATATCAATTTAAATTCAATTTAAATTGGTTTTCGGCTTGTCGCTCAATCATCATAGAATAGATCATTGGATCTAAGCTCTCCATCATGTGTTAATGGCGTGCTTTGTTGATTAAGGACAACCAGAAGTGCTTGAGTATATGAAGCTTTAGTAGCACTAATGTACTCGAGACCAATATTCATTCAATCCTATTTGGGTTGTCATCAATCATCAAAGGAGTAGATCAAAAGATCTAGGGTATCCATTATGTATTAATGGGGTACTTTGATGATTGGAACAACCGTATATGTTGGACTAATATTTTTCTTGAGGTTGTGAAAATAGGTTAAAGTCCAAAATTGAAGACTTTGTATGACATCATGTGTTGATGGTCATCAAGTTAAGATTCGAAAAGAATGATGTCATTATATGTTGATGATCATCAAAGATGGATTCCGAAGAGAAGGGAGTGCATCATGTGTTGATGAACAAGACAAAGATTCAGACTTGTAGAGATGATGATAGTCATCAAGCAAAAGCTCCAAGTAGTTGCGCAAGGCAAAGGTATAATTAGCATAGGGCTAAGGATGTGTACCTAGTCTTTCACCGGTCTCGGTGTTTGGTTGGGAGACCGGGTTGCTAGTATAAGTTACCGTACTATTAAGAGGGGCCGAATCTTATAGCTTGAGCCTCATTATATGTTGATGGCTCAATCCCACTTACACCAGTTAACCTCCTGATTTGGTTTTTGCATGGAGCAAAATATTTGCGAATGTGTTTTGAAAATAGTTGTAGCTCATGCTTGCAATTTTATTGATGTGTTCTTTGCATAGAGATTTGATTTACAAATGTGTTTTGCAACTAGGAGAAGCTCATGCTTGATGGTGTGTTGTAAAATATGTTGTGCAAAATATTGAAGTTCATTCAAGTACTCTTCTTAGCATATGACTAGAGTTTACGTATGTGTTTTGCAAATTGCTAGAGATCATGTGTTGATCATCACATAGCTATGTTTGACCTCTTGCATGTTCTTTGTATTTTTTTATTTGCATAGATTTGTTATTTGCAAATGTGTTTTGCAAATAAGCCGATGTTTATGAATTTGGTTTTTGAGCATGTGACTATGATTTGCAAATGTGTTTTGTAAATTATTTTGGTCATGAGTTGATCATCACATGACTTAAGATTTAATGTTGTTGACTCTTGCTAGCTTGTAGTCACGGTCTTGATCAAGTCTATGTGAGGGATTTCGAGAAAACCCATATTTTAGACTTGAGTAGCTATATTGGAGTTTTTGTGATATTTGAAAATATCTATGGTTACTTAAATCTTGAAAAGTGGTGAAAATTGTAGCCCTCTTGATAATCTTTCCATAGAGTCCAAAATCACCTAAATCGAACTTCGAAGTAAAAAGTTATGATCATTTTAGTTGCTAAAATAGTGGTCTATCGATTTTAGACAACAATAGTATCGCCCGAGCGGTACTACCGATTCTACATGCGCAGTAGTACCACCCCAGCGGTAGTATTGCTCCAAAAGACCGGTAGTTATTTTTCAAAAAGGTGTTTTTGAGTTGTTTTAGGATTTAAAGGATGGTACTACTGATCCTACATAGGCGGTAGTACCAGAATATTATAGTAATGGTTAGTTTTATTGCATTTAATACCTAGAACTATCCATTAACCCTGAGGCCGGTACTACCGATCCTACATGGGCGATAGTACCGACTTTTGCTGATTTTTAGGTATTTTGCTTGCAACGGCTAGTTTTCTTGAGGGGCTATAAAAGGGCTCGAGCTAGAAGGGTTTTACTGCTGCTCTAGCACCCATTTGAGGTATTCTTGTGAGAACAAAAGCTCAAGAGCTCATAGAGCTATGATTGAGATATTTGAGTGGCATGTAAGCTAAAGTTTTCAAGTGTTGATGCTTTGGCATTTGATTTGCATTCTCTTGAGTTAGTGCAAGCCTTTTCTCTCAATTGTGCATGTGTTGCACCTTGTGAGTAAGGAGAGAAGGTCTCTAGTTGCATATGTTGCATTGAAAGAAGGATTGAGCATCCTTGTGCATGTGTTGTACTTGGTGAGGATCAAACAAGACACTTGACATATTACTCTTAGTGTTTGCTGACATCTAAAGGGCGTGGAGACGTCGTGGTCTAGTGATCTTCTTAAGAAAGTTGTGAGAACACCTTGTGAGTTGTGAAGGTTGGAGCTCATATAAATAGAGGGGGAAAGAGCTATCGCTAGTGGATTCGAGATGCTTGACTTAATTTGTGGAGTCGGTCCAATTCGTTTGGGTTTACCTCAACGTGGATTAGGGGAGACCAGCAAATGTACATATACCATGGTAAAAAGATTGTGTATCAATCTCTTGGTTTGCTTTCTATTGCTATTTACATTCTTGCAATTTACATCAATTGAATTGAATTGCTTGTTTATATATCCAGGATTGCAAACCTTGATCTAGACTTAGCTTGTTGGTGCACTTAGTCGAGACTAAATGATTTAGGCTTTATTTTGTCAAAATCATTTGTTTATCGTTTCCGCATAAAAATTAGGTTTTGACCCAAGAACGTTTAGAGATAAATTTTTAAAACCACTTATTCACCCCCTCTAGTTGGCATCCTCGATCTTACAGCATAGCCATTCCAATGTGGGTCGTGTCAAGACTTAGACCGGGGCGTGCCGACTGTGCCACTCGCTAGCCCGAAAAAGCTCGGCCCAATGCCCACCTTTGTGTGTATATATTGCCAATGCTCTAATATGTATGTTGTCTCCATGTTAGGTTGGTGTGTATCACACTTATACTATGCCTTAAGACCAAGGATTAAAATCTCGTTGAAATTTCATGAGATCTCGCTTACCGGATGTGGACAAGTTTTGAAATACTGACCGGAGTAAAAAAATTTAAATTACTACAATATCTCAAAAATATCGGAGAGATCTCGCCATATCTCAGGTTTTTGAATTTTTTTGACCGAATTTGGTCCAATAACCCTTAAGAAAGTCATCTCCTATGAAAATTTGTTGAAAAACCGAATTTTTGAGATATTTTTTAAAAACTACAGAAACACTGTCGGATTTTTATAAAATTGTACATGCTTTACCATAATGTGAAACTATGGTACTATCCTAAGAAGTGTAGGATCATACATAAAATTTTTCATTATAATTGAACTTCATTTGTTATCTTTAAAAAATCAAAAACCAAATGAACATAATTAGGATAGTAATCTTGTCAGAATTTTATAAATTTTCTCGAGTGTGGTCATGATCCAAAATTTTTATGAGAGCTTAAAAATTGCCTCAGTACCATTCTATATTTTTTTTAAAAAAAATAAACATTTTTTTTTGCTCAATCAAATCTATGTATGCATTGAACTTCATTTGTTATATTTCAAAAATCAAAAACAAAAGAACAAAAATAATACAGTACATTTGTAAGAATTTTACAAATTCACTGGAGTGTGAACATGTTTCAAAATTTTTATGAGATCTTAATAATTTCCTTATAACTCTTGTGAAATTTTTTCAAAAATTTTAAATATTTTTTTATTATTAAAGCAAATCTATGTATTGATCATCAGGGTTTTATCAGGACGTAGCACTGTCAGAATTTTTGGAACTTTTTTAAACCTTGATCATCATTTGAAAATTTTAGATAAACATTAATGATACATCAGGAATATTCACAGATTGTTTTGAAATTTTCTAACGTGGTTTGTACTATTTTTTATTTTGTTGAAGTTTTGTCGGTATGGCTTTTATTAGGACAGTAGCACTGTCCGAATTTTTAAAACTTCGTGATTCTTGATCATCATCTAAAAATTTTATGGGAACATTAGTGATGCATCATAATCATGAACAAAAAAATTCAAAATTTTATAATGTGTTTTTTTTTCATTTTTCATTCGGTTCAAACTTGCCGACCAGCGTTTTATCAGGACAGTAGCAATATTTCAATTTTTAAAAATTCCTTAGATTTTATAATAATCTGAAAGTTTTATGGGAACATAAATGATGTCAGGAACCTACATAAAAAAGTTCAAATGTTTTCGATGTCGTTTGAGATCTTTTTCGCTTGGTGCAATTTTGCCTAGATCTTAGTAAAAAAAGGCCGAAATTTCGGTTTTCTCGGTAGAAAAAAAATCAGGATTTGAATTTTTGTTTTTGTATTTTGTCTGAAATTTCTAAATCTTACCGAGATTTCGTTCTTCAGCCACAGACGATATTTAGAGCGAAAACATGATTTCAATCCTTGCTTCAGACTCCTTTTAGAACACATGATTGTTCATAAATTTCCACAAAAATTCAACCTTTTGTCACGAAATTCGTGCGCTTCAAACGACCCTTAACATTTGCTCTGCACAAAGCTGATGGAGCACGAGTTTCGTGCAGGGTTCACATTATCAACGAAAATCGATTGATTTTCGTTTTTATCGCGGTGGTCCGGTTTCTAGAACCGCTCGATAAATCGATCAATTCAAAAAAAAATTCAAAAAAAATAAAAAATTTAGAAAAATTTATGTTTCATAAATCGGTGAAAATTGAGCGATTATCGATAAAAATCGACGAAAATCGCTAAAAAAATCGACCGCGAGAAGAACACAATCAATTTGCTGATAATCGGTGAAAAATCGCCGGAATGGAAAAAATGTCTTCTGCTGCTATCTTATCTGCTAAAATGGATTATCGGTGAAAATCAATTTTTTTTCAAAATATTTGATTTCGAAACCATTCAATTTTTAATGATTTTTGATCGATTTTGAAAGAAAATCGGTACTAATTTTTGAGGTCAAAACGATAATGTAAACTCGTGTACATCTTGTTCCGCTCGAGGAAGAATAATCAGATGTCGCTGTCAGTCAGCTGGTCGGCTGCCGTGGCCAAACAGAAGAAACCAAATGCTTCCTTCCAAGCACCGCCCACCGGAGCCATCTCTTAACTTGTTTCGTTTCTTCTTCTTCGCTTCTTCCTCCCTTCTTGAATTGAATCCCTTCTTGAATCCTTCGTCATCTCTCCTTCCTACGCCGACCACCACCTCCTCCTACCTTACCCGCACACGTGTACGCTCCCGTACCTTTCCGCAAGAAACGCCTCTCGCCCTCCCTTGCTTGCTTCTTGCCTTGTTGCCTTCTTCTTGTTCTTGATTCTTGCTTCTTGCCATGGACCGACCTGACGGAGCGAGCGCCACGGCCGCCGGCGCTCACGCTGTCCCGACTCCGGCGCCGGTGCCCGTGGCGGGGGCCGTCGTCCCGGTAGATTTCATGGTCGTCAAGAAGCGTCTCGGGGGCGCCGGCGGCGACATGTCGGTGCACGACGCGTCCGGCGGCCTCGCGTTCCGCGTCGCGGAGGCGAACGGTGGCGGAAGGAGGGCGCTCCTCGACGCCGCCGGAGGTGCTCTGGTCACCGTTAGGACCAGCGAGGTGATGGTTCCAGCTTGGGTGTTTGGTATGGTTTGTTCCGAGATGTTGCATCAGGAACAAAGTTAAATTGGTTTCTTGATTGGATCAATTTTGGTCTGAGTTGGTTAAAAGTCCTAGACGAGGAATTTCAACTTCAACTAGGCCATACGCAGTACTGAACTACTAATGCATTGGGTTGCAATTTGCTTGTCCAGATTTGGTTCTTCTTAATTGGACTGCTGCACAACTGTTACGCTTGCAGGAGATGTTTGCAACAAATTCTATCCGTAGGAAAGAGAGGGCTTGAGAGAGAAAAAAAATTTGAACCTCGGGTATGCTGGTATAAATGCATATGGAAATGGACATAGTTTAGCCAAGGCATGCTGCCAAAGAGAAGGGGAAGAAACGAAGAAGTCCCAACCAGGCTTACAATGTGGATGAAAATCATATAGATCCTAGAGCATCTTTCGTTATTAATAGCCAAATAGGTGCAAATCAGATCCTAAAATTGCCACTTTATTGTTTTAAAACCACTGAAGTTTTCTTCCTAGGAGAGCTAGAAGCACTTCCTGTCAAATATCATCCCTAGTGTTTGATCATAACAAACTTACACATCAGAATTTTTAGTGCCGAATTGCATATACAGGTAAAAGAAAAGAAATGATTAGTATACTACAGCGCTACTATAATATAAGGCAATCCATGTAGTGTTGATGTGCAATACTTGACATATTTAAAGATGGCACTTTCTTTGAGCTTTCTGAACATGATGCTACATCTGTAATGCTTGCCTTAATAATTCACCATATATTTCTCATTTTACATAATACATATCTTAAAGTATGTTACTAAGTGGCATACCATCTTTTTAGGGTGAGTGGCAAGCATTCAGAGGAATTAGTTTGGAACTGAGAGACACCATTTTCACAGCAAAAGTAATATCTGTTTCTTCAAATCGAAAGGAGGTACATGTATTCTGCCCACCAAGAAGCACTTTTGAAGATCCAAAACCAAGCTACAGGCTTATAGGAAATCCATTCCGAAGAGCATGCACAATTATAAAGGGGAACTCTATTGCTGCTCAGGTAATATGGAGAAATTGGATTAGCATGATTGTTAATGATCCGTAGTTGTCGTCATTTGTATTGGGTTAGTCCCGGGTTTGAACTTTGAACACATTTTGGTCTTTCTGATTAACACTACAGCTGTCAATCATTTCTCTGTGCAGACAAATCTCCTGTATAAACTCAAGAAGGTCGTCTATTCAAGGCGCAAGTTTAGAGTGACCATTTACCCTGGAAACGATAGCATTCTCATAATGGCAATGGTAATGACCTTCTTTGTAGATAAATGACAGAAGGGATGAGTGCCCACCTGCGCCATTAGAAAATTTATGACTAATTGTACGCCCCCTAAATCTGGTATATTTTCTCATCCTGGATGCTGTATTTCATTCTTCTGTTACTCACTAATTGCTCTGACTGAACAAACCCACTGGAGTCTTAAATATTTCAATCTTGTGTGGACTTTGTTTTTGGTTGGCTAGATAACTACATACGTCCAAGTTACAAAGTTTGACCACTTAGTTTTACACCTTCATCAGTACTAAGGGCGGACGTATTAATATGGAACCCAGCTTTACCTTCTGAGTAGAATAGCGGTCTCTGACTATCTGTTATACAGCATTCGTTGCATAATTGTAAATAGCCATTTTGCCTATCTAATTTGCATAGGTTATATTCCTAAGTTTTTATGATGATTCTTGGAACAAATGTTTTCTGTTCTAGTTGTTAGGAAGGGCGGAGACATGGAGCATGCATGTCCTAAGCTCAGCTCTTGTACTGAACTAGTGAACATTTTATGCAGTTCCTAATGAAGCTGACATCTTCAGAAGCAAGATATTTACATTTCATACTTCAGCAAATTTGTATCCCCCTCTCCCCCGTTTCTTCAAAAGGCCTTGAGCACATACACGAGAAACATTGCTTGGTAAAAATAATTTACTTCTCTGGAATGTCCTCAGAACCTGTGTATGATATTCAATGAAATTCCGCAACAGGATAAAAGAAGTTCAGTACCTGTATCCAGACAACACCTCAAATTTATCGTGTTCAGTTGTCGCCATGATCAAACGTATAGTTTTGATCAGAAATGCGATTCTTTTACTAATTTGATGGAGTCAATCAGCATCACTGCATAGAATTAGCACGTGGAGCTCGTTTTCAGGCTTATAGAAGCAAAGCGGGATCAGTGTGGTTTCAAACTTCCAGGTGAAAATAAATAAATGGAAATACTTAACATCTTTGGATAAAATAAAATGAAATGATCAGAGTAATCTGTTCATGCTGCGGGCGCTATACTTGTTTGGTATCTCACTTTATTTGCCTGCACATTACTTTAAAAAAAAAATGGTGTATTAGTATCGGATACTGTATCCTGCCCCGACATGGCCACCCTGAATACGGACAGATACGGCCGGATATATATCCTACTTGTATTAGTAATTTTCCTGTTTTACAAAATAGAAAATAATTACTATACCTCTAAACCCTAACCCTATGTTCGACTCAAAAGCACTTGCCACCTATTTCTATCCCCCCCCGCCGACACTTCTCTAGCCCCTTTCCTTCTCTTCACACCACGTTGTCGCCACCGTGCTGCCTCTACCCTTCCTTCCCACCAGCTCCTAGCCCCCGCGCTGGAACTGCTCATGTCCTTGCACCACAGACCCTTCTCCTGTTCGGCCACTGTCGGCACGGCGACGTCCACGGTGACTTCCGGTGAGTCCTCACTCCGCAGTCCTCCTCTTTTCCTTGATCCGTAGTTCTCTTGTTTCTCCCTTCTCCCCCATACAAGTGCTCTCTTGTTCTAACTCTCTAATATGAGATTTCATTAATTTTTGTACCTTTTATCTTTATTATATATATATACACACACGCATTGATGATTTTAGAAAAAAATAGCTTATGGTCTATCTAAAGGTGGGCATCAGGTCGGGTTTTTTGGGTAGGCCCGAGGCATGGGGGGCACGGTCCGGTATAAAGCGGGCTGTGCTGGGCCCAAAAACCAGGCACGATGGGCGGCATGGCCATTTGGGCCAGGTTTGTGCCAACACAGCACACCACGGGCACGGTGGCACGTCGGCACGCCGCAGGGCACGGATCCACGTCGGCACGCCACGGGCACAAAGGCACAGTTCACTGTCGCGGGCCTGTGGCAGGGCACGGCTGCCTCGGCAGGGAGGTGGGGGGAGAGGAGGCAGGGGGAGGGTACCTGCGCTATCACTGTGGCCGTGTCGCCTTGCCTCCCGCCGTGGCTGCGCCGAGCATGCGTCGCCTCACCTCCTGCCGTGGCCGCCGCCCACCGTGGCCCCACGATATGCACGACATAGAGGATGCCTCTTACATTCCCGAGTGATAGGCGTCGGTATTCGTATCGAGCTATGATGGCGCTACATCTATGCATCCGGGATGGGCATCAATATCCGACTCTGGTCCGAGCTTTGATGCTGTTACATCAGTGCATCCGGGACGAACGTCCATATCTGGCCATCGACGGGTATGGCGCTGGCAACATATGGATAGAACCGTCGAAATTGTGGATAGGCGTGAGGTAGTGTATGCTATTTGTAAATACTGTCAATCTAAATTATCTACACATGCATGTGGAGGAAACATATCATCTCAAGCGACACGCGGAGACATACTTGAAGAAGATTTCGGCCACACGAAGGCTGGGCGAGGGTGTTCAGACACAGCTCAACTTCAACACCGACAGTTCGGTAAGTACATGAGTATACAATGCCGATGTAGCTAGAGACAAAATTGCACGTTACATGGTTACGAAAGATTTTTCACTTAGAATGGGTGAGAGCTCTAGTTTTGAAAGGATGATGCAACGTGATTTTTGCCCATAATACCAAACGTTAATAAGAGAACAACTATACGTGACATATACGCAATGTACACAAATATACTAGCAATGTTGAAAAAGGCTTTCATGAGAGTTAGTTATTCCTTTGCCTTGACATTAGATATATGGACTTTCTCCCACCAAAGAGCAGTCTATCTTTGCGTTGTTGCACATTACTTGGACGATGAATACGTCCTAAACAAAAGGGTCATAGGGTTTAGACCAATTGATGAGACACACATCGGAGAGGCTATTGCTAACCGTGTACTTTAGGTTATTACTAACTTTAACATAGAAAATAGAATTATTTTCATCACTCTTGATAATACATCGGCTAACATGAAGGCCATGGAACATCTCTCACCGCACCTGCAGACTTATGTTGGAGGTTTCGTACTCCACCAGAGATGCGTATGCTACATCATTAATCTCGTTGTGCAGGCAGGTTTGGATATAATGAAACCAAGTCTGAACAACATACGCGATGCTATAAATTTTGTTACAGGTTCGATTATAAGGTTCGCCCAGTTCTCGAAGTACTGTTGGGCTAATAATAAGCTACCAAGAAGATTCAACCTTGATATGAAGGTTAGATGGAACTCTACATATACTATGTTGGAGTGGTGCAAGGACTACAAGCACATTATCAACTTCTTCGTCAATTACAATAATGGTGAGTCGTTGGTTCATGATGTGGATTGGGAAGTTGCTCGTCATTTTCATCAATTTTTAGAATTTTTTTACAATGCAACCAACATGTTATCCGATGTGCACTACCCAACTTCTTGTTTAGTCATCGAGTGGCTTTGGACTGTTGCTATCAGTTTCAAAGAAAACAGAGATAATTATATTTTACAACCCATTATAGAACCAATGGAGAAATTTTTTAAAAATATTTTCAAGCTATTCCACATTTCTACTGTTTTACTACTATTTTGTGTGAGGACCCACCTATAAGACTAGGTGGCCTCCATGTGCACCCAATACTGTTCCCATGATCAATGACCAGGACGCACATGTTTACAACATTGGCAACATATCCATACACAAATTATTTTACATGTAGAAGTTTAATTATACAATGTTCTTACAACCCAAAGTAAATAGCAGCGGAAAACGAAAGCGTTGTGGTTTGCCCATCCATAACTCGCAGGCAACTGATAAGGTAATACCCTAGAAAAACTCAGTATCAAAATCCCCGTAGCCTACTTTGAAGTATGATTCGTCTGGAATTTCGTACTCTTCACCTACTAAACCAACAAATTAAGCAAGTTGGAGTACTTATGTACTCGACAAGACTTATAATGTTTCACAAATACAGATATAATAAAAATACAGGCTTAAATAAAGAGGCTTCTACAGTTAATTTGCATCGGCGAAAAAGAATCATAAACATATAATAGATTGCAAGCGAAAGTTGTAAAAGCAGTAAGGACAGTATTAAAATAATAGTAGGGTAGCATGATTTATTTCACAGTCCTCCAGGACTGTATCGAATCAATTTATTATCATTCTAGCATAAATTTTCCAACGCATTTCCAAATCAATTCTATTTTTGAAAATACCAAAATTTTAACTATGTGATGACTTTACCAAGTGCCCTTGACCGCGAGTGCGGCTTTCTGAAAAGATTTTAACTCTACAGAGGTGTATAGCTTTACCCACAAGAAATGATCAACCCCTTTTGCGAGGCCATTAACACACTTCCTTTGTTATGTCGGCAAGGAGATCATGATATAACCGTTACATTACCTAGACTTAACTTTGCACTAGCCCGATGACGTCAAAATCTTGCTATAGCAGTAAAAACACACACCCAAGACATAACAGTCCATCCCTGTCATTCACATTGTAACTCAGACAGTCCATCCCTGCCACATACATTTCTCTCCATAGCAAGGCGTACACTGTTGTATCGATATGCATTTACCCGCACCTCTGTGTGGAAGCCCCTATGAGCAAACCTACGTGGAGAGCCCGTACTACTCCAGCCTTCCAATGTGCAAAGCCAAATCTAAATAACTTAATAGGTTAAGACCGTCCCATACCAGCGCTTGTGGTTGTACTTATTTTTTGGCTCGATAACGTCTCATAGTTCGGCCCTTAATTTGACCCAGGCGATAATCTCCCCTACACTACGTGCAAGTCTCATGCACATCCGGCTAATGCCAATAATCGCCCGCGTCAAAACCATAGTTTTATTTTCATTTTTAACCAAAATACCAGCAACCTTTAATGCCATATCCGACCTTTTTAAATTATAAAGAGCAACAAGTTTCTTTACTATAGCATGGCTAAGCAAGATCATTATGTAATCGCGTATATCCATGTTGACATTATGTATTGTCTAACCTTATTATGAGGTTATCAAGGTTCACAATTCAATATTTAGTAAGGAAGTTGTAACATTCCAAAATTTTGGATTTTAAGAATGTTTAAATTTGAAAATTCACCATTTGCATTTTTCTTGAATTAATTTCAGCTTAATTTGAATTTTCTATTTATCAAAAGGATTTAATTTGACTAATCTATGCATCAAACAAAATATTTTTAGTTTTAGTTGGGTTCATTATGCTGCAAGGAATTTTTCTGTATTTTTGGAGATTTTTCTGAATTTATTTGATATTTATTTGAATTTAATCGCTTTTATTTGAATTTCTGGAATTTCTTTAATTCGGAAAATGTTTTAATTTCTAAATCTCTTCGTGGGCCGAATCCTTCCCGCCGGCCCACTCCTATTCCTCGTCGACCCGTTTGCTCCGGCCCATCTCCTTCGCCGGCCGGCTCGCTCGCTTTCCTCTCCCCACCGGCCCGCCGCCGCGACCGCGCCGTCGTGCCACGTGGGCGGCCGAGGATGTTGCCGCGTCGCCGCGCCAAGGCGGCTGAAACCCTAGCACGCGCGCGCCGTTTTGGCGTCCGTCTGCGCAGATGCCTCCCGGGGCTATTTAAAGCCACGAGGACCCCATCCCGAGGTTCCCGCGTCGCGCCGCTTTTGCCCCTTTCCTTGTCGCCCGAGACGCCGCCGTCTTCGCGCACGAGCTTGCCGAAGTCCTCCGCCGCCGTCGAAGCCTTCCGCCGCGTCGATCTCCGCCTCCGGTTGGTCTCCGCCGTCACCGGTTGCACTTTTGCGTCGCCCGCACCGCCCTCTTTCCGATCCGCCAAATCCCGCACCCGATCTGTCGCCGTTTTGCCGACGGCCGCGTCTTCTTCTCCGCGATCCGGTGAGTTGCGCCGCCGCCGCCGTCGTGCTCGTTGCGAGATCTCGGCCGTCCGATCTTCAGCGTCGCGCGCGCCCGATCGCGCCACGTCGCATCGCCTCCTCCGCGCCCCGGCCGTCCGATCCGCCTCGGCTTTGTTGTATCGCGCGTCGCCTCGCCTCGCCGCGCGTCGGTGCCGCGTGGCGCCACCTCGGCGCCACGTCGCCCTAGCGTCGCCGCGCGTCGCCACCTCAGCGTGGTCCGCCACGTCGGCATTCCCTCTCCTCGGTGCTCCCAGTTCATCGTGGACCGAGCCACTGACATGTGGGCCCTACGTGTCAACGGCATTTATTTTTTCTTTTCTGATTTTTTTTCAGAAAATCCGAAATCCCAGCCAATCGCAGTCTGCCACGTGTCAGCCTCTCTGATTTTTTCTGATTTTCTGATCTGGGAATCTTCCAGGAGCCCATTCTCCTTCGTTCAAGCTCCGATTCCAGTGATTCAAATTTCTAAATTCATCTAAATTCAAGATCTATCTTCCAGTACCATTCTTTTCAATTTTTGAATTTTATTTGAATTTGTTTTATTTATTTGCTCTCGTTTCGCGTGTAGACGACGCAGTCGAAGCTCAAGCAAATCAACAGTCAGAGGTAGATCCTGCAGGAAGCAACGAAGGCAAGTCTTCCTTGAGCATATTGATCCCAAATTTTACAAAATGCCTATATTGTTTTAAATTATGCATGCTTACTTTTATGCAATGTACTTTAAATATAGTTTTAGAATATAGTTAAATACCAGAATTTGTTATACCCTCATTGGTATTGATCATGTCAAACCTTTTTCACCCTAGATAATACTAGATATTTTAATTGGTGATATCCAGTAGGTTAGCATGGAACGGTAGAATTGCTTAGTCCAGCTTAAGCGTTTCGGTATTGTGCTATTATGGGAATCATTTCAAGTATTGTTTAAACTTATTTGTGAAATTGCGGCAATTGGTGTTGCTGCTGTGATTTAAGTAAAATAAAGTGGAAATAATTTAGACCAGGGCGGATGGATGTTTGGCGGGTGCAGAAAGCACGAGACCTTGGTATGTGAATGTTCCGCCCTAGTCAATTAAGGACCGAAGCGTATGTTACCATGGACCGAGCACTACCGTACAACCACAAGTCTATATGGGTACGAACTGGCTAAATAATTTGTGCGTCTCATTATTAGCTTCGCCAGTTGGTGAGTGCCAGATGTTGGCAGGCGCAAGAGGGGGCTTCTGTACTGGGCAGCTAGAACCCTAACAGCGGTGAAACCTTAGCGGGCGAGGTTAATAGTGGGGTTGTGTATTGTAAAGGCCTTGTCATGATCTCTCTGCCGACACACCAAAGGAAGTGTGTTAATTGCATGGCATTAAGAGTCGATCATGTCTTGTGGGTAAAGTGTACACACTCTGCAGAGTTAAAACTACTTAAGTAGCCGTGCCCACGGTCAAGGGCAGGCGAGGTACGCTTGCACATTGTAGATTTTATGGTTTTGTTTTAAAGGAAAATGTTGGTTTGAGAATCCGTGAGCAGATGGAACTCTCGGGTTATGGTTTGGCAGATGGAGCCAGTCAGGTAGATGGAACCTGCTTTAATTGTCATATCAAATTCAATTACTATACAATTACATTTTGATCAAATGATGCTTTGTGAAATTACTATTGGTATTCTGATTAAACTTTGCTTTATGCTAAAAGAGCCATATTATGCCTTCAATTGTTTAGCCTTGCATATAGTTATCATGCATTATGTTTCCAAGACTTGCGGAGTACATTCTGTGCTCACCCTTGCAACATCCCCAACCTTCCACAGAAGAGTTCGCAGAAGCTGAAGGTGACTACGATTTCTACGCTTGTGGTTATGATGAAGGCGATCCGGAATGCTAGGACGCGAACCCCAGTCGATTGCCTGTTGGGCAAATGGATGGGCTTATCCTGCTTTTGTTATTTCGTTTCCGCTGTTTCTTATTGAACTCAAGCCATGATGCTGTTTATTTGTAATAAATGGCCATAAGGCTAATACTCTTTTGCTTAATTAATATTATGTGCTTCGTGATATGGATGTGTTGTCATCATTGTTTCCACTGTGTGTGCTAGTTTTTCCTGGACTAGCACAGGTTATACACAGAGGGTTCGGATTTGGAGATCCGGTCCCAACAGAAGTTTCATGAGATAACAGGTATAACTACCAGATCCACAATATAGCAAAATTTACAGAAAATACACGTGTGCATAATAGTTTGATAAAAGCAACATAAAATAATTAAAATAGTGGGATCAATATAATCAAGGGGGTGCTTGCCTTGCTCTGCTAGTTCTGATTCTACCTCAAGATCGACGTCAACGGGTGTACTTTCGGGAGCGTCGATGTTTACACGTATAAGATGCAAAACAACAATAATAACATTAAGAGGCAAAAATAAATTAAATAATACAGGGATTAAAATGGATTGAAATGGAAGATTCTGGTGATAAAAGGTTGTAAATAATGATTTTCTTATTATTTGGGCTTATTCGTTTGGGTTATGAATTTTAAAGTTTCTTTGGAAAATTTAAGGTTTTCTAATAGGATTCAGATGCAAAGCATACTATATTAAGGTTATTCGTACATTATAAGGTAATCTGGTTATCATAATTTCTAGCAATTGGTTCCTTTATGCATATGCTTTTATTCATAGAAATTCTGTAATGTACCATTATATGCATAGGGTATATGGTGGTCATTTAAGTAATCTTGTTCAACTTGTATAGATTTGAAATATTTTTGCTTACCTAAAGTGGTTATAGGCCCATTAGGGTTTCGAGACTGGTTTTATCTAATTTTGAACTTATGTGCACAAGTTATTATTATTTGAATTTCTTAATGCTTGGAAATGTGATCTATTTACATAATAAAAGAATACTAAATTAAAATTTAAATATTTTTGCAGAAATGAGTTTCTGGCAATCTTAGGAGGTTGTAAAAACTATTTTATGTCTTATGGCTTACTTATTTCTATTAATGTCCATATTAGGGTTTATGCAAGCATTAATTCAGTTAATTTCAAAATAAGTTAAAAATTAAATGTTTTTGCTCATTCTAAAACTAAAAGATTTAACATGAATTTAGAAATTTATTTCACTCAATTTGGATTTAAAATGCAAAAGTTATAGCAGTTTGAACTCGGCTCAGTTTGGAAAATTCACTAAAATAGCCAAAATATGCTTCCACATAAGTGAAAACATATTCGTCCGTTTGAAATGCTCTGAGGTTCTTCGCACCGACTAACAGGGTGACCCCACCCGTCAATGATCGATAACAGAGCATGGCTTAGGGCTCGCCGGCGACGATGCTACGGTCAAGATGGCGACCGGCCGGTGGTTCCTTGAGCACCAGCATGTCACGGTGCACCCATAGGTGGGCTTGGTCACCGCCGGATATGGCCGAAGGCACCCCGCCACCGTGGGCATGCGGTGGCTGCCATGGCCGAGTAGCCACGGAGCTAGCAGGCGCTACATTAACACCGGGCAACCGATATACAAGCATCCATGAGTCTCAAGAGTTCCATTTTACCACTTAATGCGATCGGAGGATGGCCGAGGAGAGCTACCACCGTGCGCCGGCCGTGTGGACCGGCAATTGGAGCTGTGAAACAGGATGGGTAAGGTTTCAAGGTTAGTACTGATGCTCCAGGTTTAAGGAATTGAAGAGGTGCTCACCAAATTTCCTTAATTGTGTTTTACCCCCTTTTCTGTGGTTCTTTGGCAAAGGCGGAAGAAAAGGGCATGGCTCAGATGAAGCTTAGATCAGAGATGAGCTAAGAGGTTTGAGGGGCTTAGGAAGCCATGGCCGGTATTTATAGACAGCAGAAGGCAGTGGCAGAAGAGCTCTTGCACTCGATCGAAATGGGAACGGGCTTCGTTTTTGCAGGCGGCATTCTGTTCTTCGGTGCTAGAGCATGACCGAGGCACAGGAATGGCATGGCATGGCGGTCACCTAGCTTTGGCAAAGCAGACCTAGGTAAGCCCAAGTTGGCGCTGCGCCATTTGCTCGCTGTGGCAGGGGGAATGTAATGACCCCCATTTTCACATAAATGCAAAAATAGAAATCTCATGTGCATGCAGTACTAGTCCCATGATCAGTGGCTAGCACGCACATTTACAACAATTGATATCACATCCATACTCTTTATTACAAATGATAATAGTAATCTATACAATTAAATCTTACAATATAGAGTGAAGTGCAGCGGGAAGAATTAAATTTCTTGTAGTGTGCCCATCCAACCCTCAGTCAACTGACAAGGCATAATCCCTAGAAAAAGCTTCATCGTCAATATCCCGAATTCTGCGGTAAATATGTTGCATCGAACTAATCTGATTTTTTACCTAAAAACAATAATTAAGCAAGGGTGAGTACTTTCGTACTCAGCAAGACTTTTGCAAAGCCTATTATATATGCAAGCCACTTCAAAGGAAAGGCTACTACGGTTAGTTTGCATAAAGCCAATTGGAATGTAAATATAAAATAGTAGATTGCAAAACGAAACTTAAGTAAAAGCAATTTAATACTGAAATAACAGTATGTGAAGTATGAGTAAATGAAATCACGAACCTGGGTATCCCGACCATATCCACAAACCATTCCCACTGACACACAGTAGGAATTACCGACACACGGTAGAAACCAGTTTTATGAAAATAAAAACAGCTAACTATGTGATGACTTTACCAAGTTCTCATAACGCAGTGCGGCTAATCGATTAGTTTTACACTCTGCAGAGGTGTACATCTTTACCCACAAGTCATGACCTTTTCCTTTTGCCGCATATATCACGCACCTTTGGCGTAGTGGCCAGAATGTTCATGACGGAAACCTTTACATTACCTAGGTTAACTTTGCACCAGCTCCGGGACGTTAAACCCATACTATGGCAGAAGAACTCAGAGCATAGAAATGATGGAACTTCCCATAGCATGGCGTACACGGTGTATCGGTAAGCGTTTGATCCATGATCACCTCGGTGTGGGCGCCCTTCGAGCAATTCATTAAGAAACAACTTCGTCTTGCTCCGACCTTCAAAAGTGCAGAGTTAAACTAGATAACTTAATCGGTTTAAGGTTGTCCCATACCAGCACTTGTGGTTGTACGGTAATTCTTGGCTTGAAAACAACCCATAGTTCGGTCCTTAATCCGACACGGGCAATAATCTCCACTCTACACTACGTGCAAAGACATGCACACCCGGCTATTGCCAATAATTGCCCGCATCTAAACCATAGTTTTATTTTCATTTTCCAACCAAAATACCAACCACAAAAATGGTCATACCCATTTAAATGTCATAACCAACATTTTTAATAATGTCACAGTTTTACATTGCTTTAAGCATGGCTAAGCATAACACTAAGTGTAAGTGACCCATATTGACATCAAATAATGTCTAGGTTATTCTAGGGTTTTCAAGGTTCACAAATCCATACTTGTCAAGGAAGTTCTATTAAACTACAGGTACAACTACCAGTTTCCGTAATATAGCAGACTTTAATAAAAATAAAGTATGCAGTAAAACATTTAATGAAAACATTTGTAAACTGGGATCAATATGATCAAAGGGGGTGCTTGCCTTGCTTATTCATTGCTTACGACGAAATCAAGGTCGCAGTCGACGTTGTCGAGGATGGAATCAATGACGTCGGGTTCTATACGTGGCGAATGAAGAACAAAACACAACAAATTCAATAAGGGCAAAAAGAAGTCAAATGAAGAGTCAAATAAAATCGATTATAAGAAACAGGTATAACTTAGGGTTTGTGTTGAATGATTTCAATATCTTATGATTTAGATAATTATACAAACATATTGTTAATGACTTTGATGAAGAAAACATGGTTTCTTTGATAGATTATCTATTTTTGAATTACGAATTCAAGAGGCTAAAATTATGAATTCTTGCATTTATAACTTCGAATTATAGATGTTAAAATTATTTGGATTAATAAAGGTTAGATCACTAGTTACTTGATGAGTGATATGATTGAAATATATCTCTTGATTCTTAGCTTGATTTTGCATAAAAAGCGATTTCGAATATATACTAGGTCTGATAAGTTAAATTACTGATTATACTTTAGTGGTTTTTAAGAAGGTTCTGGTGATACAAATTACATATTTGTTCATTATTTCAAAGTTTGCTTATTCATATAATCGAGTCCATAAAACATAATACTTAAGGTTATTTGGCTATTAGGATTTATATATATAACATGATGAATCAAGATTATTTCTTCAGAATATGATAGTCTATACTTTGAAGAACATTCTTAAGCTAATTTCATACACTTTAGTGTTTAGACGAAACATTATATTCATTGTTGAAAAAGCTTATATGATATTAAGGGTTACGATGATCATATTATTTAAGGGTATTGGGTTAACCGGATTCAGATGCAAAGCAAGTTGTAATAAGAATATTTTTCTAGATTATGGTAGTACATATCTTAAATATTATTTCTAAACTGATCTTCATAAAATTTGCATTAAAACGAGATATTCTACGGGCTGTTAAAAATGCTTGAGTGATTCTAACTTTTATACGACAAGGGTTCAATTTTAATTCTTAGTTTGCGACTGACCCTTACACGATTATTTATTCATTTGTCTGGTATTAGCATGGGACATCATTAAGAGTGTTTTAAGGTTGGTTTCACAATATTTTGCTTTCATCCGAGATGTGTTTCATATAAATGAACATTAAGATCTAATATGCACTTAATCCAAATATGCACAAACATGAGGTATTCTTGTATAACAGGGGTATTACGATTTTATTAAAGACCTAGGAATCATTTTACCATTGTTTGAATTTGCATGTTTTAAGTTATACTTATTTTGATTCATATGCATTGAAAAGTAATCTATCTTCAAGTTTAATTCCAACTAGATTCAATTCTAAATGTTTTTCATATCGTAGTATATTACTCACTTTTAAACACATAGAAACTGATTTGACATGATCTGAATCATTTTTGCAAAAGATATTCATATTTGAATATTCAATGTATTGGAAACAACTTACTTTAGAAAATGATATAAATCATGTCAAAATATAAATAATTTTACATATTTAGGTTCCTAAGGATTTAAGGTTTTTAACAAAATTGGCTTCATTCAAACTGGAATTTATTTGCAGAAATTCTACATATGGCATTCTTTTGATCCTTTTCTTTAAATTGAATTTAAAATTTAAATATAGTTCATTTCCAAAATATTTTTGCATATTATGAATCTACAGGATTTATCATGAATTTAGAAATTTATTTCATCTCATTTGGACTAATGGTTCAAAAGTTATAAGCATTTGAATGAATTGTGGTTTGGAAAATACAGAAAATAGAAATATTACCATAAAGGGAAGTACGCTTTCGCGCTACGAATGCGCTTTCCTTTTCTGGACTTGACTGGGCTGAGGCACCAACGACTGGGCCCTGGTTTGGCGCCGAAAGGCCGCCAGATCGAGATCGACACGCGGGTCATGCAGTCTTGATCTTGCGCAGTCGGTGGGGCCCGATTGTCGGCGACCGGCAGAGGCGGCAGCGCCGGCGTTAAATCGCCGGCGAGCGAAGGCCAGAGGCGAGGAATCGGCTCCACCTTGAGCACCAGCAAGCTCAAGTAAACACGGGGGTGGTGCTGCTTCGGCCGGAGATGGCCAGAGGCGGTCTGCCACCGGAGGGAGGCGGCGGAGAGCCACGGCTGAACGGCGGAGGAGCTAAAACACAGGTTTTTGTGATGAAATTTCACCACCGTGAGAATCAGCGCGTCACAGGGATCCGATTTTTGTCTTTTACTCAAAGAAATTAGTATTGGGAAAGGGTTCTCATCGAGCTGCTATGGTGGCGGCGGAAGGAGCTCGGCGTGACGGCTCGCCAGAGAAGATGACCCTCATTTGAGGTTGGGAAAGGCTTCAGGGTGCCAAGAGGAAGCTTCGAGCGTGATGGTTCAAGGAATGATTTGCCGAAGAGCTTGAATTGGGTTTTTCCCTCTTTTCACTGATTTCGTCGGACTCGGGGAAGAAGATGGGATCTGGCGGTGGCGCGGCAGCTTGGTTCGGTTTTGCGGGTTCCAAGGAAGTACACGAGTACTAGCAGCGGCTTTGCAACGCTTAAATAGGCAAGGAAAGTCGGTTTGGCACGGTTTTGCGCTTCGGCAGATCAAGGCGGCGCGCGAGTACTCTCGGCCGAGATAGAGGGCTCTCGCGGGGATGGATGGCTGCTATAGCACCGGGGTGCCGTTAGGATTGGTCGGCACTCAGGGCTGCGTGCCACTGAGGCGAGACGCGATGGAATGGAGAGGCGGCATCGGCTAAAGCGGTGCGGTTCTGATGTTTGCGCAAGACTCAGGCGAGGGAAAAAGAAGAAGAGACGGGAGAGGCTGACGAGTGGGACACGGTTGGCAGCGGGAGAGGTCGGCAGAGACGGCTGGCTTCGTCGGGCCCACAAGTCAGCATCTGGTAGAGAAGAACTCGGCCGAAACCTCTGGACAGCCCGGGAGAATATCAGCGATTTAGGTGGTCCAACGGCTGAGAAATTTTATGAAAATTTTACCATGTGTTTACAAGATAATTAACAGGTTCCAGTAACAATTTCACATTTTTAGAATTTGTGTAGAATTTTAAATAATTCTGACAATGCATGTTTATCAATTTCTGCACATTCTGTTTTTCATTTAATTAAAGATACAATTGAGGTTATTATTTTATGAAACTTTGCATAGGAGCTAATATTAATATTATATACTTTTTATAAAATTTTCACGATTTTATATTTAATATTTAATTTCTATTAATTCTGACATCGCAATTTCCAGCTTTTCTAATTGTCTGTTTTTGAATTTCCAAAATTAACAAATGAAGGGATAAATTTCTGATATTTTTAACAGGGATGGATAAGGTAAGGATGTCGGCATGGTTAGAATTTCAACTTAGGTTAAGGTTGGGTGCCTTCTGAAGAATTCTTACAAGGTCGGTTCAGAGCATTTAGTCATAACTACATTTGTCTTTTTGATTGATTTATGAATCCAGATTAGTGAAAATTGCACATTCTGGATCCTGAATGGATTTAGGATTTATCTAATATTTTTACAAATTTTATTGGTTTTGGACTTTTACCTTTTTAATTTTACCATTTACCATTTCAATATGTATAACTTTTCTTTTAGAACAAAAACTCAAGGTAAACCAATAATTTAGAAATCTCAAGAAATTCAAATTAAGTATCACATCTCAAATTTATTTTTATATTTTGTTTGTTTTAGAAGAAATAGTTTTAATATTGCTATTCCTCTTTTCTTAAGATTAAAATGCAAGAAAAGAAGAAAAGATGTTGTTTAAAATCGAAATATTGATTCCAATTGAAATTTTTATTTAATTTCATTTTTAAATTTCAAACTCTTCATTTTTCATATTTTGAATTTTTCGGGATGTTACAGAGAACAACGCGAAATCTCTATCGTGGCAGCGTTTGGGCTGGCCTGGGATCTGTGGAAGGAGGAAGGTTGGGGAGAAGTCAGACGCTGCCAGGTGGGGCCAGCTACATGGGGCCTCATTGGTTCAAGAAAAGAAAGGAAACAACCTCACCTTATCCTTGGTCAAGTAATGATCTTTGGCTTTAAATGAGGGGTCAAATCTGTTGGAATTTTTTTTTACTGAGTTCCTGAGGTAAGGTTTTTGATCCAGTGAAAATTTGAAGTTAAAATATTGTGTGTAGAAATTCCAGTGATTCTGACAAGCTGATCTGCACATTTTATCTTTTTCAGTTTTTTATTTGAAGATTAAAGCACGGTTGTAAATTTTTGAAATTTTTTCTGAAGATTTATTATAGTTAAATTATTCTACTGTAAAACTTTTAGATTAAGAAATTTTATATTTATTTTGTATTAATTCTGACATTGCCAATTCCAATTCTTCTAGTTTTCATTATTTTTGGAATTTTTAGAGGCATCAAAATTGATTATTTATTTCTACAAATTTTACTGGAGATTTTACTGCTCCATCAGAGGATAAGGTAAAAATTTCAGCTCAAAATAAGGTAATTATATTTTTATTTTATTTCTCACAAGCTCATTATTCATAGTCCAATTTCAATAATTCATACTTCTTGTCATTAATAAATGTGTTCATATGGTTTTGGACCGTATCAATAGAGTTCTGAGAATTTCCTGTATTTAAATATAATATTTTTCAATTTTATTACTATATATTTATATTTATTTTTATTTATCTTTACTAATTCAACCGAAAAAGGGGTTTTTCCTTTTGGGAAAATTCAAGAAAACCAAATAATGCCAGAAAATTCAAAATTAAATTTATTAAAAATTCAGAATTTTCTTTTCTCTTTTTTTTGAATTTTGGGATGTTACATTTTGGATCATCGGAAAAAATTATCTGATTTGCAGAGCGCTTTCGAGGGAATAGGTGAATCATTCGATCTTGATTTTTTTGAGGCCTATACTCATATTTATAATGAGTTTTTCAGAGTTTTAGATAAATATTATAAAAATTTGGCAGCATAAGTGAAGCAAGAAGTTTAACTCAACAACGCAATAAACATGAGGCAGTTCGACCGCTTCAAACATATGGAAGAAGCTAAAAGGCAACATGTCTAGTTCGTCTTCCGAAGCACCGAGCAGGTCGCAATGGAATCCATAGGTAAAGATCAACCACTACCTTGAGATGCCTTTCTTGGAGAGCGAGTTTGAAATGGACGAGGACAATCGACTCAAGTTGCTCTTGTGGTGGAAGAATCACAAACTTATTTACTCCATGCTATCGCATTTTGCACGGGACATACTTGTGGTTCCAGCGTCCATTATCTCGCTGAAAGACACTTTCAGTTTGGTGGGGAGGATACTTGAGACGAGAAGATCGTCTCTCAAACTTGAGATAGTTGAGGCAATTACATGCCTCAAAGACGGGGAGCGTGCAAATGACACGACGCAACATCAGATCGAGGATCCGGAGATCACGAGCACGATAGTCGACTTTGACCATTTCGGCCTCGAGTAGTCTATACATATGTACCTAGTTATTGTACTCTTTTTCTTATGGTTACTCCACACTGAGGTGTAAGGTTTTTAACGAGGTAGTAATTATGTACCTGTTTAAGAATGAATAAAGTTTACTTCTTTTCCCCCTAATATTTATGTCTATTACCTCAGCTCTGTACGTCTTCGGCTCCTTTTTTCTCGTCTTAATAGTGCAAATGAGCTGGACCTAGACCGGCACGGCACGAAACAGACACGAAACACAAATAGACCGTGCCTAAGTTCGCCGAAGGCGAGCCGAGCCGGCACAGCGGACACGATAAACTGTCCTGATCCGACACTGTTTAGGCATGAATCATGATGGATCAGTACCGAATCGGCCCAACATAACACGATGCCCCGCTCTAGGTCTATCCACGTGAGTATGCGGGCAAACTAGCTTTTCAACAGTATGTGCAATCATTTGAATGCACAGATTACCAGAACCTTTTATTACTTGGCGTTGTCGCTGTCCTGCTGATCTGTCTCAGATGGAGATATACGTACATGTAAGTGACAATGTCCTTTTTGTACTGAAATTGTCGTGGATGCGACGGTAACTACAGTGCAGTGATTACTCTTTTGGCATCTTATGTTCTCAGCGCATCTAACAGTATCGGGGAAACGCTTCAATGCTTTCAAAGGAGTGAACTGCGCCAACTTTTAAAGCATAAATATCGGATCGTGTGGGAGTTCGTTCTCAGTCACTCAGCTTCAGTCTCTAGGATCTATCTACGCAGTGTGTGTTATTTAAAGTAAGCGTGTGCAGTGAATATACACACGCATATGTGAGTGTGATATCCGTGTGGTATACTTCTTTATTGTACTTTCTCAAAAAAGAATGTGATTGATAACTTATTAACCGTATTGCTTGAATTTTTACGCAATCTGGTTTAGCTTTTAAATTTTACGTCTTGAACACATAACTGGAGAATGTGCTTGGATTCTTTCCGCCAGGCAAACTTATTGATCAAATGAGTTAATTAACCTCGTCAGTCTACAAAGTGCATACGCTTGTGTTGCTTCTGCTGCTGATGGGAACTATTAACTATGAATGCGTAAAACGGATAGAAAAAACATTATGTGTTGAAATTACTATTGTGCCATTTTTTTCTCACTATCTATTATATTATTAAAGTGATAGAAAAAGAAGACATCACATTCGCTCTTAAGAGCTAGAAATTCCAACAATAATCAGGGAAAAAAAAAGATCTACATCGTCGGTTATGGTGGATCTAGATTAAAAAAGAGAGTTTATGTCAAGTACAATCTAGAAATAACTGAAATTCGCAATAAAAATTAAAATAAAATTATCAATTTGATTTCCATACGAATTCACAAAATCCTTGATAAATATAATTCAAAATAAAAACTAAACATAAAATAGCAATTGGATTGTATATGAATTCCATAAAAAAAGAAATTAGCAACTCGATTTTGATGTGAATTCCAAAGTAAAACCCCTAAATAACTATACTTTATAATAAAAATTTGAAATTTGATGCACATACAAATTCCAACCAAACATAATTGAAATTGAGAATAAAAATAAAAAAATAGGAGAAGAAAAGAAAAGGAAAATGAGACAATTGAGAATAATTAGCAATTGGATTTGTGTAATCGCTTGGAGTCGTCGGAGCCGCCGACACTTGGGGCTGCACCGAGGTGCTCAGTCGCGAGAAGAAAAGAAAAGGAGAGAGAGGGAAGAGAGGTCAACCGATAGGAGAGGAGAGGAAAAGAAAAGAGGCCGGCTGAGGGAAAAATAAGAAAAGAAACAAAGATGAAAGAGAAAAAAGAAAAATAAAAGAAAGAGGGGAGAGAGAAAAAGAAAGGATTGCACATCTATGTGTACCAGAGGTGCTACGTGGTTATCTGTGTTGATATTGATGCTTGAAGGATTGACATGATCGTGGAGATATGCGCGTCATATTGGATTTGCTCTAGTTGTTCGAAAGAGATGGCTCGTGAGAAGATTGAGTCTATGAGCAAGGGGGGGAGGGGGAGGAAACCGCAATGAAGACTGAAAAATAGAGAGGAGAGCAATTGTTGAGTCGACTTCCTCGCCAGTCACACAGGGCGACATAAGAAGCATATTACAGGACACCTTAGCAACGGCTATGATTGTTTCAAGGGCTACTGCAGGGTCATCTGAGTTGAAGCTAGAGCTGATGCTGAATGATGTGAAGTTTGAAGGGAGCAAGAATTATCTAAGTTGGTCTAGAAGGGCTCAGCTAATTCTAAGGACGAAGGGGGTAGAGACGTAGAGTACTAACTGCAGGAGACTTGTGTTGAGCATGTAGACAAGGCGAGCATGTATTGGAGGATGTGGAATTAATACCACCAACTTTGTGGTGGTGGCTTGTTCGCTGACTTCGATGACTTCATCTATCGTTTGGATGGTAGAGACTATGCAAAATGCGGTGAAGATATGGAAGGCGTTGAGCAATATGTACTCTAAGGCAGGCAGTATGATGATGATGATAGTAGAGGTTCAGTGCTTGGTGGTGGTCCAAAAACAGGAGGAGAATACCATCCAGGAGTATGCTAGTGAGTTGTAGCAGCTGTGGGTAGATTTGGATCACCGTGATACACTGCAGTTAACATATGCTGGTGATGTTAAGGTTGGCAGATTGTGGCTACAATGCAGGCAAGTCACACACTTCCTGAAGGGGCTAAACTCAAAATTTGAGAGCAGTAGAGCTGCCATATTTCACTTGGTGAATTTACCATACTATGGAGGAGGCTATTTTAGCAATGGTGAAGGAGGAAGTTCGACTACAAGTGATGAGGAGCAACAACCCAATCAGATCAGCCTACGTCGTACCTAATGATAGGGACTGCTACAACTTTAGGGTAAGAGGATACCTGAGTTGTGCATATCCTCTCCCACGGTATGGTAGAGGCCAAGGTGGAGATCGTAACGATCATGGTGATCGTAAAGGCCAAGGAAGAGATCGAGGTCTTGGAGGTCGAGGTGGGGTAGGTGTGGCCCCATGTCCAAATTGTCCATGGTTGTAACACCTAAAATTTGCAAATTATTATTTAAGTTTTTTTTCTTCTGATTTTTTGATATTTTTCATGAATTTGTAGCATTTTATAAATGATTTTTTTCTTCTATTTTTAGATTTAAAGAAATAATTTATTCAAGAAACTTAAATCAAAATTTTGGTTGGAAATAATTTTATTAAGTCCAAAATATATTTTTGAGAATTTTTATTTTTAACTTTATTTGCTATCTTTTCAAAAAGTTTTTCCTTTAATCCCAAAAAAGGAGAAAGAAACGCTCTCACTAAGGGGTGGAACCGGACCCCACCTGTCAGGTCCAACTTCCACATCCGGAGCTTGCTTCCCTCTCTCTCTCACCCCTCCAATGATGTATTTTGGAGCTTTGAAATCTCGTATTTTCTTTCATGATTTTCTTCCATTTTTTTGCGCCAAATCAATCCCCGAACCTTCATCTTTCCATCCTAGGCTAATTTCCCCTTAATCACGTGCCCAAAATTCGTGTTTTTCCCATTCGGCCACCTTGACACTCGTACCTATTTCCTTCCCTCCGGCCCTCCCCAAGCCTATTTAAGATGAGCACGGTACTCCTCTCCCTTCACTCATTCCATTCCACCGCTCGCTTTGCTCTCTTTTGCCCTTGTTTGCCTAGAATGCGAAGCCAAAGATCATCGTTGGCCGACACGCCCCTGCGATGTTCCCAGTGCCTCGGAGCTCCATTTGTCGAGCCGTCCATGTCATGTCATGTTCCAGTTTGTTGCGAAGGTAACCCCTAAATAAATTTGGAGTTTCCCACGATGTGTGTGACAATTTTTGTGTTTTCCTCTCATCGGTCGAGCACCGTACCACGCTGCTGTGCTGGCATTCAACTAGCCTGCACCCCCGCACCGCCCCTATACTGCCCTGTGCATGACCAGGAGGAAGCCGTGCCTGAAGAAGAGGAGAAGAGAAAAAAAGAAAAGGAAAAGGAAAAAATTATGAAATTCAAAATTTGGTGCTAATGTCTTAATTCCATTTTCCTTGAGAAAAATAATTCCAAAATTTAGGAAAATCCTTTTTTCTTGATTTAAATCTTCCGGGAGCCCGTTCGAACTCCGATTGACTCTATTTTTCTTCCTAAATTTATATAAAATCCTAAATTACTTATTTATACCATTTTTGTATTTTATTTGAATTTAGTTATTTTCAACGTTTATATTTTAGATTGCGAGAAGAGTACATGATCGATGATCTAGAACACTAGTTATTCGAGCAAGCCAAGTTACACTTTTTGATCATGTTGATCCCAGATTTTAATTGTAGTTTGAATTAAAAATTATTGCATGCATAGTTTTAGCAAGTATAATTTCAATCCTAGTTTAAAATGATTAGTTATGCCCAGATTGTTTATAATCACATTTGAAATTTCAATACCTTATGCCATTGTAACCCTAAGTTATATGATGAATACCAAAATATTTATAAGGTTGCTTGGACATGCTTAGAGCTGAAATTAGGACTTTTTGGGAATTTGAGCCGACCAAAAGATTTCTATTGAAATAAAATTATTCCTTGGCATTAGTGTGCTATGGAATGCTATAAAAAGGGATATTGTTCAAAATAAAGTAAAAATATGATTTAGACCGGGCGAGAAAAGACTGTCATGTGGCCGCACCTTGGTTCTGGGTTTGTGATAAGTTCACCTAGTCAATTAAGGACCGATATGTGTTCCGTTGAATATAAAGCCTTACTGTACTACCACAAGTCTGGTATAGGACAGACCTGGCTAACTAGTTTGCAATGATCCATTATCGGTTGTGCCATTTTGTTGATGAGTGGTGCAAGAGGGGGCTTCTGACTAGGGCGATTCAACCCTTTCAACGGTGGAACCTTAGCGGGCATGATTGCTTTGGAATGGCGCATTGTAAAGGCCTTGTGATAATCACTTAGTCGCACGCCTAAGGAAGCGTGTCATACTGACATACTAAATTGATTATCCTTTATGGGTAAATTGTACAACCTGTGCAGAATATAAAACTAATTGATTAGCCGCTCCCACGATCATGGGCATGTTGAGCAAGCTGTTCGCAGATTAGACTTTGATTTCCAAAAGGTGTTTATAGAAAATGATTTTGGATGGAGTGAGTCCATCAGGGGAAAAGTGATTGAAACTCCGGGATGGATCCCATGTTGAAAGCTTGATTCAAACTCAGTTTTTCTATACAACTTACACATTGAAAATTACTTATTATACTTCAAATGTTGCTTTATGCTCAAACTAACCCTTGTAAGCCTTCCTTTGTGATCCATCATTATTACTGTATTTCATGTGTGAATTGCAAGTACTTTATGCACTCACCTTGCTATATCCGTTATTTTAGAGGAGGAGCATTTCTTCACCAATGAGGATCTCGATGACTAGGCCGTTTCCCTAGTCGATTGCCTGTGGCAGATTTGCTGGGCCCTATTACTTCTTTTTTGCTTTCTGCTGCTATATTTTCAGTTGGCATGCAAGCCATTTATATTGTAAAACTATGATAATCAAATAAATAAATTTCGTATGATATGTTGTTGTATCAGCTTTGTTTATTGTATGTACTAGCTTTTCCAATACTAATATAGTATTGACGAGTACTCATACCATGGGTACCCCGACAGCCCGGAGTGACGAACGGGCTGCCCCAAGCCCGGCTCCGACCAAAGGCCCCATGGGGCCACGAAGGAAGCTCGTCCCCGGCCTAACGAGCTGCCCCAAGCTCGTCCCTGGCCTAACGAGTTGCCCCAAGCTCGTCTCCGACCCGATGGGGCGTCCGACCCCCGCCACAAGTCGGACTCCCCACGAGCTCCGACCAAGCTGAGGCGATCTCCGCCAAGGGCCAAGTGTCGGGCCTCTGCCAGCCATTAGCCACGTGCCCTACAGACACGACGGCTCAGAGTGACTGTGCGGGGGCAGGTGGCTCCTTCCCGAGGTGGCGAGGAGGTCGCCGAAGTCAAGCTCCGGTCTCATCGACCGGACACGCACAGTGCGAACACGCGCTCCCTTCCGAGGCAACGTCAGCGCCTGACAGGCTTGCAGGGGGCAGGTGCGCTATTTCCCAATGAAACGGCAAACTGCTCTGCTCGATGAGTCCACCAACCCGGCGTGGGATAAAGCGGACGCTGACCAATCGCAAAGACGAAGGACCAGAGCTCCCAGCGTAGATCACCACATCCTTTCCTCTCCCAACTTCCCATGTAACCTGCCCCCTCCGGCTATATAAAGGGAGGCAGGATCCTCTAGGAGAGGGGCGAACTCCCTCCTCTCGATCTTCACGAATAGGCTATTTTCGCTCTCACCCATTCGAGCCCTTAGCTCCCGCTTGTAAAAACTGTGCAGTCATCTGCACCCGCAGCAATATAGCACCACCACACGAACTGGAGTAGGGACGTTCGGCCCGAACCAGTATACATCTTGGACTCCTGAGTCTAACCATTCAAGGAGAGGGAACGCGCGACCCCTTAGACTTAAAAATTCACTCGTCGGTGCTCGAAACACTGACAAGTATACACATAGGGTTCGGGGGTGTTGCTCCTGGGTCCGACAATGGCAGAAGAAATCATTACTGTTATTCTGACAAGTGAGCAGGCTATACAGTGGGAGTAGTGGTAGAAGGGCAAAGCATTGGAGACTTCTCAATATTTCGTGACATCAACTACCACCTCCTTTGGTAACTATGCCAACTACATCCACATGGCGAAGGTATTTAGGCACAAGCACTTGCATCTGCATATAAGCACCCTCATATTGATTGGATCATAGATTTAGAGGTATCAAAGCATGTCACAGGGCCTTAGTGCATTTGTCTCTTACATTACATATACATGTTCTAAAACTATTTAGATAGCTGATGGGATCTCTCAGTTTATTCAGGGAATAGGATCTATCGAGTATACACCATCCATTGCTTTATCCTTGGTCCTACATTTTCCATCCTTTCTAATTAATCTTCTTTCATTTAGTTCCATCATCGACCAATTCAAATGTAATGTCTTATTTGATGAGGCCTCTTGTCTATTCCAGGAGAAGAGAAATGGAACTGGCATTGGACATAATGGAAAGTGGTATATTGATCAGGTTTATAAGGTATTGGCTGTGGTAGAAGGTGGAGTTGAGGAACATTTTTTGTTGCGTCATCGTCATTTGAGACAACATTCATTTGAGAGTTTGAGTCGGATATACCCTTGTTTGTTTAATAAAGTAAACAAGAGTAAACATGTGTGATGTTTGTGAGTTTGAAAAGCATACATGATCTACTATAGTAGTATTGATCTTCGGAGTTAGGAACCTTTTCATATTAATTTATTTTGATGTTTGGGTCCATGCCCATTTACCTTTGTGAGTGGTTTTAAGTAGTTTTTCATGTTAATTGATGGCTATACTCATATGACTTAGATTTATATGATGAACCACAAGAGTGAGGTCCTTCGATGTTTTTAGGATTTCCATATACTAATAGCTACTCACTTTGATGCAAAGGTTCAAATTCTTCAAACAAACAATGGAATTGAGTATATTAACAAGGAGTTTGTAGCATATCTCTTGGAGAATGGGATACTTCATCAAACCACTTGTCCAGGAACCCCGCCATATATGGAGTGACCGAGAGGAAGAATCGATATTTGTTGGAGGTAGCACATTCACTCATGTTTCAAATGAATGTGCCAATGAGATTCTTGAGCGAGAAGGTGATGGCGGCTGCATATCTTATCAATCGTATGCTATCTCGAATACTTGGGGTGAAGTCTCCAGCTGAACTTCTTTGGGGTCAACGAGAGTTCAAGGTTCCCCCTAAGATGTTTGTTTGTGTGTGCTTTGTACGGGATCACTGGCCAACGGTTGGTAAGCTGGATTCTCAAGCTGTAAAATGTATCTTTTTAGGATATTCATCAAGTCAAAAGGAATATAAGTGTTGGAATCCAATTGAGAAGAAATTGTTCTTGTGTATGGATGTAACTTTTTGAGAATTCAAGCCGTATTACACGAGTAGTGTGATATTAGTCAATTCATAGAGGTGTTCTCTCCTATCACTGACGGTGATAGTCAAGAGGGGAGAACAAGGAGAGTGGCGGCTAAGGGGAAGGCATTGTTGTTGTGGGGACAATTCTATGTCCCTCCCTGAGCCTGAGCCTAACAAAATGTGCGAGGGATATAACAACCCTATAAGAACGGAAGGTGTGTCAGAGAAGACGCTTTGGAATACATGGGGAGAAATAACTGCCATCGTCACCAGTACTACCAGGGGAGCAACACCAGTAGGAACAACCACAACTTGAACAGCCAGCTATTCCAGTTGATCCAGTCCCAATCTCTCCTCAAGTGTCTCTCCATCAAGTTATTTGCTCCCCTCTAGAGCGAGTGGTATGTTCCCTCTAATCCCTCTCATTTAGAATTACCTCTTGCATAACATAGGGCAATTATAGCTAATGTTGGAAAGTCTCCACCTTGGTATGGCTTTGAGCATGACATTGCGAATTTCATCTCATATTCTCATAATTCTTCCCATATACAAAGCATTCATTACTTCTCTTAAAATAGTGTATGTTCCAAATGATTGGGAGGTTACTAAGCAGGATCCTAATTGTAAGGATGTCATGAAAGATGAGCTTAGTGTACTTTAGAAGAACAAGACACTAGACATTGTTCCACTTCCAGGAGAAATGAAAGCAGTGGGATGCAAGTAAGTCTTTACGGTGAAACAAGCTCCTGAAGGCAAGGTGGATAGACTCAAGACGAGGTTGGTTGCAAAACGTTATAATCAGACGTATGTGATAGACTATGATGAGACTTTTGCACTGGTAGCGAAGATGAGCACAACAAGAACATTGATTTCTTGCGTTGTTAATGTTGGGTAGCCTCTGCATCAGTTGGATATGAAGAATACATTTCTACATGGAGATTTACAAGAGGAGGTATATATGGAGATACCTCCTCACTTTGAGAATAAACGGACTATTGAAAATGTGTGTAAGCTTAAGAATTCTTTATATCGCCTGAAACAGTCTCCACAAGCATGGTTTAACAGATTTAGACATGTAGTTTGTGGTATGGGCAATTCCTAGTACAATATGGGTCATACGGTATTTTACAGATATATAGGATCACATATCATCATATTAGTAGTGTATGTTGATGATATTGTGATCACGAGAGATGATAATGAAGAAATCAAATGCCTGAATGAGAGACTGGGAGAAGCATTTGAGGTAAAGGATTTTGGATCTATTCGATACTTCCTTGGAATTGAGATGGCTCGGTCTCCAAAAGAAATAGTTCTCTCAAGTGAAGTACGTCCTTGATCTGTTGGCAGAAATATGTATGCTTAGGTGTCGCTCTATCGCTTCACCTATTGATAATAGTCTGGTGATCCAGTTGACAAGGATGCCTATCAAAGGCTAGTTGGGTGTCTTATCTATTTGTCACATAAGACCTGATATTTCATATGCAGTCAATGCGGTAAATCAATATATGTATGATCTCAAACGGGGCACATGAAAGTTGTCTATTAGATCCTACGGTATTTGAAGAGTAGCCCTAGGAAAGTCTTTGGTATAAAAAGAATCAACACTTCAATGTGGAAGGATATTGCGATGTTGATTGGGTGAGCAATGTAGATGATAGGAGGTCTACATCAAGGTACTATATATTTATGGGTGGTAACTTTGTGTCATGAAGGAGTAAGAAGAAAGAAGTTGTAACATGATCTACTATAGAGACAGAGTATAGAGTAATAGTATTGAGCTTGAGTGAGATGAGCTGGATAAAGGATCTATTGTCTGAACTCTGAATGTTGGTCTATTGGTACTGCATTGTGATAATAAATCTACGATCAATATTGCTAACAATCCGGTACAGTGTGACTGTACTAAGCATATTGAAATCGATAGGTTTTTTATCAAGGAGGTGGAGTATGTAAGTCTAGTGAATAGTTGGGTAACTGCTTCACTAATGAACTAGATCTTAGCAAGGGTACTACAATATGTAACAAGATGGGTATGATTAATATTTTTGGCTCATCTTGAAGGAGAATGTTGGTGTGAGTCGGAGTCAGATTAGTGTATGAGTTGGAACAGAATCTTGTTGTAATTGACACTATAAATAAAGCGCGGAGGTCCTGTGAAACAACGCATAATTTTTCCCGCAACAATACAAATGTATCTCTCAGATTAGCAACGAAATGTAAGCAGCTATTACAAGTTATAGTACGATAGAGAAGGGGCAGAATAGCACCGAGCAATCCAATTCCAAACTTCAACGGGCACTATAATTCTGTAGCTTTCCTGGCAATCCGGTACGAAGAATGGCACGCGAAAAATAGCACATGATTGAGCGTGCTTGCACCTAGTTTTCGCCGCCAAACTTTGACAATTGCCATTGATCCTATCCTGATTGGAACCGAAGTGAGCAGAGCAGGATATTTGTCCTGGGAACCAAGGACTGGATCCCTGAACTCCTGGTATAATCCTGCTCCTAGGTTTAGCCATGCTAAAACAGGTACATGTTCCTTTCGCGCAACGCGAAACGGCGCGCGCGCATCACGTTGGGTGATCTCAGAATCTGAGTGTTTTGGTGGATGATTTTGTCAGTCCATTAATCACAAGAACTGAAAGTCAAGTTCAATTCTTCCATGTGGACTTCCACAACATCAAGAATCTTTGAGATTGTAAGGGGTGAGCTACTCCACACAATGGAAAGAAACTCTCCATATCAGTCTTGTCCCCATTCTTGATTCTTTCATCCACAAGGATTATAAAAATAAAGGATGCCGATCTTAATGCCCTAAAGGGAGATCACAAAAAGATTTGGTGAGGCTTGCCTGTCCACTCTACCACAAGCAGATGTGCTCAAGGCACTGCACTATGCATCATTTTTTCCTTTCTAGATCTGGAAGCAACTCAGCAATCTTGCTGGAAATGAGCTCACAGCATCAGGTATATGCTGCAGTTTTGTGTAGACATGATTTGCTACAGTAAAATGATGCAGAAGGATTAAGGCCACACAGTGATTTGACAGACATGCAGGAGGACCACTTTGTCTAGAGGCTATGGAAACCCATTTCTCCTACATTATGTAGAGAGGACCACTGAGGAATTAGGTGTTAGATCCAGAGTAATTAGCATGTCACCAAACATAGGGCACTAGTGCCATTTATTATTCCCTAGTAGCCTACCATTTTGGTCCAGGTTATCAACCCATGAAATTCAAAAGGCAAGGCACACGAAGAAATCCTAGGTTGATAACATCATTAGCTCACCAATAAATTATGAAGTCAATTGTACAGGATATATACAGATGAGTGCTTTTATGCTCTATAAAAGAAGACTAAGATATTATTTCTAAGAACTTATGGTTAATAGTAGCAACGATTTTATACTTTTGAACGCGAAACTATACATACTAATCGGCAACCTGTGCATTTGCACAAGTTATGGTCTGTTTGTTTTAGCTTTGGATTCTCTAAAAGCTGATTCTGGATTGTAGTCGTAGAGAAACTAATTCTCCAAAAGCTGAAATCCAAAAGCACATATGAAGTGGATTGTGGATTCTAGTGTACATGGGTGGGCTGGATTGTGAGAATCGGGTTGTTTGTTTTTTATTCTGCTTTTGGGGGTCAGAATTCAGAATCAAAAGCTAAAACAAACAGGCCCTTAGCTTCTCAGATAAAGTTATTTGGGCCCGTTAATTTGGATTGTACGTGATAGCCACTATAAATTGGTTTTGTTAGATATGCGTTAAATCTTTTCCTTTTCTTGATTAATGTGAAAAATTTCTCACATATTATAATTATAATTAGCATAGGTTATAGATCTTATTACGAATTTTAATATCTTTTTGAATTTAGCATCTAAATTAGCATACAAATGAAATCTCTAATCATACTTTGATTTATTCCTAATTTGAATATTTTTGGATCATACTTTAGTTGATTTTTTTTTCAGTTTTAGGTTGGATTTTATATAAAATCCATTTTCTATTTTCCTTTATTGTATTATTTTTTTAGGGTTTATTTTTTAATTCGTATGAAAATCAAGTTGCTTATTTTTTAATTTTTTATTCTAGATTTAGTTAATTTGGCTTGTTCTTGATAAAATCTCACTCTGCTAAACATTAAAGTGTGTATTTTGATAATGGTCTTGTCCATAAATATAGGCTATATTTTATATTCCAATAAAAAGTTATTGTGATCTTTCTTTTATACCCCTAATAAATATCCTGGCTTACTTTATATCCTTTATATGTATGCATTAAATATAACTTTATATCCTTTATATGTATGCATTAAATATAGTACTTATAGACAATAATTAGGGGTATTGTAGTTATTTTCAATATCACCTTGGTCTAGTGCTAAGAGAAAATACGCCTTATAAATTTGGACAAAGTAAGTAGCTATTATTTTGATTTTTTTTATTTATGGATGTTACTTTAGAAGTAGTACAAATCAAGTACAAATCAAATCTGTAATTACCCTTTAATTTTATTCCGAATTTGTATTTTTTTTATCGTTACCTAGGGTGGATTTTTTTGGTTTTAGGCTGGAATTCATATGAAATTTTATATTTTTCTTTATTACTATTCTGAATTTTATTTATAGGGTTTACTTTAGAATTCGTATGATATCAAATTGATAATTTTATTTTATTTTTTATTTTGAATTTTAGTTAATTTGGCTTGTACTTGACATAGAATATTTGTTTTAATTTGCTAATTTTTATTTAAATATTATACTAAATTTTAGTTATTTATGGATTTTCTTTGAAAATTGTATAGAAGTCAAATTGCTAATTTTCTTATTTTTTTATTCCGAATTTTAGTTAATTTAGATTGTACTTGACATGGACTTTTTCTTTTAATCTAAGCTGTTATAACTCGAGCACCGGCAGATAGACGGTCAAATCTTTTTAATTAATGCAGGAATTTTCTCAGAGTGCCTAATTAGTAGAGATATACATAGATAGACAGACAGACAGATTAGAAGGTACATATATCTCTACTACTTCTAATTACCAGTTGGTGGCGGTGGTCCGTTCTCCACAATTTGAAAGGAAAGTAGTAGTGTATCATATCATGATTTGATAATTGAATGGAAATTGATATCTCTATAGAAGATTACGTAAATTTGAAAGGAAAGTAGTAGTGTATCATATCACGATTTGATAATTAATTGAAAATTGATATCTCTATTGAAGAAAAGGAAAGTAGTAGCGTATCATATCACGATTTGATAATTGATTGGAAATTGATAACTCTATAGAAGATTACGTAAAATTTGGACAGAAGAAAAGGAATGTAGTAGTGTATCATACCACAATTTGATAATTGATTGCAAATTGATATCTCTGTAGAAGATTATGTAAAATTTGGATAGAAGAAAAAGAAAATTTTACTTTATTTGCCTTGAGCCGTGAATCTGTGATGGCGCCATCACAGCGCGCAAATCAAGAAAATGTACGTACGTGCCGTGGTATTATAAGCATGCAACCGTAGCCATCTGCCCCACCCCACCTCGCCTTGCGCGTGCAAGAAATAGAGCAAGCCGAGCGAGAACCATGGGCGACACCACGGCTGTCGACGTTGACGCCGCCGCGTGCCCGTCCTCATCCTAACTAACAAAACTAACATCACCTAATCGTGGACGTGGCAGGTACAAAAACGGCTTGTCGGCGCGCGGCTTGGTTGACACCGATTCGACGACCGTTGCGCTGTCCGGCGGCGGGCCAGACAAGAAGGCGAAGCTCCAGGAGGTGGTGCACCCGTGGTGCTGGGGTGCACCACCTCGTATGACGGCCAGAGCTTCCAGTCCTCGAACGGCGTGCTCAGCCTCGGCAACAACATCTCCTTCGCGTCCCACATTGCCGCGCGCTTCAGCGGCCGCTTCTCCTACTACCTGGTTGATCACCTCGCCCCGTGCAATGCTACGGCTACCTCACGCCGGCCCGAGCCCGACACGGCCTCCAGCTCCGCCGCCGCGTCGTCGTCGCAGACGCCGCTGCTTCTCGACGGCCGGACGAGCCCGTTCTACGCCCTGACGGTGGAGGCCATCTGCATCGTCGACGAGGCCCTCGACATCCCCGGCGAAGTGTGGAACGTCGAGAGGAAGGGCGGCGTAATACTGGACTCTGGCACAAGCCTAACGATCCTCGCCACCCCGGCGTACAAGGGTGTGGTCTCGACGCTGAGCAAGCAACTCGCCGGTCTGCTGCGGGTGAGCATGGACCCGTTCGACTACTGCTACAACTGGACGGCTGGTGCACCGGCCATCACAAAGCTAACGGTGCAGTTCGCTGGGTCGGCGCAACTGGAATCGCCGATGAAGAGCTACGTGATCGACGCTGCGCCCGACGTGAAATGCATTGGGCTGCAGGAGGGCGCGTGGTCCGGGGTGTCCGTCATCAGCGACATCCTGCAGCAGGAGCACCTCTGGGAGTTCGACCTCCGGAACCGGTGGCTCAGGTTCAAGCAGACGTCGTGCACCTAATGATTCCAACGGTGCACGATTTGTTTAGCCATGCAAGTCGTAACGGTGGTGATGGTAATATTGCTGCTTTTTATAAGGCTCTTGGTCAAGTGTTAATAACGCTATGGAATGATTTCTGGAAAAGAAGAAGAGGCGTTAGTGCAATGGAAAAATGTTCGGGAATAGCTAATTTGATGGTGTGGTTAGGATGTCCACTCGTTATGATAAGTAACAACACTTCATTCCTTTTATCACTTTTTTCCTTAATCAGCGTTATCCCATTCATCCTTCTCTATTTTTAATCGTTTTTGAAAGTTTTTAAACCGAAATTTTTTAAACTGAAAGTTTTTCAATTGAAAACTTTCAACTTGAAACTTTCTAATTTGAGAATTTTCTATTTGAAAAAATTTCAAGCTGAAATTTCTAATTTGAAAAATTTTCAAGCTAAGTTTGCGAAGCTTTCGACTCTCTCCACGCGTGGGGCAATTCAGTCGGATTTCGTGGTTCTGCGCGCGCAAGCACAACTACCGATGGCCGTGCCCACGTGGAAAGTGGCTATGGAGCGACACCACCAATCGATGCACACCGCTCCTCGTCCTCGGCAAGGTTCCCTTTCTGACCCCTCTACGGTTCTCCGATCTGTCTACCACCTGATTATGAAAAGAAGGTGATATATATAGTAAAACGTTATCATCAAATATGATTTTTTTTCGTAATTCCTAGGTTTTTTTATGATTCCGGCTAGGAATAGCGGGATAAGCATGACAAAGACTGCTACGGAGTAGAGCATAGTCAGACGTAGCGATGGAGTCGAGGAGGTGTGTAGACCAGGAGGAGTGTAGATCAAGTACAGTGGAGAAGACACGATGCGGGTCGGGCAGAGTTCAGCTGGTTACTTCAACTGAATCGATGACTTGATATAAGCCAACTCAATGTGTTAGATAACATGATTTTTTTTATTCATAGCAACACACGGTCATTTTTTTTTATTGCTTGACCTTTATGTTTCGTTATCAATTTTGTTTTCCGTAGCAATGCACGGGCACTGAACTAGTGATTACTCATAGGCCGGTGAAGGGCAAAAGAGGCATTTAACTCCGTGTTTACTCGAGGAGTTGTACAGGTTTCTTTTAAGAGAGTATAGAAACGCTTCTAGAAATATGTTTTCTGTGACCCGGTTAAACTGTGCTGGCATCATGGCCTCATCTTGTACAGTTCAAATCCAGATAGCTAGTGATCATAGCCTTGCGCCTCCGCTCCGCCTTGCGCCTTACACATGATCACAAGATCAAAACTGTAGCAAATCAACAATGTTGTGAGGCTGTGAGCCCATTTCTTTAGCAAAGATAAAATTAACAACTCATGTCATGGGCATGATCCCAAGATCAAATTAAACTCCCTTTCTTCTCGAATGTTATTTTCAGGAAGGGCAGCAACAACACTAGGATTGTTCCTTTCAGAACTGTGTGTGTTTCTACGAGAGAAATGCAATAGGATATGTAGTGCATTGCTGTCAGCTGGTTGATGCTGACAAGGATGATGAGACTCCCAAACTGAGGCAGTTGAACAGAAGAGCAAGGTGGCATGTTAATCACAAGCTCGAGGATAATCACGTGCAAGAACTATCGTTCCAACCGACAATATTACATCAATCACACAGTAAAACAGTGAGCTTAGTGCTTATTGGTGCTTACCAGTGTATTCCGGTGACTGACTGCATTTTCGCTGCGAAAACCACGTTAATTACAGCGTTCGAGAGTTGCTCAACGAATCAGAAGAAATTAGTCTCATCAAGAACAGTTTAGGCCGATCCTTTCAAAGAGTTTCCAGAATTCTACCCTGTAACTTCTCTTGAAGAAATTACTGGATTCTTGAGATAAGAAAGTTACTTAGAATACCTTAAAACAACCAATATTTCACTTTGCAGGGAAAACAAATACAAACACAGAGATGCAAGAGACATAATCAAGCAAACCTCCTCCTAGCTATGAGCATGGATCTCTGCAAGCTGAACACCACTGATCAGAGAAACCGGCTTGCGATGTGACACCAATTGCGCATCGCCTGAGGTATCTATATTCAGACAGTTTGTGCTCGGTGGAGAAGACGGGCACATGAAGAACCATCCATCCAGGTATGGCGCCCTGGGATGGTAATGCACGTGCCCTGCTTCTCCACCATGCACAGCCACCATCTCTCTCTCTCAATCTCCATTGCCAGGAGGAGCCAAGAAAGGAGTTGGACATTTGCACTGCATACCTTCTGAGCTCCCCAGATTCCATCCTCTCGCGGCTTCTATTTATAGAGCAGGGGCTCTACTCCCGTGGGTGCTACTATAGGGAGGTGCTCTCTCTTTCTCTATCTCTGGTGTCATGAACTAGCAACTGCTTTGTACAGTAGTAGGTGTATACATACACATGGCCAGATGGGCAGTATAGCTACGAGAGCTGCTGTGCACTAATTATTTGACAAACATGCTGTGGACCAATCTGTGAAGGCAGTAACTGCTCTTGCATCTGCAATTTCAAACAACAGCCAGCTAGCTAGCAGGTCTTCCAAATGACATCTTAGAAGCCATGTTGTCGAAGTTTGTAAAATTTAACCATGAAAGTTTTTATGACTATCTTTGATTAGATGTATGAAAATTATATCGATATATTTGTAATATTATAGTTTTATTAAGCTATACTAATATAGGAAAATTCTAAAAAGTAATGGTCAAATTCATATCTTAGAAATGGTAAAAAGTCAAAACCATCATTTAGAAAACAAGGATATATAATAACTTCATAAGTCATAGCACACTGTAAAATACCGATCAGTGTTGTAAATTATAAGAGATTTTTTGCCATTCTTGGGAGGTAACAAAATATACATTAAGCTAGTACCAAGAGAGATCAAAAGTTTAAAAGATGAAGATACTAAGAGGTACAAAAATTGAAAGGTAATTTGTTGGTACCTCATGATACCTCCTAAGGATGATAAAAACTCTAAAATGAGTAATTATTGTTTACTAGACATTTTTTTGCTGGGTTTGTCCATATCTGTATAACTACAAGTAGATTGCGTAGTTTACCTACATGGATGTAAATGAGTTGGTTGGTGAATTAAACCAACATGTTATTAGAGCTTAAATTGTCTTAAAAAAAATAGAGCTTAAATGCCTTTACATGTTCGGTGAATTTAAGATAAAGCAGAACTATGGCGCTATGGTCCAGTGGCAACCCTGTGACGTTTGAGTAGGGATGAAAACAGAACGAAAACGGTTGGTAAATAGCTGTTTCGTTTCCGTTTCTATATTTTTTACTGGTATCGGAAACTCCGAAAACGGAGACGGAAACGGATAGTGACGGAAGCGGAACGGAACGGAGCGGATACGAAAACGGAAGCGAAATATTTCACAAAATCAAGGCAAATGCTACATTGGAAGGTTCAAGTAATTTTTTATTAGAATCAATACAAGACAAGGAGTGCTTCCAGTACATGGTATTTGCACGGTTGCACCTCAGTGCTGAGAGTTGAGAATGGCAAATAGCATGACATGTATAAAAAGTTATATACGGGAAAGGGTGGTGCTAAGTCAACTCAGTGAATCATACCATGACTCAAATTCCTAGTGAAATGAGAATATATCAGGTAAAATGAAATTCAGTAGCAACCATAGCTCTGCACATATATCTACGAGTCATCAAGCAAAACTTTAAGAAGAAAATTAGCTTGCTTCCAAGACAATATATCCTAACCTAACATTAAGCAAAACATTAACTACCAGAAAATTAGCATGCTTCCAAGACAATATGACCTAACACCCCCCAGTGGGGGTAGCCGGTCTGGGGCGTGGTGGGGGGTGCTGGTCAGGGGCCGGTCGGGGGCGTAGGTCGGGGGCCGCCCGTGGGAGGCAGCGCTGCTGTAGCCTAGCCCTGCGGGGGCCGGGGGATGAGACGACGAGTGCTAAAGCGTGAAATGCTGAGAGCCTGAGACCAGAGAGAGCAGCTAGGGTTGGTCTAATGAATAGCTAGGGTTGCCTGGTTTCGTGGTTCGTGCCGCGGTGGGTTGGGCCTTGAGGCCGCGAGCCCACGACTGAGAAGGCAAGAACTGGGTCGGCCGGTCGGGCCTGCGGTTCGGAATTTCAATTACAATTATACGGAAATTCCGTTCCATTTCTGTCGGAACTGGTTCTTCTGTTTCCGATTCCATTTCCGAAAAAATATTTCCGTTTCTGTACCGACACTTTCCGATTCCGTTTCTGAAACGGTCGAAAAGTTTCTATTCCGTTTTTCATCCCTACGTTTGAGTGCTAGGGATCCCAATGTAGGTTAGGACAGGGCCATGCTAGTATTGCAACTTCCTTGGATAAACATTATAGGTGAGCTAGCTTAGATTACTCCTGTAATTGTGCAGTTAGATTTGAAAATCCAGCTATATTCTCTATACAACTCTAATGCCTATAATTGGACATATAATGCTATTCATCGTAAAATTGTAACAGTTGTAGTATCTATGTCCAATTAATCTATAATGTTATAATCAGGTCCTTCAAAAAAATGGTGTAGGTAATTCTCTTTTTCTCTCAATTAACAAGAGCATTCATTGGATTTTTTTTCTCTTTTTTACGTATTATTGTGGGGATTTTAGTTCTGGAAGCTAAGGACCTACAAATTGGTCCACGTGTTGAACTCACCTAACACTAGAATTGCAACCCTAGTATTTGGGAAACCCAATCAAAGCATCCTTAGTGCATACGCACAATAAGACCACTTTAGCTTACTCTTAGTCTGTACATATTAGTTTTGTCTTATATGGAAGAGTGAGAAAAAAAAGGAGAGAAGAGAGAGCCGCTCTTATGCAAGAGCGAGCATAGCACAGGAAACAAGATAATTAGTTATGTTCAAGAGAGGAGATAGTTATTGCACAGCATCTAGAGACAACCTTTAGAGATGGTTATTGTATAAACTGGCTCTATTGCTTACTCTAAATGATATAGATGAGAGAATGTGTAAGTAGTGAGTTTTGTTATTGTACTTGCTCTACAAGCAGGGCCGTAGCTAGCATTTTGGAGGCCCTGAGCTGAATTTAAAATTAGACACTCTTGAAAGGGTTAATTACAAGAACAAATGATCATGTTTCACTATCCAAACTAGTATAACTTTGTAATCATCATACGTTTAGTCATTGTAGTGCTATCGTGAGTCTTTTCAATCCATTAGATCTTTCTCGAGTCATTGTAAAGTCCAAGTAGAACTTCAAAAAATAACTTATAAAAATTCCCTTTTGCAAATGCAAAAACCATGTGAATACTCAACAAAATTCTATATGCAACAATTGAATTACGGAAATAATATAGTTGTTTCACAATCTTTAAAATATCAATTGGCCTATATTTTTCTTAGGAATATTTTTTAAGTAAAAGTTTAGCACAAGAAAATAAAGAGAGAGAAACGGAGAAAGTAGATGTGACTTGGGGGAAGTTTTTACGGAGAAGTGAATAAAAAGAGCTACTCACTTACTAGTTTACTATTAATACCAAGATTAAGCTTCATTAATTAAGAGAGATTTGGTAAAAAAAAAATAAGTCCCTTAATATTTAGAGGGCCTGTGCGGTTGCTCACCACGCACATGCCCCCGGTACGGGCCTGTCTACAAGCAACCACCTTGCACTATGACTGAGCATGGAGGCCGACTCTTGAGTACTACAGCCCTGCTGTCCTTCTCTCAGCTGGTCCATCACTGTCTCCTTCAGTTTCGTGGGACTATGTTTCCAGGCATTGGCAAGCTAGCATCCTCTCCTTTGGTCTTCTTTCTCGTGAGAAGATAAGAGATTGGAGGAGAGTTTGGTTAGACGGAGGCTTGCAGCATCCAATTATCGTTCGCGTGACGGTGTCATCGTTCCGGCCGTGCTTGTCAGTGGCGTGCGTGGTGCTCAAAGGATCAGCTGCTGCGGTGTGGAGCGCTGGTGCTGTTGATTTGGGGGACACCAGCCTAACAGGGGAAAACTTGGGTCCAAGACAACAAGTCCAGCCGTTTCCGCGTTATTCACTACCTTACCCGATCGATCATGTAGTAGTGCCTCGCAAGCAAATTCCATGGGATAGGGCCCTGAATCAGAGTGCTGCTACAGGCCTGACGGGATAAAAACCAGCCGTCCGATCAGACACGATAGAACGTACCACATCTCCATTGGTCCTCGCTCGCCCGTGAGGCCACCCCGGCAAGCTCCATGACCTCCTCCCGCAGTCCCGCTTGGCCACCCTATCCTCCTCCCGTGTCCTACATAACAACCTTCTTCGTGGTCCCCAACAAAAGTTGCCGGTCTCCTCCACGCGGGCACCTTGAAACTTCCACGGCCTTTCTTTACACATAACGCCCAACACAACATCTCGTAGATGGTTTCACTTGAGTTTGAACTATGTGTTCAAGCATGTTTCATAAAGTTTCAAATGAGTTTCCAAGGTTGAATAGCAATATTTAGAGAAAAAAATCAAAATTTTTAGCAAAGTCTTATGGTGTTTCAGACGGGTTTCAAGTTTCAACTGCAAGTTTCAAAAACAAATTCAAAGTTTTAGTAAGTTTCAACAAAGTTTGTTTACGTTTCATGGTGTTTCAAATAGTTTCAAGTTACAATGCCAAGTTTCAGAAACAAATTCAATGTTCCGAGCAAATTTCAACAAAAAGTTCATGTAAGTTTCATGGTGTTTAAAACGAATTTCAAGTTTCAACGGCAAATTTTAGAAACAAAATCAAAGTATTGAGAAAGTTTCAACAAAGCTCAATGCAAGTTTCACAAGTTTCAAGAGAAAACCAAATTCATATAAGTTTCACGAGATTCACCAAATTTTCATAAAATCAAGCGAGTTTCACAGCGTTTTTGGTAAGTTTCAAGAAAATTTGGAACGAGTTTCGTGTAGTTTCAAACATTTGAGCAAAAAATTTACATGTTTCATACGCCAATTGTTCTCTGGTCGTCAGAGATGAAGATGGCTAGGAGCAACTCATCGGATATGAAGATGAGGGGGCGGAGCTTGACGGTAGACCACCACAATATTAAGTTGTCGAGTGTATCGCACCTACCGCGTGCCGGACCTCTGCCACTATGACGACCTAGCCCATGCCTGCTCGCTAGCCATGGCCCGCTCGCTCACCTCTACACCTGCTCATCGTCGCATTCACCCATGGCCGCCTCCTCTGCCTACAATTGCCTGCACCGCCTTGCCCGCTCTTTAGCCGCCGCCATATCACACCCACTCCCTACTACATTGCGCTTGCCCTGGCTGCAACTTTTGTTTCTAGCCGCTTGTAGCCATCGTGCTCACTCGCAGCCTGCCCACTGCCGCCCCTCCACCTGTGGCCGCTTGCGACCCAGCACTCGTCACTGCTTGTAGTCAAGGAGAGGATCGAACTCTTAAAGAGAGACTCGTGTAGGAACGACGCGAGTGGCCGCGGTCGAATATAAATGGATTAGATTGAAGAATCTAACAGTCTTACACTACTGCGGATCGGGCATGCACAAGCGGTTCGAAACCGCTTTCAGAAGCGGTTTTAGAACCGCTTGTAAGCAACCGGGAGTGATACCCCGTCGGGTATCACAAGCGGTTCCCCGAACCGCTTGTGGTTCGACATTTCCACAAGCGGTTGGTGTTACCAACCGCTTGTGGAGAGGCTCTCTCCAAAAGCGGTTGGTATTACGAACCGCTTGTGGAGAGGCTCTCTCCACAAGCGGTTGGAGTTACCAAGCGCTTGTGAAGAGTCTGACAGCGTAGCGTTTTGATTATATTCAATATAGAATATGTTTTCAGAGGGGTTTTTGATATAGATTTTGACAATTAAAATAAATAGAACTTCATGAGTTTTTTTGACACACTTAAATATATATATATATATTAGTCATTAGTATTCATTCAAGATAATTACAGATCACTAAAATGAACAAGTTGATCGATGAACACATGAAATAATAAGCTAGCCACGTCTTTTACAACTTTCAAAGAATAAAAGGGCGAATGTTGAGCTCATTTCTTGCGTGCGTCGCTCTTTGTGCCCTTGGTCGACGTTGATGTCAGTTCACCTGTCCTTATTTCAGGACAATCTCTCCAACCATTTGCGTGGAACTCGCCTTTGGTGGATACAATCTCGTCGACAATAAAGCCGATGAGTTGTTCTTGGATTGCTGCAACCCGGTGCGGCGGGATCACGTCTTGCACATCGATGTTGGGCTGACAAAGCGGGAGGTAAATAAATCTCTGGACATGTAATTATTAAAGTGTAAGTACTAAGAAATTGACATGTGCACACTACCTCGGCGTTGGTTGTCGGCACATCACCGTGGGTAATACTTTGCATATAGTGGCACACATAATAGCCACATAGGTTGTTTCCACCCGTCTGTTGTAGAACCTGCGATGAAATTTGAAAGGACCACGATTATTGGGATGAAAGACATTACGGCATATTAATATTCTTTAATACGTACTCGAGTGCTTAATTGTACATCAAATTCGTTCTCGAAATCTCCTTGTTGCTTCTTTCGAAACCGTGCGAATGTCCTGTGTGATGCGTTAGTATGAATGGTAATTATCAGAGTTGGAATAATTAGCAAGGTATTTCAATATATATAATAAGGAAAACCATCGCATATATATGTGCTATATACTGTTTAGGGTGTCAATGATAAATTGAAAATTTTTCACCGAGTCCTTTTGAGTCTTGAACAATGATTTGGTCGCTATCAAGCTTGATGACAAGCGAGGATCCGATGAAACCTATTCATGTATTGCAACATATATGTAACTAGTTAGCTAGTAGTATTATAAATGCCTTGGAAAATATAAGAACGAGAGGTTGTATATATCGTGCACTCGAAGTTGAAGGGCGTAATATGTACGGTTTGTAGTCTTTGTCCCAAGAATGCATCGAGAATGTAATCTTCAAGTTCCTTTCGGTTGTATCCAAAGACGAACTCGTTAACAATCTACGGGTCGATGAAGCCCACGTTGAAGATATTCTCTTTCTACATCGTTGTATCTCCATTCTACATAGAAAGGTATAAGTTTAATAGTTGCAATTTTATTGTGCGAGGAAGCACACAGTAAAGGTATGAGCTTGATCCTCACGTGGTAACCTCAAGCGTTGTTATGCGCCCAATCGCTAAAAGAGGGCAACGGCATCCCTTCGTTGTTAACGTCGTAAACGCGTGCTTCGTGGGCGGCTTCTTGTTAGGTCCCGATGCTTGGATTGGTTGCTCGATGCACGGGGCTTGAAATACATAAACATATGTACAAACGTGTCAGAGTGTATTATATTAATGAGTTGCGATTAATTAACATGTCTACGGGGATTATATTCTTCCGGTGTACCTCATCTGGCGGAACGGTGTTATTGGACTCGGTGGCAAAGAGCGTTACCATCACCTTCGATGGTACCCGGTAGCGATGGAGTCCAACAAGAACTTTTCTCCTCATCGAACGTAGGGTCACCACGTCCTGGTTGCGCCATCTATACTAATTCGAAAAATGTTGACATAAATATCATATTACTTTGAAACAACCATATTACAGATTACAACACAAGCATATTATTACATAAATCTCTACACCAAGCATTAAGTACTACGGCGTGTTGGAACTAGCCCAAGGATCAAACACGAACTCGTGATGATATTTATTAGTTAGTCGTTTTGATCGTGATGATTTGATCGTTTTGATCGTTTTGTATATGAATTCTACCTAAAATTGATATGCAAAACTAAATAGATGAAACTAAAATATGTACATAGCTAAAATTTGAAATAAAAATTAGATGAAATTAGTAGTTAAATTTATATACAAATCCTAAACTAGAACTGAAATTCAAAATTAAATAAAAAACAACAAAATAATAAAAAGAAAAAAGAAAACATGCATTGTTATGTAATTCCATACTAAGTGAAAAATATACGTGTTGGTTTAATTTAGAATTAAAATTTCAAGCAAGCAGAGCACTTGTGGGCATTTCACCGAACAAATGGTGGGCAGCCGAACTAGAGAGGAGGACGACGCGTGCACAAGCAACTACCTCGGTCCTCCTGGCTGGACGGCGGTGTGGCGGTGCTTTGGTGGCGGAGAAGGCGTCGGCGGGGTGGCAGAGAAGGCTTCGGCAGCCGGGGTGGAGTGACGGCGGCGACGAGGGTGGCAGAGAAGGCTTCGGCGCACGCGGGTGGGTGGGACTTAGAAGATTTGGTGTGAGAAAAGGGCGGGCGTTTCAAATTTATACAGGAGCACTTCTACAAGCGGTTCTAATAACCAACCGCTTGTAGAAAATCTCTACAAGCGGTTTAGAACCAACCGCTTGCAGGAGGACTTCTACAAGCGGTTCAGAGAACGAACCGCTTTAGAATATCTCTACAAGCGGAGTTAGATCAACCGCTTGTAGAGGGATGACTTCTACAAGCGGTTGGTGTTACTAACCGTTTCGAATAGTCCACTCTAGAAGCGGTTCTTTTCTAAAACCGCTTCTGAATATTGCGTTCTAGAAGCGGTTCTTTTCTAAAACCGCTTCTGAATATTGCGTTCTAGAAGCGGTTCTTATTACTAACCGCTTACGAATGTTGCACTCTAGAAGCGGTTCGTTTTCAAACCGCTTGTTTAATTTCATGATTTTTAAAAATTCTTTTCAGACATGATTTCATTTCATAATTTTTAAAAGGCTTTTAGCAATTGATTTCATTTCGAATTTTTAAAAATACTTTTAGCACTCGATTTCATTTCATAATTTTTAAAAATGCTTTCAAGACTTGATTTCATTTGATTTTTTAAAAATGCTTTTAGCAATTTAGTTTCATTTGAGATTTTTAAAAATACTTTTAGCACTTTTTCATTTCATAATTTTTAAAAAATGCTTTTAGCACTTGATTTAATTTCATAATTTTTAAAAGTGCTTTTAGCAATTTAGTTTCATTTCAGATTTTTAAAAATTCTTTTCGCACTCTGATTTCATTTCATAATTTTTAAAAATGCTTTTAGCATGACATTTCATTTCATAATTTTTAAAAATGCTTTTAGCACTTGATTTCATTTCGAATTTTTAAGAAGCTTTTAGAACTTTACTTTCATTCCATAATTTTTACAAAATGCTTTGAGCACTTTAGTTTCATTCGAATTTTGGCACTTTACATTCATTCCAAATAAGCACTTCCTCTTGTAAAGACTTACATATACATAGTTCATACAAGAGGGGTACATCTTAAGTAGTAACGTACTTTGTCTTTACAAGTGTTCCTTCATTATGATCGCGACGTATGAAAGGAGTATCCACGCTGTGTCATTGAGGAGGCTTATGTCGACATCCACAATGAAAGGAGGGATCTCGTCGAATCGACTATACTCTTCCTCGTCTGTGACGCGTCCTCAACTCCAACAATCCTTCGTTTGCCTTGTAGAACCACGTGTCGCCCGGCTTAGTACTACAATCTTTACGCTTGTCCTTATGCTTCTTAGGTTTGCTTGACATGTCCATTACGTAGAAGACACATCTCACATCGTTCGCGAGGACAAACGGTTCGCGCCTATAGCCGACTTGGGTGAGGTCCACGATTGTCATACCGTATTTGTCTACCTTCACGCCGCTTGAAGTCGGTTTGACCCATTGGCACTTAAATAGAGGACCTTCAAAGGTTCATAGTCAAGCTCCCATATCTCTTCTATGAAACCATAATATGTATCCACCTTGCCTTTGTTGTCTTGGCGTCTATCGGACACCGCTATTTTGGTTGGTGCTCTTGTTATCCTGCGATCCGTGTAAAATGTGTAACCATTTATCTCGTACCCCTTAAATGTCACGATTTCACTAGATGGTCCCGAGCCAAGCGTTGCAGTAATTCATTGTCGACCCTTTCAAAAGGATGTACTTTTGTAACCAAGCTACCGAAAGAATCCATGTGCTTGATGTTATCCAATCCTCGGACCTCCCGGAAATCGTGGCGTAGAATACTCTTGTGCTCAAGGACATACGGGCCACTCTGATTGATTGTTTCAAAACCGTGAAATGTGCTTGCTTAAATGTAAGAAGATCATTGCATGCAATTGCTTTCCTTCCTAGTGTCCCTTTTCCTCGTAGCCTCCCCTCATGGCGTGATATAGGACGCCGATCGGTTTAGATCATTAATGTAATCCACACAAAACTCAATCACCTCCTCCGTCCCATAACCCTCGGCAATGCATCCTTCGGATGAGAACGATTCTGAACATACTTCTTTAGCACACTCATGTACCTCTCGAAAGGAACATGTTGTGTAGATACACAGGTCCAAGGATACCTATCTCTTTGACAAGGTGAGCAGTGAGATGAACCATAATATCAAAAATGCAAGAGGAAAGATCATCTCAAGGCTAACCAAACTTTGTACCACGTCATCCTGCAGCTTACTTAGTTTATACGGGTCGATAACCTTCGTGAAATCGCGTTGAAAAAGAACACAGCTTTGTGATTGTCCCTCGTACCCACTCAGGCAGTATGCCTCTCACAGCCACTGGGAGCAACTGTGTCATTAACACAAGACAGTCATGAGATTTCATGTGTACGATTTTATTCTCTTTCGTGTTTACGAGTCTCTTTACATTCGAGGAGTATCCGGAAGGGACCTTCACACTGTTCAGGAACTCTATCATGCTTTTTTTCTCTTCTTTGCTTAGAGTGTAGCTCGCAGGATGTAGGTAATGTTGTCCTTTCTCTCTTTTTGGGATGTAGGTCGTTCCTCAATTCCAAGAATTTAAGGTCCTTCCGAGCTTGCAGTGTATCTTTCGATTTTCCGTACATATCTATGTAGCCTAGCAGGTTCAAGCAGACATTCTTCGTGATGTGCATGAAGTCAAGTGAGTGATTGAACCTCCATAACTTCCCAATAAGGCAAGTCCCAAAATATTGACTTCTTCTTCCACATGGGTGCATGACCATCCTCATTCGCACATGTTTGCTTCGGGACCCTTTCCAAATACCACTTTCAAATCCTTTACCATAGCAAACACACGTGGCCCACTACGATCTTTGAGGCCTTGCACGAAGGTCAGTTGCTGTTAAATTTCTGCCTTCCTTCCGCAACGGGTGACTCGTAAGAAGAAACCTACGGTGACCCATGTACACAACCTTCCGAGAGTTTTTCGTGCACGCGTCCGTTTCATCTAAGCAATCGGATGCGGGCTCTATATCCTTTGTTAGTTAGGCGGACAGGTTACCTAGAAGCGAGCCAATCGTTGATTGTTACAAATAACAATGCACGAGGGTGAAATACTCCCTTTGTACTCATCCCATACCATTGCACCATCGTCCCACAACATCACAAGATCTTCAACCAATGGTTTCGTGTAGACATCGATGTCATTTCCGGGTTGCTTGGGGCCTTGGATCAACAACGGCATCATGATGTGCTTTCGCTTCATGCACGACCATGGAGGAATGTTATAGATACATAGTGTAACGGGCCAGTGCTATGGTGCTGCTCAATTCTCGAAAGGATTCATCCCATCGGTACTCAACCCAAACCTTATGTTTCTCACCTCATCTGCGAAGTCCGCATGCGTCCGATCGACTTTCCTCCACCGTGAGCCATCTGCAGGTGTCTAAGCATCCCGTCGTCCTTACGCTCTTCTTTGTGCCAACGCATCATCCGGCATGCGCTTTGTTAGCAAACATACGTTTCAATCGGGGATCACAGGAAATACCACAACACTTTAGTGGAGGTCTCTTCTTCTTACGCTCCCCATCTATTTCACTGGATCGTCACGCTTCACCTTATACCTTGATTCTCGCACACCGGACAAACATCCAAATCGGCATACTCATTACGATACGGGATACAATCATTAGGACAGCGTGTATCTTACGTACTTCCAAACCCAAAGGGCCAGACGACTTGCTTGGCTTCATATGTAGATTCGGGCGAGTGTTATCTTCGGAAGCACCTTCTTTACGAGTGATAACACCTCATCGAATCCCTTATCGACACACCATTTCTAGCCTTCCATTGCAAGAGTTCCGGTGTGGTACGCAGCTTTTGTGGCCCCCCTACGTTTTGGTACAAAGGAGTTACTGTGGTCCTCTAACATGCGCTGGAACTTCTCGAACTATCTTTCATCTGTGTAGTCTCCCTCCGTCACGCAAAGATCCGGTCTAGCTCATCATCACCAAAGTCACCAAGTGTTTCTTCCACGGAACAGTATTGCGTGTCGTCCGGGTTACTGTTGAATCCATTATCTTCTTCATCGTCTTCCTGGCTAATCACCTCAACTTCGCCATGGTTGGTCCAACAGGTATAATTTGGCATAAAACCTCTCATGATCAAGTGGTTCATAACTTGCCATCGCTGGGAATGCTCCTTCTCGTTCTTGCAATCTACACACGGACAACATATGAAGCTGCCTGGAGGCAATAATGCAACGGCCGCATCGAGAAAAGCCTGCACGCCATCAATGAACTCTCTCGAGCGACGGTCCGCATTGTACATCCATTGCCGATTCATCTATACCAAGTTATAATTTCATTAAAAATTATAACAAATTCCGTTAGAAAAATTATAACCTAACTTAAATTTCATAACATTTAAACCCAACCAAAAAAAACTCCACCTACACCGTCATCCAATTAAAGACCTACCTTTCTAATTATTTTGTATCCCTTCCTACCTTTGTAATTATTTTTTATCCTTCTACATGTTTTTCTATTTTATTTCATACACCAATAATTACTTCCTTGCAATGTTATACCTAGATCTCTTCCAATATTGTGATATTTAAGATTCTAAAGCTAACAACCACCTAGATCTAAAGCTTCCAATCACCTTTACCTTGTAATGTCATATTTTGAACTAGATCTCCACCCTACATCTTCATACAACAACAAAAACAAGGCACGAAAAACAAATTTTCGATAATGCTTAAAAGTTCAAGATTTCTCCACATCCATTGAAAAAATAGCAATATCTAGGTGAGAAGGATGTTCACATGATGTTACTAACTTTGAAACACTTAATTTAGAGCTAATCACCTCCAATTAAAAATTTGGACAGCACCTCCCAAAACAGTAGCTTGGTCGGCCTTCTCTGCTCGATCGATTCGTACCTCTGTTTGGCGCATGGAGGAAGAAGGGTTTAAATGCGCTGTGGGAGGGCTTCGAAGCGGTTGGAGACACGATCGCTTCGAAGGTTGAGTTCTAGAAGCGGTTCTTTTCTCAAACCGCTTCTGAAAATCAGAAGCGGTTTGAGAAAAGAACCGCGTCTAGAACGCAACCTTCAGAAGCGGTTCGTGTCTTAAACCGCTTCTGGAAGCCCTCTCCGGACCGTTGCCAACGAACCGCTTCTGGTGAGAAGATCACAACGAGTTCGCACCAGACCGCTTCTAATAGGCCGGTTGTGATGCCCAGTTCTGTAGTAGTGTTAAGATGTTGTAGAGTTTTATTTCAACGATTGGATCAGCTATACCGTTTCATAGTATTTCTTCCAAAATTAACGACGAGGCTGGGTGTGCTTCCGTTGGATTGTGATCGAAATTGCAGGCACATCATGATATTAACGGTGGCCTCTCCGGTTTTGTGGTCGGTTCCGGTTTGCTGCACTGTGTCCTAAACTAGCAAACCAAATGCGATTTTCACGTGAAATACGCCCGCGTGACACCACTTACCATCTCACATAACATACACTTCTCAACTATTATAAAATATATTGTCCTTTATCCCTTTGTATCTGAAAATTTCAACGATTATTTGGACATATAAATGACTTTAAATAAAAAGTTATCAACTACAAAGTTGTAGATCTCATCGAAAGCTACAATTTTCATATAAATTTTGTCTCTATTCGACTCTGTATGAAAAAGTTATGATTTTTCAAAAATATTATCACTCTGAACCAGCAGTGATACTTCTTCTATTATTACTACCAGTTCAGTAATAGTATCACTGCCGATTTTTTTTTAAAACCGACAGTGATAAATTACTATTACTGCTGGTTCTTCTTTGATCGAGCATTTGTGTCGGTCTAGCTTATGAACCGACAGTGATAGACCGGTAAGAAAGGGTTTTATTTAACAGTGGAGGTTAATTAGAACCGTGTGTGTATATATATATATATATATATATATATATAGAGGAGTGCTTCAATGCTTTCCCTCCTAATACAAGTTGCACAAATCTTAAAGCAAACGAAGGGGTAAGTAATCTCCATCTACCCTTCATTCATGCTTTAATAAATATTTGTGCAACTGTAAAAAAGAAAAGCATTGAAGCACTCTCATATATATATATATATATATATATATATATATATATATATATATATATATATATAGTCTCTCGCGTAACAATTAATCGTTGATCTATCAAATTAGTACACATAGAGTGTGAAACGTTGAATTTGCTACTTTGGCATGTCCGGCAGCTAAAAGAGGCTTTCGGCAATATATATAATTAACCTGATTGACAATTTTTTGTATGATCCTCTCGTTCGCTGCAGGACACAACCACACGTGGAAGATACAAAAACATTATCTACCATCACTAGCTTGATTAATCTATGCACATGCGTGCTCTCGTCCCGATCTGCTCGATCGTTCAAATAGCTAGGAATAATAATAATATGCATGATGCATGGTGCTAACGTGACGATGTCAGCAATCTCTAATATCCCGTAGCTAGCCTAACCGGTGTGGCATCCAAGTGTACATATATGCGACGTGCTTTTCAGTTGGAATGGCAAATATGGGATTGTTCCTTTCAGTTAGTGGGTTTGCGCGCGATGCGTACGTGTATAAACATATATATAATGACTACATACAATTATATTACCCCTCCATTCATAAATATAAGACGTATTTTGAGTTTGCACAAGAATTAATATTACGGTGAAATTAAGATAGGTACGAGAGAAAATGATTTAGATACTCCATTTAATTGTTTTGGAAGATGAGAGCTAAAATGGTACTCTCTCCGTCCAAGTTTGTAAGGTTTATTTTTTGAATGGTCTTATTTATAAATATAAAGTTTGCATGTAGATTTAATAAGGCTTTTCCTTCTATATTCTTATTTATTCTCTCTCAACAATATGCATTTACCCATTACCACTCACACAAAGTATATCTCTCATCTTCCAAGACAATTAAATATATAAGGGCATCTAAGTTATTCTCCCGTACCTTTCTCAATTTCGACGCAACCTTAATCTTTGTATAAAGTTAAAATACGTCTTATATTTTTAGATGGAGAAAGTAATGAATAAATGCATATGATTTAGAGAGAATAGATATAGATATAGTAGAAAAAAATCTTATTAAATCTATACGCAAATTTTATGGTCTAGTTAGGAGGAACTTTTGAGAAGAGAATCATGTGGCGGAGAGAGATAGAGCGCGCGCTGTTGAATTGGTACCTAGCAAGAGGTCCATGACTGTACTACATGGACCGCTGGTCTGAACCTGCCGATTGCTGTATGTTGCCGGAAATACCAGGGCTGGAGGAGGCCAATCAATTATCAGATGCCATTTACACACATGCAAAGTGCTTCAGGAATACAGTTAGTTCCAGGCCTAGCTTAGTTTTGTTAAGAACAAAGTCCTCCTCTCGTACATGTTGTGATACTCCTCCTTTTCGAAAGTAGTGCCGATCGAGAGACAGGAGCTGGTGGATGTATAATATCGCAATTTCTCTTGGTGTTAGATCTTCATCATTACATGAGATCCGGAGATTAGGTAGCTTTAGGAATACTTAACGAAAGAATAATTGGCTTTCTGTGTCAGGAAAAGAAAGGGATCTCCATGAGCTAGAAAGGAACCCGAGACTAAGCGTGCTAAAAGCATGGGTTTGCGCACGACAAAGCCAAATAAGAGGGAGAGAGGGCCTGACATGCATGTTCTCCATTGATTCCATGGTGTGGTAATTGGCATAGTGGTGCTTGTCTCATTTGACGGTCTAGACTTTCCAGGGATGCAGTGGCGATCCAAAATTGCGAATTACATTTTATTTTCGCTACCAACTGAAGCCCTAATTTTGCCATTGAAAAATAAATGTACTCTCTTGTTTTTGCTCCGGTCTATTAAAGCGTTGTGTCTCGTACTTCCTCCTCCGTCAGGTCAAACGTTGTTGAGACCAAAGTCCCAAGTACCCTTGTGTGGCTAAGTACCTGGTGATGGGTCCCATGTGTCAGTGCTCACTCATAGTATTTTTTACTATATGACAGGACACACATGCACACCTTCACCCACATATACGCTGTTGCGTCCCTAGCAATGTCTAATCTAGAGCGGAGACCAAACCCTCACGGAGCGCGAACACACACTTTGATCACTGAACGCACCCACGTGCACATGTAATTTCATTCGAGACTTAACCCTAGAGGGTAAGACTAGCGCGTGTTCGACTCGAGCCAACTGAGCTATACTCAGTTATCAGTACTCACTCCTAGTTGAGGGGGTAGAATGGTCCTGTTGGAGCGGGAAAAGGACAGAGGGTTAGAAAGGTCTTTTTGTTAATATTCTTGACGGATAGCATTGGACGGTGGTGGCCGAAACAAACAACGTCCTAACGGACAAGTGGAAAATTTGAAAGTGTATTTTTTAGTGGCGTGGTAACAAAGAATTGATTTCACTTAATAGAACAAAAGGTTCTGCTGAAACTATAGTTTGAGGCTTCATTTTGAGACCCGGGAACAGTGCATATTTAATACCCAGGGTTAACAGAACCGTTTCGACCTCGGATTTCGAAGAGCCGGCGGTACCGAAATTCGTAAAAAGCCGAACGATTTCGAAAGACAAACGAATTTAAAATCTGGACAAATCGCAGAGCAAAATTCGAACAAAAAGGTCGAAAACCGCTCGAAAAGCGGCGAAGTTCGAGCGGTTTTCGCGAAAATCGACGACATGTTGAAAAATTGCAAAAAAATATTGTAAAATTCCAAACTTCGTTTTTTCAAAAAGTATCCACACCGAAGGTAATAAAGCTATTAATACTAATTTTATTTAAGCCTGCATTGATCTTTTCTAGTGAATCAGGACCAAGTGAGCCTGACCTGTTAGCTACCACTACTGATGACCTAAAAGGGTCACTAGCTCCGGAGATCGCATCATAAGTACCGTTTACATTATAGAAAGGCCAGCGAAGTACAAGTCATCTGCATGCTCAGCCAGTCAGCCTAGCTGTTCGTAATTTTCTTTAGAAAATGTGCGAACTATCATGACTTCATGACTTACGACACATGGCCATAAAACAAGCATCGTATATGATGCAACGTAGGCAGTAAATGCTAGAAACCAAGAATTGAAGTTAGTGGTGCAAGCTGCAAAGCGGTAAGGGTAGGCATGAGATGCATATATACTAGATTGATAAGCTGGAAAACCAAATGCCATTAGCACCTTCAAAAGTTATTGCGATTGGTCTCTCCAGGGTATCAGAGTAAGCCTCGCGTCCACTCCGTTGTGAAGGCACGTATGGCAGTGGGGGCGTTGGATACTGCACCAGACGCTTAGGACCAATGTATATCTCTACTACTTTTAATTATGAGTTAGTGACGGCGGTCCATTTTTCTACCGCCTTCACCCACCCGACACCCCCCTCCCCCACGTACTCTACGCACGATCTTTTCGCTCCATCCGTGCCCCACTCCCTCCCCCGATGTTTTTGCTCTATTTGCGCCCCACTCCCTCCCGATCTGTTCTGACAAGCGCCCGGATCCCCCTCGCCTGTTGTGATGCACGTCTCCTCGAATCTGGCCTCTGCTCGCTTCGTTCGCCCCTCCGACCATCGCCGCCCCCGCCCTATCTCTGTCGCTCTCTTCTCTCCGCCGGATGTAGTCAGAACTGCACCCCCAATGACCAGATCCAGCCAAATTTGAGCAGGTGGCTCCCGAATCCGGCTGGAGAAAGTGGTGCAATGAAGCAACGGTGATGGCAGGCGCGACGGCCGGACGAGAGCGTTTGCGCTACTATGGCAAGGGCATGGCGCGGCCATAGTGCTCATGTTGCAATGGTGAGGCATCCCTTTTCCTTTGATGTTGAAGGTTGGATTGTGCAGATTTTCCTTTTTTGGGGTTTTAGGTAATCGGATTCTTGATTTCTCTAATTCTTGCAAATCATAGGTTTTGTGGCCGAGCAGGGCCAGCACCTCGTTGAAGGGAAGAGAAGGGCAACGCCCAATGTGCTCACCACGTACAGCGTTCGGAAGCACACCCACAAGAGGTTCACCCTGCACGACGGCAAGAGCGGCAGCTTGACGGTGTGGGAGTCGTTCACGAATCCGCTGCCCGGGAACCTCTCTGCGAAGAACCTATCCGCGAATTGGTATATCGGCTGGCTATACACCTACAAGTTTCAGACATGTAGCAATGTTACTGGCTGTGTTTTCATTCTGTAACTAGGTGGAGAATGTATATCAGGATTTTAGTACCTGATAGCCACCCAGTAGGTGGAGAATGATGCATGCATTGGCGAAATCGATGAGCCAGTATGGATCGTAGAAGCTGAAGCCGGTAAGGAGGTTGCTCGGTGCGTCGCTCCCAAAGGCGGAGTAGCTGAAGCAGCCGCAACAGAGGTAGAAGAAGGTGGTAACAAGGATCGAGATGATCAATGCCTTCTTCATCGTCTCATTCTCGGCTGGTGGCGACTTCAAGGTGTCCTACATTGACAGAGGTGAAACGGAAGAGATAGTCATTGTTCACAGTGGTTACTGGTACAACAACAAAAAATTGAATACTGTATTTGGTACTAAATGAGTAGCCAATTTCAATTGAGTGGTAGCGCTGAATGGATCCAATTCCCCCTACCATGTGCACACAACTAGAGCGTTGTTTAATTCTGTCTATCCAACTCTCCAGATTTGTGTCTGGTATTGACATCACAACATGGATATAACTGAGAAGGACACATAGGGGCGCCGCCCTGCGTGCCGCACTCGCTACAACAAGGACATGATTATCAAGATGGCTACCAGTTGTGAGAGGTCTGTTCCTCTCAAATTTTAACTTACATGCTTGATCTGCACCCGAAATGCTTTTAGCAGTCAATTTCTAACTTATATTTACTTTGTTTGATACAGGATGGTTGCAGAGAAAGATGTGGAGAAAAAGCAGAAAACTCAAAAGGTTAACTTAAGGCTTCGGTGCTAATTTCTTACATATTGTGGCAGGAGGGTTGTTCTAATATGAAAGTTTTTCTTATTTTGTTTGGTTGCCAAGTAATGTTGCAGTATTGCTCCATGTATGAAAAGTATAGTGCCCTGCTCAAATAAAAAAGAACAGTGAGTGCTAAACTACAAGCTGATTATACAATTGAGTATAAATTGTTTCAGATCAAGATAGGAAGCCTAATTCATGATTAATAGAGTTATGTTCATGTATCTGGCAAGCAGCTCTGAAAGTGGTAAAACACAAGTACAAACACCTTCGATTACATAGTTGACAGTTCTCATACATTGCTTGTTTTTGCTTCAAATAATTTGATGCAGAGAAAGTGACTAGGTTTACCTCTGGACCTCTAGCGCTGGCAGGTTAAGTGCTTCATTTTTTCTGACATATTATTCATTATTTTGGGTAAATCAGTATGCTTGAATCAAAAAATTAGTAGATCAATGTCGTTATTATCGCAAAATATTGTGTGTACATCTGCCAATTCTCAGACCAATTTTCATTCTTCATCCGCATTAGTACAAAAAATTTCCTTTTTATTATATTTCTATATTTGCTCACTTTAAAAAAAGTTCCTGGCTCCATCTTAACTAGGTGTTTTCCCAACTTTTTGTATTTATTGAAGTTGTTTTGCTGACATGAAGGTACTGCTTAGGTTCAAATCTATTTCTAGGTAATGATCTCCTTCCATATTTTTAGATTGTTACCATGGTGGAAAGGCTTATTTGACTAAAAAAGAATAAATGTGAAGGTTTAATCTTTATGCATTTAAAATAGTTTCATGTGACATAGATGAAGATTTTATTTTGTATCAGCCTATTGCAAAGAAACAAAAGTCAAAAGGCATCATTCTGATTGCAAATCAAATCTTAGGACAAGGCCTATGAAGGTTTCATTAAGCTAAAGCATACCATTTTAGTCTAAATATTCTACCTCTATGCCATGATGCATTTAATTACCTCGATAATTACCTACTTCTCTAATTCATCAAATCAAAAAACCCCTATTATTCTGTTACATGCATCTCCAAGTTAATATGGTTGAAACAGTAGACAAGTTTGTACAAACCATGTATTGGGTACATAGAACTACTTATTTCTTTCAAAATGATCTCAATGTTCTTGGTGTTTGTTTTCTATTAGCTCTACGACAAAGTAGGAGAAAGCAAGCAGATCATTGTAGCCTAAGATAATTTTTTTGTTGTATCTAACGTCAAGAAAACAGGCAAATTACAATACCTTATATTGTATTTTCAATTTAATTTTGAAAAGAAATAGGGTTGTGTCGTTGTTCTCAATCAACTCTCACCCAACGGCCCCAAAGAAGCAACTTGGCGCCTATGGATTATCGTGGTGTACGTGCCAGTTTTATTGGTTTTGAATCCCTGAGTAATATGTGCGTGTGCAATTGCTTTTGTTTCTGAATCTTTTGAGTGCTTGGCTTGCTTCATGACATGGTGTTGGTGTCATTCTTGGATGATTAATCCGTGTGTTTCCGGGTTGGACAGGAAACATGTTCATTGTGACCTGCGTGTGAGGAATTGGGGAGGCCATCATGCGGCTCTTTGTTAAGCATGGCTTGAGGGTGGTGATTGCTAACATGGTGCATGGCGGAGAAACCGAGGTCTCTGACAGTGCTTTCACATGTAGACATATTTCTCTAAAAAAATAAATGTCTTAGATGTCTTATGCCTATGATACTCTCTTTTGTTTAACTTCTGACAGACTGATTGTTTTTTAGAATATTGGTTAGACAATTTTTGAAGATGTCAATGAACTTGCTTTTATGTATTTCACTTTATATGTGTAAGAGAAAATTGATGTTCATTTTAAGGCTTGGTATCATGTTTGATGATTGTATCATCCTTTTTAGAATCCGTTGCAATGCACGGGTACCTTACTAGTATATACTATACATTATAGTGGAGAGGTTTGCAGAGCGACGGGCGCCTCCACGTCACCCTCCCTCGCGAAGAGCTCTTCCGAAAATTCGAAATTTCGTTTGGGTCCTTCTGTCGGTTTTTAACAGAAAGGATCTGAAAAAATAAAATTACATTTAGGTCCCTCCGTTGTTTACGTTCAGGTCTTCCCAACGGTTTTTAACAAAATAGACCCGAAGAAAAATAGAATTGCGTTTAGGTCTCGAGAAATCGTTTTTTTCATGCGTTTGTTTTCTCCCAACAACAAAAACCACAGATTCGCCGACAATTTATAGCAGTCCACAGATTCATCGACGGGTCCTAGCAACCCATTTTTTAAAAAAACACACAATAAAACCAGAATTACGCACAAAAACGAAAATAAGTTTATGTCCCTCCACGTTTTTCTCAAAAAAAAACATAGATTCACCGACGGCTCCTAGCAATCTGCAAATTCGCCGACGGCTTCTAGCAGCCCATTTTTTAAAAAGAAACCAAGAAAACCGAAGTTACGCAATTTTTTTACAGAAATATCTGTCGGACCAAATTTCGAGCGACGCAGCATCGCGCAACCTGATTGCCCAAATTTTGCACGGCGCAGCGTCGCGCGTACTATGAAATTTCGCATGACGCAGCGTAGCGCGTGACCCTGGCTAGTTTTAATGAAATTGTGAGGATTTTAATTTTATTGCGAGATAACATGATTATATCTTCATATATTGAGATAACATAATTTTACCTTGATATATTGAGTTAATGACCATCCAAATCTGACCCGTCGGCTTGGATTGATGGAATGGTACTCCTCTGCCTAGAAAGCAGAGGACACAAATCCGCACAGGTGGCACAACCGCACAAGAGACAGCACCTATGATATATATAATCTGGAAGCACCATTTGTGAAAAGCAAATCACAGAGACATAACGTTTAAAATGCCTTTTCGTTTTGTTTTAGCAACCTCGAATACTTTTCAAAACAAATCGCTGCCAGATTTGCTCCCCTAAAAATCATGTACCGTACCCACATTAAACATAGATCGACGTGGAATATATATATATATATATATATATATATATATATATATGAAGCCTTTCTGTACTCTCGGGAGTACGTACTACCACTTTTAATATACTATTTAAATGAATGTGTTATATTTTTTTATCACTTTCGATATGTTTAAATACTAATTCTAACATAATTCAATACGACATGGTTGAAAAAAACTTCAGAGCCCTTATTTTTTCTATACACCTTTTTTCATATGTAAACGAGTACATACTCAAATTATGCTATAAAAAGTGGACTTTGATACAATTTTGCACGAAACTCACTTTGGAGCATCTTATAATTATTATTAGAGTATGCTCAAATGGATAAAGAGGTATAAATATTTTGTTTAAGCGGTGTATGTAAGTTTGGAGTATGTACTCCCAAGAGTATAGAACTATTTTTCTGTATATATGTATATACACACACTATATGTATATAGTGTATATATATATATTCATCGTGTAGCCGTAGAGCTCCATATTCTACGCCGTGTCATAATACGCGCTGGCCGACTAGTAAATCTATCCAACCCATCCACGTAAACCCAACCGAATAGAAAATCTGTTCTCGTAGTTTGTACATGAATATTATTTTATTTTATTTAGCCATATCTTTTTATTGGCCGCTCCGATTTACGATCGATTTTCACTAATAGCTTACTGACAACAACATCAACATAATGATATAAGACTCACCACTAAACACCATATGAATGGATAATAAGAACTATTACTATGGATAGTAAAATCTATTATGCGGTCTAACGGCCGAGGAAAAAATGGCAATAACATCAAGTACCGACTCAATTACTATTTCGTACATGTAATAATATTGTCTTAACATATTTTTAACCGCATCAAACAATACGATTATTGCCATTTACTATTCCGTCAATATATAATTATTATCTCAAAAACTTGTTTTTACGGCATATTCATTGAGTGATATTTAGCGGAGTACGTATTCAATACTCTGTTGAATCAATATTACTATCTCAGCAATAGGTAGTTACGATATTATATATATATACACACACGGTAGCGCTAATTTGCGCTTATGCGCATATTAGGCTATTCAATGCGCTGGCCGAAACGTACTGAGAAGCGCATGCAAACAACACCATACAAAGAAATGCAACCCGGTAGTAAATCACGGATACAGTTTACTCTAGAACAACTGATGAATTTACTGGTGAATCAGTTATGTGATCAAACCGACTAGTTAACGTATTTTGTAGTTTGTACATGAATCTGTTTTCTCTTTGTTTTAGCAATATCTTTTTATTGATAGCTCCGATTTGTAAATTATTTTCACCAGTAGCTTACTGACGACGAGAGGAATAAAATGATATATGTCTCGCTATTAAACAGCAATTTTGCTGACTGGTAAAATACATTACTATTTCTATAGTATGAAATTACTATATCTACAACTAGAAATTTATCATACAATATAATTGAAAAATTCTACACACATCAGTCATTTGGCAGTAAAATTCTGTGAAAACTATATGTACCAGTTCTAAAAAATTCTCAAAAAATACCATACATAGCGGATGTGAGCTTCTACAGCCTGTAAAATTTGAATACAAAACTCAGTCGTATTTGAAAAATATGTAAATGATAAATTTACTATTTATCACTGATTAGCGCTTGTCAATTTCATATCTTTCAAGTCAGATTGATTTTGGTATTCAAATTTTATAGGGACGTAGAATCTCGTCTCTCCTACTTATGATAATTTTTTGAGAATTTTTTAAAACTTTTACATGTGATTTTCATAAATTTTACACGATAACAGTGGTTTATGCAAGATATATTGCCTTTTATTATCTAGAAAATAATATGTTACTTGCTATTACACAAGGTGTTACTGAACCGAAATGAAGTGAACTATTAGACCAAAAATTTAGCTCTGTTTGTCGATCATATAGTAAAATATTATATGGACGATCGTAAATGTTACTGTAATAGATGATCAAATCAATTGAGAACCGTTCGTAAAATATTAAGCGTCTGTTTAGTTGTAAAATCCTACACACATTAGTTATTTACATTTCTAAAAAAATTCTCCGAAAATTACCATATGTAGGGGATGTGAGCTTCTACAACCCTGTAAAATTTGAAGACCAAACTCACTTGCATTTAAAAGATATGAAAAGAACAAATTTACTATTTATCACTGATTAGCTCTTGCTAATTTCATATATTTCAAATGATATTGATTTTGATCTTCAAATTTTATAGAGATGTAGAATCTCACCTCCCCTACTTATGGTAATTTTTTGAGAATTTTTGAAAACTTGTATATATAATTTTACATGATAGAAATTGTTTAAATAGTATATACTGCTTTCTACTATTTAAAAAATAATATATTACTATCTATTACACAAGTTGTTATTGTATCATGTGTAAACTATTTTAATTGTATAAAATACATGAAAATCACATGTACCAGTTTTTTAAATTCACAAAAAAATTATCATACATAGGAGAGGTGAGCTTCTACAACTCTGTAAAATTTAAAGACCAAACTCAATACCATTTCAAAGATATGAAATTGATAAATCGCTAAACAGTGCAAAAATCACTATTGAGCTAAATTTGTCTTTTTCATATCTTTCAGCTGAGAACTATTTTTGTCTTAAAAACTTTATATAGTTGTAGAATCTCACCTCCTCTACTTAAGGTAATTGTTTAAGAATTTTTGAAAACTTGTTCATGTGGATTTCACGAACAAGAATTTAGTTCTGTTTGTCAGCCCTTTAGTACAATGATTGAAAAATTCTGAAAAAATTACCATACGTAGGGAAGATGAGATTCTACAACACTATAAAATTTGAAGACCAAAATTAATATCAGCTGAAAGATATGAAAAAGACAAATTTGGCTCAGTAGTGATTTTGTATTGTTTAGCGCTTTGTTAATTTCATATCTTTCAAATGCAATTGAGTTTGATCTTTGTAGAATCTTATCTCTCCTACATATGGTAATTTTTTAGAATTTGTGAAGACATGTACATATGATTTTCATATATTTTACATGATAAGACTGGTTTACAAAACATATAGTAACATTTTGTGTAATAATGAATAATATGTTATTTTCTGTATAGTAAAAGTCAACATAACCTGTGTGAACTATAAAATCAGTAACATATTGTGTAATTATGAGTAATCTGTTATTTTCTGAATAGTAAAAGTAAACATATCTTGTCTGAATTATAAAATCTATGAAAATCAGATGTACTTGTAAGATCGAGGATGCCGACTAGAGTGGAGTGAATAGGCGGCTTCAAAAATTCTTCTCACTAAATACACGCTCTATTGATCCCAATATCAAAACCTAAACAAAAATTAATGTGGAAACGATAAACTAAGGTTTTGACAATTAAAGCCTAAGTCAAGTAGGCTCACTAAGTGCACTAGCTAATTATGTCTCTACTCAGGAATATACAATCCTAAAGACAATCAAGCAATTTAATTCTAAGAATGTAAATAGAGAATTGCAAGCAAACACAAAGAAACACACCGATGTTTTACTGTGGTGTTCGGAGATTTACCGGTCTCCCCTAATCCATATTGAGGTAAGCTCAAACCGCTTTGGACCGGCTCCACGAATTGAGCACCCGCCTCGATTCTACTAGTAGTAGCTCTTTCCTCCTTCGGGTAGGTGAGCTCTGACCTTCACAAATTTGCCAAGCCTTCTCACAATCTCCTTGAGAAGGTCACCGCGCACGACGCCTCCACACGCTATCTAGGTATCGGCAAACACCAAGAGTAACAAGTCAAGCCCTCTAGCTTGAGCTCCACCAAGTACAACACATCTACAATGGTGATCATCGAGTGCAACACATGCACAAGGCTCCCCTCAAGTGCAACACATGCACAAGAGGCTCTCAATCCTCTCCTAATTGCAATACATGCAATTAGAGCTCACTCTTAGCTCAAAAACCAAATTAGAGAGTGCAACACATGCACAACTCGACCACAAAGAGTAATGAACTCTCTAAAACCCCAGCAACAACCAAATGCCAGCCCCCAAGGCTTCTTATATATTATCCACAAGAAAAACTAGTCATTATAGGGAAAATTAGGCAAAAATACTCAGGAAACCCGATCATACCGCCCTAGGGCCGGTATGATCGGCCTATGGTCCAACGACTAGTAAAAACTAGCCGTTACTCAAAAAATCCAGTCATACCGCAGCCCTTCCGGTATGACCGCTCAACGGCCGGTATGACCGGGGAGGGTCCGGTCATACCGGGCCACCTCAGCGCAAAAAATCACTTCTCTGGAATTTACACATTGGAGGGGCCCCGATCATACCGACAGCCGGTATGACCGGAGGGGGTCCGGTCATACCGGGCCACCTGACTCCAAATCTGATTTTGTGCATAAACTTTTCTCCAAATCTAGAATTGATTCTTTGAGCTATGTGAGGATCAACACATAATCACAATACTATGCAAAACACATTTGCACATGTTAATCACATACTCCAAAGAATCACATTAAACTCCAATTTATTTGCAAAACACAATCGCAAATAAACCACGAACCTATGCGATCAACCCTCTATCCATGTAAGGGTCAACACATGATCCCGACACTTTGCAAAACACATTTGCAAATACCAACACATGCTCTAGAATCGAAACACATAACTTCTAGTTCATTTGCAAAACACATTTGCAAATAACAAAATGATTTTATTAAAATCAAATCTTGAGCACGAGATGATCAACACATGATCACAATACATGCAAAACACATTTGCAAGCTCTATCCACATGTTCCAAGATAAGATGCAATTATACCAACATTTTTACAAAAACACATTTTGCAAACACAAAGCATAAATTCTTCTTAACCTTGTGATGATCAACACATGATCAAATCATAAGCTAAAATACTAATGCATGAGCTCTCAACTTTTGCAACACATGTAAAACTTAGCTCAGTGCAAAAACCACATAAACTAAATTACATGAGCTATCTCTCTTTTGCAACACATGCAAATCCATAGCTCCATGCAAAAACCACATCGATTAAGATTCAATAAGAAGCAAGCATGAGCTCCCTTATTTGCAACACATGCAAATACTTATCTCATGCAAAATCCAAATAAGAGAGTGAGTTAGAGTGAACCGGATTGAGTTCATCACACATGATGAAGCTCAAGCAATAAGACTCAACCTCTCTTAATAGTACGGCACCCTATACTAGCAACACGGTCTCCCATCCAAATACCGAGACAGACAAAAGACTAAAAACACATCCTTAGCCCTAGCTAGTTATACCTTTGCCTCTAGCACATCCACTTGGAGCTTTTATGATTTTCATCATCTTTTGTCCAAGCCGGATCCTTTCTTCTTTTCATCAACACATGATGAACCTTCTCTAGCTTCACTTCACTTCGGGATTCATCCTTGAAGCTCATCAACATATGACGACTTCTTCCCGATTCTTTATTTTCTTTGACTCAACCTACTTCACAACTCATGGAAGATTGTTAGTCCAACAAATACGGTTGCCTCAATCATCAATTGCACTCCATTAACACATAATGGATGCCCCCACGACCGATTGAGTACAACCCTAATCAATTTGAATGATTTAAAGGTGTCTTGAGTACTTTGATGCAACTAATGCTTCATTATACTGAAGAACTTTTCGCTTGTCCTTAACCAATGAAGAAACACCATCAACACATGATGAAGCGTTCTTTGATTGATTGAAAGACAACTGAACTCAATTTAAATTTCATTTAAACTGACATGAGTATATATTAACACAAAAGTTTCATATACTCATTTTGATGGTTACTAAGTAATGATCCAAATTATGTTGGAGTGGTGGAAAGGGATCGATACTCTTAATACCATTAATTACAGAATAAACTCCGTTAGATTTGTGCATACAAATAATTGAACTTGAGTCAATATGTACATATTCAATTTTTTATTGTTTTCAAGTTTATCCTATATTGCCATGAGTACACTATAACTACACAAGTTAAATATACTCAAAAGATTATTTCTAAGTAATGATCCTTAATATAGAAAGATGAATTAGATCAATAATATTGAAACTTTAAGATTAAGCATGAACTCCCCCTAAATGTGTGCATTCATGTATATATGGAGTTGGAAACAAAATGCACATATTTAAGGTTAAAAGAATGGCGGAGTTCACCCTTTATCTTGAATCCAAAGAATGTATCTAGAAATAATAAAGTTGCATTGGATACATTCCTTTTGGATTCCCATTTTTCATGAGATAAGACTAATCAAAGATATACTCAATAAAAGAGTTAGTCTCATATTTAGATTTATCAATATGATCATGAATATTATATCTAAGGAATGCAACAAGATATGATAACATGAACTCGAATGCATACCTTTGATATTTTCATCTTTTTCATCTAAAAGAAACTAATAAGAGTTAAGCTCAACAAAAGAGTTAGTCTTATAAAAGGATTTGTCATTAATTAACAATTGAGACTAATCAATATTATGATTATCAAAAGAGTTAGTTTCAATATTATATTTGTCATTAACACCAAAACCAAACTAATGGAGCTTTAACTTTCAATGTACATGTTTTGAAAAATTCTCAAAAAAATACCATACGTAAGGGAGGTGATATTCTACAATCGTGCAAAATTTGAAGACAAAAATCATCTTCATTTGAAAGTTATGGCTAAATCAAAGAAAAAAGATTCATATACAAACTAGAAGTGGCATTTATTAGTCATTTACTAGTTGGGTTGCCACTAACTGTTCTACTGTGCGTGGCTCGGTCGGTCTGAGTTATATGGCCCGAGCGTACAATAAGCTATTCTACACACAGGTACAGAATAGCGTTTATATATATATATAATCAAAGTTGGAACATCGTGACCAGTAATCCAACCCATCCACGTATGCCCAACCGACTAGTAAATATGTTTTGTAATTTGTACATGTCGACGATCGGGACCGTCGACCGCAAAGAAAGAGGGTGAAGGGTAGTACGGAGGGCGAGGCCCAGAGTTTCGTTTGTCCGGGAGGTACCCTCGGCGGGCGTACTGAACAGGGGGGCCAGCACAATCAAACAGGGGACACAAGATCTATACTGGTTCGGGCCGAACGTCTCTACTCCAGTTCGGATGTTGGTACTGTATTGCCTTTGATGCCGATGGCTGCACCGCCTTTACAAATGAGAGCTAGGGGTTCCAATATGAGAGCGCCGGAGCCTAGTTCGTGGGGGTGTCATCTGAAAGAAGAAGAAGAACCCCTCCTCCTCCAGAGGGCCCTGCCCCTCCTTATACGGCCGAAAGGGGCAGGTTACATTGGGGATTGAGAGCTGAGAGGATGAAGGGACTCATGCCAGAAAGCCCTTGTCTTGGTGACCCGTCTTGTCTAGCCTTGCCCTACGCCGGGTTAGTAGACTCTTCGAAGCAGGTCGCTGCTTCCTCGGGAAACAGCGCACCCACTCTCTGCGGTTTTGTAAGATGATGACGTTGCCATGCGTGGCCCCAGCGCTGCCTGGGGTGAGAGGACTCCCATGTTGTACGCGACTGGATGATGGGACTGAGGCTTTGACTTTGGCGACCTTCGTGCTGCCTCGGGAAGGAGCAACCTGCTTCTGTGCGGTCGCTTCAGGCGGTCGCGATTGTTGGACACGTGGTTGATGGCCAGTGGAGGACCCGATGCTCGACCCTTGGCGGAGACCGGGATCGGGCTGGTCGGAGGTCGGGGGAGCTCGGTCCGTGACGGAGGTCGAACGCCCTGCTAAGTCGGGAAATAGCTCGGGGCGGTCGGCTTGGTCGGGAAAGAGCTCCTTTATGGCCTTGCGGGACCTTCGGTCGGAGCCTAGCTCGGAACAGTCCGATTGGTGCTCCGGCCTGGCAGTCCGGAGACGTCTCTGCCCGAGGTAGGGAATAGTCCCCCGATCCTAGAGAAGGGCTGCTCAAAGCCCCCCCCCCCGGGGGGCACGTGTCAGGGTGGCCGGTCCCCGACAACCAGCCCCCAAGGCTCAAGAAGCGGTCTGAGACTTCGAGGCGCTCTTGAGTCTGAGATCTTCTTGGGAAGGGATCGCCCCCCCTTCGACCGGGCTCGAGGTTTCTGGGGCTCACTTTTAGGCCGAGAGAAGGCCTACCCGGGGCGCACACTTGGATCCCGATATCTTGTTTTCCCAGGTGGGCTCAGAAGGCCCGGGAGCCTCGAGGATAGGGAAGTTGGAGGAATAGGGTCTGGCGGATGCGTGGAGAGATACGCCCGCACGGGGGTTTTGAAGGGCCCCTGGCGCCTCGGTTTCGCTCACGGCCACTGGCGCGCTTTGAGGCAATGGTGAGCCGGTAGACGAGGCGTCTTTAAAAGCCAAAGGGGTCTCACACTTCAGGATTTCGCTTCCCATTACTCGTGCTCTTGCCTTCTTCTTCCTTGCCCCTCTGCGTTAACGCCTTCTAGCCTTCGTTTGCGACCTCGTCCCCCCCCCTTCTTCGACCTCGACCCCATGGCGAAGTTCGGGAGGAGTACGCTCACCGCAGAACAGATGAGGGAGATGGAGACTTTGGGGCTTCTGGACCCGTTCACCTGGCGGCTTCCGTCCGGGGAGAACGTGCCGCGACCTCGAGATGACGAGATCGTGAGCACGGAGCAGTACATGCTCTTCGGGCTGCGAACCCCGGAGAGCGACTTCTTGGCTGCGGTCCTTGCGCAGTGTGAGATCGAGCTCGTAAACCTCGTGCCGAACTCCCTTCTTCTCCGTTCCGTTTTTGCACATCTTTGCGAGGGGTTCTTGGGCATCCTTCCCACCCCCTCGCTTTTCTTCCGTTTTTACTCCCTGTCCCGCACCGCGAAGGACCCCGTCGTCGGGTGCCTTTACTTCCGGCTGCGGGCAGGACTCCCTTGTACCTTCCTCCAAATCCCGACCCGGGACTCGCTCGGGCCATGGACGGAGAAATGTTCTATTTGAAGAAGGGCGAGGGAAGCGGGCTCGTCTATAACGGCGCCGCGGTGGAGGGAAAGCGGGAGATCCCCGAGCCCGAGGAATCGGTGGACGACCAGGCAGTGGCCGCTTTCATCCATACCTGCGCCATGCGGGGCCTTAAGGGGCAGGCGGTCGTTTATGATTACATGCAGAACCGGGTGCTCCCTCTCCGGAGGAGGTTGCACCCCTTCTTTGAGATCACCGGGAGGTGCGACGCCACCCGGGAAAGCCATGAGGGTAAGCATTGTCTGACCTCAAATCCTTTCGGGCCTTGGTCGGAGTTCCCTTATTTCTTGTCGCTCTATTTCTGACCTTGTAGCACCGAAGTCGGCCTGGATCGCCTCGAGGATGCAGGAGACCTTCGGGAAGGCCGCCAACGCCTACGACCTCGGCGCAAACGTCCTCAAGAACATCTTGGGACGTAGCAGCGAAGTAATAGCTTTTTACTTTGATCTTTGCCTCGGGTGTCCGGACTCGGATGCTTATTGTGGTGAGCTCGTGCAGGCGACCAAAGAGCTCTGGGATACGGCGAAACAATTGCTACCATTTCCCAGCCCAAACAAAGGCAAGAAGGGGGGCAAGAAGCCGGCTCTTGACGCCCCGAGGCAGGTCGCCAAGAAGCCCCACGTCGAGTGGGGCAATCGGGTCGTGGTGAGTTTAGATTCTCCGAGCTTGGGGGTATCCGAGTCCGGGCTCGTTTCCATCGGGCCGCCTCTTTCGGTTCTTTTACTAATTCTTGCTTTTGTCAAGAATGAGGCGGCTTCGCGCAAGAGCCTGGGACGCAGCCAGAGCCACGGGCTCTGGCAATAAATCCCCGAGGGGGAAGCCCTCCCGCCGCTGTCGAGGAATAGTCGCGCCAGGTACGGCCCCCGTACATGTTTCGTCATCCCGCCCCATCGCGGCGTTCGAGCGTCCGAGGGGCACCGACCTTTCCTGTGGTCCAGGGCGAGGCCGAGGAGGAGGACCACGAGGACGATTATCGTCTCGCGTGCGCGACCCAGACGCGGCGGATCTCGCTTGTCATTGTGAGACCCGCTCGATGAACAGGAACCTCCATGTGATTACTGTGCCATTCCCCGGATCAGTAGCTAGCACTCACATGTTTACAACAATTGGAATCACAACCATACAACATAATATTAAGCGGAAGCTATTATTTAAAGAAAATCTTACAACTCAGAGATATAACAGCAAAAGAAGCAAGGTCTTGTAGTGTGCCCATCCAAAACCCGCAGGCAACTGACAAGGCATAATCCCTAGAAAGATTCGATGAAGAAAATCCCGCAACCTGCGATGAAAAGGAATCCTCGAAGCTTCGCTAAATTATCCACCTAAAAACAACATATAAGCAAGGGTGAGTACTTTCGTACTCCGCAAGACTTAGCAAAACCTATATAATATGCAGGCCATTTCAAAGGAGGCTACTACAGTTAATTTGCATAAAGCGAATTGACATTGTAAAACAAGTTATTTGCAAACGGAATTTGTAAAAGCATAATTGGTGATATAAAATAAGTAAAGCATAAGTAATACTCACAACCCATCGTGAATATCGAATAATCCGAAATGGAATCCAATAATGTCGATCCTTTGACATGAAACAAAAGTCGATAAAACAGGTTCCAAACCAAAACCCAATTTTGGAAAATACCAAAGCATTCTAACATTGGAATGACTTCACCAAGTGTCCATAACCGTGGACACGGCTAATCGATTAGATTTACACTCTGCAGAGGTGTACACTTTACCCACAAGGAATGATCAACCTCTTTTGCGGATCGCTTAACACACTTCCTTTGGTGTGTCGCAAGGAGATCATCTGAGCCGTTACATTATCTAGATGTGGCTTTGAACCAGCCCGGGACGTTGAGCCCTCGCCATAGAAACAGAAACACACACCCAAGACGTGGATCCTTTCACATTACACCCAACACCACGTTTCTGTTCACGGCAAGGCGTACACCGTTGCATTGGTAAGTAAACCCCTACTGCATGCATCAACCGGAATGCTCGTGCATAACTCCCGCCTTCCTTAGATGCAAAGCCACACCTAAATAACTTAATAGGCTAAGACTGTCCCATACCAGCCCTCGTGGTTGTACGAAATTCTTGGATCTATAGCGTCCCATTGCTCGGTCCTTAATCCGACACGGGCGATACTCCACCCTAACTACGTGCAAATCCTCTCGCACCTCCGGCTATTGCCAATAATCGCCGCATCAAAACCATAGTTTTATTTTGGGTTTTAATCAACATACCCATAACCAACGACTTTATTTCCAACATTTCCCATTTCTTAAGAAACAAGTTTTGATCGATCATCATTCTCGGTTGTTCTAAAAGCATGGCTAAGCATGGATAAAAGTAATCGATATACCAGGCGACATTAAGTAATTGTCTAAGCTTAATCTATGGTTATCAAGGTTCACATATTGATACTTATCAAGGAAGTTTCATGAGACAAAAGGTATAACTACCAGTACCACAAAATAGCAATTTACAAAAAGTAAACGTATGCATAAAACATTTTAATAAACAATGCAAATTAAATTCTGGGATCAAGATGGTCAAAGGAGGGTGCTTGCCTTGCTTATATATCGTTTACGACGAAGACGCGATCGCAGGCGACGGAGGCACGACGGAGGAAGGGACGTCGAATTCTACACGTCGATCGATCGGAAAATATAGCAAATAATAAACTTCAATAAGGGCGAAAAGAAGACAGACAGAAAATCAAATAAAGATTCATTGCAGAAAACAGGGATGATTTTAGGGTTTGAATTATTTAGGTAATTACATTATTCCGAAACTTGATGGCTTTATGACAAACAAAACAGGGTTCTTTTATAGATTATCTTTTCTTGATTTACGAATTCAAGAGGCTAAAATTATGAATTCTAGTATTTATAACTTCGAATTATAGATGCTAAAATTATTTGGATTAAAAGAAATAAAACACTAATTAAGGTTTACATAATTAGTACTTAACCTTAAGATTTTGCATAAGAAGGGTTTTAAATAAGTTATAAGCGATAGCTAGCTAATTAGAATTATTTATAGTTTTTAAGAAGGTTCCGTGATACAAATTTATTAATTACAAATTCCTTATTACAAGGTTCATCTATTCCGATTATGGTAGGTTCACTAAACATAAAACGAAGGGTTATTTGACTACTAAAGATTATATGTAAAACATGATGAAATAAGGTTATTTCTTTGGAACCTAATAGCATATACTTTGAAGAACATATCTAGGCTGATTCCAAACATTTTGGCTTTTAGACGAGACATTCTACGAGTTGACGAAAAAGCTTGAGGGCTCAATCGACTACCCGCTAAGGGTTCAGTTTTTGATATATGATTGCGACTACACTGCCTAGGATAATCTACTCATTTTTTAGGCATTAACAGGGCATGACACTGGAAGTGATTTAAAGTTGGTTTCGCGACAAATAGCTTTTATCCGCGATGATTTCCATATAGACGATCATTAGGGTTTAATATTTTTTTTTTCAACCTAGCACAAAAATATGATATTTTTGTCTAAACAAGCAGGAACTATTTTTCGAGGTTATGCAATTTGGTTTCATCAAATTTAGAGTTTATTTGCGATGGTTACAACTATTCCAATTATGAGATTATTAATACTTTAACTATTGATCATTTACTGTTTTATATAATAATATTTATATATTATTTTATATCTGAGATCCTTGCAATGACAGAGGTATAATAAAACTGGTTTGGTTACTATTTGAATTCATTTGATCCATGTCACGATTATTTGATCTTCTATGCCATATGAATATACACTTTTTACATTTTAGTTACTTCATACTTTTCATAATAATTCAATTCAAATTCATTTCTTAAATATTTTGGAAACTCAAGTATCCTACTGACATGCTAATATTTAGAAACTAATTTTACTTATTCCATATTCCTTTTATTCAGATTATGTTTATTTGAATTTTCTAATACATTGATTATAATCTTTACTAGAAGGTAATTCAAACAATAATGAAACTTAAATATTTTTATATATTTTAACTTCTGGAAGTATGAATATTTTACTAAAATTAGTTTCATTCCACCTAAAGTTTGTTTACAACTTTTTAATATGTAGTACTTATTAATGTCTCTTCTTTAAATTTGAATTTCAAATTTACCCAGTGAACATTTTCAAAATATTATTTTATATTCTGAAGGAACTAGATTTTAGATGAATTAAGAATTTTATTTCACTCAATTTGGAGTTACAAAACAAAAGTTATAAGCATTTAAAGCAGCTCGGTTATGTAAATTCCAGAAAATAGAAAATACGTTTTCAGAGTTGGAAAGCGCCTTTTACCGAATGCACTGGGATTGCTTTGGCTGGCTAACAAGGCGGTCCCACGCGGCAGCGACCGAAGAACAGAGGGATGGCTAGGGCTCGCCGGCGTCGGAGCTACGGCGGATTTCCGGCCGAATGGACAGCACGGGAGGCACCAGGAGGTCTTGGCGCATCTGGGGCTGGGGTTTCTCGCCGGCGGGAATGGCCGGAACGACCTGCCACCGGCGGCATGCGGCGGAGAGGGAAGGGGCTCGCCGGGGAAGACGACGGGTAAGGTTGAGCTCGAATGGGTGATAGATTAAGCATCAGTGTGACTACGGGATCCCATTTTTGCGGTTGGTTTGTTCGGAGCTTGGCCGAGAAGCTCGCCACCGCCACGCCGCCGTGGGAAAGAAAAAAACATGGCGGCGGCGGAGCTGCGGGCAAGAAAAGTAGAAATTGGCGACGGGGATGAGTTCACCCGGTTGTGAGGAAGCTTCAGAACCAATTAATTTGAAACGAGACTCACTAATTTGGCTCAATTGCGATGCCTCTCCCTTTTCGGTTTTTCTGGCAGAAACGGCGAGAAAAGGGAGCTATGGTTTGATTGTTGGTTCTGGGAGTGAATGAGAAGGAGGGGAGGTTCAATGTGATGTACAAGAGCTATTTATAGCCAGGGGAATGTAGTGACTCCAGTGTATGAACGCAAGAGGAAATGGCGGCTTCGGTCTTACGCAGACACGGCGAGAAAGCGCAGGGTCTCGCCGGCAAGGAGTGACATGAGGTCAACAGGGTATGGCGCACCGACTTCAAGGATGGACGTGGCCTTGGATCGGGCAGAGGCGGTGCGACGATGCGTTGAATCGGTGAGGAAAACGCGAGAACAATCGGGGTTTGACTCGGGCAAGAGGGAAAAAGGAGGAGGGCAGTGAAGCTAGGGGCTGACAAGGGGGTCCCGGGGCCACAGGGCAGAGAGGGTGGGATTTTTCCGTTGCTGCCAGCAACTGCTACGGAAAAGGTGGTGGCCCACAAGTCGGTGAAAGAGGGTTGGGTCAGAGGATAAGCTTGGGCGAGACAGGCTCCATGTGATCATTCAAAACACTATCAAATCACTTGGGAAAATCGTGAAACTTTTTGACCAATCTCTAATGGTAGTTACTAATGTCCAGTAAAAATTTGAGGTTAAAATAACTCATGGTTAAATTATAAAAATTCTGACACTGTAGGTTTGTACAGGATTTGAATTTCGGTTTCGTATTTATTTAAAGGTTCAAACATTATTATCTATTTTGGAAACTTTTATAAGGGGTTATATATATGTCGAGGATGTCTCTGTAAAATTTTCAAGACAAAATATTGGGTATTTATTTTATATAAATTCTAACATTAGGATTTCTAGTTTTTGATGGTCTCTATTTTTGAATTATTAGAGGGCTTTTCCAACATGATCAAATCCTGATATTTTTACCAGAGATAATTTTTACCCTGAGGGTGTTTTGGTAATTTTTCCAGCTTCAGATAATCTACGAATATGTTTCATAAATTTTGACTTGCACTGCTTCTAGTCAAAAAGAGGTGACATTAATTTTATTTACCCCTTTTTCTGTGCATAAAATTTTACTTCTTGATTTTACTGACTTACCAGAGAGGTTAAGGTTCTATGATAATTTTTCCAAAATTGATCTTTTACCATTTTACCTTTTTACCATTATCCATTCCTTAATTCCATTTCTTCAATTTTTCATTCAATGCAAAAATCCAAATAAATCCAAATAAAATTCCAATCATGTCAGGAAAAATCAGAAATAATATATTAAAATTCAAAATATAAATTTTTATATTATGGCATTTTTCGGGATGTTACAGCCGCGTCCTCCGAGGAGGACGAAGCGGCCGAGGGAGGGGCGGTTGAGAGCGCCACGACCAAGGACGTCGTGATCGGGGGCGCTGCCGCCGGGAGGGTTGTAGCCGAAGGGACTGCAGTTGAGGACGGCATCGTCATCGCTCCCCTGGTGGGGGCGTCCCTGGGGGTGGAGTCCTCGGGAAAGCGGAGGGCCGAATCGCCCCCGCAGGGGGGTCCGGCAAAGAAGGCAAGGTTGCCGCGCATCCGTTCGGCCAGATAAGTTTCCTCTGTTTCTTAACCGTGGTGGTAGGGCCGGTCGAGCATCTTCGATAATTCGCCGCGCGCGATACATATATGGGGTGGTCGTGGCGGCGACCCATCGTCCGACCCCGGTGCCTCCGATCGGGGTGCTTTCGGTTGTTGCGCCCATGATCGAGGGTGGCGTTTCCGCCGTACCGTGGAGCGCCTCGTGAGTCGAGTCGCCCAAGAGCGAGCGTCGACCGACGGTGGCAAATGAGTCGGGCGCGGGCGGACCGACCACCCTTGGCGAGCCGAGGCCCTCCTGCGATCGAGGCGGCGGGGGCCACCGAGCCGCCCGCCGCCCGGAGGGTCCGACCGCCACTACCCTGGCCGGAGCGGATCTCCCTGGTCCTTCGGGGGGTGCCGAGGCTACAGCGACGGCGGAGACCGCCGGGGACGTAGCCGCGGGGGAGCTGCCCCGGGGTCCCGATGGCGCTGTCGACCTGTCTTCGCTGGAGGATCAATTAGTGGAGGTAAGCACGGTCGTGGTGTTCCCTCCCCCTTTTCCCCCCTTTTCTTTGTGACCATGGTGAGTTTTTCTTTGCCTTCGCAGGGTCTGCGGATGGTCTCTCGGGGGTACAACATCACGCGCCAACACACGCTCATCTTCCGGTCCCTATGTGGCGTCCTTGAAACCAATCAGAGGGACACCGCTGGGCTCGAAGCCGCTGTGCTGCGTGGCCGAGAGGAGGTCTCGCGCCTGAAGGAGGCCCAGGCCCTCGAACTCGCGCGGGCCGTCGAAGTCAGCGGAGCGCTTGGGCCCGGAGGTCGGCGGGAGTTGAACACCGCAGGACCTCCACGCCACAGCGCTCTCCAAGGCCATCGAGGAGGAGCGGAGGGGCGTGGTGGTCGAGACCCAGCGCCTCAAGCTCGAGGTCTCCAACCTTTGATCGGAGATGGAGGTTGCCCAGCAAGGGGCGTTCTCCTCCGAGCTCGAGGCCAAGGCGGCCGAGCTTGAGAGGACAGTTGCGGGGTTGGAGGCGAGGGCCACCGGAGCGGAAGCCAAGGCGGCTGAAGCCGAGGCCAAGAATGCCAGTCTTGAGGAGAAGCTGGCGCAGGTGGCTCGTGCGGGGAAAGACACCTTGGCCCATCTCCAGAGCGACCGTGACCGGGTTGATAAGGCCGAAGCCGAGGTCATCGCACTGCGGCAGAGGGTTTCCGACCTCGAACGGGAGAAGCTCGCCCGAGACATGTCTCTGTAAACTGGAGTTAGTGGATGGGTCGGGGGGCGAAAGATCCCCCCCTTGTAAAGACAAAATAATTTTTTGCTAAGTCTTATAGAGTTGTGTTTCTTTGGAAGACCTAGCTCGTTTGTTGGTCTGTGCCACCATTGCATACTTTGCGTGGGCTGCTTCCTGGAAGGGTCGAATAATACTGGGTACGTGGCGTGTGGCGAGCACGTTCCTGCAGACCCCCGTAATGAGACCCACCGCTTTTCGCTTGAACTACCCAGTTTAGGCTGACCGAGTTGTCTGATGCCCGATGTTAATCCAACCGAGGCCTCGCCCGAAATCACTCGGGCTCGGGCACGACTCGGGTTGACGGGCTGACCGAGCTAATTGATGCTCGAGGCCAATTTAACCGAGGCCTCGCCCGAAATCACTCGGGCTCGGGCACGACTCGGGTTGACGGGCTGACCGAGCTAATTGAAGCTCGAGGCCAATTTAACCGAGGCCTCGCCCGAAATCACTCGGGCTCGGGCATGACTCGGGTTGACATGTCTTGATGACTTGGCTGTGGGGAATTAGTCGGCTTGTTGCGACAGAGCGACTTATTGCGACCGAGATCATCCCTGGTAGTAATCTTAGGGGTCGCGACCTCCGGGTCCGGGAATGTCATCAGATCCGGGGCGCTCCTTGAGGACATTCACTGGTCGGTAGCGCAGGGGAATAGCCGGCTTACTCTGATAAGAATCGTTTTACTGCGGCCTCTGAGCCCAGGAATGCATCGGGCTCGGGATGCTGACGTCCCTGAGGCGAACCCAGAGAAAACGGCCCCCAACCGAGGCCTCGCCTGGCAGTACTCAGGTTTGGGCACAACTCGGACTGGTCGGCCTGGGATAGCTCAGGCTGGACCAGATTTTAGGCATTGGGTCTGACTCGGCGAGCTCGGGAATGCATCAAGCTCGGCAAGGCCCCCTCTGAGGGCGGTTTAGAAATTCGAACCTGGCCACTCGGCCCCGGAAGAAAGGTCGGCTTAGAACGACTGAGTCATCCCCGGTGGTGAATTCCCATCTGCGACCTTCGAGCCCGGGAAATGTCATCAAGCCCGTGTGGTCGACGCACATTCGCCACTTCCCGCCCTTCTTCTGCACAATTACAGGGTTGGCCAGCCACTCGGAGTAGTTGACCTCGCGAATGAAACCGGCCTTGAGGAGCTTATCGAGGTGCTCCCTAATTATCGCCGCCTTCTTGGGGGAGAAGCGCGCAGACTTCGACGCTGGTCTGCGGTAGGGCTTTGTTTGTAGTCTGTGCTCGATCACCTCCGTGGGACCCCGCATGTCCGCGGTTCCCATGCAAAAATGCCTTTGTTATCTCGGAGGAAGGTGACGAGCTCGCCTTCCTATTTGGGATCGAGCTGGGCGGAAATGCAGACACATTTGTCCAAGTTTCCTTCTTCGAGCTGCACGACCTTGGTCGGGCCGTTATACTGACGGCCGTCTTCACGGTGCCCTTCGGGGTGACCTCGGGACCTGGCTGGGGCAATATGCCGGCCAGGGCCTTTTCCTCGCAGCCGTGTGCTGCCTTCAGGTCGCCGCGGACCGTTATGAAACAAATAGGCTTTATTTGCATCGTCTCTTGAAAAAGACCTCTTATGAGCTTCTTGTTGGAAGAAGACCAAATATTTCTTATTTTCAAGTTTTCGGTTGCAAATGCTATATCTTGAAAAAGGGTGTTCGACTCTCAAAATTCCAAAGTCATTGTGATGAAGGGTTCTTGCTTGGATATTCATCAAATAGCAAAGTGTATCGTGTATTTAACAAAAATAAAGGTTTTGTTGAAGAAACTTGCGATGTTGAATTTGATGGAACTAATGCCTCTCAAGAAGAGCAAGAAAATTTGGATGATGTAGGTGAAGAAGGATTAAGATAAGCAATGAAGAACATGACGCTTGGAGACATAAAACCAAAGGAGGATAAACAAGATCAACCTTCATTCACTAAAGTTGAGCCTTCTACTTCCGCTACGCCAAGTCAAGTTCAACCTATTGATGTGGATGAAAAGGAGAGTGATCAACAAATTCACACTCTACCTCAAAGAATTCATCACGGGCTCTCCAAAGATCATCCAATAGATCAAATATTGGGTGGCGTTAGTAAGGGTGTTCAAACTCGATCTCGTGTCGCTTCTTTTTGTAAACATTACTCCTTTGTATCTTCTTTTGAACCTACTCATATAGATGAAGCTCTAGATGATCCAGATTGGGTAAATTCAAAGCATGAAGAACTCAATAACTTTGCCCGGAATGATGTTTGGACTTTAGTGGAAAGACCCAAAGAACACAACGTAACAGGCACAAAATGGGTATTCCGAAACAAACAAGATCAAAATGGTATAGTGGTAAGAAATAAGGCTCGGTTAGTGGCTCAAGGATTCACTCAAATCGAAGGTTTGGATTTTGGTGAAACTTTTGCACCCGTGGCTAGATTAGAAGCTATTAGAATCTTGCTTGTTTTTGCATCTTGTTTTGATATTAAATTATTTCAAATGGACGTAAAAAGTTTCTAAATGGAGAAATATCTGAATTGGTATTTGTTGAACAACCCCCCGGTTTTGAAAACCCTAAATATCCAAATCATGTTTATAAACTCTCTAAGGCGCTATACGGTCTCAAACAAGCTCCTAGAGCATGGTATGAGCGGCTTAGAGATTTTCTACTTTCTAAAGGGTTCAAAATTGGGAAGGTTGATACAACACTCTTTACAAAAATAATTGATGAGGAATTCTTTGTATGTCAAATCTATGTTGATGATATTATATTTGGTTCTACTAACGAAGACTTTTGCAAAGAATTTGGTGACATGATGTCTAGGGAATTTGAGATGTCAATGATTGAAGAATTAAGCTTCTTCCTTGGACTTCAAATTAAGCAACTCAAAAATGAGACATTCGTGAGTCAAACCAAATATGTTAAAGATTTACTCAAGAGGTTTGGCATGGAAGACTCAAAGCCTATCAAGACTCCAATGGCCTCCAACAGGCATCTTGATCTAAATAAGAGAAGTAAACCGGTAGACTTAAAACTTTATCGCTCTATGATTGGTAGTCTACTTTATCTCACCGCATCTAGGCCTGATATTATGTTTAGTGTGTGCATGTGTGCTCGTTTTCAAGCTTCCCCTAAAGAATGTCATTTAGTAGCTGTTAAAAGAATTCTAGGATATTAAAGCATTCCTCAAATATAGGGTTATGGTATCCTAAAGGTGCTAATTTTGATTTAATTGGATATTCGGACTCGGATTATGCGGGTTGCAAAGTGGATAGAAAAAACACCTCCGGAAATTGCCAATTCCTAGGTAGATCCCTCATTTCCTGGTTCCCCAAGAAATAAAATTCCGTAGCTCTATCCACCGCCGAAGCCGAATACATATCCGCCGGTAGTTGTTGTGCTCAATTACTGTGGATGAGGCAAACTTTAATGAACTATGGAATAGATTTTAAAAATGTGCCTCTATTATGTGATAATGAAAGTGTCGTTAAAATAGCCAACAACCCTGTCCAACACTCAAGAACTAAACACATAGAAATTCGTTATCATTTCTTGAGAGATCATGTTAGCAAAGGAGATATTGTGATTAGTCATATTAGAACCGAAGATCAATTAGCGGATATTCTAACCAAGCCTTTAGATGAAGCTCGGTTCTGTAAATTGAGGAATGAATTAAATGTCATAGATATCTCAAATGTGGCTTAAACATTTGTATCATGTTTGATTTTTATTGAATATTCTTTTAGATTTTATTTAATGCTCTTTAAATTCTTTAGATTTAGCACACATTAAGGGGGAGTATTTTTTTATAATGATTTTAATATATATGTGTGTAAATCTTTAATAGTGCTACATGTTTCAAAAAGAGCAAATTTAAATCATAATTAAGTCACAATTCCTGAAAAATTTTATATAAGGTTGGGTTGCCAATGTATATTTTAAATAAAATTTTAAAACCTTATAAGTTATTTTGTATTTTCTGGATATTTATTTGTCTTTTGGCTGTCTGTCCGGTAGCACCGCTCATACAAAGGCGGTAGCACCGGAGACCGGTACTACCAAAGAATCCGTGGTAGCACCGGATTAATCGGGTTTAGGGGTTAAGTCCAGTGCGGTGCAACCGGCTTCTTCATCCTTCGCACCGCACCGACTCTCTCTCTCTCCTCTCATTCTTGTTTTGTCTCCACTCAAAGATTATCAAGAAATCCAATCTTCTTCTCTTTCAAATCAATTTCTTGAGTTCCAAACCCTTCAGGTAACCAATCTCTCCGCTTTTTCTTATCAAAAATCCTATTTTTCTCATGCCCTAGTTTCCTTTTTCTTATCTTTAGGGTTCTTGTGGAATGTGGCAAAATTTGTGTCTATTTTGTTAAAATTTGTGGATGGAATGAGTGAAATAAAGATCATCTATGTTGGTAGATCAATTCTCTTGAATCAAATCACTCAAAACCACAAATTTTGTCAAAATTAGGGTTCAACCTCAAAAGGATCGGTGCTACCGATTTCTGTGCGGTAGCACCGCCCCATGTCCGGTGCTACCGGTCCAGCATGCACGGTAGCACCGCAGCAAGCTCGGTGCTACCGATCTAGCATGGGCGGTAGCACCGGGATTGCAGAAAATCTGCTCACAAATGTTGTTTTCCACAAGATTCTCCAAATCTAGGGCATATAACTTCGATCTTACTCCTTGAATTCCTCTCTTATATCCAGTAATCATGCCTAAGACCAGAGGATCTGGTTCTTACATAAAGACGGAAGCAAATTGAGGTTGCCCTCCTACTCATACAAGTGACAGCAACGATGAGTTGCCTATTGCTTCGAGACTTCAACGAGTCGAGAAGAGAAGCAAGCAAAAGGCTGATGAAACCTCAAGGAAATCTAAAGGAAAACAAGTTGAACCAGAATCGAGCAGTGAGAAGACAAATGATGATGGGTACATGGATGTTGATGAAGATAGGGATGCAGGATTAGGGGATGAACAAGAAAGCTTTGACAATTTTAATCCATCCATTGATCTGAGAAAAATCAAAGGTGATAATTTCTTGTCTCTTAGACAAGCCAACCAATATATGCTGCCTAGAAGTGCAACAGAGGATAGATTCAGGACCATTTTTCAGCAAAAAGCATATTATGAAATCTACAAGAACAAGGTATTTGCTGATCATAAATGGATAAATTGGGAGCATATTAGAAAGATTCCTTTGTTTGTTGGAGTTCCTGAGTTATTTCATGGTGCTAGGTTGTCATACTTTGTTAGTAAGAAATGTGACTACAATGATGACTTGGTGAGGCGATTTTATGCTACCATGCATGTCTCTGAAACCTTTGATGCAGTTACTTGGATGACAGATGCCGCAGTGCATACAGTTACAAAAAGTGAGATAGAGGAGGCATGGGGGATTTACCATAGTGGGTATCCAAACATTCACAGTGACAGAGTACTTCCCCTCGACAGGCAATTTCAATTCTATGATCCAGCTGCTTCAGTTAAGCGTCCAGGTAAAACGATGCATCTCCTTCCCTCATCCAGTCTCATCAACAGAATCATAAGGGTCACCGTTCATCCAAAGAGCGGCAACTTTGATGAGATCAGAGGATATGCTTGGAGCATCATGAACAAGATCACCTACAAACATAAGTTTGATGTGGTTGACTTTATGATCAGAGAGATGGTCTCTTTCGCAAGCGACAGAGGTAAAAGACTTTATTTTGCTCCTTTCATTATGATGATAATCAAGAAGGTGATCGGATATAGAGGAGGTTGCGGATGTGCTCACAAGCCATATCGACCCCGCGAGGTAGCTCCTCAGACGATCAGCCAACGAGATCAGTCCTCTTCCCAGCAGCCTCAGCCTCAGGAGATTCCAGAGGCAACAGAGATCCCTCACTCATCCCAGCATGTGTCTCATGATCAATTTCTTGACAGTTTAAAAAATGACCTTATGGATAGCCTGGCAAGTATGAGATCCGACATGATGAGTGGATTTGCTAGATTAGACGAGTCTTAGGCTCAGACCAGGCAGATGGTTGAGGAGGTCCGAGGACGACTGGACTCGATTGATTCATCTATCTCCGAGCTACGTTCATCAGTTCCCATCTTTTATCAGTGCTCTGGATCTCGTGCTCCTCCATCTACTCCGCCCCCTCCTCCTCCTGCTCCTCCATCTTCTTGATGCTTTTGGTATTTGATGCCAAAGGGGGAGAGTAAAAAGTGAAGATAAAGTGGAGAGTAGAAACTAAACTATGTGATGTACTATGTGGTTGATACTTTGTTGCTATGGATGTTGTTTTGAATGCTTGTTTGGTTAAACATTTGTGATACCTGTGGTTGTTGTGGTACTTATGGTTGTTTTAAATATTCTCATGCTCTTGCAAATTTATTACAAACATAAATATAATATTGTTGCTTCAATATCATTACTTGTTCATCCACGGACTCAATTCTTTAATAAAACTCTGTCAAAATTTTTCAAATTTCTCTTAAATGTGCAACTATTCACTCTCTATTAATATGCACATTTCTAGGGGAGTTATCGTTCTAAAATATCATGATTGAATAGTTTGATATTTCAAGATGCAAGAATCTAATTAACATTCAATCTCTTGAAGCAAAACAATTTTTTTACCTATTGATTCACTCAAAAAAAATTCAATTCAATTATCACTTTAAAGTTGTCATCAATTACCAAAAAAGGGGAGATTGAAAGCATCTAGGCACCCATGTTGTTTTGGTTTTGATAATTAATGACAACTTTGGTCAATGGACTAATATTTTCCTTGAGAATATTGAAAGTAGGTCAATCCCAGGATTGATGACCATGGAAATACCAAGGAAAGCACAAAGGGAAGATCAATATGTCAAGATCGTGAAAAGGTATAATTATAAGGTTCTTCTTCTAGTCTTTTGTCAATCTTGGAGTCTGGAGAAAATATCGGTTTACTAGAATTAGAGCCGTACTATAAAGAGGGATTTTGGCGATGTCACTTAGGGTTTAAAGGCTCAAATTACATATTCAAATGGTTGCTTGATGATATATAAGTTCCTAAATAGAAAATCTTTTTAAAACTAATCAAGTCTCTGGAAATCCGGTGCTACCGGCCATAGCAGCACGGTGCTACCGGGTGCGCGGTAGCACCGGCCCAGTAGAGCGGTGTGAAAATTCCAGAGAAGCTCTTTTCTGGGTTTTGGTAGCCTAGTGCTACCGCCCATGGTAGCCCGGTGCTACCGGACCATCGGTAGCACCAGACATTAAACCGGTGTGAAAATCACAGAGGGGTATGTTTTGGGCATTTTGGTAGCCCGGTGCTACCGCGCATGGTATCCCGATGCTACTGAACCAGCAGTAGCACCGGTCCTCAGCCCGGTGCTTAAATTCCAGAGAGATCAATTTTTGGCGAAACAAAATAAAAATGGGCCCGGTGCTACCGGCCCTATTTGGGCGGTAGCACCGGACCCTGTGTAACGGTCTCTGGCAAGTGCATTAAATGCATTGTTCTAGCCGTTGAAATGGAGCCCAGTGCTACCGGTCCTACATGGGCGATAGCATCGGAAAAACAGACTTGTGTCCATTTCGAGCTCCAACAGCTAGAAAGTTTGGTGGAGGCTATAAATACCTCCCCACCTGTATTCTAGAGGCTCTCTTGGTCCTTATTGATGATATTTGAGCTATAGCAAGTGTTCTCCACTCTTTTGTGCATTCAATTTCCATTTGTGAGTGTAAGAAGCAAGGTTGAGTATTGCATTTCGTGTTTGAGCCTTTAGACACCGATATTTGACCTCGAGCAAGCGTCAAGGTTTATTACTCTTGGAGGTTACCGCCTCCTAGACGGCTTGGTGGCGATCGTGCACGGTGAGTTTCTCAACGGAGATTGTGAGAAGCCCCGACAAGTTGTGAAGGCCGGAGTTCGCCTACCCGGAGCGGGGAAGAACTACATTAGTGATCGAGGAAGGCTCAAGCGAGTGGAGCCGGCTTGGAGTGATTCAAGTCACCTCAACGTGGAGTAGGGGAGACCGACAAGTCTCCGAGATCACGGGTTAAATTTCTTGTCTCCTATTTTATGATTTTTATTTTTCGTTGTTGAGAATCTATTTCATTAATAGCATATTCTTGGTAGTCTTTGTGCTCAATAGTGTTTTTGCTACGCTTGAATTGTCATAGTGTCTCACGTGATTGCTAAAGATATTTAGTATTTATTTGCAATTTGTATCTCTATATCTTAGGGTCATTCGTAATTACTAAATAGTTTCAAAAAATTTAGAAATCTCCTATTCACCCCCCCTAGTCGGTTGTCCTTGATCCTACAGTGGGTACATAAATTGTCGCTGGCCGAAACGTACAACGAAGCGGTGGCAACGTACGGCCCAAAAAGGAAGAAAGGCCCAAAACTACCACATACGCGTAGCTATAGAATTCGGTAGTAAATTGTTTCATATGTTATAGGAAAAAAGTTGATGTGCATATTAACAAGAACACGTACTGACTAGATAAATCAGAACATGTCGAGAACACGTTTTCTACTTTGTACTTGAATATGTTTTTACTTTGTTTCAACCATATCTTTTTAGTGGTAGCTCCGATTGATGAACTAATTTCACCGGTAGATTACTGACGACGAGAGGAACAACATGATATAAGTCTCACTAATAAACGTCACTTAAATCAAATTTTACTACTAAATAAAAACATCAATTTACTGCTATATGAACGTCAATATACTACTGAACGCATTACTAGTTGAAATAGAACGTGCCCAACCGACTAGATAATGCATTTACTAGTTTGTACACGAATATGTTTTTTCTTTTTTTAACCATAACTTGTATTCGCAGCTCCGATTGATGAACGAATTTCACCAGTAAATTACTGACGACGAGACGAACAATATGATATAAGGCTGACTAATAAACGTCGCATAAATAAACTTTTACTACCAAATAAAATATCAAATTACTACTGTATGAACATCAATTTGCTACTGAAACACATTACTAGTAGAAACAGAGGTGCCAAACTGACTAGATAATGCATTTACTAGTTTGCCGAACTTTATTCTTATTCATGAAAACCATAAGTACACGTTTTCAAAAATTCTCAAAAATTACCTTAGATAGGGGAGGATAGAACACTGTAAAATTTTAAGACCAAAATCAATATCAGCTGAAAGATATGAAAAAACAAAGAAGAGACAAATTCATGTACAAACTACAATACACATTAACTAGCTGGGTTAACCAACGCATGAACTAGTAACTTATTCGGTAGTAACTCAATCTGTTGTTCTATAGTAAAATGTATTTGTGATTTACTACCGAATTGGATTTAGGTGTGCTTTGCATGCGTTTCGGCGGTAAATTCATCAATTATTCTGTAGTAAAATATTTTGTGATTTATTAGCAGACTGCATTTACTAGTGTTGTTCGCAATGCATTAACTCACTATGTTTCGGCCAACGCGTGAAATTTACTTCCCCAGCCGAAGCGCAGAATAGCTATTCTACACTCGGAGGTAGAATAGCGCCACCGTGTATATATATATACATATACACACACATTTTACTTGATCTTTTCAAGTGAATCAGGACCAAGTCAGCCTGACCTGTTAGTTACCACTACTGATGACCTAAAAGGGTCACTAGCTCCGGAGATCGCATCATAAGTACCGTTAACATTATGTAATGGCCAGCGAAGTACAAGTCATCTTCATGCTCAGCCTAGCTGTTCGTAATTCTCATTAGAAAATGTGTGAAGTTAAATATCACGAGTTCATGACTTATGACTCATGAGCATAAAATAAGCATCGTATATGATGCAACGTAGGCAGTAAATGCTAGAAACCAAGAATTGAAGTGAGTGGTGCAAAGCGGTCAGGGTAGGCATGAGATGCATATATACTAGAATGAGAAGGTGGAAAACCAAATGCCATTAGCTCCTTCAAAAGTTATTGCGATTGGTCTCCCCAGGGTATCAGAGTATCAGCCTCGCGTCCACTCCGTTCACAAGGGCACGTATGGCAGTGGGGGCGTTGGATACTGCACCAGACGCTTAGGACCAATTTTCATGGAATTTTGGAGGATTTTAAATTTATTGCGAGATAACATGATTATATCTTCATATATTGAGATAACATGATTTTACCTTGATATATTGAGTTATTGACCATCCAAATCTGACCCGTCGGCTTGGATTGATGGAATGGTACTCCTCTGCCTAAAAAGGAGAGGACACAAATCCGCACAGGTGGCACAAGAGACAAGACCTACGATATATATAATCTGGAAGCACCATTGTGAAAAGCAAATCACAGAGGCATTACGTTTAAAATGCCTTTCCGTTTTGTTTCAGCAACCTCGAATATTTTTCAAAACAAATCGCTACCAGATTTGCTCCCCTAAAAAATCATGTACCGTACCCACATTAAACATAGATCGACGTGGTATCCGTACGGTCAATTTATATATAGTATAATTATCTATATATATATTCATCGTGTGCGCATAGAGCTCCCGGTTCTGCGCGCATGCCGTAACCCACATCGACCGACTAGTAAATCTGTTCAACTCATCCACTTAAGCTCATCCGACTAGAAAATATGTTCCCGTAGTTTGTATACAAATATTGTTTCTTTTATTTAGCTACATCTTCTTATTGGCAGCTCCGATTTACGATCAATTTTCACCAATTGCTTGCTGACAACGGTATCAACATAATGTTATAAGACTCACCACTAAACACCATATGAATTGATAGTAAGAACTATTGCTTTGGATAGTAAAATCTATTACACATTCTAAGAGCCGAGAAAAAAATGGCAATAGCATCAAATCCTGACTCAATTACTATTTTGTACATGTAATAATACTGTCTCAACATATTTTTAGACCTAACTACATCAAACAATACGATTATGGACGTTTACTTTTCCATCAATATATAATTATTATATCATAAGCTTGTTTCTATGGCCTATTCATTGAGTGATATCTAGCGGAGTACGTATTCAATCGTTTGTTGAATCAATATTACTATCTCAACGATATGCAGTTACGACGTTATATATATATATATATAATCGAAGCTGGAACGCCGCGATCAATAATCCAACTCATCCATGTATGCCCAACCGATTAGTAAATATGTTCCATAGTTTGTACAGAAATCTTGTTTCCTTTTATTTAGTTATATCTTTTTATTGGTAGCTCCGATTTATGATCGATTTTCATCAATAGCTTGCTGACGATGAGAGCAACAACATTATATACGTATCACCATTAAACGCCATATGAATTTATAGTAAAAACTGTTATATGGATAGTAAAATTTATAGCCGGACTAGTAGTAGGTCAGTCATTTTACTGTCTGCTAATAGTTTTTACTATTCTTATTATCAATAGCTATACATACATACATACATACATACATATACATATATATGTATGTATATACATACATACATACATATGTATGTATATATATATGTTATATCATTACATATATATATACATACATATGTATGTATGTTTTACTTTCCGCATATATGGATTTAACTAGACATTTTACTAGATATTTACAATATTTTACCGCATAAACAATGACGTAAAGGAGATAGTCAATCCATTTTTCAAACCGGTAATTTCTAAAACTACACTTATATACTTCTTGTCTTCTACAACCCATGTGCAAAGTAATAAATTGTCCATGCGCACATTACCATGCGAGCTCGGTCCTGTCTGCCTAAACTGGTGGCGTGTATAATAGCCTAAACTACGCCAAGCTACATAATAGCATATATGTGTGTATATGGGTTGGCGAAATATGGCACCATGGGGCTGGCCACCATGATTTCAAATGTGCGAATTCAAGACATATTCGAGTATATTTTTTAAAACTTCTAGTTTAAGGGTATATACCCATCTATAACAATTCAAATGAAACACATACCTTTAAAAATATATACTCGAATTCAAATATTTGAACGAATTTAGATCACATGTTTTGTTGATTTATATATAAAATTAGCACATACTTACAATCAAACTATCATAAAAAAGAACACTCTAGTTTGAATTTCAATCCAAACTTGTTTGAACTAGTTAGTAAACTTGTTAAATTCAATATCCTATGCATTTCGTATGCAAATACATAGAGGAAATACCTATTTTAGACCATGGTGCTCGAGCACCATGGTGCTCGAGCACCATGGTGCCTTAAGTAATTGTACTATATTTGTATGTATATATATATATATATAGGAAAAATATCTTCTACTCCTGGAAGCAGTTACTCCCACATCTGAAATACCATCTAAACGAATTTGAAGTACTCTTTTATTACTTTGGATACACTCATACACTAATTATAAGATACTGTAATGTCAGCCACACAAAAAAATTGCAAGGGGATTCGTGATTTTTAGCGTGTTTTGCAAATACCTTCATATATGCACATAAAAAGATTATGTTCAAAAAATATGCATACCACCTCTGAAAAATGTACATACCACCTAGATGGTCTTATATACTTGTATATTATGCATACATACCCTCCGTCGCACGACATACCCTATACGTTGTCAGATACGGTATAAGGAGTAACTACTCCCGAGAGTACAAAAGATTTAGTATATATATATATATGTGTGTGTGCGTGTATATACATGTATGTATGTATACATATACTTGTATATACACATAGTATATACATGTATATACATGTGTGTATATATATATGTGTGTATGTGTGTGTGTATATATACATACATATGTATATGTATTACGCACATACATATATATGTATATATGTATGTATGTGTATGCATGAATATATATAGATACAGATATCATATTCTATACATGCGTGTAGAATAGGATATTCTACGCGTCGGTCAGTTTTGCAGTCCAATCGAGTAGAGCGTTCCACTAATTTGCACTACAGAATTCGCGACCGAGCCTTGAAGATTAATCATTCAGAATTAATTTGCATGCATGTGTGTGACCGAGAGATGCAAAGATGTGTTTGCTAGTAATACATGAATATGATTTTTATTTGTTTTAGCCATAACTTTTTATTCGCAGCTCCGATTCATATATGAATTTCACCATTAGATTACTAATGACGAGAGGAACAACATGATATAAGTCTCGCTAATAAACGTCGCATAAATCAAATTTTACCGCCAAGTGTACATCAATTTCCTACTGTATGATAGTAAAATCTATGTATATCAATAGTAACATCTATGTATACGGATAGTAAAATATGTTTTATACACCGAAACTTAAATTAATGTGTTACTTTCGTCGTCAGTAAGCTACTAGTGAAAACGGTTTGTGAATCGAAACTGTCAATAAAAAGTTGTGACTAAATCAAAGAAAAAACATATTCATATATAAACTACGAAACACATTACTAGCGACATATGACTGACTAGTAAAAATATCTTCTGTAACGTGTAGTTACTGGGCAGGGGAAAAAGATCGCATAGGGAAAAAGGGTACAGGATCATCATCTGGATCACGCAAATCTGACGGAGGATAAATATCATCAGGAGGTGCTTCTCGAATTGTTTTTCAGGAGGATCAAGTGCAATTTTGCTCCGGTTTGCGCTGATAGCAGGCTTCACCAATTTGTCGAACTGAGGATCTTTTGGATTTGCAATCACTTCCAAAGGGGTTCTAAACAAGATGGCCAAGAGATTACAATCGGACCATAAAAATGAACAGGGACACTCACCGTCCATCGGTTGGTTCAGACCATGTGTTTAAGGGTTGATGAAGAGGTGATGACTCTGCTCTAGCATCCTGTATAATCATCACATCATACAAGCACAAAACCAACAATCACAGAGAGGGAAAAACCATGCAATAATACGAAGAACAAAGATGCCTACTCTATCTGATTAATTATGTCACCCAAGTCAAAATCATCGAGATTAAATCTTGGTGGCAATGTGATGGCCTCAATCGGTGCACGATTTCCAGTAGTTGGCAGATCTATTTGCTCAGAGGCGAAGGCAGTCCTCACAGTGGTCAGCATTTGGTTATAATCTTGAAAGAGGTAGTTCACCTTCCATGAATAAATGGGAACTAAACCGAGAAGAAGATGCCCTGGTAATCTCAGAGCAATTGGAACCTCGGGGAACACTACGGACTCTGGCAAAGCAAAGAGAATGTATTAGAAGAAAAGGAAACAGTTTTCAGGAAAAAGGTAGGGCTGTCTTTACGTCGTAACCATTGTATTAAATGGTGAAAGGGTACAACACTACAAGTACATGAAAAGAAAAGAAAAAAGAAAGTTGAAAAGTAAAAATGATGGGCAAAGAAGAAACAAACAGCAAACACAAGAGAAACTAGAAATATGTGATGCAATAGGTGCTGAGACAGAGATTTATAAGTTCTACCTACAATAGCAGGATGAGCATAAATTGTGATGAACACTAGTTCAGGTTCAGCCTTCTACAGCCAGGAATGACCTGCTTGCCTAGCGGGTCTGATGTTATGGACAGGTTGACCTAGTGGGGGATAACATTATCATTTGCTCATGTTGACCTAGTGGACATGTTGACGAGAGAAAAAATGGAAAAAAAAAAGAAATTTAAGCAGATGGTAATATAAGCAGCGCCTCATAATAAAAGGCACGAAAGTAGCTTGCAATAAAATAGTGCTAGAGGAAAGATAATTAGCATAATTGGGACAGTGCATCACCATTTTCGTAATGTATGTATAATAATATAATATAATATAATATAATATAATATAATATAATATAATATAATATAATAACTATATATAAAGCGGAGAGATTTAGAGCTCACAGGCACGCCACTTCAGCGATATCGCGAAAAAGCACTCTAAAAAATTTAAAATCGTGTTTAGGTCCTCCGATCGATTTTTAGAAGAAAGGATCCGAAAAATGAAATTACTTTTAGGTCCTTCTGCGGTTTTCGTTCAGGTTCTCCGATGATTTTTAGCCGAACGGACCCCGAAAAAATGAAATTACGTTTAGGTTTCTCTGCGGTTTACGTTTAGCTCTTCTCGACGGTTTTTTGCGGTGTGGACCCGAAAAAAAATATGTCCGCGGTTTTCTAAAAAAAACACTGATTCGCCGAAGGTTTATAGCAGTCTACTGATTCCTCGATGGGTCATACCAACTTATTTTTTAAAAAAACACGAAAATCGAAATTACGTAAAAAAAGTATAAATCCCTCTGCGATTTTCTCTAAAAAAACACTAATTCACCGAAGGTTTATAGCAGTTCACAGATTCGCCGACGGATCCTACCGACCTATTTTTTAAAAAAACACGAAAACCGACATTACGAAAAAAAAAACTAAATGACGTTTAAATTCCTCCACGATTTTCTAAAAAAAATCCACAGATTCGCCGACGGCTCTATCAACCCAATTTTTTTATAAAAAAACATAAAACCGAAATTACGCGTTTTTTTAGAAATATTCGTCGGACCGAATTTCGCACGGCGTAGCATCGCACGACCGAATTTCTCAAATTTCGCATGTCGCAGCGTCATGCGCCGAAATTCCGCACGACGCACGTAGCTCGTGACCATGGCAGTAGATCTAAACAAGAGGGGAAACAAGGTTGCCATCAAAAGTCGAAATTTTTACTATTCTAGCTCGATTGAAATTTTTCTTTCCGCAATTAGCACCTGATCGAAAAAAATATCAAAAATAGCCTCTCTACAGTGAATTTCCGCGCACTGGATCCGCGGGATTTTTATTTTATTTTATTTTATTCGTTTTCGCGGATCGATCCACGGATTTTTAAATTTTTTTACCAAGTTCAGTGATTGCGTCATTGAAACTCATTTTTAAATTTTTGGACTTCCGGTGTTTGGAACATTGGAAGTCCGTGGGCGGGCAAAATACTTAGGATTTCTTATTGTACTGATTGAACTCGACAAATTCTTGCCCTGCATAAGCAAAGGAAAAGAACTAAAAGAAGTGAAAGAACTTATCTTTAGTGGATGTGGTGGCATGTGCTTCTTTTTCATTGAAAGGAGAACGTGGTCCGCTTTTCTTTCGCTGCTCTTTCCTGGATTTCTAGTGGAATCCTCTTCTCCACCCCGCGATCCATAGTTTTTCAAGAAACCCTGGTGGTACGCGCGGTGGAAGTTCGTTTGTAAATTTTCGTGGGACATCATCGACGTCGAAAAATTTCCAAATTTTTTGTGGAGGTTCTTGACAATCAATGTAATTTTCATAAAAATTTCAGAAGTTTATCACATATGAGTAATTTTTAAAAATTCGAACACCGCAACTGTCTTGATGGGGGTGGGGTGGTAGGGGTGATGGTAGTGCGTTTAGAAATTTTTGTAGGACTCTATCGATGTTGAAAAATTACAAAAATTTTTGTACAGGTTTTTGACATATCATTTAAATTTTCATAAAAATTTCAGAAGGTTATCACATATGAGTAATTTTTTAAAATTCAAACATTGCAACTGTCTTGATGAAACGCTGAGAAGTAAGTTTGAACCGAACGGAGAATGAAACAAACCACGTTAGAAAATTTTGAAACGTTTGGGCTATAGTTATGATGCGTCATTAATATTTCCATAAAATTTTCTGACGATGAACAAGCTTTATGAATATTTTAAAATTCAAAAAGTGCTACTTTCCTAATTAAAGCCATGCCGGCAAAATTGTACCAAATTAAAAATGGTGTATACCACTTTATAAAATTTTGAATTTTTTTGTGTATGTTTTTTATGCTCGGTTTAAATTTTCTCAGAAAAAAATTCAAAATTTTATAAAGTGGTATACACTATTTTTAATTTGGTACAATTTTGCTTAAGATGGCTTTAATTACTAAAGTAGCAATGCTTGAATTTTAAAATATTCATAAAGCTTGTTCATCATCAGAAAATTTTATGGAAATATTAATGACGCATCATAACTATAGCCCAAAAGTTTCAAAATTTTCTAACGTGGTTTGTTTCATTCTCCGTTCGGTTCAAACTTACTTCTCAGCGTTTCATCAAGACAGTTGCAATGTTCGAATTTTTAAAATTACTCATATGTGATAACCTTCTGAAATTTTTATGAAAATTTAATTGATATGTCAAAACCTCTACAAAATTTTTGAAATTTTTCAACGTCGATAGAGTCCTACAAAATTTCTAAACGCACTACCATCACCCCTACCACCCCACCCCATCAAGACAGTTATGTGTTCGAATTTTTAAAATTACTCATATGTGATAAACTTCTGAAATTTTTATGAAAATTACATTGATTTGTCAAGAACCTCCACAAAAATTTGGAAATTTTTCGACGCCGATGATGTCCCACAAAAATTTACAAACGAACTTCCACCGCTGCATTCACCCCACCCCACCCCGCCCCGTTCACGAACTTCCAGCGGTTCCAAACCGCTGGAAGTCCAAAGAATTTTAAAAAATGAGTTTCAGCGGACGCAGTCCGCTGGAACTTGGTAAAAAAAAAAATTAAAAAAAATCCCGCGGATCAGATCCGCGAAAAACGAATAAAATAAAATAAAATAAAAATCCCGCGGATCCAGTGCGCGGAAATTCACTGTAGAGAGGCTATTTTTGATATTTTTTTCGATCGGGTGCTAATTGCGGAAAAAAAAATTCAATCGAGCTAGAATAGTAAAAATTTCTCAAAAGTCATGTTCTTAAAAATGTTACACGCGAAGAACTAGAGGATCGACTAGTCAACAAAACACAGAAAGCTATACAAGTAAAAGAAATCGGTGTTTCTGCATTAACTGCAAACCTCAAATCTCGTAAAATTATCCAGAAAGAAAAGATATGGGTTCAATCAAGGCACGAAAAAATATATCCACAAAAACTGCGAGACGGACCAAACCTGAACTGTGCCCAACAAGTCACACGAGAGAACAAGGAAAGAAGCGATCTTAGATCTTTGCACGGCCGACCTGCGTAGGAGGGGATGCTGCTGCAGTCGACCTGGGGCTTCTTCATCTTGCGCTCGAGGTGAGCGGCGATCCACACCGGTGCCCAGCGGGCTCTTCGGCGCCAGGATCGCGTGCGAGTAGAACATTCTCGACGGCGTGGGGGGAGCGGAGCGTCTTTGTCGCTCTAGCGATGGAGGTTGTGTTTTTTTATCTGGGCTGAAATTGCTTCGCATACTACATTTCTTGTACAATGCCATATCACGTGCGACAACGAATTCCGAACCTCCCAAATCCAAGCCCACGTAGTAGCGATGATCCACCGGCTCCAAACACGACTCTACATCAAGGCGAGGGCGAGGCGGCGCCCGGCCGTGCCAGGAGAAGTGCAGTAGAGAGGATTTGAAATCACTGTATTTCTTTTTTTTAAAAAAAATCTAGGAACTCATGTATGTATTTACAAATTTTTCATACTTTTCTACAGTGGAAGGCGCGGCAAGTGAATATAGAAAGAGAAATATATATATATAGCATTAGCACGGTCTATGCCCAATTCCGACTTCGAGAAAAAATACACAATAGATTATGAGATATAAGCCTTATTTGTTTGGGTTTTTTTACTGATTTAAAAGCTAAAGCCTAAACAAATGGGTAGCTTTTTATCAAAAGCTATAAGCCTCCCAAAAACTAAAAGTCAAAAGCCATCGGAGAGAGTCTTTTTTGTCTTATTGAGGGTTGGTTTTAGACTAATACCACTAAAGTTAAAATAAAATTACCCACCGTTATCGTATATAAAAGCCGATAACATTTAAACTATTTAAGTAAAAAAAACTAACTTTAAGTTATAAGCTAAAATAACATAAGCCTACATAAGTAGGGCCATATTGTAAGATCACTTATCCTATGTGCCTACACAAATTGATCTCCCACTAACTTCAATAACTGCAAGCTAGCCTATGGCCAAATGACTAGGCATACAGATATGCACTCAACCCACTAGGGTTCAAATCCTAAACTTGACGCTGATGTACATCAGTTTTATGAGTACATATATGCATATGTATTCAATGAAAAAGTACGTGCCCACACCCTGTGAAGCCTTGAGTCACTTCATATGTAGGACATGCAGTTATGTGCATGTACAGTGTGTGTGGTGTGTTAAGTGTATGCACCTTGTACTAAAAAAACTCCATCAACTGTAATTGGTGCTAATTTTCTCCTCTGGTGTAGCCACTTCATTTGTATACTCCATATATTAAATCCGCAAGGATTCTTGGCCTCCGCGCACCACGCCGTTTCCAGCCGATGCATTCGCTCCACGCTGCGCCACATCGCCAGTTTGTGCCGCCGTTTATACGGGTTAAGTATTTTGTCCAGCCCGTTTGAACGCTAACGCGCCGTAGCGCGATGGAATGGTCTCTCCATGCGAACGCGAGGGCGAGGCTTCGAGTCCCGGTCGCGCGTGCGTGTCAGCCAAGCGATTTTTGCTACACGACGTGTGGCAAGGCCACGTGTCGTGCCCGTGCGTAGGGCTGTTTTTTTGCAGAGAGGCCCCTAGAAATTCCAAAAATTACACGCAAGTCCCTTTTTTGTGGAAAGGCCCCCAGAAATTACGCGCAGATCCCTTTTTTGCGAAAAGCCCCTCAACAAAACCAGAATTCACCCTTTTTTTGGAAAAGGCTCCCACAGTTTTTTAAAAATACGTACAGAATCTCTTTTTTGGGAAAAGACACCCAAAATTTTTAAAATTACACACAAGACCCAAAAAACCGAAATACGCCCTTTTTTGTGAAAAGGCCGTCCAAAATTTTCAAAATTATGTAAAAGACCCCTCAAAAATGTAGAATTCACCCTTTTTTTGGAAAAGGCACTCCAAAATTTTGAAAACTGCTCAGCAAAACTGGAATTCGCCCTTTTTGGAAAAGTCCCCCAAATGTTTTTAAAATTACATGCATATCCCTTTTTTGGAAAAGGTCCTTCAAAATTTATAAAATTACATACAAGGCCCCAAAAAGACCCGGAATTCGCCCTTTTTGTGAAATGGCCCCCCAAAATTTTTAAAATTACGTAAAGGACCCCCAAAAAAAATCCAGAATTCACTTTTTTTCTTTTTGGAAAAGGCCCTCCAAAAATTTGAAGATTGCGTATAGATCTCTTTTCCCTGAGAAGACCGAAAAAGGGGAAAGACACCCGAAGATTTGGGAAATTACATATAGATTCCTTTTTCTCGAAAAGACACCCAAAAATTCCTGGTTTCGCAATCTTTTTTGTAAAAAACCTCCAAAAAATTTTAGAATTGCGAGAAGACCCTCGGAAATTATTCTATTGATGCGTGGTCACGTTGCGGCTGGCGCGGAACCTTTTTTGTAAAAAAAAAAAGCCTCAAAAAAATTTTAAATTGCGAGAAGACCCTCGAAAGTTATTCTATTGATGCGTGGGCGCGTTGCGGCTGCACGCCGTGCCCACGCATCTAGTTGTTTTCGGCCCTACAACGAGTAATGAGAGTTACACATCGGATAGGAATGGCTATTTTGATTTATCCTAGTGGCACCATAAATTCGTACGAATCACTAAAACAGGCCAGTGGACGCACAAGACAACCAGTCAATGCACCTGCCTCACGCCATTTGAGGAGGAATTGCTGGTAGCGGGGACGGAGTCATAAGAGGAACAACACGGAGAGGAAGGAAGCAGCCGCCACCGAAGCCCGAAGGAGAGCGAACGGAAGCCGCGGGAAGACCACTTGACGAAGAACATCCATGTGGGGAGGCCAACGGGCAAGGGAGATGAAGATTGGAAGAGTAGTTGCAGCGCACAGGGTTGGTGAACCTGATTTGTATCGCACCCTTAACCCCCTTCAAAATAACCCTGAAAAGAACATCTAGTAACATTTTTTTTTTCATACTAAGTATGGTAGATACAAGAGTCACGAACTTCATCTCAGCTTACTGAATCGTGATCGAATAGTTACATTTGACACTAATTGGATGTATCGATTTTAATTTATTGTTTGCTGCACCGAAGAGCTCCAATATTTGCAAGACCAAAGTTAATGTATGGTGTTGTTCCTTTACAGATCATACGCAGGTACAAAGTTATGCCTGAGAGATTTCCAATGGAACGTCACTATGAGCAGCACTTTGGTGGAGGTTCTTTCTCAGGCTCATCGTCGACTATCAAAATGCCCTTCTTTGGATGAGCTGGTGATAAGCCATCTGCACTGTTTTTTCTTTTCTCTAATAATCCTGCATGTCAATGGTGATAAAGTAAATAGCAATTTACCAAAACACAACTTGATAGCTTGAAAGCAAACCACCAATCAATGAAAGTTACATGATTTTCCAACCCCCAAAACGAAGGAATAGTTCCATGTTTGTCAGAAACTTTTGTGTGATTCCAATGCCCAACATACAAGCATCAATAAGAACATTGCTGGTTTTATGAAGTAACTGATTAATTCTCACGCTATAAGTAAAAAAACATTCCAGTGGACAAAGTACATAACTGGAAAAACATACCCTGATATAGATAGTGTACAATGGCAAAAATGCGAAGCTCAATAATAAGAAAGAGCAAATATAAAACAAAACTTACGTTTTGCTATATCACTGAAGACATCATCGATTCCAGTCCCTGCTTTGGCAGAAGTAACAAAGAGAGTTGCCCCGATACTTTCTGCATAGCTGCAGATGCACTAATAACAGTTACTTAAATGTAATAATTCCAGAACAGACTATATAAGAACTAAAGAAGGCCACCTACAAAATCAATATTAAAAATTTGAGAATAGCGAGAGTGCCATTGCGGTATTGCCAATTGTCATATGTTGCAACTATACTCACAAATCTGAATTGTTTAACCAATACATACAGTACATCGCAATGTTATTTTCTTTCTTTTTTACTTTAAGGACAAATCCTTGAGTGTTCATTGTACACAGTACATTGTGTGTGGCAGACAACAAACTGAATAGCAACAGTGCCAATGTACTGGAACTACATAAAGCATTTCTGCAGTGTTCATTTTCTTTCTTTCTTTTTTACTCGACTACCAAGAACTTGTATTGCAGAAGAGCAAATCAAAGAAGGTGAAACTCCAAACTATTAGCCTCAAAACCTGAATACTGAAAATTTAATGAAAAATAACCTATTTGCAGAGTTCCATGGAAAAGAAATGGCAACTCCACAAATAGATATTTATACTGGCTCTGGCTTGTGATGACATAATTAGCCCAGAGTTGGGCTGGAATCAGGCTAAAAAAATATATAAATATTGGTCATATGCTTAATTATAACAAAGAGGAAAACCTTGTTGCATCTTGAGTGTCTATGTTCTTCAATCTAACCAGATCACCTTTATTTGCGGCAATAGCCATAACAATATCCTTATTTGCCATTTGTTTAAGCTCTTTCACCCATTTTGTGACGCGAACAAAAGTATCGGTATCTGTGATGTCATATACTAATAGTGCAGCTGCAATGATGAAAAGGAGATCGTGAGGAAAATAGATCAGTGTTGAATTATCGATCCACATATTTATATTTTCTGATCGAAATGAGTAACAAGAGGAATGCACCATCTGCATCACGATAGTATATAGGACCTAGCGCATGAAACTTCTCTTGTCCAGCTGTGTCCTGTAAACCAAGAAATATGGTAAATATTATCAAGTGCCAACAGTAACATGGCAATGCCTTATTATATTCTATAAAAGAGGCAATAACTGGTAACTATAATATTTCTGTTGAAGGCACAAATTAACTAAGGATAGGACAAAGGTTTCTGATTTCAGTATTCTGACAAACATTTCAGATAACTGTGCAGGATACCCTGGAGCTATGGATATAGATTTTGACAGTAAAAATCTCGGTCAGAACTTAGAACTACTCTGTAGCATTCTTACTAAACTCTCCAAAAAAGAAATCGCATGTAGTGTACCTAAAAGTGAAGGTCCAACCAATTGATTGCGTATAATATCGATGTATTTATTTTTTATACGTAAAAAATAGATCCAAAATCATTCCCACTGCCACAAAAATTGTGGCTCAAACGATTTTCCTTGCTAACAATAAAAGTTTTTGCATAACCAGAAATAACCATGGTTACCAACTTTCCAATAAAGCATTATTTCATGACATAAAACTAATATTTAGTCAAGAAATGCACACATAAAAATGCAGAAGCATTATTTAGTCATGAACCATATCTAAATCCCATATGATATTGAACTCTCATTCCTCATAAACTTAGTAAAAAAGTAGCCATATTAGGCTGCAGCCTAGAGGAGCCAGTGAGTCACAAAATACGGTATAGATTCACCCCCCCCCCCCCCTTCTGAAATTAAGAAACAATTTCCTTTACAAAAATGTGCAGCTGAAATTAATGCATATCAAAGAGATGACAACGCACCCATATAGAGAGTGTAATAGGCACACCTTCAACAACAAGGCGCTTTGTCAAATAAGAAGCTTGAACTGTTGCTTCCTGTTTGTCTGAGAAGACATTATTCACATAACGCAGAACAAGAGATGTTTTCCCTACTCGCCCTGTAACAAGGGAAAATAGCATAACAGTATTAAAGGTTGTTGATTTGTGTGGAAAAACTGGAAACGTATTCAACAGTACAGCTATAGATAAATTTGCATATAATCGAGTACCTGAACTAGGACCAGTTTATTCAACTTAAAGCTCAGGTTTGTCACTCCTGTTGCTCTTCTCTGACTAGGATCTCACTTATACGGCAGACGGTCAATTAATATATTATCAGACAGCTTAAACACCTCTTCCATAGAAAAGCAGAAACCAGTGAGAGTAGCTCACTGTCACAGGCCTTAAGGGTTTGCTAGGGCTTATAAGCTAAGCCTAATAAGTCGGCCTACAGGATAACCCCAATAAGGAAAGCATGCCAACATGACAATAACACTGCTTGTTTGTCTAGTAACGCCAATGCATCACTAAGAGTCCATAGCTCCATGTTCCCATCAATTTTTAGCCCAAACCAGTGACCATCCTGATAGTACCGTATTATCATGCTACCCTTGCTAGTCTCAGCCGGACTAACATGCCCATCCATAATCTGTGCCCACTCCCGACAAATATACCAAAACGAAGCTTGTACTGTTCTTCCTTCTAAACACCTTTACATAGTAGTAGACAATTTTTTCAGAAAATCACCCGCATGATTCCATCATAAAAGTCCATCTCCTAACCCCCACTGTCCCCGCCAATGCTGCTAGTACTAATCCTCTTTCTATTACATAAGAACAACAACTGTCTGTTTATTTCACTCTTTATCAAACCATCCATGCAATCAGCTAAGATACACAACAACACGCCTAGAACTGCACGGGGTAAGACGTAAACCAAAGACTATTATAGCACGCACTAAAAGAGGGGGAAAACATAGACAGAACAAGCGAGATTCTCCCGAATAACGCAGTGACTCCCTGATGTGCGCTAAAATCAAGCGGGGGATCGTAATTCGGCACAAATGCTCACGCTTCTGCTATGAGTGTCCTTGGGGATCCGCGGGGGCGTACCGTCGCCGAGGAGGACGAGCTTGAAGGAGAGGCTGGGCGGCCTCGAGCCCATCGGCGGCGAGAAGTGGAGGCCTCTAGATTCTAGAAGGTTCCAGAAACCCCCAGATCGGCTTGCTTGCTTGGGAAGGGTGCTACCTGGATTGGATGGAGACGTCAGACGTGTGGAGGCCGAGTTCACCGTACACCACGGACGGTCTTAAAACATTTTTTAATGCAAATTGCAAAAGTGTATCACGAAATATTTTTTTTTGCGGAAATATACCCCTATCGCCCGTTGGTCGGGCGACAGGGGCTAGTAGCCGTACCAAAAATCGACAAGTGGCCGCTGCAGCGCACGTCGCCCTGCCCAAGTGCGACTGCACTGAAATCGACGAATGGTTGGACGACAGGGGAGCGGGTGGCCTCAGAGCCCAACCGAGGCGACTAGACCGGAAATAAAAGGAGGGGCGCGGTCGGCCGAGAGAAGAGAAACGGCAGAGAAAAAAGAGGGTGAGGGTGAAGAGAGAAAAAGAAAGAGAAGGGAAGAAGAGAAGAAAAGCGGCGACTGCGCAGGTAATTTTTTTTACGCTCTATTTTATGTAGTTTAGGGTTAGGATTAGGGTTAGGTTAGTACTAATTAGTTTCGTGGTTTTTTTTAGGAAGGTTAGGGTTAGATGTAAATATTTTCGCGGTTTAATTTGTGTAGTGTTTAGGGTTAGAGTTAGATGTAATTAGTTTCACGGTTTATTTTGTTTAGGGTTAGATGTAAATATTTTCGCGATTTATTTTATTTAGTGTTTAGGGTTAGATGTAGTTAAAAGTAGTGTTCATATTTTTAGTAATTTAGTGTTTAGGGTAAAGATAGCCCATGAACAAACAAAACATGAGTAATTATGTACGCAAAACATACGATTATTTTCGTTGTACATACAGTCAGTTACTCTAGTTATTTTCGCGATTTATTTTGTGTAGTGTTTAGAGTTAGATCTAGTTAAATGTAGTATTTATTTTGTTTATTGTTTAGGGTTAGATCTAGTTAAATGTAGTGTTTATTTTGTTTAGTGTTTAGGGTGACGGCTTTAGCAACATCCGATTTGTTTAGTTGTGTAGCAAGAAATCATGGTAGTGTTTAGTAAGAAAATGTAGTTCAATCTAGTTATTTTTTTAGTAATTTAGTCGGTTTGTGGAAACGCATGTACATAATAGTTTTTACGAATAATAATATGTTTTTACGGTTTTTACAGATAGATGTCGATAGATATGTTTTTTTACATATAGAAGTGCACGTATATATATTGTTAGGGCTGTAGATATTTTTTAGAAATACAAGTGCAGTGATGAATATTTTTAGTAATGTAGATATTTCTCGCAAGTGCAGATATACATACGTATACTTTATAGTACTTTTTATGAAGAATAATTAATTCGTGTGGTAATGAATAGGTTCGCAGATATGTCAGAACGAGTTCCATTTAGAATCTTTTATGGAGAAGGGGTTGTCATGTATGGTTCGGAGGGTGCGGATCTGAGTAACTTTCAGTATGTAGATAGAAGTTTAAGTAGGGTCGAAGAGCGGACATTTGCTTCTGTGTTGAATTGGTTGTATTATACGTTTCGGATGGAACAAGAGAAGTGGCAGCTCAAGTTATCTTGTCTTTGCACCATGCGAGATGATCCTGTTTATTGAGAGTTGGTTGAGCTAAAAGGAACTGCATCTTGGAGGTCATATGTGAAGGGGGCTGGGCAACGTGGATGGTGTCGGGTGCTTTTGGTGCAAGCGTATGAAAGGGCTATTGCACCGCAGCAGCAGCTGGACGCCGGTGAGCATAGCGAGGCTCAAAATGACTTCACTTATGGTGACACTGAAATTGGGGAGTCTAGCCGGGAGCAGCATGTTCAGGGTTGCAATGAGGATATTGGCTACCAGACTGGTGAGCAAGTTGAGATTGGGGAGGATGAGGGAAACATTGGGCAAGATGCACGGGGGCAAGTAGACGAAGGTGAGGAAATTGAGGAAGTAATAACACATATGGAAGAGGAAGACCTTGAATATGAACAAGTAGAAGTGGAAGACGCGATAACTCGGATGAGGAAGATGAAGATGAAGATGTTGAGCCACTTGTGCAAGCAGATTGAGCACGATCAATTTAATAACACTGTTGTGAATGAAGGCAATAATACACCTTGGCAAGATAGCGACAATGAGGTGAGACCTAACAACATGTACCCACAAAAGAGGCAGGCAGGATGCTATCAAAGATTGGGCCTTATCACTAAGAAGAACTTTCAGGGTTAAGAAGTCCACCCCAACCGCTACAACGTGGTGTGCGAGATGCAGGGTGCCCCGGAGAGTGCACGCGTACAAGCCCAAATGGGGCACCCATCGCTATGTTTGAAGGTTGAACAACATAGTTGTATGATCGAGAAACCCTAGTGGCTCACAGAACTCGTCTTCGGGTATATCGCGAGTGTCATGTACCGGAGATAGTTGAGAACCCGAATTTTGAGCCCGTGATATTATCCGAGCAATTGAGAAGCATTTGAAGACACAATTAGCTACGGAAGGCATGGCGCGCGGCGAAGTCCTTGAAAATGAGATTTGGGAAATTTGAAGACTCGTACCATAATCTGCCCATACCGCTCGGTTGCATTCGGGAAGAAATCACGTACTTTTTATGATTATCGGGATCGTCCGTCAAGGAAGTGGCCAACAAGAGGCATCTCAAGAGAGTTTTCTTCGATTCGAGCATGCATTAGGGCGTTCTATCACCGCCGTCTATTGTTGTGTGTGGACGGCACATTCTCGACCAAAAATACAAAGGACAAATAATGATACAATTTGTGGGCGACGCGAACAACCAGTTCACTGTTGCCTTTGCCTTTGTAGAAAGCGAGAACTATGAGAGTTGGCGTGGTTCGTGCGGAACTTGAAGATTGGGGTGGTGAAGACTCGCCAACATGTGTGCATCTTGCATGACGTGCATCTTTGGTGCGCTTAGTGCCATCGACGGTTGCAAGCAGGGAAGAGGAGCCATTTCTCGGTCGACTTGCAGAGCCGATGGTGCATGAGGCATTTGGGCGCGAACTTCTATAAGCGGTTCAAGAACAAGGAACCGATGAACATGTTCAAGAGGCTATGTAAGGTAACCAAGATAGCAAGTTCCGTACTCTTTGGAAGAATCTTGATGAGCTAACAAAAAACACAAAGAGACTACTAGCGATTGTAACACGAGAGAGCAGCGAGCCTTTATTCCCTCGCAACAGAAGATGAGGCGACGAGTCGTCGTCATGCAAAGGCCGATCAAATGTTTCTGATTTGGATAAAGCACGAGCCCAAAGAGAAGTGGTCATTGTTACATGACACACATGGTGCTAGATACGGTGTCATGACGACCAACTTGGCGGAGGTGTACAACTGGGTAATGAGAGGGATGAGGTGTCTCCCGTTAGTAGGAATTGTCGAGGGAGTGCTGCGGGGTACAACCAAGTATTTTGTGGATAGGCATAAAGTCAAGTAGTAATGAGAGATGAGAATGCCTTGTACTCAAGCATGATAAGTAAATACATGGATGAGAAGAGTAATAAGGCGGGCAAGCATAGAGCTATCAAAGTAGGTTCACGAACACCGCGCTCGAGGTGATATGCGAGATAAAGGACTGCGGGAACAAACCGTAAGGTTATCACCCAAGAGTGCATCTTGCGGTGAATGTCAATGCTCGTAACAAGCCCCTCCTGCTGTACTGCACCATGTTCTCATGTGATAGCTGCATGTGCATTATTTGGAATGCGACCGGTACATATCTATCTGAATATTTTACAAAGGAAAAGGTGATGGAAACTGGGCGAGGAGTCAGATGGTTATAGTGTTGTCGATTCTTTCACCACAACCTCCGTGTCGATGAAAGGTTCGGGTCCTTGACTTTGATGCAAGATCATACAAAGGAGGTCGCCGCAAAACCAAAGCGATCGGGAATGATATGGATGAGTCCGAAGCGGTATGCGCGTGAAGAAATGTTCACAGTAAGCGAACATGTCACACGCTCAAGAACCGCCACCACATAACGAAGAGGACGAAGGAGGAGATGGCAACCCGACGGCGGGGGAAGGATCGTCGTCTGCAAGGCGTGGTGGACAACGTCGTCGGACTACCGGAGAAGCTGTTTGAACTATTAGATGCTATATGTCAAACTAATATTTTGTTTATGTAATGTGCGTTGCAATCTGTTTTAATATAATTTGATGATGTAATGTGCGTTGTAATCTGTTCTAATATATTTTGCTGATGTAGTGTGCGTTGTAATCTGTTTGATTAGAGTTTTTGGACGCTTGTGTATTTATTTGTACGTATTTGGTTCGATGTATTGTTCTGATGCTTGTGTATTTATTTGTACGCATTTGGTTCGATGTATTGTTCTCATGTTTGTGTATTTATTTGTACGTATTTGGTTCGATGTATTGTTCTGATGCTTGTATATTTATTTGTACGCATTTGGTTCGATGTATTGTTCTCGTGTTTGTGTATTTATTTGTACGCATTTGGTTCGATGTATTGTTCTAATGCTTGTGTATTTATTTGTATATAACTTTCTTTTTTGTAATTTGCAGGTATGGCTCACCAGGCTGTGGATGACGACTGGCCCTTTGAGTTGTTGGACCCAGTCGTTGACGGTCGTCACCGTGCACATTTCGCCACCGCTTCAGCAGAGGAGGGACAGGACCCTCAGGAGCTGGGCGTGCTACGACCGAGGCCACCGCGGGAGCTCTGGACCCTCGATCCACGTTGGACCCCTGTAACGATTTATCTTTTAATTTCAAAATATTCCCAATGCAAGATCATAACTGCTTTAATTAACTAGTGCGGTGCTCATATTAATCTAATATTTGCTTTCAGAGGTCGCGAGCAAGCAGGATTGCCGCCACCGACACGGATGTTGGAGGCGCACGCAGTGCGCAGGGAGGGAAGCGAGCCACCGGTTCCGCTTGTGAGTCCCTTCACCGCTCTGGTGGATCGGTGGAGACCGAAACGCACACCTTCCACTTACCGCCGGAGAGATGGCGATCACTTTGGAGGACGCCTCCTACCTCCTCGGTCTCCCGATCGGCTGGTGACCCGTGGTGCCGCAGACGCCGACGACCGTGGCGGGATGAGGTACATGCGCGGTTCCATGGTGTGCTACCGCCTCCCGCGTACCGAATCTTCACCAGCATCCATGGTCCCACACACAGGTGGCTTCGATAGTTCGTGGTAAGCAACTAACCATTCAAACTTAACTTCACATATATATATTGGCTAGACTAATAAGAAAACTTAAATTTATAGGCGGAGCACATCGTCGAGCCTGCGGACGAGCAGAGGGTGAGTCGCCACCTTGAGGCGTACTGCTCTGGTCGCTTGGTGGTGCATGTTCACGAGCTCCCACGGGATAGCGTGGGACAGCACTTCGCCCGGTCGCGAGGGCGATCGCGACGCACCTTTGACGCTGTGGCCGCATACTCCGGGTCGGCGATCCTCTGCGCGACGCATCGTGGGCTCTGCGGCGGTACGTGGGCGGATCGTCGACAGTCGATCCTCACCGGTGTCCACCGCCTCGCAGCTTTGGGCATACGAGGTTCCGGATCGGCGCCCAGATCGACACGAGTCCTCTTCTACGCGATGGTGACGACGATGTCGACGCGCCGACTATGGGCACCATCTGGTTCTACCGACGGGTAAGATATTGCAAACCACGGTTGTGAAACCTACGCTTTAACATTTCTCAGTACTAATTGTAATGTTGATTTTTTTGTCGTCACTGCAGCCTAGGTGGGCACACGGCACGGGGCGGCTTATCTACCCGCAGTTCATCGCTGCCTTCGACCACCTCACCGAGGACCGCGTACGCTGGACACCGTACACAGCGGGAGACGTCGGGCTACGTGTGCCAGGTGGATTGTCCACCCTATGCACACACGACGCGGCGTACTGGCGTACACGTCGGTTCCTCGTGTTCGACATCCTGGTCGAGGGCTACGCTGTCCATCGAGTGATGAGGCAGTTCGGTCTACGACAGGAGTTCCCGATCCAGGTCGGCCGGCAGGTCCCACACGGCGTCCACACGTAAGTTCCCTACATCGATGTTCTCTAATATGTACGGTGTAATGACATGTAATAATGCTATATTTTTGCTTATCCGCAGGCGGACTAGGAGGGGCGGGAATGGGGGCACCCCATGGCACGTACGTATGGCGCCATGGGTCGAGGAGTGGGGAGGAGCCTTGGACGACGTCCATGCCGAGGATGCGCCGTACGACCTGCAGACGCACTCGTGGTACAAGCGGTGGTACACTTCCGCACCAGATGCGTTTGGTACGTGTCGACCCGGATCCTCCTAGACACATCCCTAGGGTGAGGGACAAGTATCCCGCCATATGGACTCGGTTCTGCACGGTGCGGTAAGTTCTGTCTAATGTACGACGTATTTTCGTATTGCATTTTCCAGATTAATGTGTTAGGTTAATTCGTAATATATTTTTCAGACTGATGTGTTAGCCCGGTACTACGAGGAGTCCGGGAGCTTCCTGTCTCGTCTGTCTCGTGGGATAGACGTGACCAGGGAGGATGTGACCTCCTTCTTCGCGAGGTCCAGGGAGAGCGCCAGACGCACCCTCGAGTTGGCAGTTGCCGCGACGCCTCGCGATGTGGTCGACGGCCTCGCGCGCGCGCCGCCATCGCAGCGAGGAGTGCTCTGTACTTCTTCACACCCCACGCCCTCCCGTCCCACGTCCACGCCGACTTACGCTACAGGCGATGAGCCGGACACGCCGGTATAGCCCCTCACGTCGGAGGTAAGCCCTTCGCCACACTTCGTATGTTTTCTAATTATTTCTTGAATGTTACCAACAATTCTTCACTTCTTACAGGCTCACAGGCACGATGGTTCTCCTCTGCAGCTTCACCTGCCCCTGACGACTACGAGGGGCAGTTTGATGATGCAGCCCATGCGGATTTCGACCTCGACGATGGTGACGTGTCAAGATACTTCGTTGGTCCGGATGTGCCTGGATCATCGCAGTTGCAGGGAGCACCACCACCGACGCAGCCTTCTCAGTCGGCGTACGCTACACCTCCGGCTAGACCACAGAGGGCCCACCACCCATCGGTGCAGTTGACGTACTCGCACGGGCAGGTTCGCAGGAGGCCTGCCCAGCCGCGAGGATGTGCCCAGAAACGGGGGCGCCAGTAGTTTGTATTTGGCTTATGTATTTTTGCTTATGTATTTGGTTATTACGTTGTGACGTACTTTGCATCTTATGTATTTATTTGTATACGATATATTTTCCTTATGTTAGTAACCCCGTACTTTTGGTTATGAACTATTGTTATTCTTTGTTACAAAGATAGCCGCTTTCAAGCATGGCAAATCTTGTCGTCTGCAGCCTTTTCAGAGCGAATAGCCTCATGCATCGCTTTGGCACTTTGTCGGGCCGATGGGACAGGTCACATGCGCTACCTTTGGCGACTTTGTCGGGCCGATGGGACAGTCACATGCATCAGTTGTGTGGAGCAGCCCCTCGGCACCACTATAAAAGCGGCCGAGAGGTAGACATCCAACATCGCCAAACAAGCAATACACGCCAGCTGAATCTTCACAAATTAGGGTACGATGTCGTTCTACCGTCGCCTCTTCAGCAAGCAGAATTCATCCCGCCCCGAGTACCCGGATACTAGTAGCGTTAACGCCCCAGTTCTGCCGAAGTTGCCCCGACCCAATTGCGACTGCAACCTTCCGGCGAAGATGATGCAATCTACCCACGGAGAGACGGCCGCCCGCGCTCACTACTGTTGTGTCCGCTCTTACCGGGTAGACCTGCTGGTGTCTATACAATACATAGTAACATTACCATTTCATGCATCGTTCTTTCTTTTCTCAGCACAACGACCGGTGTTGCTTCTTCCAATGGATCGACGGGCCGGAACGACGTGACTACGAATTTGTCCACAATCGCCACGACGCCAACCCGCTTCGCCGAGAACTTCAACGGTGGAGAGGCCGCCAGGATACGTCCCCGTTCTAGAGCGACCAGAGTTCAGGGCCAGTGGGCAAGAGGCCAACCAATCGGTGAGTTTCATGCGACAAACTCATGCTTCACTCACAAAGTAGTAATTCTAAACCAGTTCATCGCATACAGGAGTTCAAAAAGAAAATTGTGAAATTGCTCGAGTCAAAGGAGAAACCTCCTCAGGGGCCACCCGAAAGCCCCGACTTTTGCGAACACGGCCTTCAGCGATGGTTGATACCGCCACGATGAACTAGCGGATCGAGATTCTACCGGTGCCCTTGGCCGAGGATGAATGGTGCGGCTATTTCAATCGGGTGGACCCGAGACGTACCACCCACATCTAAAACTTCCAGACGGGATAATCGGGAGCAACCCTCCCGTGGTGCTACTACCGCCGTAAAAGCTGCACTCGAGTACGCCTACGGTGTTATTCAACGACCACACGGTGGCATATTGTATTGATCGCAGGCACGCTTCGGTTGCAGGACAAGCCCAACACACACCTCCCGCACCATATAGTGGAGTGCGAGCGAAACAGAGCAGCGTCTCGGCAAATCTCCGCCAACACCAACGCAATGAGGCGCAAGAGGTACCTCCTCTCAAGAGGAAGGGACAAGGGAAGCAATGGCCGAGGTCCGCACCACGCAACAAGTCCTTGACGCGTTCGTGAGACCATCCGGAACCCGGTGGTATAAACATAGGGGACGCGGGAATCGGTATGACAAAAAATTATGTCTTACACACCGAGACGCACGGCATAGGCCACCCAATCGGCGACACTGGGAGCACTACGGATCCCCGTGGAGTTCTTTCATAGTGGGATTGAGCAAAGGTCCGAGGACAAATCGCAAAATTTACACGGTCGTAATATGCGAAAATGTAGGACATCATTCGGCCGTACGGATAGGCGAACGATCATCTTTTCCACCATGACAAAACACTGCTTTCGTTAGTTAGTTAGTTCGTGAAGCAATTTCACATCTTTGTAATGCCCTTGTAATATAATCTAGTCTATTGCTTATTTTACCATCCGAACTTTTTGCATCGCCTCATGTATGTTCAACAAATAGTTTAACACATGATTACAAATCAAAGTTTAATAACGCGATTTAAGGGCATGTATCAAAGATCAAATGTGGTCCACTGTTCGTAAAAATACAGTTTAGACATGACATTTTACGGGGCGCCGAAAAGGCTAAAAAATATTGCCGACTATATTACTTAGGGTTGTTGTACTAGTGAAAATTAGATGCAAAGCAAGCTATAAATTACATATTTCTCCATAATATGGAAGTGCATGTATCAAAGATCAAATGTGGTCCACTGTTCGTAAAAATACAGTTTAGACATGATATTTTACGGTACCAAAAGGCTAAAAACATTGCCGACTATATTACTTAGGGTTGTTGCACTAGTGGAAATTAGGTGCAAAGCAAGTCAGAAATTACATATTTCTCCATAATATGAAAGTGCATGTATTAAAGATCAAATGTGGTCCACTGTTAGTAAAAATACCGCTTAGACATGACATTGTACAGACGCCACAGAAAAAGCTAAAAACCATGCACTCTACTTGTTTAAGGGAATTTTCAAAATTATTTCAATCCTAAACTGCTTATCCAAAAATTTATTCTTTAAGTCTCTCGATTTTTCCTAAAATTTGTAAATTTTCTAGCCAAGTCGCCTCGCCATTGGGCGATTTATTCATGTCACCCTATCGTTGGCGACTAATGACGATCGCTGCTCCATTGGGCGACTAGTGAGGTGTCGCCTACCATTGGGCGACCTATTTTCTGAGTCACCATGTCGCCCTACCATAGGGCGACAAGGGTATATTTTTGCAATTCTTTTTTTTCGTGGTATATTTCTGCAATTTGAATTATAAAATATATTATTTAAAAAAAATTCTTAAAACTTATGGTCAGGCTAGTCTGGATCAAAATTAAGGAAAGGATTTTTGTGCGGTCTATATGGGACAGTACAGTTTTCAGACTATCTATTTAAGCCTTAGGTCATATTTGGAAGGTGGATTGCTCTATTAACTTTAGGAACTTTCGTCAGTTTCTAAAAAAAACTTACCTCTAAATCATTTAGAAAAAAAAACTTCCCTCTAAAAACAGAAGCACCGGAAACTATCCAAATCCTCTCTTTTTGTAATAGGCCTGCTGTATCTCACCTTTATCGAGTGACCTCGCAGTCGGCAAGAGAGACGATAAGTGTGAACTCATAGGAGAATTGGGGATCGGAGAGAAAGAAGAAGACAGAGATAGAAACAACTTCTCTATTCGTCGGCTTGAATCATATGTTACATAGTAGTTGTTCTTTATACTATCAACTTGACTCTTACATGCGCTAGGCCCATTCACACCGTCACTTAACACACACACACACTTAAAGGCCCAACTCAATCAATTCATTGTCTTCTTTCCCACTTTCCCTAACTTATAGTTTTAGGGTCTATTTAGTTTGAAGTTAACTTTGCCTCATCTAATTTTAAACATGCTACAGATTCTTAAGCAAGTGTTTGGTTTGTTGCCATAACTGTGACTTGCCACACTTTCTTAGCCACATGTCCTACACGTCATAGACTCAGTTTTTTTGCTAAACTTTACCATACTTGCAACGCTGAATTTTGTTATCACAAAAAATATGGCAAAGCCACACTTGCCTAAGATTAGTTATAGCAAAGTTGACTTTAAATCAAACAGATTCTTAGTCTTCCTATTTTTTTGTCCGAGATAAGATCCTGACAAAATCATATACGGAACATTTTGTCCGAGATCTCGACTACCATCCATCCATCCTCATATGAGGATGGGTTTCTCTCACCTTTCACCTGCTCAGGGCTTCACAAATGCGCAACCCTCAATGCAAATGAGACCGCATAGCAACGGCAAAGTGTGAACAACAGATGTGTAGGAGCATATAGCTTGTGTGGAGCAAGAGCGGCGAAACAACGAGATACTTGCCGCCAAGTAGAAGGCAATGGAGGAGGCTTGTCAATGGTACCACACCAACACGAACGACACGTTTCGCGGACATCGATAAGATCAGAAATAATGATACCATGCCATCTCCTTCACAGGTTGAAAATCCTGTAGATTGTGTGCGCATATTTTCATGTGCCATTGCCAATCATCAAGCGGGAAAAAACAACAACGAACAACTCATTGGCTGTCGACCTACAAGAGGCTGCTGTTGATGTTCAGAGCCTGTTGCAGTCCGTGAGGCCTCATTGAATACACGAAAACTCTACTTCAAGGAACCACAACCGTGATAACGTCGACTGTGCTTGTCAAGCAAATGATCCGTCTCAGTGGAATGTATTCGATGGACTTTGGTCCAGGTGAGCACACTAATTATCGCTTGACAGGAAACAGGGACGACCATGTTCTCCAACTGGTCATGATAACAATCCTAGTGTGCAACCACGACTTGGTTGTCTAGGTTGCGGGTGGCGACTAAGGTCGTGAAAAGGTAATATTACACAGAGAGTGACAGGGACATGATCTCACACACATAAAACGTGAAGTCAGACACACAGTCTCCTCTGCCTCTGGATCATCAAACATTTGTTTGTTGTTTTTTAGAATTGGAAGCGGAAGAGCTCCCTCCATTCTGTTAAGAAAGAGAAGAAGAAAAAACGTACATGGTACTTGCAAATACTTACAATTAACTACCTGATTCAGGGACGGGACGCAAAGTCCAAGTGCTACAAGGACAAGGGGACAGAGATCCCTACGAACCATCCAATCGAAAAATGACGGACAAGATCTTCTAAGAACACTATGTTTTTTCTTAGTACGTGAAAATATTGTAGCAGGTACCGTAGCATTTCACTGTAGCATCACACTGTTTACTGATCTGGACTATCTATTACCTCGATCGGACGGTCCGCGCCTACAAATACAGCTTAAATTGTAGTCCCCATAGGGATCTAGGACAAGATAGCTGAAGGCAACTGCACTAAAACACAATAGCCACACCAAAATACCAAAGTACTAAGACATTAAAGCTCTAAGGCACATCCGCAGCTCCCATACACCCACTAGGAATCTAGGATATCTATGAACATCTAAACATTTGCTAGTTATTGAGGTAGATAAAAGAAAAAAAAAACAGATCTAGCCATCAAATCAACTATTCTACCTACAAGAAACACCTAGATCTAACAAAATAACCATACCCTAACTTCGATTCCAATCTAAAATTTTCCTTGTCATACTTCATCGCCTCATAGAACATCCAAAAGTAACAAGCAAATAACAGTGCAAATACATTAATCGGGCACCAAAGGAGAACGAGATGCAACACGAAACGAAGAATCCCCAACTTTCTGCATGTTGCCGACAACCGGTGCATGCCAAATGTTGCAACTCTGCTCCTCTAAAGGAAAATAGAAGACAACGATTAGACAAGTCCACCTCCTGGCCGAGGGTCTCTATGGATCTCCACCGAGCCACCAGTCGTTGCTGGGCACAACCGAGTGAGACCTCCGTCGCCAGTCACCGTTGAGCACCTCTCTTTCTCTGCTCTCTTCCTCAGGACTTGTGTTGAGGAAAAAAGAGAAAATAAACGAGACGGAGATTCTTGGAACTTTTTTTTAAAATAATATATTTTTTTATTCAAGTTGCAAAAACATACCTAGATCTCAAAAAATTGCAAAAATATACCTCCGTCGCCCTCTGAATGGGCGACAGGGGCTACAGAAGCCTCGGTCACCCTCTGAATGGGCGATATTGGCACTTGTCGCCCTTTGAATGGGCGACATGTCCCCTTTCCTGTAGCTAGTTTGTAAAGAAAATCATAACTTTTTCATATGATCTCGGATGGAGATGAACTTTATATGAAAATTGTATCTCTCGACGAGATCTACAACTTTTGTATACAAATTTTTTTCATTTGAATCCATTTAGATAGCCAAAAATGAGATAGAAGTTTCAGATCTAGTTTAGATCTGATTTTTAGATCTGAACTTTCCATCCCGTTTTATCTGAACTTTCCATCCCGTTTTTGGCCATCTAAATGGATTCAAATAAAAAAAAATTTGTATACCAAAATTGTAGATCTTGTCGAGAGCTACAATTTTCATATAAAGTTCATCTCTATCCGAGATTATATAAAAAAAATTATGATTTTTCTTTAGAAACTGGCTACAGGAAAGGGGACATGTCGCCCATTCAAAAGACGAAAAGTGCCAATATCGCTCATTCAGAGAGCGACAGAGGCCTCTGTAGCCCCTATCGCCCATTCAGAGGACGACGGAGATATATTTTTATAATTTTTTGAGATCGAAGTATATTTCTGTAATTTGAAAAAAAAATGTATTATTTTAAAAAAAATTCGAGATTCTTGTCCTAACCGGTTTAAGGGTTGTGGTCGAGTTACGAGAAGAAAACAACATCCAACATGCACATCGAGCCCGGCAACCGCAAGCAGCAAAGCGCACATCTCAACCAAACTTATGACAGCCCAGAAATCGAATAAGAAACAAGAAAAAAAAATCAGCCCAGAAATCGAATAAGAAACAAGAAAAAAAAAATCAGGCAACTAAGGATTAGCAATCCATTTTGTTTTTATGTCATCTATCTCCTGTATCCCATGTGTCTTGAGTTATTGGTAATTAGCCAAAAACTAGGAAGTCAGAACATCTTTCCAATTTCCGGGTCGCTGCATCGACGAATCGGCTGCCCGGCGACAGCGGCGAGGAAGCAAACAGCAGGAAATTGTTATTAATCTTGATCATCGATAAATAATTGAAAGTTAATGATATTTCAATATTTCTGGTTCTTAGCTTTACTTGTTAATAATCACATTATACCGTATACAATTTGCAAAACTATGTGGAGATGGAGTTTTAGTTATGATTTCCCCTTTTTTAGAACTAGCAAGATGGCCTGCGTATTTGCGCGTGCATCATTTTTAAAGTATGTTTGAACGACTTGATAATATATATGGGATTTTTTTCCAAAAATAGATCAATACAAAACACAATTTGTGATATTTTGATATTGTATATTATAGGAGAGAGTACATTTACTCCGTTTCTCAGTACTTATCACATGTGACTGAAACTTTCTTCTACGAATATTTGCATAGAAAAATAGTAAGCATATCATAACATAATATTTTCTATTTATATCATCATCTCTTAATTTCATTATTACAATGTTTGTCTCTTTCTTTCGGTACTTCTTTTATTGCACTTCATATTGCTCATACCGGTATAACTAAGTGAACAACTGTCGATGTATCACCCTCTTAATCTCTTCGTTCCGTGGAGATCCACCAAATAAAGAGTTAAATTTTTTTTTTGAGAATTTTTAGTATATTCTATATTATTTTAGCGACTATAAAAAACGTGTAATCGACTTTTATTACATAATAGTTAATAATATATATATATATATAGACACACACAAATCAAATTACTTAGTATATTTCTAAAAATTTAATTCTGAATAAAATGAAAAAAAAATTCACTTAGTATGGAATTAAAAATAATCCCTAACTTCCTTTCATTTTTATTCTTATGTTATTTACATTTAATTTCGAATTTCAAGTTTTGATTTAGAATTTGTATGAAAATCAAATGACTAATTTTATTTTGTTTTTTATTCTGAATTTATGTTAATTTTTATTTAATTTTGCATATCGGTTGTACTGTAGAAATCGTATACAAATCCAACTACTATTTTGTATATAATTTATATTCTGTATTTTAGCAATGTACATGTTTAATTTGGACTTCATATGAAAGTTAAATGGTTGATTTTTATTTATTTATTATTCTGAATTTCTGTTATTTTTATTGTTCTCAGTATAGGCTCTTTCTTTTAATCTAAGCCATTGATTTTATTTTTATTTAGTTTTGAATATTAGTTTTAGATTACAATTGATAATACAAATCCAATTGCTAATTTTTTACCTAATTTTTATTCTGAATTTTAGTAATGTACGTATTTTAATTTAGAGTTCATATGAAAATCAAATGTCTAATTTATTTTTATTTTTTATTCTGAATTTTTGTTAACTTTTTGTTGTACTTCACATAGACTCTTTCTTTTAATCTAAGCCGTTATAATTCGGATCCGCTAGATAGACGGTTAGACGTTTTTTGAAATAGTAAAATCAAATCTAATGGCTATTATAGTTCAACTTAGTTAAGGTTCACTAAATTAAGGGTTATATGTTTTACTTTTTTATGAGAATTTATAGCATTTTATTTTCTTAACAACTCTATATGATATGCTATTGAAGCGTCGTAGGACTGGTCTTGACCCCGTGACCCAGTATAGGCTGGGCATAATGCCTTCTGATGAAGCCCAGAACACTATTACCACATCAATTTGTTTCCTTTGATCAGGTCGGTGCCATACTTGGTGTTGAATCTATCATAGATGAATCAAGAGATGAAAAAGAACAAATCTAAGGAATCCTGATTTTGTGGGAGTTAGATTGGGAGATCAGGAGGCGCACTCTTCCACGTCAAGAAAGAAGTATCAATTTCTGATTTTTTTTCTAGCTACGCAAGTAAAAGGATTCGAAGGGCGATCGAGCTCGTGCAATACTATTATTTTTCCGTTCTTTTCTTTCCTGGGAGCACTTGGACGGGGAGCACCAGCAGACACCATGGTGTCCAGGGGATAAGTCTATATACAGTAAATATCTTGATTTATTTGTTTCTCGACAAAATCGATCTACTTTTAGGGAGTTCTTAGAAAAACCAAATCAAATACCAACATGAGGTCATTTGTATTTTCTTTAATTGCATGCATTTAGTCACATCGGTGTGTATTGTTTGTATAAGGCCATTGTGCGTCCAATGTAATGTCAGAGTTCATGTGCTGATTTGTTGGTTATGATTTACTAATCAAAATTATAATTAGGCTTAATCACGCATGAGATCTAGATGTATTGATCCGCCCCTACCATGTAAGTTTTGTCTTTTATTTTGATTTTATACTACAAAGTAAATATATATATATATATATATATATATATATATATATATCTACTCAATAGCATCTAATGGTCAATATGATGCATTTTTAATTAGGTTCCACCAAATTAAAGGTTAGATATTTTGTTTTTTTGTAAAAAATTCTAGTCTATTTCTCAAAGATCCAATGGCAATTGTAAATAAAGCCCACCAGATTAAGGGCTAGATATTTTGATTTTTTGTGGAAATTTCTAGTCTAACTCTCGTGAGCTTTATTTCTAGTCTATTTCTCAAAGATCCAATGGTAATTGTAAATAAGGCCTACAAGATTAAGAGCTAGATATTTTGCTTTTTTATGATAATTTCTAGTCTATTTATCTTTTTTCTTAGCAACTCTCATGAGCTTTTAATATATAATAGAATAGATGATGCATCAATCTTTTGTATTTGGCAAACAAAAAAATGCGATACTATGTTTCCTTAAGACTATGTTGATGTCTGCAGAGATTGATATGTGAATTTTGTTTTTCTGACTATCTCTATTTGGCCCTCCCATATTCTATTCCTGGTTCCGCCACTGCCCGCAAGGCCCGCCCCAACGCCGCCGAGACCTCGCTCGCCGTGGTCGGCACCACGACGCCGGTGCTCGCCGGCCTGTACATGTACTTCAGCCCGCTGGGGAGGAAGCACTTGCCGAGCGTGCATCAAGAACCTGATGACCATGAAGTCCCCGACGACGAAGGCGGCATGGCTGAGGTAGCGTCCGCCGTCGGTGCGGAGAGGGCTTCGCCAGAGTGGGCCGGTGGGCTGCTCGACGTGGGCGACGACCCAATGGCGTGCTGGCTCTCGTGCCTCTGCACGTTCTGCGTGTTCGGGTGGAACATGGAGCGGCTGGGCCTCGGGAACATGCACGTGCACGCCGTCATGTTCGCGCTCCTCTGCTTCGCACGCTGTGGGTGCTCAACGTCGCCGCGATGAACATCCGAGACGAGGTCGTCGGCGACATGGTCGGCGCGGCGGGAACGTGCTCTGCGCGCTCGGCCTGCTCTACGGCGCGTTCTGGCCAGCACGGATGCGGCGGAGGTTCGGGATAGTCCCGGGCAACAACAACGCGTGCTGCGGCTAGCCGTCGCTCGCCGACTACCTGCGGTGGATGTTCTGTTGGGGCTGCGCGCTGGCGCGGGAGGTGCGCACCGGGAACCTCCTCCTCGACGTCGACGCCGGCGGCGTCAGAAGTAGAGGTTCCGGTGGTGGGCAAGTTGTTGATACCACTCTACGACCTTTGCCTAGAGAGAATGGAGTGAAGTCACCTTGTCAAGCTGGGTCTCATCCTTCAATTGCAGCCGTCACTGACGCTGACTCCGTTCCAGTCCAGTGGCAAATTACTCGCCGTGTCGAGGCGAGGAGTCGCCATTGCTGCAGCTGAAGCAGGAGGGTAGTTCTTCTGCTTCTGGAGAAATGAGGCCACCTGTGCCGCCATCGATGCCGAAAGGACAACGTCGTCGGGTCGACGAATTCAATGGCAGGTAGTAGTTACCGTGGTTGCCATGCATCCTGCAGCGGTGCAGCTCCCTTGCAGTGTACAGAACTACACTCTACAGGCTACAGAGACAGAGTTCAGAAGATATGCAATTTTTTTTCTTTTTCTTTCCCTCAACTCGTCCTTTTTCAGATTGCATTTCCATGGCTTGCTCAAATCTTGAAAAGTGATGTGTTCGGATTTTTTAGATTTGGATGGATGAACAATGAGACTCTTTCAGGAGTAAATTAAGTACCCCCTTTGAAACACACACGTTAGACTCTTCAACCCAGATACCAGAGTTTTACTTGTTTGTACGTCACACAATTATCATGACAAAACCCGGAACATGCAGACTTGCAGAGGCAGCAGAGCCAGTCTCTCTAGCCCATAGTGCCTGTTCACTTCAGCCTTCAGGAGTGTGATCTGATAAGGATCAGATGGCAAGCACGAGGGCGGGGAGGTTCTTGCGAGCCCGGTCAGGCAGCCGGCTCTGCCACACCTGCTGCGAGCACGGGGCCGCCTCCGCCTCCTCTGCGGCGCCGCCAGCGAGCCTGGTCACGACGAGCGCGGTGTTGCAGTACTCGCGCACCTCGGTGACGCGCCCGCCGGGGCCCACCGTCCACGCGTGCACCCAGTACAGCGCCCCCGTCGCGTCGGTGCCCTCGGCCAGGACGGTAGGCCCGAAGGCGTCGACGGCGCGGATCTTGAACGGGAGGCCCGGCGCGCCGGCGCCTCCGGTGAGCAGGCGCATGAGCACCAGGTGCTGGTAGGTGCGGGGGCCGTGGAACCACCAGTCCACGTCCGGGTTCAGCAGCCGGCGCACGGTGTCCGCGTCGCCGCGCTCCAGCGCGCGGTACAGCTCCTCCACCACCGCCTTGCTGCTGCCGATCGCTTCCTCGTCGTCGCCGCTGTCGTGGCATAGGCCGGCATCGCCGCCCGCGTCTCCCTTGTTGCTAGCCAGCTCTGTGAAGCGATCAAACAAAGGCTTAGAAGAAGAGAGGGAGCTGGCTGAGTGAGACATGAGGGAGAAGAGGCCGGCGACTCCTTATATAGAGGAGTTTGGGTTGTGTTATGTTGCTACTTGCCACTCATCATGTGAGTAGGATTCCCAAAGCATGGTGTTTTATTTATTTTTTGTCTGGCTTAAGTAAGTGGTAATGCGATTCAGTTATGCATATGTACATATTTTGTTGGTAAAAGCTAGTTATTCATCCACATTTTTGCAAAGGAACCTTTTATTTTGGACACTATCTAGCAAAGGAACTTTGGCAAATGGATAAACCAAAGTTTTGTGGTTTCAGTTATATAATGCTTGAAAGTTCCATCATTCGCCAACTGCATCTTTTAAATAGTATATATAAATTGAAAGTTTTCTTTTAATGCTTGGTAATTATATATATTTTTATGGGAATTGCTAAAAATCTTTGGCGCTGTTTTTTTTCTTTGATTTCAGTCACTTTTTTGTCCATTCGATCTTCATTTAGATAGGTGATTTGAATCATCTATTTTTTATTAGGGTTCACTAATTCTATTTTTCTTTGTCTAGGTTAGAAAAATTATTTTTTATTTTTCTCTGGTTCACTTATTTTCTATTAGAGTTCACCAATCCCATTTTTCTTTTTCTAGCTTAGAAAAAATATTTTTTATTTTTCTCTTCATAAAAAGTGGCATGTATTGAGAGAGAGAAATTTGACTGATTTGATAAAAAAAATCAGTCGAATGTTAAGTGGACTTCCCTATTTGTATACCTGATAAATTGCCATGTGGTATCTGTATGTCTCAGAAAACTAGCCGTGAACAAATATTGAAAAAAAAACCCATAGAAAATATGGAAAATCCCTTTTAAAAAAAGAATATGCCAAATCCAACATATTTTGCATTCATTGTTGACACACTCAAAGCTGAGCTTCCATGTGGACCAAGGGCTAAACTTTGATATATACAAAACGGTTTCCACGGGGAACCGGCTATGACCAGTACATTCAATATATATTCCATTTTGTTGTGTTCCTATGCAATCCGCCGAAGAATAAGGCATTCCAGCCCAAAATACCGACAGAAACTCTATCCAACTTTCCTTTAGCAAAAAATTTACGAGTGTATTACCCGGGGCAACACCAGTTAGTGAAGGCAGGCACTGTTTGGTGATCAACATTGATACGAAGAGCTGATCTTCAGTGTCAGTTAGCCTGTAACGCACCACTGCTCCTGCATCCTCGCGGCGTTGGTCAGTTTTCTGCGTGCATGCATGCAATGGCCCCCTAATATCAATCACTATGGTAGAGTAAGCTCGCCTGCATGCGTGATGTTTTGTCCAAGTTTATCTCTGAAAATGTGTGAAGGTTTGTCAGGGTCTGAAGCGTGGCGTGTGGGTGTGGCCTGAAATCCTGCCATGGAATGTGGTTGAGTTGTAACAGGCTGAATGCAGGGGATCCGTATGAAATTCTTTTTTATCCATGTGGATCACGGCAGAGCATCCACATGTATTTATTTGCTGTTTGTTTAATTTGGAAGTGTGTGAACAACTGTGCCTATGGCTAGAAAATTCAGATGCCACACCAGCTGGACTGACCAACGGTTGGCAATTACTGTTTGTTACACGCCGCCATGGATTACACCAGGCAACAAAGAGGAAAATGGACCTGATCACCAATGACAACTAGATCAACCGAGCCAATTTGATAACTTGTGCTAGATGTGCTCATTATATTCTGATCGTCAGACGATAAGCACCCAATGCTTATTCGATTAGAGAATCCCAATGGAACAAGCAAGAGAATTAATGTTTGTAAAGCGCTAGCTAGCTTTACAGAATCATGTTTAGCATCAAGCATGTGTTCCCCCAAATTGGTAGCAACGATAGCCCATAGGACCAACAAGTCTCCTAGGTGAGAACCTACCTTTCTGTTGAAAAAATATTTGAGACTGTTCTATCCGAAGGACAGAAACGACGACTAGAGAAGGGTGAATAAGAGCCAAATAAATATTTCTGCTCTAAAAATATTCAAACCACTTTTCTAAAAGAGCTAACTAAAATGCTTAACCAGACCATCACTGAAGAAAAAAGCATTAAGCCACTTTTCTAAAAGAGCCAGCTATCTCAGTTAGGCCAGAACTAGCAAACATCCGGTGCTCTCGGGTGAACAATAAATTGGGATGAACAGTAAAACCAGCACAATTTTAAAAACAAGAATCGAGATAACTTTTGATCGGTTGATTCAAATCTCGTGAAACTTTGCATGCACCTTCCTATTGATGTCAGGAACCTATTCCAACCTTCAATCGGAAGGATTAATGCCAAAGTTCCGACCTTTTTCAGTTTGAAAAAAGGATGCACCAAGATGAGGATAAAACCCACCAACTTCTCCCTGAGCTTACTCATGGGGATTTTGGATGATCAAGATGATCTTAAATGATCTCCCATATATCACAACAAACAAGAACCCTAAGGAAACACCCCTCAAATGAGCAAGCAGAAGGAGGTGAAGCACATCTCAAGTTGCAAGAAATAACCAAGCAAAAATGCAAAAACGAAAATAGACTTCAAAACATAGATAAACTTGGATCTTACATTACTTACAGAGGGATGGTTACAAAGCCACACCTTCGGGTGGGCAAAGCTCAATAGAGCATAAAGAACCAAAAAACCCTTTTATAAGACTTGGTTCTGACCTTGATTACAACCAGGGTGGCGACCCTGTTCTGACCAGGGTGTGGGGACATCCCTCTACTCCATTTATAGCACAACTGAGTCAATTTCCATTCTTGGATAACTTCCTTCTCCCATAAGAAACCTCATCAAGGGCTGGGATTAACTCACTCACTCATACATGACCTGACCCGAAACCCAACACCATAATGGGTTTTGACCATACTAACTCACCCGTTACTCCACCAGTGAACACTTGATCCAACGATCCTCCTTCGTTTGAGTAGGGCTCTAGTTAGCATCATATCCATCCACTTGTAGCATCATTCATACTTCATCACCTTTCATGTGGTTACAATGACTTACCGCCAAGCCTCTCATGCGCTGAACTCCCACGAACTGTCCTCGCTTGCAAACAGATCCAAATCACTTCGCACACCACATGCCCTTATCTACCTCACCATGACGACTTCGGCTTCCTTGACCGTTCTAGACTTCAACTCCTCCCTAAACCTAGTCCTGGTCCACCTTGCTATTGGCCGCTATGTCCATCACCAATGCTTCATACTCCGGCTTCTTGTCTTTCTGGCTTGCAACCACTTCCTAATCTCAGTCATCTTTCGGTGTCCCCTGACCATTCTGGACCTCAGCTCTCCTAGCCTAGTCCTGGTCTCGCCTTCGCCTCACCATGACCTAGCCCTGGAGTCCTGCAACCAACACAGATAAGCAAACCATCACATAGCATTGTTCCAGATAATATGCACAAGAAACTATATAAGTAACAATGATCAGTCAAACATCAAAATATCCCACCTGGGATCAGTTAGACTATAACCACCTTGGTCCACAACCACTCTTCAAGTTATGACCTCCCTAGGCTGTGACCCCTCAAAGACAAAGACCACTCTTGGTTGTGACAACTTTAGTCCATAACCATTCAAAACCACTCTTAACTGTGATCACTCAAAGCCACTCCATCTGGGTGGTCATGACCAGTCTTGCAAAGGTCCTTAAAGGTCTAGATCACTCCTACAGTGATCTAGATTACTCCTATAGTGGTCACGACCACTCTTACAGAACTCCTTAGAGGTTTAGGCCTGATCCTTAGAGATCTAAACTACTTCCATGAAGGTTAGGATCACTCCTATAGATATTTAGATTACTCAAGACCACTCCCGTAGGGTCAAGACCACTCTTATAGAGGCCACGATCACTCTCATGGAGGTATGACTACTCCTATAAAGGTCATGACCAACCTAGAGGTCACAAAAGGCCACGACTACTCTAGAGGTCACAAAAGGCCACTACCACTCTAGAGAATGATCACCCTAGAGGTCACAAAGCTGATGACCACTCTAGAGATCACAAAGGCCACGACTACTCTAGGAAACAACCACACTAGAGGTCACAAAGGCCCACGATCACTCTAAAAAACGACCATCTTAGAAGTCACAAAGCCCACAACCACTCGAGAGCATGATCTCTTTAAGGCACGACTTCTCTAGTAGCACGACCTCTCTAGGTCCTAGACCACTCTAAAAGTCACAAAGGTCATGACCATTCAGGAAAAACCAAGACCACTTTGGCCAAAGCCATGACTACTCTTGATAAAGTCATGACCACTCTGGGTATGGCCATGACCACTCAAATCAAATTGCTCAAGACAAAGCAAGCTTATATCATACTCAAATCTAAGTACTACAGTCTTAAACACAGTCAATAAGTCATCACAAACATGATAAACCATAACATAGTCTCTCACTCTCTGTACGATTAATGTAGTGAAATGGACAGCCTAGGGAAGCAGCAAATTAAGCATCACTGATGATTTCACTACCCTGCTTACTACTAGGAGAATAAGCATACCTGGAAATTGGTCAGCCTAGCAATGGTTAGGTTCATCGGGGATACTCATATCCTCTTTCAATATGTTAGATATACCTATTAATTGACAATTACTGGTATGGTGTCCACATTATCCACGGAAAATCCGCGCGAATCCTTTAATTAACAAATTAGGTGTTGGGAAATCGATCCACACCAAATCCACGAGTAACCGATTTCTAGAACACAGAAGCGCACCACAAATAACCATGTGTTAGTCATTGATATATGATCAAACATATAGCATAGATCTCGTTTGGAACTCGGGAGTTCTGCACAATTCTTTTTTTGCAGTTATACATTCTGGACCTGTTACTTCATCTGTTCCATGAAGTAAAACAAACATGATTCATCCTTTCTTTTTGTACAGATTTTATGCCGAAATAATAGCATCTCCCATTCGTCATCGTCAGACCCAAAAAATTAATTCCAAATCCTATGTATCTACCGTACCAGTCCTATGATTAGTGACTCACACACACGTTCAACAACATTTGCATCACGTCCATACATGAATAAATGAATCGACGAGGAGCTCACTGCAGGATGACAAATGGTGCGCGGCGACAGTGACGAAGAAGACGTGCAGATCCTAATATTCACTGCAGGATTGATAACATCGAGTGAGGGTTTTGCATAAGTGGAAGGCGGAACGCAAGGTGATGCGAGAGAAGAGTGAATGAGCACACCAGACAGAGGGCAACACGGCTGCTAGGAACGGACGTGAGCGTCGGAGAGGCAGAAGACGCTACAGACTCGACTGCCAATGGTTTCAACTGTGAAAACATTAATGGGGATGACATCAATGAAGCAGCAGAGGAGAAATGATGTGTGCGTAGAGCAAGGAGGCTCACTAGAATCATCAATGGTACAGTGGTGTGCTCGCTAGCATCGAGGAAGATGACGCCGTTCCCAGCAAACCACGAGATCAAGAGCTTTGGTTCTTGGGAGAGAACTGGAAATGGCGAGCTGGAGGAGATGACACGCTCGGTTCGTCGTATGAAGGAGCAGATCGAGAGAAGAACGTGATTTTTCGTGGGCACGGTGAGACAGAGCAGAGGAGAGGACATCACCCGTTCTCTCTCTCCCGTGCGACAAGTAGAAGGGACAAAAGGGAGAGATGCGGGTGCGACGACGGGACAGGTCGGCGAGTGGCTGATCGGTTGGAGCAAAACAGCTTGGTCGGCGCTTGTGGGCAGCGGTGAGCTGAGGTGGGCACCAATGGTTGTGACTCGCGCCCAGGGTCGACCAGTCAGTGGCGCGGCGACGAGGGTGATTGACGAAGTGTGTCTTCACGCAGGCGTGCACAGCCACGTTGGCGAAGGGAGTGAGCGAGAGGTAGAAGAAGACTCTCGAAATGTGGGTCCCGATCCCACCGGTCAACGAGAGTGAGAGAGAGAACGCATTTGTCGAGGTTACGATTTGGCGCGAAGAAAACGGAAACCGAAAAAATGAGAGGCAGCTCCGGTTGAAGGATGGTAAGCGAGCCGTTCGTAGGCCAGATGCGATGATGGTCTGGTCCGAGGCTACTGTTAGGCCCCAATAATGAAATTAGGATTTTTTTATTAATTTTCTGATTTAATTAAATCTAGATATATTTACAATTTTTAAAATTAGCAACCAACTCTAAAAATTATGATTTTTTTTGAAGAGGTCTCTAATACCATCTAGTATTTATAAAAACTATTTCCAAGATTTTTAAAGCTTTGAATTTTTTCGAAAATTCAAATATTGCTGTTTTTAGGAGGAAAGGATTTTTAATAAATAGCCAAAGAAGCAGAAAAAACACCCAGAAATACATAAATTAATATTTTAAACATAATTAACAGATAATTTTAAAATATTGAGCTGTCACAGTCACCTTAACTTATACCTGAATCAAATCTCTTGCTCTCGAAAATGCCTGCATTGAAATGATATTGGTGCACGCTGCAAGCGAAAGTGTCTAACAACAGGTAGCAGCCACATGCATGCACAGTATATAGTTGCGTGCATTCAGGTACGCAGATTAGCTTGGACAGTCGCACGAGAGGAGCTGAATGACCGAATTCGGGAAGAGATTTAACTATCTGATTGGATACAGGATTGAATTCGAATACTCGAATTTGGATTAGGAGCAGCTAATATTCGGTAAATACAGAACTGGATTTGGATATCTGGTTTTTTTATATTCGGATATCCAGCAAGGCCTAGCCTATTCATTATATATTTTCTATAGCAGGCTATTTATCTTCACAATTAATTGGTTCTATTAATTCTCAAATAGCATATTCTTTCTATGACATTTATTGGGTTTGGTTAATATATAACTTGCTATTATGGTCATATACTTATATGGTTTGATTCAACATATATTACTCTATATATACTTGCATTATCTACATATCTTTATCCGTTTCCGACCCGAACTCGTCACGTATCCATATCGTGTCCTTATCCCAAATAATCTAAATTCGTATCCATATCCAACTAGCCCGTATTTCATTCCGAATCTAAAAACAATATAAATTAAGATACGAAAAGAATAATATCCGCTCGTATCCGACTCATTTTTACCCTAGGTACTAATCATCGCTGCATAGCCAATTACTTTACCTTAAATATGTCTCCTGGCTTAGGGGTTGTCTGGGGGAGCTGTACTTCAGCTAAAGATCAAAAGCCCTCCTAAACAGCATGGCTGCAAAGCAACTAGGAAGACAAGCCACAACAAAAGTATCCCTTAAAGCTGCAGCCGTTGAGAAGGAGCTTTTTAGCTCTGGTTTCGCTCGACTGCCTTCCACCTCGCTCACTCTGCCTCTCCTCGCCCCTCTGACTCCCCACCTGGTCACCTCCCCACTCGGTTGCCCTCCCCAAAAGTTACAGCTGCAATAGGCAGTTTGCCAAACGGCATGTCAAGAAAAATCATAGCTGCTTTATAATTTAGCAAGTCAAAAATAGTTTTTGAGTTTAACCGTAACCCTCTAAAGAGGCCCTTAATTGTCGACCATGCATGGTGTGACGTCTCGTATTAACTGATCAATCGAAGGGTGGCCAGAAACCAGTCCCCAACAAAATACTGCGAACTAAATGGCATGCATAGTCTTATTCTGGGCCAATGGAGGCGGAGCTTTCTACAAAAGGTCTCCATCTCCGAGTTCACGAGCTTTGGGCTGTGCAGGGATGGACAAGCACGCCTTAGTATAGCAACGACACATTGACACTGACATGCTAACTCATGATTCGGTGCAGTACTACTACACAGGTTGCTCCATGTACCAGTAAGTAGTAAGTATTGCCCCAGGCACGCACTGAACACTGATCACTGTGGATCGATATATATGCAGGCCTCTCAATCGCATTAATTTGGAATCCAGTTAGTTAGCCGGCTAGCGATATGTTATCGAGTCATGAGCTCTTCCTAGTAAGCCGTTGCTTTCGAAAGCTTTGCCCGTTGACGCCCTTGTTGACCATTTCTTGTTGGGAAAATTTTGTTTCTACCGATCAAAATATATGTAATAGCGTTTCCGTCAAAAACACCATAACCCCCCCCCCCCCACCCCACCCCAACACACACACACAAAAATAAAGAACGAGAAAATACCAGAAAATACAAAACAAATTAAGCAAACACTTCTAAACAAAATTTTGAAATTGAACAAAACTTAAACATCAGGAAATTTTAACAACGTTCCATAAAAGTTGAGGAAGATCTAAACATTTTACTTAGAGTAATTTTTTTGAGAAATTTTCCCGATGTAATCTTTCAAAAAAATTAAACAAGATTGTTCAATTTTTTTCTTATATTTTTTATTTTTCTTATTTTTGAATGAATTTCTGGTATTTTTATGATCTTTCTCTATATTTATTAACATTGAAAACTATTGACTTGCAAAGTGGATAGAGTGGCAAAAATGAAACAAAAACTGAAATAAGAATATAAAAAATAAAATAAGTGATTTTTTATGGCAAAAATGATATTGCACATATTTTGAATGGCAAGAACAAAATTTTCCCTAAACACATATATTGAGAGGAATGGACACTACAAGATTCATAATCTTTCTCAATGGTTATCTATGAATGGGCGATAGTTAGTACTCCATCCGTTCCTATATAGATGTTATTCTAGTTTCTTGCACTTCCACCAATGCACATCTAGCAAAGACTGCATTACCCCTCTTCATTATATTTTTTAATGATGCGTCTTACTCTAGTTTCAGTAAATGGCATTAGAAATAGCTAAGGGCAGGAGTATAGAAGGAAAAAATTGTAAAATATCACCTCAAAATTGTAGAATGATATGTAGTTGGAGACAAAATTTGAAAGCTAGAATGATATATATTCGGGAACGGAGTGAGTATACTACTTCTGTATTTTTCTCAAAAACCAACGGTTCTTCTAGTATAATACTAATAATTGTTTGACAGCTAGATTTGATGACCCACATAATTAACTCAAGGTAACGATGGTAACACCGCCATTACTCTGAGGTAATTACACTGATCTCGGTATATTAGCTAACAAAATATCGGGAGCACCCGACACTTTATCAGTTAATATGCCATGTTTAGAGTGTTGTAGCAGAACAATAATTAGAGACTGAAATGAAATCTTATTAAAATCCATTGCCACGCAGAGCTACAAGTCCATTCATACAAGATCAAACATAATATTTAGTACAACAAGAATTAATATACATAAACACTAAAGTACCCAATGGATCGACGGTCGCTACCTTATGGTCCACTACTCCACCTAGTCCTCTAGGTAGTTCTCCACCTCCTCATAACCCCGATCTTGTGTGTGATCCTCACCCCACACCTCGTAAACGAGTCCATAAGGATCGTTATCTAAGCAAAGGGAGAATTAAGCAAGAGTGAGTACAAAGTACTAGCACCCGTATATAAGGCAGATTTAGCTTCTGTAACCTCTAATCCAGGAGACAAGTATGAATTCATGATTTGACCCTGCGCAGGTTTGTACCACTTTACCTATAGTCAACCAATCTCAGTTGAGAACCCATAATGTTTATTGCTACTTAAATATTAGATATCCAACTCTAGCAGCTAACGAGTCATGGTGTCCTTCACTAACATTCCCCACCCACTCACAGCATACTAGTTGTACCCCGACTTCAATGCACATTGACGGTACTCATCTCATAACGTTTAAATATAGCGTCCTGGAATCATCAACTGCAGTTGAGTTCCTAAATTGTGTTCCTCACCAGGCCTTCTGGCCTACTCAGTTTCTTACTTTTAATTATCTATTCATACCCAATGTGGAGATCATAACATCCTCATAGGATAACATTTTTTGGGCATTTCCACACACTATGATTGATATGAAATTATGACTCATTACTTGAGTGTAGTTGTTTACCTTTATATTCTAGCCTATGTAGAGGGCCTTACCGACGATACCCTTCTAAAAGGTACCCTCTATCCACCTCATATAGATACATCGCCAGCACCATTCGTTGGACGAGCCATTCCCAGTACATCATAAATCACTACCTCAGTAGTTCACAATTATCCATCTTTCCAACAGCTTTTGATTTAGTTTTTTTTAAAAAGAGTTTTTCAATGCATTAGTGATATTATGTATAACCAAATACATTTAATTAGAAATTACTCCAATATGGTCAAGAGATGCTTGCCTGAATTGGTGTGGAAATAATCATCCTCACTCGGATTCTGTGTGTAGCCTCCGATTGGATTTAATTCAATTCCTGAAATCATGGCATACCATGACTCAGATGGCTATCAAGTTTTTACTTGTTTTATGATGTCCAACCTTTTCCTGACTTCTGTTAGATTGATACATGTATATTTCGTATTTTAATTTGGGGTATTTTAATTTGATGTATTTTAATTTGGGTTACTTTTAACTTGTTGTATTTTAGCTTGGCGTATTCTAATTGGGTTACACCTTGGCCTAGATATGGCTTTCATATTTTAATCACTGAGATGGTTGCTAGCAATATTTAATTTCTTATTTAATTACCCGCTTATACTAGTCCTTATTCTGATATTATTATTATTAATTAACTTAAAATTTCAATTTTTTTATTCTTTCTTTTCTTTTTTTCCTTTTCTTCACTCTAGCCGAACCGGCTCATTGCCCTTATCCTCTTCCTTGCCCTCATGTCTCTCTCTGCTCTCCAAGCCGCTGTCCCCCATGGTTCCTTTCCCGACCGCCATGGCCACCGCGCTGCCCTCTGTTGCGGGCCACCAGCACCGCCTGAAGCTCCTTGCTTTTACGCCGCTCATGCCACCCCGTTGAGCCCCACCCACACCTGCGCATAGGCCGCGTCGCTTGGGCTCCCCACTCCCACGCACACCCCAAGCCTATCGGGCCTACCCGCGGCTGTGCTCGCCTCGGGTCTACTAGGCCTCCCTCCTCCTCGGCGCCATTCCCGTGGCTGGTTACCCACTTCTTTCCCCCCTTTTCTTCCTACTGAGATGATGATAATTATTTTGCTTAGTTGATCGATTTCAATTGAGTTATCTTCATTGGTTGATGATGATTCGCGGGTTGTTGCTCAAGGTTTGGTGGTGCTACGATGACACCTGGAAACCTCCCGTATGTCGAGGAGTACGAGGCGATTGTCGGGCACGCACGGTGTCGCCCCTAACGCGACCACTAATATTTCCATCTGTTTTATGCCTATTCCCTCTACTGCATTTGGCTATTTGGTCTCTAAAGTTAGTAAAAGTAAACTTGTGTGCACCTATGATGCTGGGCCAAATGGGGATGAGTTGGGATGGTGGTGTGGTGATTGTGAGGTACTGGTGGTTGGGTATTTATCGATGTGGCTGGCTCCTTGCTCCTCTTCCTGACCTCCTAGTTGGCCCTTCCTTCTGGCCTTCAGGCTTGTTCTTCCTCCTGGCTGGTTGCTTCAGTGGTGTTTGGCCTTGGTGGCTTCAGTGTCTCTTCTGGCTTGCTCTCCCTTTTAACCCAACTCACTGCGGGTTTTAACTTTTTAACGAGTGATATTTTGGCACTATTCGTTCATGGCTATGGTTATCCGACTAAATAGATTTGTGTGCTGTTGAATCATGAAACGTATTCTAGTGAGAGGTGCCGACTGGCCCCAGACAGTCTGGTATCTCGATGAGCGCTTATTTCAGGTCTGACAACACTTAATTCATCTTTACCTCCATTATTTTGCATTCCTTTATACTAATGCTGACTAACGATTTCATGTGATCAAAGCCACATGTCGCCTGAAGATTAGATGGTAGGTCATTCGCAGAAGTCTTGTATTTGTTTTGTTGTAATCGATATTTTTTAAAAAAATTCATGTATGAATTTTGTATGGCATTTGTGAAATAATTAAATGGTGATTATTTTTATTGTATGCTTTAATTAAATGTGTCATTACTTGGTTTATGATAGCTTTTACGCTTGTTAAGGGTATGTACAATAAGGATACCTCAGCTTACTATTAGCATGTATACATCAGCTTTTTCTATGTGGAAGAATGAGAAAAGAGGAAAGAGAAGAGAACCGACTCTTATTTAATAGCCAACAACGCACGGGAAATAGGTGCTTTCACCGGCTAAAATCAGGTGTTGGAGCCAGCGCGAGCGACTGTTAGTGTTTTGTCAATAGCAACAAAGATGAAGTTAATGTTGAATGATAAAATTAAATGCTTTAGTGTTTCTCTAGAGACACCTTTAGATATAGTTATTGTACAAACTGGTTTTATTGCTTTCTCTAAATGATATAGATGAGAGATAGAGTAAGTAGTGTGCTTTGTTATTGTACTCACTCTAATTTTCAGGGCTGTTTCACTAGAATAAATCAACGACAAAATACTGCTGACAAGCTGATGATGTGTAGAATTAAGGATAACCGACTAGAGGGGGTAAATAGGAGGTTTTTAAAATTCTTCGACTCTAATTACAATAAATAAATAATTTAAGTAAGAATTACAATTTTGACAATTAAAGCCTAAATTCTCTAGGTTTCTCTAAGTGCACCGACAATCTAAGGCTAAGCAAGAATACAATCCTAGACACAAGATCAATACTCTAAATTCGCTAGGAATGTAAATTGCACAAATGAATTCAAGAATTCAAACCACAAGAGGAATGGCACAAAATTTATCCCGTGATCTCGGAGACTTGCCGGTCTCCCCTAATCCACGTTGAGGTAGCTTGATCAACTTCAAGGCTCCTTTTCACAATTGAGCCTCTCTCGATCACTTGGTAGTTTTTCCTCGCTCCGGGTAGGCGAACTTCCGCCCTTCACAAGCTTGCCAGGGCTTCTCACAACCTCTGTTGAGAAGCTCACTACGCACAATCGCCTCCAAGCCGTCTAGGAGACGACAACCTTTATGAGACCCCGTTCTGATGAACAGGAACCTCCATATGATTACTGTGCCATTCCCTGGATCAGTAGCTAGCACTCACATGTTTACAACAATTGGAATCACAACCATACAACAAATATTATTAAGCGGAAGCTATTACATAAAGAAAACTCTTACAACTCAGAGATATAGCAGCAAAAGAAGCAAAGTCTTGTAGTGTGCCCATCCAAAACCAACAGGCAACTGACAAGGCATAATCCCTAGAAAGATTCGATGAAGAAAATCCCGCAACCTGCGACGGAAGAAACCTTCGAAGCTTCGCTAACTTATCCACCTAAAAACAACATATAAGCAAGGGTGAGTACTTTCGTACTCCGCAAGACTTGAGCAAAGCCTATAATATATGCAGGCCATTTCAAAGGAGGCTACTACAGTTAATTTGCATAAAGCAGAATTGACATTGTAAAACAAGTTATTTGCAAACGGAATTTGTAAAAGCAAGTTGACTGATATGAAATAAGTAAAGCATAAGTATTACTCACAATCCTTCGCGAGCATCGAATAATCCAGAAATGGAATCCAACAATGTCGATCCTTTGACATAAAGCAAAAGCTGCTAAACAAGTTCCAAACCAAAACCCAATTTTTGGAAATACAAAAGCATTCTAACATTGGAATGACTTCACCAAGTGTCCATAACCGTGGACATGGCTAATTAATTAGATTTACACTCTGCAGAGGTGTACACTTTACCCACAAGGAATGATCAACCTCTTTTGCCAGATCAATTAACACACTTCCTTTGGTGTGTCGGCAAGGAGATCATACAGAGCCGTTACATTATCTAGATGTGGCTTTGAACCAGCCCAGGACGTTTGGCCCTCGCCATGAAAACAGAAACACTCACCCAAGACGTGGTTCCTTTCACAACACACCCAACACCACATTTCTGTCCACGGCAAGGCGTACACCGTTGCATTGGTAAGTAGACCCCCTACAGACAGATCGAACCGGAATGCCTGTGCAATCTCCCGCCTTCCTTAGATGCAAAGCCACACCTAAACAACTTAATAGGCTAGGACCCGCCCATACAAGCCCTCGTGGTTGTACGAAATTCTTGGATCTATAGCGTCCCATTGCTCGGTCCTTAATCCGACACGGGCGATACTCCACCCTACACTACGTGCAAATCCCTCTGCATCTCCGGCTATTGCCAATAATTGCCCGCATCAAAACCATAGTTTTATTTTGGGTTTTTAAATCAAAATACCCATAACCAACAGCTTTATTTCCAACATTTTCCATTTCCTAAGAAACAAATTTTGATCTGATCATCATTCTCATTTATTCTAAAAGCATGGCTAAGCATGGATAAAAGTAATCGCATATACCCACAATGACATTAAGTAATTGTCTAAGCTCAATCTATGGTTATCAAGGTTCAAATAAACATACTTATCAAGGAAGTTTCATGAGACAACAGGTATAACTACCAGTACCACAAAATAGCAATTTACAGAAAGTAAACGCATGCATGAAACATTTTAACAAACAATGCAATTTAAATTCTGGGATCAAGATGGTCAAAGGGGGTGCTTGCCTTGCTTATATATCGCTTACGACGAAGACGCGATCGCAGACGACGGAGGCAGGGGACGTCGGATTCTACACGTCGATCGATCGGAAAATATAGCAAATAAGAAACTTCAATAAGGGCAAAAAGAAGACAGACAGAAAATCAAATAAAGATTCATTGCAGAAAACAGGAACGCTTTAGGGTCAACTTGAATGATTTCAAGAGGTTATGATTTAGGTATTTACACATTCATAAACTTAATGGTTTTGCGACAAACAAAGCAGGGTTCCTTTTAAAGATTATCTATCCTTGAATTACGAATTCAAGAGGCTAAAATTATGAATTTTAGTATTTGAAACTTCGAATTATAGATGCTAAAATTGTTTGGATTAAAAGAAGTAAAACACTAGTTAAAGCGGTTATGCTAATAGCACTAGCCTTAAGATTTTGCATATGACAGGTTTTAGATAAGTTATAATTGATAGCTAGCTAATTAGATTTATTTATGGTTTTTAAGAAGGTTCTGGTGATACAAATATATTAATTATAAATTCCTTATTACAAGGTTCACTTATTCTCATTACGGTAAGGTTCACTAAACATAAAACTAAGGGTTATTCGACTACTAGGGTTTATAAGCAAAACATGACGAAATAAGATTATTCCTTCGGAACTCGATAGCATATACTTTGATAAACATATCTAAACTGATTTCCATAGTTTTTACATTTAGACGAGAGGTTCTACGGGTTTATGAAAAAGCTTGATAGTTCAATTTACTACTCGTTAAGGATTCAGTTTTTGATATAAGATTGCTACTACACCGCCTAGGGTAATCTACTTATTTTTCAGGCATTAATAGGGTATGACTCTAATAGCATTTTAAAATTGGTTCCGTGATATCTGGCTTTTATCCGAAATGTTTTCCATATAAGAGGTCATTAGGGTTTAACACGATTTTACTTCATCCTTGCACAAACATAAGGTATTTTTGTATAAACAGCAAGATTATTATTTTCAAGTTATTAGGGATTGGTTTTGTCAAATTTGGAGTTTATTTGTGAAAGTTATAACCATTTGAATTATTCAAACATTTACACTCCGACTATTAAACATTTACTGTTTTATATAACAAACTTTAAATATTATTTTATATCTGGAAACCTTGCAATGCCAGAGGTATAATAAAACTGGTTTGGTGATTATTTGAATTCATCTGACCCATATTCTAACTATTCAACTTTCTATACATATATATATACATTTTATGTTTAAGCTATTTCATTCTTTTCAAGTTAATTCAAATCAGGTTCATTTCTTAAATATTTTGGCAAACTCAGGTATTCTACTGCCATGTTAATATTTAGAAACTAAATTTTACTTATTCCATATTTCTTTTACTCAAATTATGTATATTTGAATATCTAGTGCATTGAAAACAATCTTTAATAGAAAGTATTTCAAACAATAACGAAATTTAAATATTTTTATATATTTGAACTCCTGGAAACATGAGCATCTCACTAAAATTAGTTTCATTCCATTCCAAGTTTGTTTACATCTTTTTAATATGTGGCACTTCTTTAAACCTCTTCTTTCAATTTGAATTTCAAATTTATCCAGTGAACATTTTCAAAATGTTATTGCATATTATGAAAGAACTAGATTTTAGATGAATTTAGAATTTTTTTCATCTCATTTGGAGTTACAATGCAAAATCTATAAGTGTTTGAATTAATTCGGGTATTGAAAATAACTGAAATGAATGAAAATACGTTTTCTCAGCAGAGAAGCGTCTTTTACCGATGAACTGGCTCGCTGATCATTGGTCGACATGAGGGCCCTACCGCCGTTGATCAAAACAGGGCGCGACTAGGGCTCGACGGCGACGGCGCTACGGCGGGATTCCGGACGAATGGGTAGCACGGCAGGCACCAGGGGGTCACGGCGCATCCGAGGGAGGTGTCGATCACCGGCGGGGACAACCGGAGTGGGCTGCCACCGGCGGCATGCGGCGGGGAAAGGAGAGGCTCGACGGAGAAGAAGAGGGGCGGACTTCCGGTTGAATCGGTAGCACGGCGAGTATAAGTGGGTTGCTGGGGTTCCGTTTTTGCGGTCGGCCGGGCCGGAGAAGCGACGGGCTGAGCTGCCACCGACGGCCTGCCGTGGGAAAGAAGTGAGTTCAGCGGTGGCGGTTGATCAGTAGAGGAAAGCTGAAATTTGCAAGAGGGATGAGTTCACCAGATCATGAGGGAGCTTCAGGATCAAAGAATTGAATCGATTCTCACCGAGTCACTCGAATTCGAGTTTTCCCCTCTTTTCGGGTCTTCCAGCGAAATGGCGAAGAAAAGATGATTTTGGTTTGATCGTCGGTTCTGGGAGTGAATGAGGAGAAGGGGAACTCAATGTGATGGCACACAAGTATTTATAGCCGGAGAAAAGTGTGCTTCACAGGATTTGAACGCGAGTAGGGAGTTGTGGTGAATTTTGGCGCTTGCGCAATGAAGTGGAGCACAGGGTCTCTCCGGCAAGATTTGATGCGGAGCTGACCAGGCATGGCACAGGAATTCCAAGGTTGAACGTGTCTGCGCTGGGTTGCTCGGGGTGGCGCGAATTGCGCAGAGGCGGCAAGAATCGGGAGAAGGGGCGAAGGCTTCGGCTGCGAGAGAGAAAAAGAGAGGAGGCAGCGAAATCAGGGACTGACGAGTGGGTCCGGGGTCCACCGACAGTGAGAGAGACGTTTTCCCCACCCCTGCTAGCGAATGCTTACGGTAAAGGGGGCCGGCCCACTTGTCATTGAGTGAAGGTGAGTCAAAGTGATAAGCATGGCCGGGACAGCTCCATGTGGGCATTAAAATGGACATCTATTCGCTGTCTAAATTTTGTGAAACTTTTTGACCGACCTCTACTAGTAGTTTTCTTACTTCAGTAAAATTTGTAGGCCAAAATATCTTGTAATGAATTATTTAAAATTCTGACACTGTACATCTGCCAAAATTTTCATTTCGGATTTTTATTTCTTTAAAGGTTCAAACCTTATTTTTTATTTTTGAAACTTTTATGAGGGGTTATATCTATATCAAGGATGTCTCTTTAAAATTCTCAAGTCAAAATATTGGGCAGTTATTTTATAAACATTCTGACATGATAATTTCTAGTTTTTAATTGTTTCTGTTTTTGAATTTTTAGAAGGCTTTGCCGACATGATAATTTCCTGATATTTTTACCAGAGATAATTTTTACACTGAGGGTGTTTTTTTAATTTTTCCAGATCCAGATAAATTCCGAATATTTTTCATTAATTCTGGCTTGCACTGTTTTTAGTCAAAAAGAGGTGTCATTCATTTATTTACCCACTTTTCTGTGCATAAAATTTCTACATGTTGATTTTACTGACTTACCAGCATGGTTAAGGTTCTATGGTAATTTTTCCAAAATTTGTATTTTACCTTTTTATCTTTTTACCATTATTCATTCCTTAATTCTTTTTGTTTGATTTTCCATTCAATACCAAATCCAAAGAGAATCCAAATAAATTCCAATCATGTCAGGAAAAATCAGAAATAAATATATCCAAATTCAAAATATAAATTTTTATATTATTGCATTTTTCGGGATGTTACAACCTTCAAGAGTAATAAGTCTTAACTCTTGCTTGAGGTCGAATCAAGTGTCTAAAAGCTCAATACTAAATGCAACACTTGAATTTGCTACCAACTCACTCAAAATGAGAATTTAATGCACACAAGAGAGTTGAAGACTAGCTAGAGCTCAAATACGATCAATGAGGTTCAAGAGTTCCTCTAGAATGCAGGTGAGGGAGTATTTATAACCCCCACCAACCAATGCAACCGTTGGAGCAAAAATGCATATAAAAATTTAGGAATCCCGGTTCTACTGCCCATATGGTCGGTAGCACCGGCCTTTTTGCTCTAACGGTCACTACAGTGCAATAAATAATAGCCTATCAATGACCGTTGGTCACTCAGGTCGGTGCTACCGCTCTAGGGCCGGTAGCACCGGGCCATTTTTTTTCTTTTTGCCTTAGCCATAAATCAACCCTTCTAGATTTTTTAACACCGGGGGGTCGGCCGGTGCTACCGCCGGGCCGGTAGCACTGGACCTGGGGCAGGTAGCATCAACCACCCTGGCCGCCAAACATGCCCTTTGTGATTCTTGCACTGCACTGGGGCTGGTGCTACCGTCGATCAGTAGCACCTGCCACCCAGATTCACTTATGAAATTTGTATTTTTACTCAAATGTGATGGCATGAAGGTAATCAAATGCACATAAAATGAGCCTTTAAACCTTTGTCAACACCACGCTACTAGCCAAGACCCTTCTTGATAGTACGGCACTAATTCTAGCAATCCGATCTCTTCTCCTAAACTCCGGGATCGGCAAAAGCTACGAAAATATCCTTAATTTTATACCTTGGCTATTTTGCTTGACGTGTTATCCTTTCTTCATTTTCATACTCCAACAATCGTCAAACTTAGGATCAACCTATTTTCAATATTCTCAAAGAAACTATTAGTCTTTTAAACACGATTGTCATTAATTACCTAAACCAAAAACGAATTGGGGTCTAGATGCTTTCATGATGTGCAGTTGAAAAATTTATTACAATGATACTACCATCAACTATATACTCCCTCCGTCCAAGTTTATAAGGATTATTTTTTGAATGATCTTGTCTATAAATATAAGGCTTGCATGTAGATTTAATGAGATATTTCCTTCTATACCTCTATTTATTCTCTCTAATCCATATATAAATATTCATTACCACCCACACAAATTATTATCTCTCATCTTCCAAAACAACTATGTGGGGCATCTAAGTCTTTTTCTCTTGTAACTTTATCAATTTTAACGTAACATTAATCCTTATGTAAATTCAAAGTACATCTTATATTTTCGGACGAAGGAAGTACTGTAGAGCAATGTTAGGAATAGTAGTGAGAAGTGATACGCCGTTTTTTTGCCACTGTATGAGCTTTTGTAGTTTTGCCTGTGCCTGTGCTTATTTGAGTGGGATCTGATTTTAATCAATTTCCATGCACCTTCCTTTCTTTGTTGTTTTGCTTGGCAACTCGAGACAGTAGTCAGCACAAGCATTTACCTTCTCGATGCTCGTAGCGCCTAGCATAGAAGGCAAAGTTTTGAAAAGCAATACTCATATACTGCCTCTCCATTTATGAATAGATGTCACTCTAATTCTTACACTTTCACTAAATTATATCTAAAAAATATTATATTAGTTTTCTTTATTATATCTTTAGATGGTATATCAAATTCTATTTAATGATAGTAAATGACATTGAAGATAACTAAAGGGGTATAGAAGAAAAAAATATCAAAGAAATCACATCAAAATTGTAAAATGACATGTATTTTAAAATAAAATTTAAAAGCTAAAATGATGTGTATTTGAAAATGGAGGAATTAATGAACAGCTCACTAATTATTCGATGGCAGATCATTGAATCAAGGTGTACAAGGAATTTTCTAAAATAAACTATTTCCATCATTAATTTGGAGGATTTGAAGCTATTGTTTTCTCGAGATATTTTGTACAAACAGTATTCTATGTTTGATGCGTTAGACATTAATTAGTTGGTACTACTTAGGTACATTGATTTAGCATTTGTGGGCGACCTAGTTTTCAAATGACTATTGTAACCAAAACATCACATCATCAAATCAAGGTATCGAGCTATAGGTACAGTCACTCAGTCAGTGCCAACCGCTTTACAGGCAGATGTATTTACGTTTCAACATCACACTGATAGGAAATTAGGAACATAAATGAATGATTGCTTGTCCTTGGAATCTTCCAACTACTCCTGTATCATGTTCAGTTAAGCATTTAAGCCAATATTTCTGCTAACTAGCTAGCTAGTGCATGCGCGCGTGCCACTTCCAGCCACAAATGTTGGGAAGGACACCAGTTGGTCTATCTTTTGACCATTCTCTAGCTAGTCTCCACGTAGTACTAGTACTGATTCACAACATCTCTTATTTTCCTCTAAAAAACACATTTCTTGTTTTTTTTTAAAAAAAAATGTTGATTCACAAACAAGATGATGATCCGGGGAAACGTGTGTAATATGCAGCAAATGTAGTCGACAAAATCATTACAGATAACGCAAATCTCACATACGAGGGTATCGATACGTTCAGCCTGACGAACAAAGTAGCGGCATGCCGGCATCTTAAAATGACCAGCCTAAGAAAGAAACGGAAAAGCAGCAATACTCTCTTCTGAGATATATAGGATACTGGAAAGCAGTTTGTTGGTTGGCCTCCACGTGCTCATTGAGTAGCCTGAGGAAGTTTGCAAAACAAACTCAAAAACCTCACCATTGAGATACAACCAGTCAACCAGCATAAGAGTGCTTATTTGCATTTTGATAAACGGTCTATACTGCTTTTACACACATGTTCCAAGTCAATCTTATTGTTACTCGCTTAAAAAACCTAGAGATGATGAACAATGCGCTCTTCAAATTCCGAACCTCCACCCGTCTATCCTCGAGTGTCGAGTCCCTCCTCCACCATTATAAAATCTCTTAACAAAAGCAAAAAAAAATTGCTCCATACCACACAAATTAACTTACTATAAAAATACAATATTTATCCCAATAACCTTCTTTCCTTTCATTTTATTGGGTACGGCGGATGTGTAATACAAACAATGGTGACGAAGTCAGGCATGGTGTAAGTCAAGCTCGACAACAAAGACACGGTGTGGATCGAGACGAAGCTCGACCTGGTACTACGGCGGAGCCAAGCTAAGTCTAGTGACAACAACTTATCGTGCTGAATAATATTATTTTTACGTGTAGTAAAGCACAAGCATTCGACTGGTACCGAATGGAATGGCTAATAGGCGCACAGAAGAATCTTTATCCAGCAAACACATACACGCACCGTCCAATTGGGCAGGCCGCACGCGATCGCAATCGTTGAATGTGGAATGGGAGATTTCACCCAAATCCATGAAGAACTTCAATTGTCGAGATTGATCACAGGGCACATGAGCACCAAGATAAAGAAGTTATCACTTCTCTAGCCTCAGCCATTTTTTTAGCAAATCTGACCGTTTTACGAAAACAATTGCGAAAATAGTTTCATCCCCGACCGTAGAAGCGGCGTAAGGTGACACAACTTATGTGCTCCCGTGCCACGGCAGACGTTACCGTGCTCTAGGAGCGTGGCAGGAAACCAAAGCTGCCGCGCTCCCAGAGTGCATTAGCACCTGTCGCGGTGCAGGAGCACGGAATGTGACACTTGTCACCTTTCGGTACTTTTGCGGTCGGGGAGAAGGTTATTTTGACAATTACATTCGTAAGAAGACTAAATTTGCAAAAAAAATATCACGTATAAGGTAGAAAAGTAATCATTTCCCAAGATTAACGGTGGAACGGCGCGGCATGGCAACGAGGGAGTCACCGATAAATGGGGAAGCTCAAAAGGTGAGAGATTTTCTCGACTTAATTTGAACTAGCACTAGCTAAGAACTTTTGTGTCACTGTTGTACGAAGTTTCCACTATTGAGTATGGGTGTGGCGAGCAATGGCGTGAACAGACGAAGGGGAAGCTTTCACATGTATACCTTATATTATAGCCAGAGAGATTGCTGGCTCTTCAACCGTGCCATGTCACCTTTCCCACGAAAAGGTTATCCAGAAAATTCAAATTTGCGTTTCGGTCTTTCGGTCGGTTTTTAATAGAAAGGACCAAAAAAAATACCTTATATTATAGCCAGAGAGATTGCTGGCTCTTCAACCGTGCCACGTCACCTTTCTCACGAAAAGGTTATCCAGAAAATTCAAATTTGTGTTTAGGTCTTTCGGTCGGTTTTTAACAGAAAGGACCAAAAAATGAAATTACGTTTAGGTTCATTCGCGATTTACGTTCAGGTCCTCCTGACGGTATTTTGCGGAATAGGTCCGAAAAAAAACAAAAAAAACGTTTAGGTCCAAGAAATTGGTATTTAGCATATTGGACCCGAAGAAAAGCGAAATTATATTTAGATCTCTCTGCGGTTTTCTATTAAAAAAACTACATATTCGCCGACGGTTTATAACAGTAAAAAAATAAAATTATGTTTAGGTCCCTCCGTGGTTTTCTAAAAAAACAACAGATTCGCCGATGGTTTATAGCAGTCCACAGATTCGCCAACGGGTCCTAGCGACCTATTTTAAAAAAAAACAAGAAAATCGAAATTACTAAGAAAAGAAAATATGTTTAGATAGATTCGTCGACGGCTCCTAGTAATCCACATATTCGCCGACGACTCCTAGCAGCCCTTTTAAAAAAAATAAGAAAACCGAAATTATGCTATTTTTTCAAAAAATATCCGTCAGATCAAATTTCGCGCGGCGTAGCATTACGTGACTGAATTTTCCAAATTTCACACGACATGACCTTGGCTAGTTGTAGATTAGGACGAAAGAAGTGGAACCGCAGTATATGCGAGGCACCACTCTCTTGACGTGTATTGTTAACAACCATATACATATCTCACAAACCAAAAAAAAAAACAGCATTGTATATGAACAGATGAACACCATTAACAAATAATTAAGAGTTTCCCTCTCGTCTTTCGAGTTGCTCCTATCTCTCGGCCATCCGATCTGACGCAAAAAAAAAAACGTTGAGCGCAATAATTAAATAGTAAACCTACAATAAATCCTCACCCTCATGTAACAAATATAGCAAATTCACAAATGGATGTAATAAGTATGGATTCATCCATGCAACAAATAGGCATCCTACTACAACAACAATACATAATTACACACTAATACCTCTACCAGCAACATTTAATAAGAGATGTTGCAATAAAAATTTACTCTTATGCAAATAAATAAAAAACGCAATGGCAACAAATACCTTTACCTTGCAGCAACATTTGAGAAACCGCATTGCAACAAATTACAACAGTTCATACAACAATCGACAAACATATCTGCAGCAAATTGAGAAAATATCTGCACACAAAAACCTATCGGAATCGGAGGCCATGTCCGTAGTTTTGACGACCAATATTGCTGGATGGTGAGGAGATAGCTAGCTTGGAACCTCATCTCGCCGATAAACCTAGATTTGGGTGAGGCCAAGGCTAGCCCGATGGCTGATCGTCGGCCCTCCGTCGGTTCCCTTTGATTTGTACAGATCCTATGCCCTAGCTCCTCTAGCACATCACTTGAGCGCACCCTCAGGAAAGGAGTTCGTCCATGGTGGCGATCTTCGATTGCCGATGACTCGCTGGAGGAGGGAGGAAGGAGTTGGGTAGATAAATGATAACGAGGAGGCTTTATGGATAGCAGAGAGAGAGGTGCGGGGAAGGAGATGAACTCATCTCTGGTGGAGATCTCTTGACCGACATCGATAGTTTGTTGGAGGAGGAGAGGAGGAAGATGAAGGAATGAACAGGAAGAGAGAGATCAAGGCTACTGTGTGTGAGGAAGAACATGTGATGAGATACACAGCTAAGTGGATATAGAGTAACCGGGTGGCTGAGAAGTGTCCAAACTTTTTTTTTTGCTCCGGAAGTCAGGAGGGTAGCAATTCCAATTCTCTTAACATAGCTAGGCAACTAGTTAGGCGCCTCTGCAACAGTAACTAAAAAAAAAGAGAAGAAAATCACAGTTCTACAGTAGAACTTTTGGTATTTTCAAAAATCTCGGTGAAATTAAAACAAATTTGAATTTTCGTTTTTGTATTTTGTTCGGAATCTTGTCCGAATTTACGAAACATCACTGAAATTTCATATTTCAATCTCCAAAATATCCCCGAAATCAAGATTTGAAACCTTGGTTGTACTCCGATCTTAATACTGCTCACGAACCGAAGCAACACACGCGCGAGCTCACACGCATGCATGAGTGCGGGGCCAACCTGCTGCCTGCCGTGCGGGGGCCAGTGCGCGAGGGGTCAGTGATCAGATGGCGAGCACGAGGCCGGGAAGCGACCTCTCCACGTCCCCGCCGAACCCCTGCTGGCTCTCCCAGCACACGGTAGCACCCCTGCCCCCGCCCTCGCCGCGCCGTAGCTGTCCGCCTGTGCCGCCGCCTCCGACCTCCCGGACGGTGATGGACGTGTTGAAGTACTCGCGGAAGCGCGTGATGCGGCCGCCCTCGACGGCCCAGGCATGGACCCAGTACGCGCGGGGGCCCTCCCACCCCTCCGCCACCACCCACCGCCCGTCGCGCCCCACGGCCACCACCCGCCGCGGCGCGAACACGAAGTCTCCGCCGGCTGCCTCTCCGGTCAGGCGCCGGCGCATGTGCTCGCACCGCCGCGGCCCGTGGAACCACCAGTCCACATCCTCCGCCAGCAGGCCGGCCGCCGCCGCACCGTCGCCCGCCGCCAGCGCCGCGTACAGCGACTCCACCAGCCTCTCGTTCGCCTCTCTCGCGTCCTCCATGTCCACGGCCATTACCGTGTAGAATGATGTACACCTCTATGCGAGTGCGTATGCTTGTATATACTGTAGGCTAGCTCGATGATCTCTAGCTTGCTTGAGCTAATGATGGGTGCATGGAGGAGGGAGGGCTTATTTCTAGGGAGGGGAGAGGAGGTGGGGCCCGCATGTCCGTGGATGGAGTAGGTCCAGTGAGTAGGAAGGACCGAAGGAATGATGGGGCTTGTGAATTAGATTAGGAATTTGGAAGGAGGTTGCGAACTGAGGGAGTGAGGCTTCCATGCAGGTTTGGCATCGCTCGATGGTTACGTCGGACTGTCGGAGAGAGTGAGGTTCACCCGGGAGAGTATGGATTTGAAATGACCATTACACCCTTTCTCTTTGTGAAGCACTGAAGCTAGCTGCTACCAAGCAGGGCAAACGGGCGGCACGACACGATCCAGCCTATTTAGGTACGGCCTGTTTCGGTTCGACTACTAAACGGGTCGTGCCGTGCTGGTCCATATGCTGGGGTGCTGGCCCAGGCATGACCCGTTGGCATCACGGGTCGTGCCGTGCCGGCTCGGTCTTTTGCGGGCCTAACAGGCTGGGTCGACCCGATAGCTCGTTAGCGTTAAAAAAAAATAGAAAAAGTATGAAAAAATACAGAAAAAATAGAAAAAAAATAAGAATAATTAGAAAAACTCGAAGTATGAAGAATTTTTTTGAATTTTTTAATCCCTCAACAACTATAAAACGATTATTTTTCAAACTAAACGGGCCATGCCGGGCTGCTCTTGGGCCGTGCCGGCCCGCTGTCCCGGGGTGTCGGCCCAAGCATGGCACGGGCTCGTGGACCGTGCCGGTATGACCCGTTTACGGCTGGACTGTACCGTGCTCAGACCGGACCAACAGTGTCGTGCCTCGAGTCAGCCCGTTTCACCCGGCCCGTTTGGCCATCTCTAGCACCAAGCACCAATTTTGTCTAGTAGTTCAAACTGCAGCAACAACCAGAAGTTCACGTTCTTCTATTCTAAACGGATTAATTCCCATCATGATAGTTCACATTCTTCAACAGATTAACAAGGCTATTTGTCATGTAATTGTTTCATTGTTAGTGTACCGAGAGGTGGAGAGGAAATCATCACTTTTCTACACTCGTAATGATTTTTTTTTTTTAAAAAAATGACTCTCTTCCAAACATAATTATAAAAATAGCATCACCCCGCATAGTAAGAGATAGCGTAACCCCTTTCACTTTAAGAGAGTGCGAAAAGTGACATATGTCATCTTCTAACGTATTCACGATTGAGATAGGGTTATTTTTACAATTACATTCAGACGAGGCTAAATCTTTTTTAAAAAATAAGATACAGAACCGGAAAAAGTGATGATTTGGGTGGAAAGAGGAACCTGCGAAGCTAGCTGGAGGATTGTTTGACCGACTTCTCTGCTGTTTGCTCTTTCGTTTAATTACTATGTTGTGATATGATCGAGTGGTGGGTTGCTGGCTTCCGGCTGATGGTGTGGCGTCGCTTAATTTCCCCGTGCGCAGCCACAAACTCACAGAAGGCCACTTTATGCCGACTTATCACTGCATATATAGACAAGCTTTTTTGAGATATTAACACATGGCACACATAGACAAACTCCTATATAAATGCTCACTACACAATTTCATCCATATCAGAAGGTTAAAGACTTAAAGAACTTGTTAGAGATATGATTTCCTCAAATATTCTTACAAAGATATTTAAAGAAATCATATATCTCTAACAAATCTCTCCTTAACTTAAAATCTATAATCAAATTGTCTCAAAAAAAACCCTAAAAGTGTTGAAAAAGAAAGACCAAAACAGTGTAATCCAAATTCTTCTCATCTTGATATATAGTTTCTCGGGTCATGCTTCTCCATTAAACAAAAAGCGTTTGCTATGTGCAAAAGTTAGTCTCATCTCATTCGGGATTAATTAAGTCCAAACACTTCAATTCGTTCTATTGGAAGAACAAGTATTTGTGTGATATTTCATACCAATTAAACAGTCAAATGCTGATGAGCGTTTGTCCTATTTTGCTTATGTCATCCTTTCCCGCAAGGAAGTAGTAGAAGCTTGCTTATATATCTATTTTCTTAATTCAAAATATAAATTTGGACCATGCATACCCTTGTTAGTTTTAAATGGGTGCTAAAGTGGAGTATATAAGAACTTAAGAGTTTGTGGAATTAACGTCGATAAAACGAAATTAAGTAATGGACTACTTGATCGATTTGGTCAAACCAATGAAATTAAAGCTGAGTATGCTTTATGAAAAATAGAATTTCGTCGTGGACAAGACAACTCAAACAAATCATGCATATATGTACAGTTTCCATCGCACATAGTTATATATATTCATGGCCCCGCGTACAGATGTTCCCTGATCGAGCTGGATGCCACAAGCTAAGTATGAATCGTTAACGAAAAAAGCAGCTCAATTGATCTCCACTATTCTCATCACACAGAAATTCTATCTCATCTCATCTTCTTAAATATTTGTATGTCGTCGCATGCGTGGATGCATGATGGAATCATAAAGCTAGTCGAAAGTTCAGACTAGTCTTTCAACCATGAATCGCTTCTTTATATGCTTTCGGTTGCAATCATGCATCGACTGTATTTATATGTGAGCTAAATCAACAAACGGGGTACTGGTAAAGGTTAACATGCTAATAAGCAAATTATATATAATATGACCAAAAAAACAAACTCATGCATCATGTACATGTCCTAATTGTTTGGGGGATTCTGATAGCAACGCTAGTTATGTGTGTAGGCGACACATCAGTCTTACGTAGCAGCCACCTAATGACCAAAAGCACATTAGCAGCTAGCTGTATAACTTAACAGCAATCAAGCATGATTAATGCATTACGCATCCCATATCAAAGATCAAACAATATATATAAGCGGAAACCTTGGAGAAATCCACAATGGCTGAAATCTTGCACAGTAGGTGTAGTTTTTACGACTTCAATTCTAGCCTTCAACAAATCGGTGTCATGCTGATTGGACTCCTCAGAGCTCACTCATGTTCATTAAATAATTTCTTAGCAAATGTTGGTAACCCTGTAATGATACCCAGCTCTGAATTACAACTAAAAGCTCGTTGCCAGTCAAAGCCTGACAGGACTGCTGGCACAGGGCTTCCAAGTTGAACTTTGGCAATTGACACTACTACACAAATATACATCACAATCGGTTCTTTTTCGTCATCACAGTCGGTTCTGGTGGTGACACAAAGCCATGAGACAGAGATGAGGCGGGCATTATTACAGTCGGTTCTTACCCGATAGAGATGATGGTATTATCTCTATCGGTTCTTTATAAGAAGCGATAGAGATGATGGTATTATCTCTATCGGTTCTTTGTAAGAAGCGATAGAGATGATAGCTCATCTCTATCGCTTCTTACAAAGAACCGATAGAGATAATACTATCATCTCTATCGCTTCTTATAAAGAACCGATAGAGATGACCATATCATCTATATCGCTTTTTCAAAGAACCGATAGAGATAATACCATCATCTCTATCGCTTCTTATAAAGAACCGATAGAGATGATCAGATCATCTCTATCGCTTCTTAAAAAGAACCGATAGAGATAATATACTCATCTCTATCACTTCTTTGAAAGAACCGATAGAGATGAATAACCTCATCTCTATCACTTCTTATAAAGAACCGATAGAGATGAGTTCATTATCCCTATCGCTTCTTTCAAAGAACCGATAGAGATGACCGCCACATCTCTATCATTTTCTTGTGAGAACCGACAGAGATGAAGGGGTGTGGTGTGCTATCACATTCTAATAAGCACATATTCCACACAATATGCACATATCACATTCACACGAAATTACAGATAACATATCACATTCAAAGAACATGAACACTTTGTTACAACAAACACATATCACATTCATTAACAAAATAGAACGTAAACATGCTTAACCATAAGTACACATGCAATCGCATTCAGATATGTAATATTTGTTCACATCTGGTCTAGTAGGAGCTTTTGGGATCTCTAAACCGTCCGTCCTCCGACAAGCATTCTATCCAGTACCACTCGCATAAGTGATCTCAGTATCTTGTTGAGTGCAAGGTCGTCTACACTCTTCTCGGGAATAACGGTAAGCTGCAAGATAGAAACGAGTGCTCTAATTTGAGTTTTCAAATTTGCATGTGAAAGACTAATTGTATATGCATGTACTACCTCAGGGAAACGGTCTGAGCCGACAATCAAGATCACCATGTGTTGCATGACATACAAACCACAATGTCGTCGCTGCCACGTTGATGACACTGTGAAGAAAGAAAAATAAATTAAGAGACAAAGAAAATATATCAGAAAATCTAAATCTTATATATGATAGCAACTTGTACCTTGAAGCGGACATACTCCAGCTTGGAGCCCTTTTTGTCGTCGTGTGTCCCTCCTGCTTCGACGTATTCCTTGAAACCCCTATATACATTGGAAAGATGTCGTTGAGTAAAAAAAATAATGATTGTAGTTAAATACAGAAAATGTTAGATAAGAGTGGTGCACTTACTGCTCCAAAGGAGGCTTGATCGCGTAAGAGAGTCTAAAGTTGCATAATAGTATGACGAGTACAGAAGCACATATGACAAAATATTGAAAAAGGCATGAAAACATACATGGAAAGAAGACACTTCTTTGCAAGAGATGTACTTGATACGGTTATGATGGATTACATACCCAGTTTGTGGATTGTTGGCAAGGACTTCCCATTTCTATATTGTGAAGTTTAAAATTGAAATGATATGTTAAGCACATCCAATTGTCCTAGTAGAGTAACACCTAGATTTGTCGCCAGGGAACAAAGCATAAATATGTTCAACTGCTATTACATTCGACATTGCTGCTTGCATGTAGTGATGGGTCATGATTTGGCTTATTCAGTTATAGATCAGTAATTCATTATGGCCTTTCACAACAGGGTTCTGAAATTAGTAGTCTTGCTGTGGCTTGCACATAAGCGTAACCTTTGATGTTTGGCCTTTTTAAACAAGGTTGAAGTAGATAAGCAGTTTTTCCTATTCAATAAGATATTTTCTAATGTGCAGACAATATCTTCGTTACTTTGGCTTCCTCTGTTGACTACACAATGTCCAATTCATCACTGAAGATGTGAGTTAAAGCTAATTAGCAGCTTGAGAAAGATGCTTATTAATGTTCAATTTTGAAGTGCTTGCTTCCTTTGTTTTCATCGATAACAATAGGCTAATGAGTTTCTTTTTCAGGTTCATCCTGCAGAAGCTCTTAATGCCCCTGCTATTCCATTGGGTACATTACTAGCAGCAGCATATCCCTGGGCACCTGCGCCACCATATCTTTTTTTCCTGGCTTAATCCTCAAACATCTGCTCAGGACATGATGCAACCGGATTTGTTGTCCAAGCTTGTTTTTAACAACTTTAGTAAGTACAGATTTCATAACACACCGCATTGTCTACATGTGATGTAATCTACATATGGGATTTCTTTTCAATGTAATTCTTTCATAACACATTGCATTGTCTACATGTCATGTTATCCAAATACATGATTTCGCTCTCCGAATAATTTCATAACACATCGCATTGTCAACATTTCTTCTAATCTAAATATGGGATGTCCGCTCTCCAATTTTCAAACAAACTGCGTTCTATTTTCGAGTTGTTTCAAGAAATTTCTACTATTTCTAATAGTTATTATGGGATGTATATCGTGATTGTTTTCAATTGGGGTGGATATGTTCATAGAAGTTGTTATCATATAGATTGCATGTACAAGGCTCGCGGTTGTCCCGCAACTTACCGATGGAGCGCCAGAGGTGGGGCACCGGACGATGGGGCCGTGAGGCGTCGGGCGCGCCGAGGCGGTGAGGCGGCGGAGCGGAGTGGAGCGCCGGGCGGTGGAGTCGGGGCGCTGGGCGATGGGGCCGTTGGGGCTTGAGGCGCGGCGGTGAGGCGGAGCGGCGTGAGCGCTTAGGCGGTGGGCGCTGGGCGATGGGGCCGTTAGGCGTCGGGCGCGTCGGGCGGTGGGCGACGGGAGCGACGTGGAGCGCCGGGGGGTGGGGCGATGGGGCCGTTGGGGTTTGAAGGAATGCTCACATTTTGAAGAAAACCACAAATTATGCAAAATGAGGGGAAATCTCCTCAAGTTAGGGCTTCAAATTTACCTCTTAACACCCACCCTTGAGAATTTCAAATTTTCTCACCCAAGTATTGCTTCCAACCACGTAATATAAGCTATTTTTTCGGTGGCGGCGGAGAAACCTCCTCTCGAACAATAACAGAGAAGAGTTCTGCTCGAGTGGTATAATTAACCTAACGAGGTACATCACTATCGGTTCTCATATAAAAGCGATAGTGATGTGATCATTCACATCACGATCGGTTCTTATAAGACAAGCGATAGTGATTATCACGATCATCACAATCGGTTTCACATAAGAAGCGATAGTGATGAGAAGACACATCACTATCGGTTCTTATTTAAGCGATAGTGATGATATCGCACATCACTATCGCTTCTCACAAAAGAACCGATAGTGATGAGCACGCTCATCACTATCGGTTCTTTTGTGAGAAGCGATAGTGATGCAGATTATCATCACTATCGCCTTAAATAAGAACCGATAGTGATGTGACGCGCTTATCACTATCGGTCTTTTGTGAGAAGCGATAGTGATGTGCATTATCATCACTATCGCTTAAATAAGAACCGATAGTGATGTGATTTTCATCACTATCGCTTCTTATGTGAAACCGATAGTGATGATAACGCACATCACTATCACTTCTCGCATAAGAACCGATTGTAATGTTCCCAGTGCTACATCACTATCACTTCTAACCTGAGAACCGATAGTGATTGTGATTAATGCCTCTCCTAAGTCATCTATCACAATCGTTTCTTCCTAAAAACTTAAGAACCGACACAGATGAAGTGATAGTGATGTACCATTCTGTAGTAGTGTGAAGAGCCTTCGAGCTGGAGCACTACCGACTGATTGTAAGTCTGCAGCATGGTGTCTGTGGACTGTTGAAAAGCACTGTGTTCTCGTAATTCAGGCCCCTAATGAATTGACCTCTTCTTGCCTTGACACGGACACAGTTGAGGGAGCATCAATAAGGTGCAGTCCACATAGGAGTTTGTCTGAACCATGCTTGCATCAATATGTAGCAATGTTTGGGCTAATGTGCACATATACATTAATTTGGAGAGGAGCCCAGTTTACAAATTTGAACATGTATCGTCTACAAGGCAAACACATATGAAGATCCTTGAGTTACATTATCAGAAACCAGTAACTAATGTAGGTTGTAGAAGTAGAACAATCTTGAGCAATGGGTTGTACCTTTTTAAGCAAGGCATTGGCACAACTGGCCCAGAATAGTATGGTACGAATGTCTTCGAACCAGGCCAGCACGGCACAAATGATGAGCCTTGTTAGGTCTAGAAACTTGGCACGATAGACGACATGGCATGGCAAGACCGATTAGGCCGTGCCTAGGCTGGCTCAGCACGAAAGCGGTCCTTTCATAAAAAATATACTATCTATAACCCAACTTATCATCAACTATCTTACCCTAGTGACTCAGGCCATTATCAACCACCTTTCCCCTTTGCCTCCTCCCGTGACCCATTTGACGTAGTCGCCGCTATCTCCCTATGCCTTCGTCGTCTCCTCTCGCAATTGGGAGTATTGAGTATATATGCATGTTGTTGTTATACTATTTTCCTTACCGGGAACCCCACTCAGAGGCATAAAGTTTTTAACGAGGAAGTAACTTTATATCTTTACCCAATGAATAAATAAAATCTAGTTATTTTTCCTCATATAATTGTGTGTATCGGATCCTCGTCGGCGGTCGACGATCGCTCCTCATCCGTAGTGTTGTCTATGGTGACGAACCGATGGTAACGGCGTCCACGACTCCACATATCCAATAAGACAAGGCCTGGATTGGCATGACGGCAGTACAGCGTGCCCTGGACTATGTCTGGGCCTCGCCGGAGGCGAGTCGGGACGACACGGCATTGCATTGCGAGGTGGCTATGACAGACAACCATGGCACGCCGTGGCTCGAAGCCCGTTGGGCCCGTGCAGTACCTAGGCTGGCTCAGCACGAATGCGACCCTTTCGTAAAAAATATCATATCTACAGTCCAGCCCATCATCAACTACCTTACCCTAGCGACCTAAAGCACTATCAAATACTACCTCTTCCCTTTACCTCCTCCTATGACCCATTTGACGTAGTCGCCATCTCCCTGCGCCTTAGTCGTCTCCACTCTCTCGCCCTCCTCTGCCTCTGCTTCCTCCCCGCTGACCTAGAACGCATGAACTATCTAGACATTAGAGAGTAGTTAATATGTATGCATGTTGTTACTGTACTCTTTTCCTTACCAAGGGAACACCACTTTGGGGTGTAAAGTTTTTAACGATGAAGTAACTTTGTATCTTAACCCAATGAATAAATAAAATTTAATCCATTTTCCCCATATAGTTGTGTGTACCGGATCCTCGCTGGTGGTCAACGCTCGCTCGCTCGTCCTTAGTACTGTCCATCATGATGAACCAACAGCAACAGCATCCACGACTCCACACATCCAACAAGACAAGATCTAGACTGACACGACACAACGACGGCAAGACGTGCCCTGTGCCTGAGCCTCACCGAAGACGAGTCATGACGGCACAACACGGCATTACGAGGTGGCCATGTGGGCCCGAAGCCGGCTGGGCCGTGCCGGCACGGTAGACCCAACTCCCACCTACGGCACAACATAACTCCAGCTGTTCAAGAGCAAACATGCATCTTCAAACACAACCAAATGCATTTCCATTGCGATGCCTAACAAGTCAAAGATCGAGATGCATGCATGGAAGCATCCATATATCCATTCCATGCTCCATGATTGCCGAGCACCAACAGCAGAATCCCAAGTTGACGAGTCAGGTAAGCATCTTCTCACCCTCAGAGGGAGCTGTGCTAACAGTAGGATTGATCAAGTGATTGATGATTTATATATTGGAGATAGCAGCAACGCTAGCCTGCCGACAGACCAGACAGCGCGGATTATCCCGGCCTGCGAACTGGTTCACCGTCAGCTCCACGCGTACCGCAAGCGATCGATCATCGACGATCGGTCTGACCTTATTTCCTTCGGAATGATTAATATTCATGTCAAATAACATTGCCAGTTGTACATACATGCCGGTTCTGATCGACGTCACGGAACATTGCGATGTAAACTTCAGCAGTTCTCCAACAACAGCAAGCAGACAGAGGCACTGAGGCCTACGCGCGTGTGGCTCGTCTTCCTCCTTTTTCAACTTCACAACAGGTGTAGAAGAAACCTATCTATTTAAGTTAAGTAAAACTCCTCTAGACTTCCCATGTAGTATTATTCCACCTAGCATTAATTGTGGGCTTGGAATTTCCTTATTTTATTATTGAAAATAGGCCAAGCCCAATTTATATCCAACAATGGCAAGATCAATGAAATGCATTTGTTGCACCACAGCCAAAATGCAGTTCCTAACACACATAATAGTACGCAGTAATCCAACGATGCGCGCATGTAGGTCTCCCGAAAACTTTGATATCAATTAAGCAGAAGTGCAGACAGAAAGCAACAAATATGCGACCTGGATAAATGAAAAACTTAACTAAAGGGGGGATATCGAATGCAAAACACTACAGCCTTGCATGTATGATGTATCTCCTACTAACTAATCATGCAGGTTCAAAATAAGTTAGCAACAATTAACACTAGCATAAAGAAAACAAGGCTACTAAAGCCTAGCATTGTGCTAGCTAGCTAGGCTCACAGAACTGCGTGAGTTCACTCTATTTTCAATTCCCTTAATTTTCTTCAGGACATATATATGCAGCATGGAGATGCCATTCTCATGCTCACGACTTGCAGCTCTCTCTCTCTCTCTCTCTCTCCACAGATCAAAATATAGGACACGTTGGATGTTTGCTTGAAATTCCCCATATATACTTGGCTTCTCAAAGCTTAGCTGGTTAAACATACCTAGTAGTCTAGTACACCAAAAGATGAAATCATGGAAATGGAAAAGGAAATAAAAAGGTATAGGCGCCATCGGTGATTAGAGTGAAGCATATTCCTAACTTGAGTCAGCTTTAGTAGCCCGGCCCACTGGAGGTTAGTGGCTGGACTGAAACAAGTGAATGAAATTAGACAGCGTTATGAGCTCATCCCACCACATGTCGGCCGATACTGTTATAGCACGTACGTGTTTATTAGGTGCCAGCAGGCTCTCCTATCGTAAAAAAGAAAAAGGAAAGAAACAAAAAGTGCCAGCAGCCCAGATCAAGTTGGGTTATTGTCTGTCTTCGAAATGCAATCAGATTCTATACTTTCACAACAGAAAAATTAGTTCAAACTACGCAGTTGACCTTATCGATGAGCTCACACCATGTAATACCATTTTTCAAGGAAACGAGCTTAGATCCTGTCGCAGATTTTTTGAGTTCCAAAACGTGAAGAGCGCTGGCGGAAGCAAAGCGACTCCTAGCCCTCTGTGTGATATTTTTTCCGAAAAGAGCCGTTGTCGCAAAGAATTCACTGAACAGGCCCTTGGACAGGAACATTCAGTGGACGGGGTCTGCTAGAATTTTTTTTATTAATTTTCATCGGATCTAGTCCACAGAAACTTTTTTTATTTTCTGGCACAGCGAAATACTGTTTTTTTATTTTTCAGTAGACGGCTCCTGCATATTTTTTTATTTCTTTCCAGCGGAACCAACCTGCTTAAAATTTTTTATATTCTGGCGCACCGTTTTGATTTCCAGCGATTAGCTGGCGTTGGAAAAAAAATCTTTTTGTTATTTTCCTGGGTTTTTTATTTTGCTTTTTTGTTATTTTTCAATGGTTTTTTATTTTACAGCAGCAGTCCACTGGCCGTTTTTTTTTCCGAAAATCGTTCTCATACCAACGAATTTGCGAGTCTAACCTAATACAGTGAAAATTCAGCGGATAGACCATGCAGTATTATTTCCCATAGTTCGGACTGGTGGGACTCATGGAGGGGAACAATGAGGATGTCGTCCACCTCGGCAGCGACTACCACACTTACTGTTGCTGCGGCAATGCAGCTGTAGTTGTGCTTGCCACTACCGTGATCAGTAGCTCCGTCCACACCGTCCTGACGATCAACACTCCATATAGGTGCTTTACGGTTACACATTCGAGTCTTAATGTCCTTCGCACTTAAAACATAGTTTATTCCGCCCTTTTACAATTCAAAAAGGTGCACTAGCGTCGTACTATTGTCCATGTTTGTACTGTCCAAACTGTATACGTCATGTAATCCTCATTTATTATGAAAATACTATATTTCAATCATTCTATTATTTTTGAATTTTAACCATACAATGAATGTTTTTTTTCAAAAAAGCCGTTGTCACTCAGGCGCTTGGGTTACGGTGGAAAAAACAACAAAAAATTTTCAGCGCTCAACAACTGCTGCAAGATTTTCACCGCAAAAAAAAAAAATCCAGCTTGTCGCGGCCGCGGAAAAGAAGAATCCCGCCGGTCCAAATCACGGGAAATAATACTGCACGGTCTGTCCGCTGAATTTCCACTGTACCAGGCTAGACTCGCAAATTCGTCGGCATGAGAGCAATCTTCGAAAAAAAATCGGCCAGTGGACTGCTATTGGTGTAAAATAAAAAATCATTGGAAAATATCAAAAAAGCAAAATAAAATACTCGGGAAAATAACAAAAAGAATTTTTTTCCAGCGCCAGCTAACCGCGGAAAATCAAAACTGTGCGCCAGAATATATAAAATAATTAAGCAGGTTAGTTCCGCTAGAAAGAAATAAAAAAAATTCTGCGAGGCCATCCACTGGGAAAAAAAAAACTGTATTTCGCCGCGTCAGAAAATAAAAAAAAAAAGTTCCTGCCAGTCAAAAAATTTCAGCAGATCTCGTCCGCTGAACGTGTACAGGGCCAGTTCGGTGAATTCTTCGGGACAACGACTCTTTTCGAAAAAAATATCATGCAGGTAGTCGTACCATCCATGATACATCCCGTTCCGCGACCTGATTTCCTCCCCCCACACTCCCTCGAAATTTTTACTGTTGTAGCGTCCGAAAATGTTTTTTTTACGTATTTAGCCTCGTATCCAACGGATTTGCGAAAATAGCCTCGGTACAGTTTATTCTCGCGGACCGGTTGCGCGGAAAAAAAAATTTTAATTTTTTTTTTCAGTTTCAGCGGACTCAGTCCGCGATTTTTTTTTTTATTATTTTTTATTATTTTTTTATTGTTTTTTCGGTGGGGCCGGCGAGTTCCAGCGGTTCCAAACCGCTGGAACTCGCGGTGCACAGGCGGGCGAGCGGGGCAGGGCGGCGAGCGGCGGGAAGGCGAAGCGCGTGGCGCGCGTGGGGCAGGCAGCGAAGCGGCGCGTGGCGAAGGCGTGGCGCGAGGCGGCAAAGCAGCGGCGCGCGCGGGTGGGCGCAGGCGCGGCCGGCGGGGGCAAGGCGGCGGTCGCGGGCCAGGTGGCGTGGGCGCGGGGGTGGGCGATGCGGCACGGCTGGCTGCGGGCGGCTGGAACGGCGTCACAAGCAGTCGCAGCGACACGCGCTGGAGATTAGAGAAAAGGTAGCACGCGCGGAAAAGAGTTTTATTTGGTGATGTCTTGTCTCATCGGTCGTCGAAAGTAGAGGCGAACAAACGGCTATAAATCTTTGCGATGGTGCATCAGGCAAGAGCTCAAACGAGTGAGCGGAAGTGTGAGTTATATTTTTGCTTAGCGAGAGGCGTAAGAGCGGAGCAGAGGGAAAAACCGAGAGAAAAACGAGGTGGAAAGGGATAATCAGATTTCGGGAGTAATTTATGCCATATGTATTTTTTCTAGAAATGTGGTTAGAGTTTATATTTCGATGATTTGACGAGGGTTAATTATTTGTGTGTATTCTTTGGGAGGTGAGTTCGCACATGCATCGGAGAGCTTCAAAGAAGTTTGATTTCAAGATTCCCATACCGTCGCAATCATCATCTCTCGCTTTAGTCAGGTTAGTGTAAATATTAGTACATTGCAAAGACGATACTTGTACATGAAGAATAGAAATAATAATGGTCAATGTATTAGGAGTATGAGATTTAATGACACCCTTAGGACACGAATAGAACCGTGAGTTTGTGAATAATATTTTGTACTTGTCGTGTTGTTAGTGCAATTAAAAGTAGTACAGTACAATTGCTAGCAAGACACACATTAATAGTAGTAGTGTTAGCAAAACGAAATTTGTGAAGTATCCAAAAAGCAGAGAATAACAACACGTTATTAGTAAAAAATAGTACCATTTAGCACTTAAAAATATGGCCGGTAGGTAACATCCGCTTAACATAAAATATCAGCGTATTATTTTTGTAGTATTTGTATGGCATGAATGGATCGTTAGTTCGTGAAACGAGATTTGTGAAGTATGTAAGAATCGGTAGAATAACAAAGACCGTTGTTAGTTAGAAAATTAGTACCATTTAGCATTGAAAATATGGCAAGATCGGTAACATCCGTAATGTAAAATGTCGTGTTATTTTTATAATATTGTGAAACAAATGGTACGCGTGAATGTAAAATACCGTTGGAGGATTTAATTTGGTAGGCGCAGAATAAGTCGGACGATTAGTAAAATCGGGACTAAATAGTGAGATATTCAAAGGCGAGATTTGTATGGCATGAATGGACCGTTAGTTCGATTAACGAGATTTGTGAAGTATGTAAGAATCGGTAGAATAACAAAGACCGTTGTCGCTAGAAAATTAGTACCATTTAGCATCGAAAATATGGCAAGATCGGTAACATCCGTGTAATGTAAAATGTCGTGTTATTTTATAATATTGTGAAACAAATGGTACGCGTGAATGTAAAATACCGTTGGAGGATTTAATTTGATAGGCGCAGAATAAGTCGGACGATTAGTAAAATCGGGGACTAAATAGTGAGATATTCAGTGCAGTATTTGTATGGCATGAATGGACTGTTAGTTCGGTGTAACGAGATTTGTGAAGTATGTAGGTAGAATAACAGTACCGTTGTCAGTTAAAAAATTAGTACCATTTAGCATTGAAAATATGGCAGCATCGGTAACATCCGTAATGTAAAGTGTCGTGTTATTTTTATAATATTGTGGAACAAGTGGTACGCGTGAATGTAAAATACTTTTGGAGGATTTAATTTGGTAGGCGCAGAATAAGTCGGATTTAATAGTAGAATCGGGACTAAATAGTGTAATATTCAAGGCAGATTTGTATGGCATGAATGGATCGTTAGTTCGTGTAACGAGATTTGTGAAGTATGTAGGTAGAATAACAAAGACCGTTGTCGTTAAAAATTAGTACCATTTAGCATCGAAAATATGGCAACATCGGTAACATCCGTAATGTAAAGTGTCGTGTTATTTTTATAATATTGTGGAACAAGTTTACCATAGCTTGCGCTCTTCGCTATGGTAGGTACTAAATGGCGAAATTATAGATTTGTCCGTGTTTTATGGTGACGGCGTTGTTCGAGAGGGTCCAGATGGGGCGGACCTTTCGAATCGCGAAGGAAGATGATCCGGGCCCGTGTGCAGCGGAGATGAGTCCGCCGACCTCGTACTTGCGTGAGGAGCGATTCGACCGGAGATTTCGAAAGAAGCTTGTCATCGAGGCGGTGCATCTCAGAGTCGACGAAGGTTCCAGCAACTACGTGTGTGACCTATGCAAGATCGTGGGAAGCACAGTGTGGGTGGAATACATGCAAATTGTAATGAACCCTAGAGCGTTGATACACCGTCGGCCGATGGTGTATGTCCGCTTCCCGGACGGAGGCCAACCCTCTAGTCCCGTTGGCGGCGGCGGCTGCGTTGAAGCATCCTCTGGGGCCATCGATGAGAATGTCGGTGCGGATGCCTTTCAGGCGAATGAAGACATCGGACGGTGGTGGTCTGCTCGCGTTGATTGCCACGAGCACCTAGAAGGCATGTCGGACGAAGCAACGTCCGATGAAGACGATGATGTCAACACTGATAGCAGCGGAGAGGACGATGCAGCTCAAGTCGGTGGCATTGTGTCCACTGATGTGGAGTATGTGTCTTCACGGTTGGACGATCTGGCAATGACTTCTCTCGTGCTGCCGGATGAAGCTGGCACTGAGTGGGCCTTCAATCAGGACACTCTGCTGGTAGGGCAACGATTCCCTACGAAGAGTGCCGCCCAGCAAGCAATTGCTAGATATGCGGTAAACATCAGTCGCACGTACCGGGTGTACAGGTCGAACCAGGAGACCTACGTTGTGAAGTGCATGGATGCTGAGTGTCCCGGCAAGATCCGTGCCCACAAATTCAAGGGTGAGAGTTTAGGCTTCAGGATAACAGTCCTGACGGACCACACTTGTGTGCTTGCCGAGCCACTGCAGAAGCACAGAAATGTCACGTCCTCATATGTAGCCAGCCTGATTTCTCACTTGGTCACAGCGGACGTGACCGTTTCACCGAAGATATCGATGGCGGCGTAGTTAACATGGTGGGATATCCTGTTAGCTACGGCAAGGTGTGGCGAGCGAAGAAGAAAGTTATAGAGATGATGTATGGCACGTATGAAGAGGGGTACAACCTTGCTCCTCGCATGCTTCACCAGATTGGAGTTATTATCTGCTAGTGAACATACCTTTCTCAGAGGTAACCAGTAATTTCGTTCGTGCCACGTCCTTTCGCAGGATCCGCGTAGGGATCAAACACTCGATGCGCCGTCGACAGCTGCTGAGGTGCATACACCCGATGACGTGGACACCCCCGATCAGTACGTAGCACCGGGTAGTACTTATTGTGGTGGATTTGCGCCGGCACGCTTACCGCAGCACCCACCTCCGCATACTTGGTTGGCTCCAGGCGGTATATGCGTGCGGCTCAGTCGTTCTCACGCGACGCCTTCAGAATAACACGTGTGCGCAGGTTTATCGGGACGAGTTCTCCCAGTGGGCAGAGCCATCTACAGCCCCGCAGGGATCATCGGTAAGTGTTTAACGTAATTTTAATGCACTCGCTTTTACGCACTTTTACTAACAATGCATTTCTATGCAGTATCCCCCGTGGGTGTCCGACATGTTGGGTGTATTCGGTACCACCCCGCTTGACGATGCCCCTCCCGTGATGTAAGAGGCACACTATGACTTGCGGCACGACGACGAGCCCGACCGGTTCACGCTCCGGAAGACTAACTCCGCCGTCCGCAAAGGCGGCGACCAGATCAGAATTGACGCTACAAGGCAATGACCGGTTGTATTGATTTACTGCAGTGTGTATGTCTAATTGATGTATGCCTTCGGCCTATTCTTTGTACTTTCGTACAAGAACAGTGCAAATAACAATGTTAAATGCATAATGGTGCAGTATCCGAGAAATAGTATGATAACAACATCATTATTAGTACAAAATTTAGTACACAGTGCGAGCACGATAAGTGTTACTTGTACCGTGGCCGTATTATATGAAAACAAGTTTGGTGACCTTTAGCCCCGTGCTCCGGCTTTTCGTAACGATTAGATAACTCACGGGTGTGTAGCTTTGTCAGAGAGATTACACAAGTCATAGGTAGCAGCTTTGTCAGACTGAGTTGTCATTTCAATATGAGGCCCTAAGAACCTAACACGAAGAAAGATATTATATGGACATTACATAATCCGATTGTATGCACCGCTCTATAAGTAGGCCTTCATACAAGCTCGCTGCACATATCCTAATCATCATCCCATTCCTTTCCTCCAAAGGCCATGTCTCAATCGTGAGCTCAGGGAATCGGAGGGCCGCGGCGCTTGCCATCGCAAGGCGTGTTGATTGCCCTAATTGTCGTGTGAAAGCTAATGTGTTCTACTCCACCACCGAGGCAAATAACGACGGGTCTTCTACAAGTGCCCTTTTTCTCCGTAAGTGAAAAGTTCATTTGCTTTCTTTTTCGTTGGACTTGTGTAGTTCTTTGGAGATATCTCATTTCTTTGCACGGCGTAAAAGTATGTTTACCTCATCACGTAGGTGGAGGATGCCAATATTTCCAATGGCGGACACCATGGACACCACAAGACCATCGAGGATGCATCCTACTATGGAGGAGAGGATGGACCCTATACTGAACAGAGGTGAACATGCCGATGTTCAAGATGGACCGTATTTTAGATAATGTCAAATGGTTGGAGAAGATTGTGTGTGCGGCTATCCTTGTTGTAATGGTAGCTATTCTTGCATAAGTAGTTTGTTTCCTATAGAGGAGACATAGTTGGTCATGGATGTCTTCAAGAGGTTTCCAAATATCATCTTTTGCTTTGTTAAGCGATGTGTAAGTCGATTAGCTACCATCGCTTTAAACTTTTTCACCGGATGTCAATACATGTGGCATCTTTTCATGGTCATATAAGCCTTTCGTGCATCCCGTGAAATACCGTGTCCAAATGGGAAATAGTCATAGAATAGCTCGAAGTATTCACGATATCTATACTAACGCAAAATCATTTTATTTCTTACCGCTTTGCATACAAATTTTGTAAAACAAATACCCTACATGACCACAAACTGGACATATTTCATAACACTTAAGCCTTTCGTGGCTCGTAAAACAACTCGCTCAACACAAATTTTGGGGGAATTGATCCAGAAAGATACTTCACTACATGGACAACTAAATTATAGTAAAATATCAAAATTACAACTTATTTACCATGTAAAATCCGATAGCGCAAACACCATGTATGATAATGTTACCGGGGCTCTATTTTATGAAAACGACTTTCCAAGTCTTAAACTAAAATATCCGTAATGCAAGAATCGTCACATAACCACGTAGTAACAACAAATAACCGTCGAAATTATTGCCATGCATGAACGACGTTACTTCACACTAGGAAATGCAAGAATCATCACATAACCGTGTAGTAACAGCCAATAGCTGTACAAAATGTTGGATCCAACATGTACAAATTAGTGCCATGCATGAACGCGCGAGCTTGTTGCTTTTGCATACTGAATTGACAACTCCCGTGCACCTGCTTTTTCCAGTCGATTAGACAACTCACGGGCGTGTAGCTTTGTTGGACCGAGTAGACTACTCACAAGTACCAGCTTTGTCAGGCCGAGTAGACTAGGCATAGGCAGCATGCCTGTTACTACTGACACCCTGCATGTATGGCTGCCTTTTCAGCCCGACGTGACTTCACACTGTGGTTTTCTTTGTCCGTCTGAACGTTTCAATCTTACCTTCCAACACTTAGTCCATACACCACTCCTTCGAGTCTACAAAAGGCCAAACCGCAGGGACACATACACAGCTCCCACTAAAACTTCGCCATGGCTGGGTCCTCCAACACAGGATTCTCGTGGACACCTGATATGAGCAGCTTAGCCCTTCATTACACGATGAAGGTTACACGAAATGGGAAAAATGATCCGTTCAACGAGGACAACCTAAGTATAGTGGTGTCCAAATTGCAAGGGTGGCGTCCGACATTATCGAGGCGTGACATGACAACCTCTGGCCTGAACCTCGTGACCACCGACGACCTCAAGGCGCACTTGCAAGGGTGGCGTCAGAGGTATTTCAGGGTATGCGAACTAGCCGACCACACTTGCTCTTTAGGTTTCTCTACAAGACATTACCGGGGTACTGATGCTGGACGACCAGTACGCAGAGCATATTAAGGTTAGTCAATTTATATTTGTTCACCATACTCATATTTTTAGTATTACCCACAAGTTCACTAATTCGTATGTGCTCGTCTTGTGTGTTAGTCATTCCCGGAGGATACAGAGTTCGAACAAAGATATCCTGCATTCTTTGCAATGCAAATGCTCTTGCAGGGTGTGATGCCCGGTTCCCACGTAAGACGATAAGAGAGTCTAACTTAAGGGTAGAGGTCGACCCAAGACTACTACCGCATCAAGTTCAAGAGGACGCTCAACCACCACCGAGGGGGCTTCCTCCTAACTTTGCAAACGGCGACAACGATGACGCACGACGATTTCAGTATCACCTAGACCTAGACGCTCAAGCACTATCACAACAGCCCGCTTAAGCACTACTACAACAGTCATTTAAGAACCAATGCAAGAGGACATTCCACCAACACTACAGGAGGGCTACCTCACAACCATGCAAATGACGATGATGATGACGATTTCATGCCACCGAGTCACGAACCTTGCGCCCACGAAGTCCTCCAAATCGACGATGATATTCCATCAAGCCCTCTAAGGTATCCATACCCGTAACCCCGTCGACCACCAATATACGATTATCCTGCTTTTTGACCGTCTATTCCAAGCAACCATGGCCATAGAGTGTGTGGTTTTGTGACCTAGCCTTTCACTGAGGCATATTTCTACGAAATATGTTGTATCCCGATTCTATGAATTCTCTACTAAATATAAACTGTCACAATTTTTGTAACTTATCGCAACATGATCGTCAAATGTGATAATCTTCTCAAATTTTTATGAAAATATAGTTGATGTCTCGAAACCTCCACAGAAATTTCATAATGTATCAACGTGGTTAATTCCATTTTTGTTCGCTTCAAACTTATGGTGGGTGTTTTATCACGACGATCGTAATGTTTGAATTTTTATAAATTCCACGTAGGTGATAATCTTCTCGATTTTTATGAAAATATAATTGATGTCTCAAAACTCGCACAAAAATTTGAGATTTCATCAACATGGTACGTTTCATTTTTCGCTCGCTTCAAATTTACTCGTTAGTGTTTCATCAAGACAGTTGTAATATTAGGAATTTTTAAAAATTCCTCATATGTGATAATTGTCTCAAAAAATTATAGAAATATTATTGATGTGTCACAAACCTCTACAAGAAATTTCATAATTTTTCAACGTAGTTACAATCCGATAAATATTTTTCACGTTCCCCACGAGTGGAAAAAAATTATTTTTAAGCGGATTGACTCCACTCGACATAGGCGAAAAAAATAAAAAAATAATTTCGCCGACGCAGTCCGCATGAGGAAAAAAAAATTCCTCGTATTGGAACCGCTAAAAAAACTGTTTATAGCTAGATTTGCAATTTCTGGAGACGAGAGGTATTTGAAAAAAATTTGATGAACACGAGTCCCACTCGTGCTTGCGCGCGCCGCATGCCCGCACCGCCTCGCTCGCCCCCCCCAGCGCCACTCCGCCCCACGCCCGGCGCGCCTCGCCCCGCCCGCTTGCCACCGCGCCCGCTGGCTCCTTCCTCAAGGCTTCGCCGCCCATCGCGAAGTTCCAATGGTTTGGAACCGCTGGAACTCGCCGGCCCCACGAAAAAACAATAAAAAATAATAAAAAAAAAAATCGCGGACTGAGTCCGCTGAAACTGAAAAAAAAATTAAAATTTTTTTTTCCGCGCAACCGGTCCGCGAGAATAAACTGTACCGAGGCTATTTTCGCAAATCCGTTGGATACGAGGCTAAATACGTAAAAAAAAACATTTTCGGACGCTACAACAGTAAAAATTTCCACTCCCTCTCGGAAAGTAGCACAGTGATTGAAACTGACCGACCGACGGTACGATTGGAAGAAACCTAAACCGTAGACGAATCCGGCCCGGTTCTCTTAAAGATCGTTTTGTCAGGAAAACCGGCATAAAAGGCATTTTATTAAGAGGTCAGGAATTGAAATTGGAACCTCAGGATTGCCTCGCAACGAACACCAAGAGGCACAAACCAACCAAACTGGGCCGCCGGTGGTATCAACAATGGAACTAGATCTATATGTGCTTTATATTATGCCAAATTAAAATATTGGTTTTTTTAACCCTGATGGGAGTCGTGGGACTATTTTGATCGCCTTTTGAACCCGCAACCGATAAACAGTACCTTGACTGGTCCAGTTTAAGTAAGGTCCTGTTCAGGGTTCACAAAACCGACGAAAACTGTTCGAAAACCGCGGTTTTCGTGTGTACCACTGCGGTTCGAAATCAAAAATCGTTCGGTAAACCGGTCCATTCAAAAAAAATTTTGAAAAAAATTAAATATTTTGAAAAAATTTATGTGCTCGGTTTTTCGTCAAAAACCGCTCACATAAACCATTTTGCGATGAACATTCAATTGGCAGCGGTTTTTCGCAAAAACCGAGCGGTTTTTCTATTTTTTTTTGAATTTTTCAAAAAAAAATTGATTTCTTAACCCTTCGGTTTTTGACGATTTTCGAGCGGTTTTTGCGGTTTTCGTATTGCGAATTTCGAAATTCGGTTTTGTGAACCCTGGTCCCGTTCAGTAAGGATTCATCTATAGCTTCTCCTTGATTCTACTCCAACTATTTTAAATCCGAATCTTCTGAAGAATCAGGAGCTTCAAAGAAAAGTGTTCGGCTAGCAGAGGGCTCCAGATTCGGCCATACCTTGACAACGGTTGGCAACCGGTGGCGCTCCAGGCGGGGTCGACGCAACCGACGGCGCTCTAGGTGGCTCGGGGTTGAGGCGACCGGCGACCGAGGTCGAGGCGGCGAGGACAGGGAGCGGGGTCCAGGTGGTGGGGACAAGGAGTGGGATCGAGACGGCGGCACCGAGGACCGGGAATGGGGTTGAGGGGCGGCGCCGAGGACTGAGCGGGGTCGAGGCGACGGGGACGAGGACCGAGCGATGGGGACGAGGCCGAGTGGATTCTTGCGGGGAGCAGCGTTTAGCCTGCTTCTTGCGCACAGTGTAAAATCAAGAATCGCTCCACTGTAATTCTGCTCCCCGTCGCTAGAATCAGAGGCCGTTCAGTAGAGCTCTGGTTCCTCCAGACTAGAATCTAGGAGCCGAAGCTCTACCGAACGAGGCCAAACTATGGAAAGAGGTTAGGAAGGTATACCATAGAGGGTGGAGTGGTCGAGCCCATATATATAGGGATAGAGTTCTCAATCCAGATTGCAAACTTAATCAATTCTTGGCCGTTCGCACCGTTCAATCGAAGGAACTGACGGTCCATATCATTGAATAAGCTTTAGCTATAGTGTGCTACAGTGTAGGTACACTATCAGGTTGCTACATTATATTCCGAGCAGTGCTACGGAAGATCTGAGCCATCGCCTTTTAATCCAACAATCGATTTATAACTACTAAAGTTACAGTTATTACTACTGCTACACTAGATCTCTTTCCTACGCATAGATGGCGGCGTCACCACTTACAAATTCCAATCTTTATCCACCCGTGCAAATCTTCCTTTCCAACGTGGCGGCAACTCTTTTTCCACACAGACCAAAAGCGTCACACGACCGCCCTACCCCCGTATGGCCTAGGCTTGACATGCGGGCCTAGCTATCCTAGTCCCACATGTCATAAGCCTCTCGTCGGATGGACGTTCCGTTGCTACAGATTAACGTCTCTAGTACCACCTAGAACTGCATGGAACTCAAGCACTTAGAGCATATCAATAGTAGAGACGACTGATGTCTATATACTCCTTCATGTTATCTAAAGATAAAACTAAAGATAACTTCTGTAATAGATGACATCTTAGGTTATCTCTATGAGGTTCTACAATCTTTTAATTATAGTATGAAAAAGTGTTTTATTATAGACAATAACTCATATAATGGTGTTTTATAGTGTCTATATAGTCGTCTCTTCACGAAGAGACAACTGTACTCTCTCTCCTTCACTCTCTTTCATGTCACCAAAAATCTTACATTGCAAAACATATAGATCGCTGATACCACACCGTTGAACATGCCCTTAGACAAGTGGATTCAATCGAACTCAACCATCGATCACAAGCACTTGATAATTAACAATCTAGTTATTCCAATTTTATAATTCTTTTTTTAAATATATATGTGTGGAAAATGAAAACGGCTCGACCTGAATAACAACTATCTTTATTTACTCTGGTTTGCGCCTAAAGTCCATATGAGATATTGAGAAATGGATAAAGGAATTAGTATTTATTTGTGAATTCGGCAGGATTTCAATACATGATCTTGAGCTTTCCTGACCATGTTACAATGACTATGCACCTATCCATCCCGATCGATCGAATCGAGCAGAGAGCAACTAAAGAACACTGTAGCCCTTATCTCCTCCTCACTCTCCCTCACCTCTACCGCCTTCCTCCACCATTACCGCCATCGCCGCGCTGGTCACGGTTTCTCGTGCTTCCTCCACCTCTCCTACCCACGCCTCCCCATGGCCAACAGCGAGATTGCCGCCTCTTCGTACCGTCGGCTCCCCTCCCCTATCGGCTACCCCACTCAATCTAATATTCTCTCCGCCCTCGTCTCACTGTCTCGCCCTCCGCATATGCAACCCACCGCCGGGCCACCGCCACCTCGACCTTCCTTTACAACCACAAGGAGGGGGGAGATGGGGAACCTGTCAACAGCGATGGTGATGTCCCTCCCCCTTCCCGTTGGTTGTGGCGAGAGAGAGAAAATGAATAGCAGTAGAGATTGGGGAACGATATACAATGTTCCCTCGTACTACCTATATTACACGAAGGACCAAAATAACGATCAAAGGGGGATGAATGATCACAAAATAATTTTCCCCCAAAGAAATCAATCAAAACCTCACTAGGTCAAATATGCACGAAAGAACAAATTTTTAGAGAAAATCAGCTCTAGGGCGGCACTACCGCTCTTAGATGGTCGGTAGTACTGAAATGAATAGTACCCCCAGTACTACCGTGCTATAGTACCCCCCCGTAGTGCTGGATGAACAACAAACATGGTATGAATAGTAAAATCAATATGAGTTCAAATCCAAAAATGGTGTGACTTTTGGTTGGATGATCTAAAACTCGTGAAACTTTGTATGCACCTTCCTAAGGATGTCAGTGACCTATTCCAACCATCAATCACAAATGTTGATGTCAAAGTTCTGACTTTTCAAATTTACTAAAGGGTGCACCAAAATCGGTTCGAAATCCAAAACTTCACTCTGAGCTTGCTCGTGGGGATTTGATGATCCTAGATGACCTTTCACATGTCACAGCAAGTAAGAACACTCAAGAAAGATCCCTCCAACAAGCATAATGTAGATCTATCTCAAGAACTCCCTTCTCAACTAAAAAAAACCGATTCTTTGGAGAAACTTGGTTAATCAAGAAGAAATTTGCCTAGATGATTGGAGAAATGATCTACAGAGGATACATCTATCAATCATACATCCTTGGCAGCACAAGATCAAGCAAGAAAAAACCATGAGAAAAGATCAAGTGCCAAGCAAGAAGAAGGTCAAAATTTGAGGCAAAAACTTGAGCAAAGAAATGATTTGTATTCAGATCATGAGGAGGGTTTATAAAGCCTCTCACCTGAGGGCAAAACTCTTAAAGTGCACTTACACACCCACACAAGAATACCAAAGTCTTGTAGGAACCCTAGTCCTAGGGTTAGTGGCTAGAGCCTCTCCTCCTACTACATCTTCTTATATAGTGGAGACAACCCTAACGCTAACACCTAGACACACTTGTGGTTACCATCCACATTTACATGAGCTAACATTAAATCCAACACTCTTAACGGGTTTTTTCACTTACATAAGTATGCTTTTCAAAGCGGCTATTATATTGATGCCAAATCCACTCTGTGAGCCCGAATTTGCTTCCAACTCTACTTTAGCATGACCTAAACTAACGAGAATTAAAACCCTATTTTTTATTTAGGCCTTTTTTTATAATATAATAATTCGTGACTATGCGCTAGCAAATGGGCCTGTCAAACTTAAGCCCATAAAACACCAAGACAAAAGCCCATCCCTATTCAAACGGTTAGATCTCCGACTAGTTCAGTCAAAGATGGTCAAACTTAACTTCACACTGGTCGTCTCCTACCAGTGACATGGCCACCTTGACCAGCAGACTGGTCAGGCGCGAGCGGTTTGCCCGCACAGGACTCCGTGCGGACAGTTATCTGACAGAAACACGCAACCACCTGAAAGTTATCATCAGAAAAGGCGCCCTTTGGCGAGAAGACACTGTTTAGCCGAAAAATGTCCCCTTTTACACGACACCCTTCTGGAATTCAACTATCGCCTCTTCATCAAGGATAAATAGGGGGCCAACCCACGCTGTGGAGAAGAATGGGGAATAATCCGAAATCAGACTTCTGCAATCTCGCATTCTGACATAAAACGTTGTCATTTGTAATATGTGATTTGCCCTTTGCAATCATGTAGATCATCTTGTACTTAGAACATTCTTTCACAACCGCTTGGCTAATAAAGAAGTATTCCCATTGTTTCTATTGTCTCCATTTCGATATCCAGAGGCCCACAACTAATAAATTTTATGTAAGCTTTATTAAGAGAACCAAGGTCTTGGACATCGACATAAACCACTAAGACCATCGCCACGATTTTCCAAACCGTTCAGACGTCGGTATTGGGCAAAATGACCACTTTGCCCAAATGACCAGTCTTCCTTCTCCTCAAAGCATTGCCATGCTTTGTGCTTTTCACGTGTCCCTAATGACTTACCGCCAACCTCTCACGCATTCGAAGTCCCCTAAACCATCCTCGCTTGCAAGTGGGCCCAAGTCTCTTGACGCGCCATGTGTCCTTGAGTGCTTCATCATGGCAGCACCGGCTTCTTGATCGTTCTGGACCTCGACTCCTCCCTAAGTCTTGTCCCAGTCCATACCATTGCCCGCTATATCCATCACCAGTGCTTCATGCTCAGCTTCCTTGTCTTCTCAGCTTGCAACCACTTTCTAGCCTCGATTATCTTCGACGCCCTTGACCGTTCTGGACCTTACCTCTCCTAGTCTAGTCCCGGTCTCACCTTCGCCTCACCATGACCTAACACCGAAGTCTTGCAACCAACACAGACAAGAAACACATCACATAGTACTGTTCACTATAATATTCAATTAAATCAACAAAATCCAAACTTCAATTCCCTGGAAACCCGGTACTACCGCCAACCAGAGGCCGGTAGTAACACAAGTCTGGTACTACCACTCCTTGGCCGGTAGTACCGATCGCCCTGAGAAACCCCTCTCTAGAAAATGACTACCACCTACTAGAGGCCGGTAGTACCGCACCCCTGGTACTATCGCTCCTAGTGCCGGTAGTGCCGCTCTAGACACACCCCAAAGAAACACATCTCTGTAAAAAGGCTACCGCACTCACGGCCGGTAGCACTGTAGGGCCGACACTACCGCTGTCCTAGGCCAGTAGTGTCGCCTGGCCGGCACTACGACCACTACAAGGCCAACAGTGCTGTCCAACACCGACAGCACCTCAAATTACTTCAAATTTAAAATAAAATTCAAAACAAACTCAAACTTAAGCACCACATATTCAAACACTGTCAATAACTCATCACAACACATGGATAGACCTCCACATGGTCTTTCATTATGGACGGTGGGGTTCCGTCCTCCACATTGTATCCACGTTAGGGATGACAACGGGGACGTTCCCCGGCGAGGAATGGTGCCCAGTCCCCGTCCCTGGAAGCAAGACAATTCCTCATTCTCCTTCCCTGACCCTGGTATCGGGGGCTATCTCACCCCGTTCCCCGACCCGTCGGGGTGTCGGGTCCTGTGGGAGCCATACCCGGCTATTTACTTAACTGCGCATTAGTGACTTTTGAATTTGTTATTATGTGTATATTAACATAAAAAACAACCATTGAACTTGTGATGTACCATGTATCATATCTTATATAAAAAAACTAGTACACAAAATACAGTAAGAACAAAATGAGGTGCATCAACTCACCTTAGGGACTTCAGGAGGTTGTCAAAAAGTAAGCTAGTAGTCAAAGATGCCATTGAAAGCAGGACGTGGCAACCATCTATAAACTCACTGCAAAAGGAGTCAATCAGAATTTCCATCAGCATTTCTCAACTTTTCCTCAGATTCAAGAAAGGTTGCAATCATGGTTCCTAAAGTACCTTTTACTTCCTCCGTTTTGAACCGATGTTGCAATGACATCAGGAGGTTCGATCCAAAGAATAACAGCAGATAATATGTATAAGTTGTTTAATATGTGATCTCCATTATCTAAGAATAGAGGTCAATGTGCTAAGCTCAACTAAAAAAGATCATATAAACAATTGTTAAAATATTTTGCTGGTTGAGATAGTATTAATCAGCTTTTTATGAATATCAAATTTGTAGATTCTGAGAGAGTAAACAAACAATGACTGTTTGAATGAGCATATACCATTAGGAAACACAGTGCATGCCAAGGAGCATAATTGCACTATGAGTTGTCTGCATCTCTTGGACAACTTCCTCTGCTCAAGTATCTTGAAATAAGAAACATGTATGCTGTAAGGTAGATAGGTCAAGAATTCTATGGGAGTGGTGACACAAAGGGCTTTCCAAGGTTGGAAGACATAGTATTTAATGGCATGCCCAACTGGGAGGAATGGTCTAGAATTGAAGATAATTTTTCGCTCCCATGTCTTGAAAGACTGCACATAGCTAAGTATACACAAATAGAACATGCAAAAATGGAACATGCATCTCAAATTAAACTGATTAAGTATACACAAATGGAACATGCAAAAATGGAATGCTACTGATCATGCATGATTATATATAGATATCTGACATACAGGTATAGTGCATAGGTAGCGTAATTTTATGTTTACTCAACATATCTTGCTCAAAGAATAGCAACAACAGACCATTTTGCTCAAGATCGACCATCGCTAGATCGAGACAAGAAGACAAATGCATAATTGCCATTTTGCTCAGCACTCAACACAAATGCACAATTAATAGACGATTCAAAGGTTCATCTAACATGACTTAAAAGATCATGCTTCACAATCACATAATACAACCTCTAACACAAATCACAATTCAAAGACACACACCAAATTACCAAACAAACCAAATAGCAACAATAAAGGACGTAGTGAGTAGACCACTAGTAGGCAGCAGATGAATTGCACATTTATATTGGAGTCTTTAGTACCCAACAATATTAGAATGTCCAACTCACAATGTCATCTCCTATATAAGACAGAGAATAGTTAACCATTTGAAATAGAAGCACAATACTACATGTCTACATCTATGATGATATGAAATTGTGATTTATTTGGTAAGTACTCCACCTGTAGCCCTTCCTGAATATCTTGAAGATAAGTCCAAAAGCTCGAAGTCTCTTCCTTTTCTTCACCTATAAGATACAAATGTAAACTTTATTTTCTTTTCTTGACAATTAACAAAATAAGTATAAATATGAATTCTTCTATATATATACCTTTATATTTGTTTCGAAGCCAATCCAGTGAGCACATTAATGCTTCCAACATCTCAGAAAGTGAGACGGCTGTGATGCTTGCTAAGAATTCTCCTACTTGTGCTAAAAGCGGACTCGAAAGCAACTGTACTTACTGGAATAGCAAAGTCGCATGCAATCATCCTCAAAGTAGGATAACGTGTCCAACAACTTTTCACCAATCCAATACATTAAAATTTTTCTTTGTTGTTGGTACATAGTCATCATCCAAGTAACGATCTAACTCAGATTTCAGCCTAAGAGATTCTGGCCTTTTCTTAGTATCACGTGCATTAAATATTGACATAACAGCTGAAGCTTCAATTGCAGGTATTGAGACTGATGATTATGTATTATCCTCATAATTATCTACTCGATATTCAGTCATCAAATTGCATAATGAGGTAGTGACTTCTCGAACACGGTCCTCACAATTTTCAGCATTGTCACCATGTAGCATTTTATAGCAAACTAGCAACATTTCAGTCTTAAATTGAGGATGAAGAAGTGTAGCTATGACCATTAATCTTTGAATGTCAGACCAATACTTATCAAACTTTCGATTCATGCTAACTGTCATTTGTTCTATAATTGGGTTGCCACAACTTGACCATAGCCTCATTTTTATTTTAATTTCACAAATCTTGGGGAAGAAAATATTAGCAGTAACATAGTTAGTTCCAGAAAACGTTTTAGTGATATCATAGAATAACCATAGCCTCTCAACAATATCACTAGCAAAGTTCCATTCTTCTTCACTAGGACCACAAGTGTATTGTTTCTCAACATGCTTTGCACGATCAAAAACGGCCTTATAAGAGCATGTACAATGGTACATGTCAGCTGTCTATAAGAGTATGCCATATGGAATTTTGGATGATGTGGAGGAAAGAGAAGGAAGAGAGACAAAGATGTTGTCTACTATTTAACAGACGACCTTATAGACAGCTTTATACTGTGTATACCATTGTACAGACAGTCTATTAATTGTATGAGAGATCATTATAGACAACCATATAGACAGCATATTGTATAAGTTGTCTTTAGTCCTATCTATAGATAACATGGAGGTATATTACAGATAGCTACCGTCTGTACCACTGTACATGCCCTAAGGCAAAACAACAATAAGCATAGTGAAAGTATAGTTCCATCTAGTTTTGCAGTCCAGAGCTATCTTCTTTGTTATTTTAACTTTCACAAACTTAGTAATCTCCTCAAACTTCTCTACTCTTTTTGGCATGGAAGTCCAAAAAGCTACACTATCACGAATGTTTTCAATAGCTTTAGTCATCACATCCAACCCATCCTTCACAATCAAGTTGAGAATGTGTGCACAACAACGCATGTGAAGCATCGTACCTTTCAACATAAGCTTGACTGGCCCTATTTCTCCACAAGTAAGTCGATTACCTTGTTATTTGTGGAGTAGTTGTCAAGAGTCATGGTGGATAGCTTCTCATCAAGATTCCAATCTACCAAGGATTCTAAAATTTCTTCGATAATAACTTCTGCAGTATGTGGAGCTGGGACATAAATGAACCTAAACATTAAAGAAAGTGTGAAAGTTAGAAATGTATTACATAGCAGGTTCATGAGCAACAATAATGAAAGTTAATGAGCAACAGTGAAAGTTGGAGAGCACCAAGTCATTACGCATTACCTCATAACAATGCTCCTAAGCTTCCATAAGTCGTCGATGAAATGGACTATAATAGCCATGTGTCATTTCTTTTGGTTGTCGGACATCCATATGTCACTAGTGATAGCAACTCTTGATATATTTGTCGCCATATACTCAATAGCCTTCTTCCTTACTTCTTTGTATTGGTCCACAATGTCCTTCCTAGTAATTGAGAAATAACAATAAGGCATTAGAATACAGAGCAATCAGAGACATGATAATTGTTAAATAATAATTAAGACATTTCATACCTAATATGTTCCTTGACACCATTTTGAATAGGGGCAGCAGTGCACTAACAAACCTGAAAACCAGCATGATCAACCATGGATAAGAGGTATTCATGCAACACCATCATCGCAGCAAGTTCCTTCCTAGCAATTTCTTGATCAAATGTGTAGTTCTCCACTTACACTTTCCTTTTCTCTTTAAAACTAAACCTCAAAGAAGATTGACTAAATGCCTTGTTCTGTGATGCCATTTTGCTCTTGCAATATGAACAAACCTTCAAATGATCATGAAGATGCTTAGTTCCATTTTTGGTTTCTACTCCAAGCTTCTTGAAACAATGATTACATTTCGCCTTCATTCGACCCATGACTTTCACTCTCTTAAACTCCTTCCAAACAACTGAGGTCAACTTTCTCTTTGAGCCAATACTGACATCCTCGTCTCCATCATCTGAAATTCCTATCTCTTCCTCGTTTCCCTCCCCGGGTGCTTTTGAGTCATTAACCAATGCAGGTACAGACTCTCTTTGTGATTGTGAAGGTGAGGCTCATGAGGATGATAGTGCTAGGCCTTGGCTGCTACTTTCAGTCCGAGGGGTCGACATTATAGTTCTAGCTCTGCAAATTTTAGAGGATTAATGATGGCAGCTACTTTCAGAACATTCAAATGAAAGCTGGCAAGGAAAATGCAATGAATGGAGATCCATACCAATGTAACTATATCCCAAGAATGAATTGCCCAGGACAACTTCATAAACTGCAAAGTGTAACGACTGAATGTCAGAGATCCCTTTTATGTTCATTGTTACAATGAATTATGAATTATCCAAACTGCCACAAACAAGAACTTGCTAAAGTTAGCACATTCCAAGTTGTTGTCTATCAGTCTATAAGAATAAACTTTGTGCCAAGAAATACAAATGCTATGTTGCTTGCTATCCCTTTTCCTAGTGACTTATAGGTGGTTGGTGTGGGACAAGAAACTGGCCGGCGTCGGGCTGTTGGTTGTTTCCTTCTTGGAGAGAGGAGAGGAGTCGAGGTTGAGACGATGGCCAGAGGGTCGGAGGCCAGGGCGTCACACCATCACCTCGTGACTGAGGCGAGATGCGGCCGCATGCAGGAAGGAAACTGAGCGTCAGAACCACCAAGGGGATGCGGCGCTAGCCGCCCTACCGATGAGAAGGCGAGGGGATCTGGCGACCTACGAGGGGATGCGACGACCTGTGAGTCGGTGAGGGATGCGGTGACCGGTGAGAAGGTGAGGGATGTGGCACTACCGGTGACTAGGTGAGGCGACGCGGCAACTACTTGCGATTGGTGGCTGGGGGAGTGCATGGCGGAGGCGGCGGCGGATCTGGAGGGACTGAGGGAGAGTGCGAGACTGCGGCGGTGGATTTAGAAGGACGGAGAGTGGCGCGAGGCTGCAAGGATTAGGGAAGGGAATGGGGAATTCCAAATTCGGGATTCAAGGTTGGCATCTGGCGAGCTGGCGACTCGGCGTGGGGTACTAGGGTTTTGGTCTTTTCGTAAACTGGACGGTAGGGTCATGGGCACGTAACGGGGCTAGGGGCTGGTATCAAGGACGAGAATCAGTAGAATGCCCTTGGACCCGATTTCCCCGATGGGAACATTTTTTCTCCGTTTCTATCCCCATGAGTAGGGAATTTCCTCATCTCGAGGAATTCTCCATAGGGGAACGGGAAATGAGGCCCATTACCGTCCTAGTGCACGTCGCCTTATGCCTTTGCTCCAGCGGCCGCGCTCTCGCCCGCGCCAGCATCGGCGTATCCCATTCGGCTCTTCCGGATTTGACCATCGATGAATGTCTCGAATGAGGCGAGGAAACAACCGACCGAGCCGAGCGCGGTTCGGCTATGCACGGCACAGCAAACGTAGGCCCCCTTCAAAACCGCGTGCGCCCAACAGCGCACTCTCCAGGCAAGGCAGGCGCAGCGCAACTAGCAGAAGAAGGGCGACGAAACGAAACCCAAGCCGCACAATTTACACAAAAGCTCCTCTCTCGCCGTCTATTTGTATTTCCCTCTCCTCGCGCTTCCTCCCCTGCTCTTCCTCTGTTCTCACGCGGCGGCGGCGGCTCTCCCGAAGAAGACCTTGGACACTCGCCGCCTCCGCCGAATCGGTACGAGGAAGAAGCCGCATGGAGGGCGTCAGCGGCGCGGTGGTGGAGGACGAGAGGAAGCCGTTGTCGGAGGTGGTGGGCGACTGCGTGCAGCGCTGGTTCCAGGACGCGCTCAAGGAGGCGCTGCGTGGCGACACCGTCATGCAGGTGCTCGTTGCGCAGATGTACTACTCCGGTTACGGAGTCCCCAAGAACGAGCACAAGGTATTACATAGCGTGGGCGGCGCTCCATCTTTCTCTCTCTCCCCCTCCCCGCCCTCGCGGGCATGATGATGCTTTCTTGATACGTCGTAGTGTAGTTGGGATTTGATCTGCTGGTTATGCATGCTTGCAAAGAGGATAAGATTTAGGTTTCCCATTCTGTACTATCTCCATGAGACCTTTTCGGCGTCTTGTACTTGGTTCGCTCTTTTGCTGGATTGAATCGAGCGAGATTCGAGAGCACGCGGGCAGGGTGAAACAGGATGTGATTCCTTTCCTTAGCAACATTGCTACTGCATTAGTGTCTTGTTGCACAATTTCTTAGATTTGTAGATGTTTAATCATCTTGGACATGAAAGGTCGGAGCCTGATCGGTTGCTTTTAGGGAAAAGGGCACCCCTGTATCTCAGCGAACACAACCGAGTATTACGGAGTCTTGTTAAGTTGTTAGTTTGTGCGAGGTGCAATCTTGATGGTCTAGTCTACTGCTTTGCATCCAGTTGTATGTTGCTTCTTTGCTGGTAAGATGCTCGTATGCGGATCCACAAAGCCTTTGTAGTCTCAATCTGGTAGCTAACTGGTGTTTTTCTAGGTGTTGTATGCAATCTTACGAGACATATTCCTTTCTTTTTGTACGATTTTGACTCTAGGATTTTGGCATTGTTTGTTAACTTAGTTTTAACCGAATGTCATTTGGCTTTTCTTGGTCTTGTGTGGAATTTTTGCGGAGTTGAGGGTCTTTTAGTTGGTGCTAACTGCTAAGTCGTAACGTTAGATATGGTCATTGTTATTCACTTGTTTGTGGTTGCAGATTTCATGGAGTTTAAAATCGATGGGAGGAAGGATTTCTTGTGTTCACGGCTGATGTTAGTTTTTATTTTGTCGCGCGCAAGAACCAGCACATAATGCTTTGTTTTGCTTGGGATTTGGAGTGTATGCTTTTGTTAGTGCTGTTCTTTTTCCCTTTTTCATGGAGATAGTGAAGCTGGGAATTTCTGAGGTTTAATTTGCTATTCAGAAGGTTCTCTTGCCTGCTTTTCCTTCTTTTAGAAATCGTTGATCCACAGGTCTTTACTTTTGTATAACAAGAAACAAAAGACGTGACATATTTCTCAACATGTTTTTTCGATTTGTTGAGTTCTTTGCTATTTGGAGTTGATTGCTCTTATTTTGGAGGGTCTGTGTGCCTAAAGCTTATACCCTTTCCATGAATAAGCATGATTTTTTCTTGATTTGTATTTAATATTGTAGGAGCTGAGGTGGTGTTAGTGCTAAAAAATGGTAGGTGATAGATATCTAAGGGAAATGCTTCTATGCTCCAGCAAAAGGAAAATTACATAGATAACTAAACATATTTTAGAGCACATAGGGAGTTGTGGGGCTGATGTGCACCAAGCCACCAAGTCATTGATGGCCACAGGTGTTTTAAATGGTGAAAAATTCTTTTGGTGGAGTACGTTGCAAGCTAAATATGTCTTTGGATGATGAGGAGGTGAACCTGGCATTCTCTCCACCTTAGCACTTTTGGTTTGAAGTCAAAATAGTACATATGGTGTTCACATTCGGTAGGTGGTATGCCAAGCAAGGTTACAAAAACCGCCGAAATTCGGCGAAATCTCGCCGAAATCTCGGATTTCGGACCCAATGAGCCAGATAGACCGGCGGATGTTAAAAATCCGAAAAAATTTAAAATTGCTACAGATATTTCGGATTTTTATTTTTTTTCGAGATTTCGCAAAAACCGCGAGATTTCGGAATTTTAAACCGGATTTTGAAGTTTTTGGCGGATCTGACCGAATTATATCAATAAGTTCTCGTGAAGTGATCTTCAACGATAATGTTTGAAAAAGTTTATTTTTTAGACTTTTTGGCACTTCGGCAGAAACACGTTCTGAATTTTAAAAAATTGAGAATGCATTTTCATGCTATGAAAAATTTATGGGAGTATCATAAGATATGTAGGATAATACATAAAATTTATGAAAATATTTTAACATCATTTGTTATGTTTTAAAAATAAAAATCAGAAATAGGATAAAAGTCAGTTCACGCCGGACCACTTGGAAGTAGTCCGGCGTGAACGACCTTTTGCGCCGGACTACTTCCAAGTGGTCCGGCGTGAACGAGCTGTTGCGCCGGATGGAAAAATCCGGAAAAAAATTGAAATTGCTACAAGAAATTTCGAATTTTTATTTTTCATGAGATTTCAAAAAGCACGAGATTTCGGAATTTTAAACAGAATTTGAATTTTTTGGCGGATCTGACCGGAATTATATCAATAAGTTCTCGAAGTGATCTTCAATGATAATGTTTCAAAAGTTTATTTTTAGACTTTTGGCATTTTTAGTAAACACTCTCTCAATTTTAAAAATTGAGAATGCATTTTCATGCTATGAAAAATTTATGGGAGTATCATAAGATATGTAGGATAATACATAAAATTTATGAAAATATTTTAACATCATTTGTTATGTTTTAAAAATAAAAATCGAAATAGGATAAAAGTCGGTTCACGCCGGACCACTTGGAAGTAGTCCCCGTGAACGACTTTTGCGCCGGACTACTTCCAAGTGGTCCGCGTGAACGAGGTTTTGCGCGGATGGAAAAATCCGGAAAAATTGAAATTGCTAAAACTTAGGTAAAAACTTAGGTAAAAAACAGAACATTTAAAACTTTGTTCTAAATGCAACTTAGGTAAAAAACTTAGGTAAAAAACTGAACATTTAAAACTTTGTTCCAAATGCAACTAGCATGATTTCAAGGTATGATTTTGAGTCATTTCCACACTTAGGATTAAATCAAGATCTTAGGCACTATTCCTCTTAAAAATAACTCAACACTCTTTCTAACCTATGAGAGGTCTTTTAACCTTGATTAAAAATCTTCAAGACTCTTTCTCCTTTTCCTTTCCTTTCAAGTCATGTACCTACTGTCGGAGGCTTTAATACATCGTCAATCATTGAGGTTCCTTCACACTCATTCCACCGAGAGGCTCTCGCCATTTCACTTTCCCTGCTGCACTCACTTCTCCAGCCTCCTCCCTCTCTGGTCCGGCCAAGCTCCGGCCAAATCCGGCCAGATCCAAGGCTCAGGAGGCTAATCTCGGCCTCCCAGGGCGAGATTTCGGTTCTTGAAGGCGATATTTCGGTTCTTGAAGGCGAAATTTCGGGGACCCAAGACGAAGACCCTGTGGATCGCCTGATCGAGGATGCGATGCATCCTGGGCATGACCCAATTGCAGAGTGGTTCGACTCATCCAGGTCTACTGGGGAGCCTCTACTCGACGAGGACAGTGCGCACGACCCACCCCTCCCAGCGACATTCGTGGTTGACTCCATCCCAGCGGCAGAGATGTATGAGGCAACAGGTAAACAATGCAATTGTTTTTCCATTCCACTTTTTAACCATGTATGTCCAAACCTGAGGACAATGTTAACCTTACTTCTAATTGGCCACAGGAGGGAAGAGCCTCCCAGATTGGGCGGAGTGGAACATCGGAGACACGCACACAGGGAAGAGAAAGCGTGCTACCGACGCCGAGGATGACGACACTCTAGCAGGAGCTTTAGGCGGATTACAAAAGTTATCGGGCAGCAGAGTGGTAAGGAAAAGGAAAAGGCCGAATTGATGATGAGCCTATTGTCGGCGATGAGGACGACACGGCAACACCTTCCGATAATGTGCAGACTCAAGAGTAGCTCAATGATCGCGATGCAGACTCTCTGGCGATGACGGACGGAAGCGACCAGTACTCCTCCGGCCCGCCCACAATCACAATCACCGGCAGGAGGATTGCATCGAGGGTATCGCCGAGAGGTGACTTAACAGCGGACCGCGCAGAGCGGGAAGGGCACGTCGCGTGGTGGGGTGGACGCCAGCAAAGACAACCACAGGATGGTGCTCAATCATGGTGTAGCAATGAGTCCTCCCACCATTTGGGCATTCCAATTGAGCATACCGGGTATAGTCAAATGCCGTATGGATGGGATCAGGGTGGGTACGGTTACAGACAGAGTTATGATGGATCGAGCATCTCTTTGCCATTTGACTACAATGATCCATATGTCGATCCATACGCACGGCACTCATCTGCCAATGTCATGTACCTTCACCAGTCCGAGAAACCTGATACCTGGGAGTCTCATTACCAGCATTAGAAGTCTGCCTGGCTACCACGAGACATGACCTGGGAGGAATACAAGCAACAACACGAGAGGAGGTACCACGAGATCACCGCCGACAACACGGAGGTGGAGTTTGCACTGTGGGCGCTTTACTACTCGTAGGTATGTGATGCAAACATACATTCATTTAATTGTCATATGCAAATATGTGAAGACTTGTTGTGTGTATCAATTTTATTACATTCTTAATAATTTTCATGTCAATATACATTAATTGTTTCGAATTATGACTCCCAATCTTGAATTTCAGGTCAAAATCTTTGAAATTTCTTACTTCACGATACCGAATTCCACAATTTTTAAAATTCCTCGAGCTTCAGTAACAACTCAAAATTTTATGGCAATATTATTCACATGTCAGAATCATGCTATTAAAATTTCAAATATTTATAACATGCTTTGTCTCATTTTTCATTCATTCTAAATTGCGGTGAGCGTTTCATTACGACAGTACCAGTGTTTCAATTTTTAAAAATTTACATGATTCAAAAAATCTGAAATTTTATGACAACATTAATAATACGTCAGAACTCTCCACAAAAATTTCGAAATTTTCTCCATCTTTTGGACCAATTTTCAGGCTTGTCCATCTGGCGAAATTTCGCCATTTCTCGCGAGATCTCGCCAATTCTCGCCAAATTCGAATTTCCGGTAGAAAAAACCGGATTCAAATTTTGAATTTGAATTTCCGGACGAGATTTCTCCGAAATTACCGAATTTCGCCGAAATTTCGGGCGTGAACGGTATTTGATCCGAAACCGAAATCCGAAACCCTGATGCCAAGTATAGATCTGTTGAAAGTACCAACGCTAGCTGCCAAGTGATTAGCTTAACACTATCCATTCGTTACAGGATTTCATCTCGGTATTATCAATCTTATTAGTTTGTGAATAATTATTGGTATCTGGTTAGAAATTTAATTATCTGAGGACAGTGCTTTTGGAGGGTTGTGTAGTATGGTTATTAAAGCGACAAAAAATGTTCTAATCTAATATAGCAGCAAATTAAATCAATAATTTTGTAGGTCATACATATCTTGATATTGTCGGTTCTTGAGTCCATATAGGACCATCCTCCTTTCAATTTATCTTCTCAAATCTAGCGCCCATCCCTCTTGCAAGTTTTTTTATTAATATTTGCTCATCTGCTGCTTTTGCTTCTGCCTACTAGTCTACTACTGCTACTGGCCCACCCAAAGCTCTGCTACTATTACAAATTGGGCTGCTACTCCTGGTTACTACTAAAACAGAGAAGAAAGCAAGACACAGGGCACAAATCGAGAGGAGAGCAGAAAAATAGGGGGGAGAAGACTAGATTTACAAACGGGATAAGAGAAAGGAGAGGAGAGGGAATAATTACAGACCAAAGATACCGCCGCCGTGAGCTTGTTTGTCGGGGCGGTGGAGACAACAGCTTGTCTCGAGGACTTGCGATGGGGGGAATAGCAGCACCTCTTGTCTTCGCCGCCTCCATCGTCGTTGTCGCCTTCATCGCGTCTCTGCCCGCAGATAACTCTCTTCTCTAACCTCCACTTTCTCTCCTCTCTCACCCTCTTGCCCTACCCTTCTCCCGCGCCGGAGCTAAGGAGGCGGCGTGGTGGCTCCCGCATCGATGGGGTAGCGGGTGGCTGGCCCCACTCTCTGTTACCCCAAATCCCCCACGTAGTTCCCACCTGTGGCGTCCACCTCAGCCTCGTACGACGATCGCACGACAGCTCGAGCGAGTTGAGGCCGTGGCAAACCCCCCCTGTCTTACCGTTAAGCGACGCTTTGATAACCATGTTGTGTAGTTTGGTACACTGGGATTACTGTAGAGGCTCTTAGGATTTGGCCATTTGGGAGCTCTGAGCTTGTTACACTCTAGGTTAACATCACCTTTTCTATGTTCTATTATTTGATGAACTATATATAGTAAGATGGGGATGCCTCAAATGAGAACTGCCCTTAAAACGCGAGAATGAGAACTTGCATCTGAGCCATACAATCGTGTGAGGGGGAATTTTCGTTTGTTTAATCCTTGGGATGCAATTGCTGCTAGCTTTGCTAGGGATCGAATCAGTGATAGCGTCCGTTCCTAGGGAAGCATAGCAGCAATTGCGTCTTAAGGTGCAGATTAGACTAATGAGGTTGATTCCATCACCTATTGGGCGGCTACAGCTCAAGGTTTGCATTCTTCTATTTTAATGTGAGCTCTCACTTGATGCACCCTCCTAATAAGTACAGGAACTGTAGCGTATTGCAAAAGTAAGGAAAATTAAAATGTGATTAGAAAGTTAAAAAAACACACACAAAGTTTATCTTCTACTTCCACCCCTGGGGATGGTCTTCTTTACTGTATGCATGCCTCATTTGACCAGTATGCACATATCTCGTGAATACGAATGCCTCATACCAACCTACCACAACCGAACAGGTTATGGACTTATGGTAGAGTTTATTTGCTTGCATATATATCCAGCAATATTTCTTCTGAGAAGTCCAATGGTGGGAAAATGCAGCTGAACAAATTGATAGTTTTGTGCGTTATGCGGACTGTGCGGTGTGGCTTGTTTATTTGTGTGTATTCTGAATTAACTTTTATTCATTTTTTGCAAAATTAAACCAAAAGCGCTTCAGCACTTTTGGGATACCACTGGTGGAAAGTACTTAACTGCCAATGCTTTGGGCTTCCTTTTTGAAAGTGCTGAGGCAGCCATCTTTCTCCACTTGAACAGCCCAAATATTCGGGGTATCTCTGCCCTTTAAATATTAAAAAGTCTGTTTGTAATTCACTCTCTGGCATTTTCAAACAATGCATCACTCTTTGTGCTTTTGGCAGAACTTTGAGCATGTATTTAGAGATGGAGATTGGACTGTGCTGGGTTTTTTTTAATTAGACCTCCTAGCTGGGGGGGCCTTTCTCCGCCCCATGTGTGGAAGGGATACTCACAGCCCTACAGGGCACTTTATCACCTACCCGGAGACAGGGCACATGGCAGGGTGTCCTATCCTACCTGACGCTTGGCCTCGTTCCCGTCTACCGGGCATGTGGCTCATCTCCCAGCCAATTAGAGCAATCCCGTAAGAGCCCATGGAGATAGAGAGACACCCTCGTCTTGTTTGGTATCGTATGATGTGTGGGGCTACCAAGTCCCGTAGTCCTCATGAGGTGGATCCTCGGATGAGGGCCCAAACCTCTGACCCGTATGGGACCCTATAGTCGGAAGTCTACTCCTAGGAGCGATGACGTGTGATCCACTACCACCTCCTCGGAATGACGAAGATGCCCACACTTAAATCACCCCCATTAGGGATAGGATAGTCTTTGTGTACCAAGCCAGCAGTCCTGGTGCTGAGAAAAGCTCATTGTAATCCTCACTTACAACTCGAACCCTCAGTAAATACAAGATACACACAAACCGGTGCGCCCTTAGGATCACTCTCGGGCAAGGAGGCACCCCCTATACCCTAAGTCCGGGAGGCATACCGATAAGAGTAGAGCACCTTTGTTAGTGCCTAAACCTGTATAAACAACCATGTATCCTTTACTCTCACAGATTTAAGCCCGTCGAATGGCCAACGTCTACCTCCCTCTTATGTCCCGGTTTCCAACCTTTGACATTATTATTATTAAGCTGTATGAAGTTTCGATTTGGCTTGCAGTAACTGCAATTCTGCCCTTCTAATAAGTAAAAGCTGGAGCTATGTGTGGTCATTTAATGTTTTTGTCTCCCTTTTTTCTCGACATACGGTGTACTTAAATTCATTCACTGACTTGTACTGTGAACCGCACCATCTTTTACCGAAGTCTATGTTCTGATCGTTCTTTGTCCACTTGTTTCTTTTTTCTGTCGTTTTAAGGGAAGAGCATGGATTGAGAAGGCATCAAGATACAGGTCTTCAGTCTGGAAGATTGGCACAAAACGTCCAGGTATTTTTCAATAAAGTTTATATTCTTGTTTTTTAATATCATTTAAAAAACTGCTTGTACTAGGCTGTGATTGTTTAATATTTTATCTGCCTTTTCAGGATATAATGCTAGTGACTCTGATTCCAATGATGCAAATGATGATACCAAGCAATAACTATCTATTATGAGTTGAATTAGTTAGAGGAATGACTGGGTAAGAAAGTTTTGTTAGTGCTGTTTCTCTTTGTAGTTCAAAATTGGTGAAGTTGTCCCAGAATATGTTTTCTTGGAGTTTTGACTTGGGAGTCTCATTACTAGCGGCCACGGAGTTTTTCTAATTGGTGGTTGAATTGCCACTGAACTTGTAGTTAGTAGAGTTCCAGAAGTTGATTGCCATAGTAAGAACTCTTTGAATTTAACCATTCCAAACTCGATCTACTGCTTGTAGCCTGTATGATCTCACAAAAATCTCCGTTAACAGGTAATTCTGGACCGCTTTTGGTATCAGCCACATCAGTTTGATTTGTTACCTTTCTGTCTTTCGGTATACACAGGCATTCTACACCTATGATCTCATCTGAGCAATGCTTCAATGCTTTCCCTCCTAATACAAGTTGCACAAATTTTGAAGCAAACGAAGGGGTAAGTAATCACCATCTACTCTTCATTCATGCTTTAATATTTATGCAACTGTAACAAAGAAAAGCATTGAAGCACCTCTCATCTACTTTTATCTTACGAACTGTTGATATAATGCAGCTGAGGTTCCCACGTGTTTGATTTCTGTATGTCTAATTTCAGGTAATGATAAAATTGGCTGTTAAACCAGTGTCAATCCTAGCAATTTGCGTGAGCTTGGGACTGTTAGTCTGCTGTGTGAGCTATCAAGTAAATTTTGTAAACTCCTTTGGATACTTCAAACATACAATGTACTCAGCCTGCTTGAAAAACAGAAAATTTATTCAATTTAGCGATGTTTCCATCATACAGGTTCGTTCTTTCTTTCATTTCCTAACAAAAGCAAACTTAGCTAGTTCGAAGGTTCCAACAACGGGTAAAGGGTCTTGTATTACCTTAGATGTCATTCATAACCTTTATGGGTGTTAAGGAGTTTGTTGTCAATACTGAAACCCTAATCCCCGGGACTGGAAACAGAAGAAATCAAATTATCAAGAGGACCTTTTATACTCCACTTTTCTCTTTTCTTTCTATGCCTCTTGTATTAGAAAGATGTTTTGAGATTTGATTAGTGCCACTCCATGTTTGCCCTTTTTTCCATTGAGATAATAAAATCTTACATTGGCACCCTGCACATTTTCATCCTCATTTGTTGTTGAAAGTTTTCTGTTATCTGCATTGCCTGGATGGTAACAATTTAACAAATTGCCATGAAGCAGCAATTCCACGCAGATACGTGTGATAAAGTGCGAATCGCGTAACTCTCTTCCAACGAATCCGATGGGTTCAACTTGATAAAAAAAAAAAAGGCCTTGGGGGCTTGGGCTGATCTAGCTCTTTACAGTGTTGATGTCAGATGCATGATTTATAGCATTAATTGCGAAGAGATTCAGATGCAACATATCACAAAACTATGTTATCTCTACTTGACCACGAAGTAACTTATTTGTCAAGGGTAAACGTGATATAGCCTTGTAGAATGTTGAGAGGTAATTGGATCATTGTCACTTCCATCATACGAGCTTCTGGTGTCACCTCGGTTCAAAAAATGATGCAAATGATTATGAACAAGTATGAAAATTTTGGTTAGATAGGGTATAATATCATCTAGCAACATACAAAAAATCAAGTTTAAATTTGATCCACACATGTAGAATCAAAAAAGATAAATTTTGAAGAAAAGGAAACTCAAAATGAAAAGAAAAAAGAAAAGGTAATGTACACTGAAATTTGTCTTTTTTGTTTCTCCTACTATACGTCCTTTTTTAAGTTGAATTTTTGCATGATGCTAGATGATATCATACTCTATCTAACCAAAAATTTTCAAATTATTTTATGATCATTTTCATCTTTTTCGGAGGAAAGTGGCACGGAAAGTACCGTAAGGCTCGAAGTATAGGAAATGTCCTCACTAATTATACTTCATGCATTATATACCTGTAAAAGACATTGCGATAGACACAGAGCAACGGATCCATCACTAATTATACTTCGATTTTTTTTCTTGGAATCCATCAATATTTGTTCTCACATATGCGACGAGATACGTAATTTTGCTGTTGGACATTCTCTAAGAGCAATGTCCAGAGTATGAATAGTATCATGTGGCAACTCATTGGTTCGTATCGAGGTCCATACCACAAATATTAAGGATAATATCAAGTGACAATTCATTAACAAGCTATGATGTCATAAATATCAACAAGCATACATTGAGAATCAACATTATTTGATATATCAACACAAGAAGACCTTAGGGCTTTTTCATATCTGCCATCATATGTGCCATAGCTTCCGCAACAAAGGCTTTTCAATTCTCACTGAAGTTCCACAACTCTGGCACAATACCCATTTGTTTGACACCAATTACCAATCGACTTCCAGTCATATCTCTTAATCCCTACAAAAGCGATCATGTTGTTGTGAAAAGGGAGTCTTGGTATATTATCAGTAACCATGTCGAATTAAATACTAGAAACCTTTCTATTACCCTGCATTCGCCCTGCGGTTCTTAATGATGAGTGCCGTGTAAAGAGATTGAATATCTTGTAATTTGTCATCTATGTCTTTCAGTTTTTCTTTCATCTAATAAATCTTTTCAGTTAACTTAGACTTTCACTTCAGTTGTTCTATCCTTACCTCAAGTTTTTGTTTTGCATCCAGCAACTTTTCCATATCGTCTATTTTACCAAATCAGATTTCAATTAATTTAGATCAGAAACATATAGGAATAAAGAGAATATCCAGCTTCAACAAACATATACTATGAGAGGAGAGCAGTTCATCTATCAGGCATAGTACTATATATGGATGTTTTAACTAGCATTCATCTATCAGTCATATGTTTCTCAACATAACTGACAACAAGGGGATATGCGCCATATAACAGGTAACTATCATATCAACAAGACGTGGTATATGATCTAAGTTTTGCTTGCCTTTGGGATTACTTCACACAACATGTACTTAAGTAATGATATGTAATACAAAATAGTTGGACCTCTTAAGTGGCATACCCATGGGTTGTACTGAAAAAGGAGAAGCCAGCACAATATTAGCTAAGCAATCACAAATTGCTTACACAATAATACATATTGGCATAGCCTTCACATAACCACTTCCAACAACAGATAGTTCTATGTGCAGCACGCACTTGAATTAACAGGACACAAAATTTCATGTGCAGGCATTAAAATAACCATGTTGACATAGTCTTCACATTCAACAACAAATGGTTATATGAGTTGCGTGCACCAGAAATAACAGGCCTCAAAATTCATGTTCAGACATTTGTAAGACCTGCAATAACATATTCTAAAGTTAGGAGTCTGGAGTCACACTATTGGATCTATCTAACTTATTTCACCTATGCCCAATATAACTTACATGCATAACATGACAAACACACACTAGCCTCCAATACATGCATAGACATACACACACTAGCCTCATCAAGGTCAAATCACCACCAAGATATTGAAACTTGCATCCAACCCCAATCATATCAATGAATACTAAGATTTCAATAATATCTTGGCAAAACCCCATATAAGTCTAGCGTACAGTAGTTTCAGGGTTCAGTGGTGCTTGCTCATCGAGGGGGAGGTCGTCGCGGAGGAGGTCGCTGCGGGGGAAAATGCTGAGGGGGAGGACGCAGATAAGGAGGTCACCGCGTGGGAGGATGCCGACGGGGAGGACGTCGACGAGTAGGTCGCCGCAGGGGAGGACGTCGAGGGGTGCGGTCGAACAGGCGAGGAAGGAGGCAAACGGTTTTCAATTTTGTTTAGCTGAGGAGTGCGGCGAGCACAATACCTAGAACGATATATATACTTAGGGAGTGTTATCGCATACGGTTCTATTAAAAAACTGTCTATGATAATCTAATATCACATACGGTTTTATTTAAAAACCGTTAGTGATGACTCTCATTCACATCACTGACGGTATCACTGACGGTTTTACAAAAATTGTCTGTTATTATATATGACACAGTTGGTTTTTCAAAACCGTCTATGAAAAAGCGTCTAATATAATCCTTTTTGTAGTAGTGCAAATACTATTCTTTAGCAAATTCTTCCAAGAGTGTTCGATGAAAAATCTACCCCAGTTGACCTCTTTCAACGAAAAATCTAATTTAACAAAGATCAAAATTCTTAGATAGGTATGCTAAATTAACTAGCTAGGACTTGTGTAGTTCTGTCAGACCAAGTTCCAACTTGTATATTGCAATATGTGCTCCAAGATTGTAACTTCATTATGATATTATCAATTCTCACAGGTCTAATTTTTAGAGAGAAGCTACATGTTTGCCAATTGGCTTGAGAGCTAACCTGAAGAGAGTGAATAAGTTTCCTACATGAGCGGTAGTCAATATTTAGACCACCACATATTAAATAATCATTTTTTTATTTTAGTTTTTAGTTAGCTAATTGTATTAAATTAGAGTGGCTGTCGGAGGTTAGGCAATATTCAGGGAGATAACTTTGAATCTTAAGAGCCAGGATTATTTTGACAAAAAAATCAATAAAGAACATTGTGATGGTCTAATGGATAATCTGTTGAGTTCACTTGTTTTGCCGCGTTCATGTCTGATCCATTAAGCACTAACATTGTGTTGGCGTCAAAAACTTGAAGTAGGGTTTCTAACGATAGCACACCAGACGGACACCTGGTTCAGAGCGTGCCAGTCGATTTGACCTGTAATCGACAAGGTAAAAAAAATATAAAATTCACTCAGCCGATCGTAACGATCAATCGGCTTAAACTCAATCAGCTTGAAGCCGATCAAGATCAAAGTAACAAGATAAATCTAACTAGCTGATCGTGAAGATCAATCGGCTTAGATTCAATCAGCTCAAAGCCGATTAAATCAAGATAAAAAAGGGTGAATCTAACTAGCCGATTAAGGCTAATCAGAGGATAAAGATAGATCGATTCTGAAGAAGGCGATGCACAGCAAAATCAAAGTAAATCGAACCTGGGCGTAATTGATGGAGATCAACAATCGGCGATGCGCAACTTTATTAATCAAGATCGAATTACAAGAAGACTAAATTACATAAACTACTCCTAGTCAACGGAAAAGTAGATGAAAAGTAGACGCGAATTGGTTGATTAGCTCTGGGCAGTTTTTCTGATCACCTATAGACCTCTTTTATACCCATTGGCCGATAGAATCCCGGTACAACACGTTAGGAGTAGAATTCGTATCGGCCTCTATTTGGATGGTGCTTTCCTTAACAACCTGTTCTGTTTCCAAATATCTTCAATCTGCATCCTGGTCGTATCTTGTTGATCTTGGACTGCCGATTCTGACCCTATCTGCTAAATTTTGGTGCAAACACATTGTTTGAACAGTGCCAGCTTGAGCAGATCACACAACACATTGTTTCCTCTAATCACCCTGCACATACAAATGACCATAAGTTGCTTATCGTCAAGTGTAAATGTGATGTAGCCTTGTAATGCACTTAACTAATTCTTCCACCTCCGTGATTTTGCTTGTCTGATTGATCAACTGCATTAATTTTTGGGAGTCAGCAAGATAACATTAAAAATTCCTGATTGTACACGTGCACCAATAGCACTCATCTGCCATCTGCTGATGTACTGATAAACTATTGGGGGTGACCTAGAGAACAAGAAATCTAGAAGGAAACTTGGGAAGCAATAGCTGTTAAGCTGGACTTCTAGAACTACGTACAACGCAGACTCACAAAGTACGCAGAAAAAAGCCAGGACTCAAAAGAATACCAGCTACTCTTTTTCTTCTTCTTTTTTGCGGGGGACTCAAAAGAATACCAGCTACTTTTCTGACTTTCTCCTGAGGTAGTATAAGCTGATGTTTCTCCTTTTTACTGTTAGTATTTGTTAGTGTCATTATCTGATTATCCTGTAGCATACAGTTGTATATATCTTTCAGAAATAGGACATGTGGTTGAGTGGTTGCATGAAAAAAAAAGAACAATCATGCGCATACACTGCTAAAAATCAAATATTTCGTGAAGGTCTCAAGTTTTCCTATCGGTTTTTCCTATTTTTCTGTCGGTTTTTGGCTGTCACAAAAGATCTCGGAGATCTGGTAGTGATAGGGTTAAATATTGTCAAACTCCTTGTGAGAGCAAAGGGTAAACAAACCATATATAGGTCATCAAGCAGGTGAGACCTAGATGATACTTTTTATTGGTTATATCATGGTTATCCCTAATCCTCATCAACTGAGATGGTGAAGGGAATCCCAGAAAACCCACGAATAAACCCAGTGGGACTCGAATTGCGGCTATTACCTAAAAAACATGGGTGCCGTACCCGTTGGCAACATATATATATATATATATATATATAGTATAATTACTTGGGACACCATGGTTTCAAAATATGGTTTTCCTTTTTTATGATAGTTTGGTTGTATGTATGTGCTGATTTTATATATAAGCTGATTTTATATATAAATCAGCAAAGTATGTGATCCAAACTCGTTCAAAATCTTTGAATTCGAGTATATTTTTTCAAATGTATGTGTTTCATTTGAATTGTTATAGATGGGTATATACCCTAAAACTAAAATTTTTGAAAATTATACTCGAATATGGCTTGAATTCGCGCATAGGCACCATGGTGCCCCATTTCGGCTTCCTATATAATATAATTACTTGGGACACCATGGTGCCTGAGCACCATGATCTAAAAAGGATATTTTTCCTATGTATTTTCATGCGAATTTTTTTGAATTTTTAGGATACTGAGTTTAACTAGTTTACTAACTAGTTCAAATAAGTTTGAACTGAAATTCAAAATATAGTTTCCCTTTTTTATGATAGTTTGGTTGTAGGTATGTGCTGATTTTATATATAAATCAGCAAAGCATGTGATCCAAACTCGTTCAAAATCTTTGAATTTGAGTATATTTTTTCAAAAGTATGTGTTTCATTTGAATTGTTATAGATGGGTATATACCCTAAAACTAAAATTTTTGAAAATTATACTCGAATATGGTTTGAATTCGCGCATTTGAAATCATGGTGCCTGGGCACCATGGTGCCCCATTTCGGCTTCCTATATATATATATATATGTATATATGTATATATATGTATATATATATATGTATATATATATACATATTATCCGTCTATGTTTTACCATAATCTCCTTTTACTAATTTTCCCGCTAGTTAATTAACGACCCTTTGTTAGCTTGACCAGAGAGTGCCCATAGAAATTCAGAACCAAACGTCTGCAATGACGTCCAATGGAGCCATCTGTTTAGTTGGCAATTGTTGCTTCAATTCAGATCAACACTTTCTAAAGGAGTTCTTAGAGAATTGCTACCCACTATAGCCAACCAATTAGTTAACATACCATGCAAGTGCTCATTGATGTGCAGTAGAATCAATCTAATAAACTTAGTCAACTGGGTCACTTGGTTCATCCTTCATGTAATCAAGTCTTGCATGTTTACTTAGGTGGCGTTTAGTTGGGTGGATGAGGGTAGATGGGATATGGCCATCTATGGATTTGAAATCATCTATTTGTTTGGATGAGTGGATAGATGGGATATGGTCATTCAGTTTATTGGAATATTCCCTCAAGATACTAGATAGAGCTATAAAAAAAAGGCCGGACGAGCTCATCCAATTTGTTACATGAAGAGGTATACTCGGTCAAATTCAAATTTCATTGAGGTGTACTCAGTTAAATTCAAATTTTGGTCAAATTTTATTCGAAAATTCAAATTTTGGTAAAATTTTGTCTAAAAATTCAAAATTTGGTCAAAATTTATCCAAAAAATTCAAACCGAAATTTAAAATCTTGATTACAACTAACTCATCCATCCAACCAAACAAAAAAATGACTCATCCTATCCATTCTCATCCATCCAACCAAACAAAAAATTAACTCATCCCTATCCACCCAATCAAACAGTCACCTGGATAGCTCTATCATATCCAGACTGGATGGTCATATTCCATCCAACCTCATCCAAGCAACCAAACGCACCCAACCAAAAAGGCGACTTTGCGAAGATACTTTATGCAGATAGAATTAGTACATCTTTAATTACTTATTACGTATACAAAGTTTATTATTATTATTATTATATAATATATATATATATACACACACGAAGACTATAAAGAATTCCATACTTTATTAACATTAATACGGACCCGATCTGCGTCTTAGACAAGATCTAATATGCAGGCTTCTCATTTACTATAACTTTCACATAGCTTAGTTATCTTCTCATGGTACTTTTTCCTGACCAAACAATTGATTGTGAAGCAATTATGCCATTGGTACAGCTTAGACGTAGTATAGATCATTTGTTTGTGTTAATGAACTTCCCGTTAGTTGTTTAATTTACCGAAACATGAACACCATCACTTGTCACACCCTGTTTAATTAGTTGAATCATTGGTCCCTTTCATGTGAAAGTTTTTTCCCAACTCTCTTTGGATTCCTTAATTAGCTCCCCTTATGTTCTGCTAGTGAATGCATGGAGTACCATTCGGAGGGATCAAATAATAAATACTGATCAATGGTAAGCTTCCATGTGGAACTTTGAATTCAAAGACCGAAAAAAAAAAGGAATCTCACATAAACTACATTTGATTTCCTTGTGAGATTTCACTTTCGTGTCAATTCTAATTAGATTGTCGTGAATCTCTGAGACATCGGCCAAGTAAAGAATAGTAGTCATGATGTGATCATGCATGCGTGCGTGCGAGCGAGCTTGATTTGTTGCCAAATGCTTGGACTTCAACTATGTTTGAAAATAAGTACTATTGAATTCAATTCCAGCAAACACCAACAGATCGAAAAGTCCATGTTTGGTCTTTTCTTGTCAATTATTTGCATATTTTGTACTGACTGAACTGATGTCTCAATTTAGCATGAGTAGAAGAATTGATGAAGCAGAGACTGAAATGGCAGATAAAGTGATGTAACCAGTACGTTATCAACTAGAGAGCCTGCTGTTGTTCTTGTTCATCACAAACACTATCACAATCTTTTTTTTTGTTTGGAACAGTGCACTTGTGCAATCTGTAATTCTGTACCACAAAAACTAAGTAAAACACGCTAGCCAGCAAGGTAGAGAATTGTTGCTCCGTTCCATTATTGTATATATGAAACTCAACTCCAGGGTTGGAAAGCACCATCTGAAAAAAAAAAATACCCCCTCAGGTTACAAATATATGTCTGTGTTTTGAATATTAATATGCTCTCTAAACACAACTTTGATCACTAATTTCTATTTTAATGTATTTTAAAACCAAATAAACTTATAATATTATAAAAAGTACTTTTAAAGACAAATATACCCATATGATTTTTATGTATCCAATTTATATATTTAAAAAAGATATTTATAATTAAAGTTTTAAAAATTTAGCTGCATCTTCTATATCTAAAATAGTGTGTATTTGTGACTGGAGAGGAGTAGTTTGGATGTGGCTGTCTCAGTCTGAAATGGAGAGGAGCCGGAGCAGCTAGCTGTCGCAGTAACGGGGGTTCATGATCAATCCAGCTCATGCCACACGCCACTTGTTTGACAATAAAACCTGCCTCAAAAATATATCGTTAATTTCCCCTCTTGAGGAAAGAAAAGTCTTGGTTAGTTTATTCATTCATTCACCTAGATCTTCTCCATAGCCGCGAAAGGTCGTCGGCATGTAGAGGTGTATAGTAGTGGGGCTGTTTGGAGTTTGGACGGCGACCGCCCAATTTTATCGCTGCAACAGTGTAGAAGTTTGCACCAGTTGCCATAGATATTCACCCCTATATATTTCACCCACAGCTTAAAACGGTCTGGATATATAGGTGTTCGATCCTCATATATGATAATATATACCCTAGTTTGAATTAAGGTGGATCCGTTGCAACCAGGGTTAACAATATTGACGATTATCGCAATAATTGACCGTATCAAGTTGGTTCTGTTGTAGAAAAACGGTCGTTAAATCGATCCAATTCATAAAAAAAAATCAAAAATTCGAAAAAAAAATTATACGACGTAAACAGGTCGATAATCACTGAAAATCGCTAAATAATCGGCTCTAAGAAACATTCAATTAGCCGATCAATTTTTGATTTTTTTTTAAAACAATTCTAAATTTTTTGATTTCTTAACTCTTCGATTTCTGATGATTTTCAACCCGTTTTTACCGATAATTGAAAATTAAAAATTGTTCGAAAATCGTGATTTCGATATGATGAACCTGGTTGTAACTGATAACTATAAATTCCACACGAGAGAGGTACGCACGATTAACTGTTTAGATCGGAGATCGAATGTGTGACAATTCACTCGATTGCCGTCGATTATTTGGTTGATCTGCCAGTCGGCCGGTGTGCAGAGGCGTGCAGGGAGGGGATGCATGGCTATTCGTCGGAACAGGGGAGGGGGGGCGGACGTTCGCGAAGGGATAAGCCATGGACGTTCGGCGTGGCGAAGATTACGGACAGGCGCTCGGTACGAGTTGCGAGCGACGGCGACGCCTTGGGTTGGGTCGATGTGACGTTATGTGTGATCGTTACGTGGGAAGAAGTGACATGAGCGTGTCAAAGCGGACAAAGATATACTCCCTCGGGTCTGAATACGCCATCATCCTGTCTTTTAAATTTTGTTTCTAAAGAGTGCGTATCATTCTATAATTATTAATTTTTTTCTTTATATATCTCTATCGTTCATTATTTATAATGTTATTTAATACTAGTTAATACTATAAAATAGAGTAGCACATACAAGAGCAATAAGTGAGCTAATAAAGTAAGATAATTTAGTCATTTATATACATACTTTAGTTGAAGTACAAGATCCTAAAACATCGTCTATTCAGAAAGAGAAACGAATGGAGTATTTTTTTTTATAAATTTAATCTTTATGTTTTTTTTTAAATAATCTCTTCACAAGTCACAGCCTTAAAAGAAGCGATATGTGATGGGTCTACGACAGTAGCATGCTACCGACCCTGAGCTGCTCTGCAGCCAGCATTAGGATTCTTTTTTATTTGGGTTTATATCGAGGATAGAATCCTTGATTGTTGCGAGTTGTGACAGTGATATTGTGAATTTGTGATGGTCAGCGGAAATCCAGAAGGTCCACGATGGTATATGCTTATTCAGTGTCATGGTAAAGCTGCATTCTAGTACCAAGTTGTTCCTTGTTTATACTGCGCATGGCACGCGACACACGAACTAGTGATGCTTTTCACGGTACAAGTGGCAGTCGAGTTCTAGGGCTCTGTTCATATTGCATGCTTTGCACCAAGGTTAGATTTAGGGTGAAAAATCGAAGATTTTCGTAGATAATTGGTCGAAAATCATTAAAAATCGAACGGTTTACGAAGTGAAATCAGGCAAAAAATCTTGATTATCGCTTGATATAGTCGATTATTGACTGGTATTCAGCAATTAATGGATAAGAACAGAGACACTGTTAGAGTTTTATAAAAAATTACAAATTTTATCGTGCTCTTAAATTTCAATGGTATCATAAAGAGTTCCCAAGGATCATGTATTAAAATTTTTAGAAATATTAGACTTCGTTTAATGCCCTAGAAAATCAAAAACAGAAAAGCATATACAAAGATAGTAGCATTGTCAGATTTTTTTTTTAAAATACAAAGGTCTGATCATCATCTAAAAATTTTACAAAATCATTAGCATTGTCTCTGTACCTCACACAAAAAATTTCAGAAATATTATACTTCATTTATTGCCCCTAGGACATCAAAAAATTCAGCAGCATATACAAAGATCAAAAAAAGCTAAATGCTTCAGATGATATATTCCTTAGGCGTATGATGCTAGATTTACAAAACAAATGTGCAAAAGATCAAAAAAAAAGCTAAATGCTTCAGATGATATATTCTTGTCATCCTAGAGACGAGTTCGAAAGGGGCAACCTGTCAAGCAGTACTACTCACTCGGTAGTATTAATTAAGTGATTTAATTAAGCAAAGTCATTAAATGATTAATTAATTAATTAATTAAAGGAAGTACTCAATGGCATATTTTCTGCCGAGTAATGCTACCTCGGTAGGAACCTTGCTACGCCTTCTAAGATTAGAGAAGAGATCATTTTTTGCAAAAGGAGACCGTATTAAAACAAAAAAAGGTTTTGTGAGGCGGCGGTCGGAGGGTGTCACTGACTGATCGCATTGTACCGTGGCATCGATGAGACACGTCAGCGTGATCAATCACAGCAGAGATGAAAAAGAGCTATACCTAATTAAGAGGCATAATTACAACACGTACTGCTTAATTTGCACGCTTGCATCCATCCAGCTTTGGGAGTTTGCACCTGAATACCTGATACGTACATCCCCTTAGGAAAAAGGGAAAGGAAATAAATAAATAAATAGTGCACTACATATAAGTATCCTATGTGCATGCTGGCCACTAGCGTTGCTAGTTGCGGCTGCAAGTTAAAGGCACATGATATGAAAAGGAAATCGGATTGTGCCCTGTCCAGATGGTCCCAAGAGCTGTGTGCTCTGTTCCCTAGCTCCTCTGCCAAAGCTTAGTTAACCTATTGTTGCATGCAAATTAACAGTATAGTATAATTAGGATTAAGGCTTGATGGAGTTGTATATTTCTAGTCATGTGGATGCATGATAGTCACATGGGCTGCTGCGTTCTCAAGGCAAAAGCAATCAGAGATTCTTTTCACGTGTGTCCTCCGTTTGAGAAAATTATTTCGATGCATCAACAGGTACACTGTGGCCTTAGCTAGAACAAGAATCAATAAATGTTTAAAAAGGGTCAGGCTAGCCTTTTCTACGTACTGTAATATTTCGCGCAAACTTAACCTTCTCTCTCACAGCTTGATTTTATTTTATCGATGGACAAATTAAGGTTGCTACCTGGCTTTTCAGTAGATGTGTATATGTCGTCGTGCTTACTACTTAACTAGCCTAACACATGGTTGTTGAACATGCCGTGATTAATAATAAGAAAAAAAATCTAATGGCCACTTGAAAGCTCAATATTGTCCTAACACTCCTCCGCTCAAAAATATAAAGTTATATAGTTTAAATAGTCTTATTTAGAAATATAAGACTTGTATTTAAATTTAATGAGGTTTTTTTACTATACACCTATTTATTCTATCTCAACTATATGTATCTATTAATTGCCACCTACACAAAATATTATCTCTCGACAATCAAATGGGATATTTAAGTTATTTTCTCTCGTATATTTTTCAATTTCACTGTAACCTAAATCATCTTAAAAGGTAAAATAGATCTTCTATTTTTTAATGGACGGAGTACTGAGAAAGAATCCAAAAATGCCTCTAGCTACTAGTGATTATTAGGTCCAAAAGAGGATCGGTACCCTTGACTCCTAAGCATGCACTTCATTTGGACACATTTGATGAACGCATTTAATTAGTCAGAACCAGACATCGTCAATTTGTTCCAGCCTGCCCAAATCAAGCGTACGAAAGAATAGTTTACGGTTGGCCTTTTAGCCGCCTATCAACTCAATAATAAGACAATAAATCAGGTGCGATCCACCCAAAAAAAATTTTAAACACAATGAGACGGCTCCAAATCGCCTGATCGAGCTCACCGGTCACCCGCCAAACACACTTATACGATCCACATACTATTGATATTAATAGTATATATATATATATATATATATATATATATATATATATATGCAACAACACAAACTCACTCCACTGCCTAAAACCAATAACAAGATAAGAAAAACACAACACAATCAGACAAATAGCAGCAATAATACACACATAAAAGCAAGAGGGAATATATATCTGATGCATATTAATCTTAATATCGGTGTTTTGCCAACTCGAACTTCGGTGTTGCGTCATCGACCCTCAATTACAAGTGAGGATTCTAATCTATTCAGTAAATCACAACACGAACTAACTAGCTAGCCGAGATAGTATCATTGGAGGGTGTAATGTGAATTTCCAACGCTAAAATGTGGGTTTGAACCTGACATGAAAAAGGCATGCGCTCATTGGACAAAGAGGGGGTACCTACATCCGATTAGTTTGACATCGCTACACAACCAATCAATCGATACATAACAGAGAAGGAAGCAACAAGAAAACAGTACACCATTGTAACGGTATTGAAATAGGTTTCATGTAGTTTCAAGAAGACGTTTGAAAAGTTTAATGTTTCAGTGAGTTTCACGTATTCTAAAAGATTCTAAACCAAAGTTTTAACGAGTTTTAGATTTTGGAATACAAGTTTTACCTAAAAATTACAAGAAGTTTCAGAAAGTTTTAACAAGTTTCAATAAGTTTCAACAAATTTCAACAGGTTTCAAATATGTTTCAAGTTTTAGGTAGTTTCGGTGAGCTCACCTAGCTATGATGATGCTATCATGCTGCCGAGGGCTGCCCGACACCGTCTGCTATCAACGTTCCCTCTTCTCCGGCTTTGGCCCTGACTATCGCCACTACCATAGAGCCGACCGACGCTGACCGCCTCCAAGTTTGGTGCTTGAGCTCCAAATCAAGCCTCCATCTCTCTCTTCTCTGGCTTAGCCTGAGCTCTGTGTTGCGTCACTGAACCGTCAAATCTACCAATGTCAAATCCAACCGTAGGTCCGTCTCCACTTGCCATGTCACCCACGACTGCGCTCTATAGTGCACGGTCTACTCACATGCATCTCGCCTCCATGTAAACCTAAGGCCTCCGCGTCCACTCGCTATTACGTACGTTGCCTTGGTTGACTCGTCGTCGTCACCTTGCCTCACTGCCACCAGCCATGATTGTCGTAGCCACTCTCTTCCACGTGCATTACCTAACACGCCCATGCAGCCAACCCCATGGCCACGCTCGGCTCAGGGTCACCTCCCGCGCGCCATGCCTACAGGGGCGGATCTACAGGGTATGCCTGGTGGGCCATGGTATACCCTGTAGATTTGGTCCAACCCATACATGATTCTCGTCATAATCTGTTACAGCAACCTTGTAGGATTTATAACTTTTGATCAGTCGGTCCGATCGTGCTAATTCTTTTTTAGTTAGATGCGTATTAGAATCTAGTTTATTTTGTTGAAATTTCAGGTCAATCCAACGGTTGGATCTCTGAGAATTCATGATTTACCGAACATATCTACTCTGTTTTGTTTAATACGAAGCAATTATTTGAGTCTAAATTGGGGTGAATTTTTTGTAGATCAAAAATTTGATTTTAGCTTCCGCGAAATTATTCACCCCCCTCTGATTGCTAGTTTAGTATATTTCGATCCTACACATATACTTTATTCGACTCCTACTATAGCTGACATAGTTATATCTTTATTTATTGCTTATCTTAGTTAGTATTTTAACCACTCAATGGATGTATTTTATTTGCAAGGTTTTTAAATTATGAAGAGGAACGGAGGCATTGTATCTCTTTTTCGGAAACATGCAGCAAAGAAGGCTGTTGCTGCTTCACCTCCTCGCCCGTCACAAATTGCAACATTGAGCGAGATATTTTCTTCAAAGTGGAAGAAAATGATATAATCAAGAGTTTTATGACCATTAGAAGGCGTATAGACCAAACAAGAAGAAGTAATATTATAGGTATATAAGCTTCTTTTAAATATATCATCTTGTTTTTAATTATTTTTTTATTTGTATACTGAATGCTCAATAAATTTTAAATCGTTTACCGAATTATTATTTAATCGGTATATCCTAGGTTTAAATTCTAGATTCGCCGCTGCATGCCTACCTTGTTGCATGCACCCGCTGCTCTGCCTCCATGTGCCGCCTTGCCTACTCATGAACTACTCGCTTGTTGGCTCACGGCTCTCGGTCGTGCTCGCTTACCCACGGCCACCGCAACCTCCATTGCTCACGCAGCACACGAGCCCCTTCTCCATGCACCTGCACTGCTCCTTTGCCAACTCAGCAGCACCTTGACGCTTCCCCTTGCCTCGCGCTCGTAGGGTGCTCACACCATACCCAGTCATACCGGCCTTACCTCACTGAGACTCCTCGCCTCGCTAGAGCTCGCACATCATGGAGCTCCAAGTTAACTGTTGAGCCATATCGGAGCGACTAAAACAACACTGAGCAGCCGCTGCGCAACGTCGCTAGTCGCTACTTCGGCCAAAGCACAACGTGTGTACTCACACGCTACTGTTCCCCCTAGCTTCATGCACACACAGAGAGACTTGTGTGTGGACAATGATAAGATATGTGTAGTCGTGGGTGAGAGATGAAATGAATAGCACTGATAAGATTGTCTGATGGTGATGACTTGTTCCGTTAGTTTGGCTCCAAACATTGCAATGTTACGTAGTTTTTCTCGGGAGCGATTAGAGAATATTATACCGTTGCAATGATATAGGAATAGGTTTTAGACTGTTTCAGCAAGGTCCAAGAGAACGTTTGAAAAGTTTCGTGTTTCATTGAGTTTTGCACATTCTAGAAGTTTCTAGAAGATTCCAGTCCAAAGTTTCAACCAGTTTCATATTTTGAATCTCAAGTTTCACCAAATTCCAACCAAAAGTTTCAACAAGTTTCAATAAATTCCAAATAGAAGTTTCATCAAATTTCGATAGGTTTCAAACATGTTTCAAAAAAGTTTTGGATAGTTTCGATGAGCTCACCTGGCTACGCCATCGAGCCGTCTGACACCATCGACTGCCGACGCACCATCTTCTGGAGCAGGTTCTTAATAATAATGCACTATGTAATTTTTTTTTAATGTAGCTACGCATCTAATATTTTTAAATTGTTTATTAACGGTACTAAAGCTCTAGGTAATTGTTTTTAACTCGGCACAATTGGAAATGTCAAACATGTTTGTTGTAACTCAGCATATCAGCAATAGTAAATTGGAATTTAAGTATTACTAAAACTGCATGGATCACGACATAAACATAATTAGAGAGTAATGATTTTTGTTATAGTTTATATTTATCTACATGTTATATCGTATTTATTTTATCATTTGAAGGAGGGTCATAAACAAAACGGTTGGGTGAAAAATAAGACATTACGGCAAGTAAGCAGAAAATTTCCCAGTACAATGCAAAATTCATCACTGATATGATGAGACGTCCAAATAATTATTTTATATTTTTTGAGAGCCCAACTAATTGTTTGAGACCGCTCAATACCCTCTAAATACACTACTATATACTAGTATAGTGCCTGTGCTAACGCTACAACGGCAGTACACCCGCTTATCAATTAAATGAGAAGATAAGTATGAATACAACACTTAATAATAAAAGAGAAATTTAGAATTTTAAATGAATTTAGAAAGAAAAATGGAACTAAATGGAGGTCGAATAGGCTAAAACGGGCTCCCAAAAATTTTAAATCAAGAAAGAGAAAGAAAAATAATTTTCGATCTTAGATTATTTTTTGTAGCTTCACAGAGAGCACAGGCTGCTCTCAGGCATGGCGAGTGGCAAGGGGAGGAAGGCCGGGGTGGCCGGCGGTCGCAGATGGGTCAAGACTGGTGTGGCGATATCGCGCAGACCGACACTGCTGGGGAGGAGTCACGGTTGTGGTGAATTTCACGGAAAGATGACGGTGATGGCTTAGGTTACCTCCAAAATCCGCGATCTTTACAAGAGGAAGCACTTGGGATTTACGCAATGCGATGGGGTGGAGGAGAGCTCACGGCTTTTATAGCATCAAACAAGCATATTTATGGAAACCATAATTTGGGATCAAATTAGATTGGGAGGAATTTTGGCAATAGAGCACAAAATTTAGGAATTAACACTATAGATGGAAAGAGGAGATTTGGTGCGGGATTGATGGAGTTTTGGAGCTTCTTTCTTGCTTTATTGGAGGGAGGGAAGAGAAGAAGCTTCTTTGATCTGGACTGCTGCTAAAAGAAGCTACAGGTGAGTTGCCTTCATTTTTTTTAAATATAGAAGGATTTTTGAAAAGATAGCACATTAGGTTAAAAAATTCTATAAAAATTCTCAAAAAAACTTTCGATTATTTTGTACTTAATAAAATTATTTAAAAATGAATTATAAATTTGCCGAGGCACGCATGGCGCGAGGTCACGACCAAAGAACCTCGTCGCGTCGGCAAAAGCCACCGATGGCAACCGTGGAGCCATTGCGGACTGCGTTCTCCCGCATGCACGCCCATCTCCCGGTTTCCTTTTCCCAAAGACGTAATGTATGGTACTTTCCTTTTCCGAACGTTTGTTTCCTTTTCCTTGATTCCGGGACGTTTGTTTCCTTTTCCTTGTTGATCTTTGGAGGTGAGGAAGGTCATTTGTGGGCCACAGGATGATTTGAAAAAATATGGAAAAATAAATCGCTCTAAATCACTGGATCCGCAAGAAAAAAGATAAAAATTAAATAAAGTGCTTGCTTGCGTGTACCGTTCCGCGAGAAAAAATTAAAAAAATTAAGCAGCACTCACAGACAGTTGGTTCCTTAGATAAAAAATGAAAACAAAAATTCAGCGCTCTCCGTGCGCTGAAATTAGGCTCTATGGGGCTATATCCGTAAAAAAGTCTCGAGAAGGGTTATATTCGGAAAAAAATACGATCACAATGCCAGGACAATAAAAAATTCAAGTCTTATTTCCTTGCATGTGGATCCTATTTCCTTGTTTGATTCACCCTCCTTCCAAATATATAGTACGTACAATTTTGGCCAGTAAAAAATTAAAATCTGGTTTCCTTGCATGCGGATCCTCCTTATTTATTTCCTTATTTGATTCGCTCTCCTTCCAAATATGTAGGTGGGGGAGGTCTGTTGTGGGCCACAGGGATGATTAGACACACTAAATAATAACCATCGGATGTGGATGAGTAAAACTGAGGAAAGATCTGAGACGTTCATTTTGATGAATGCAAGTTTCTGAAGACGTTTTGCTGGGTGCACGAACATTGGGCCATCTCTAATGAGGTGCATTATTTAGGGTGGACGTAGGAAAATTTGCTTAGGTGTATTATAAAGGGGTATAGATACATGACGGCTTATCCACGTACAATAATTAATCAAGCAATAGAAAATTTCGTTTTACTTGCTACACCGTTTTGCACTGGACGTGGCTTAAAAAATACAGTACAAATAAGTAAGATCTCATTTAGAACACAGAGAGCTAAATTATTTTGTATAAAACTAGATGCGTGGGCGCGTCACAGCGCCAGCCGCTATGTGGCTAACGGGAAAATCCGCGTGATTTCGGATTTTTCAAGGGTTTTTCTCAAAAAAGATCTACATGTAAACGGTTTGTACGCAAATTTGGAAAGTTTTTTAAATTTTCTGGGGGTATCTACGAAAAAAAAGAAATTTCGGAAGTTTTGGGGATCGGAAAAAAAAAAAGGTTAATATGTATTTTCGGAAAGTCTAACATATTTTTTGGGCTTTTCACTTAAAAGAAAACAAATTTCGGTAACGGCGTAAAGTTAGGAAAAATAAAATTGAAAGCACAGTTTTGTCCCATCCCCACAAACATAGGGGCGCGCGCGCACGGAGCCCCATGACCCATCCATCCAAGAAACCTAGCCATGCCCAAGAGCCAAGCTATAACTTGAGCAAAGCCGTGGAGAGACGCCAGACTATCATCCGGTAGGTCCTACACGGCTTCTCCTTCCCGGAACCCACACGTCGCCTCACCTCGTCTCCCCGGCCCGAGCCGCCTCGGCTGACCGGTCAAACTGCACGAGCTTTGACCCGAAGCCCCTCCCAGCCTCGCGTCAAACCACCCCACCCCACCCCACCCCCTCTTCGTGGAAGCATCCCAAAGCCCCCTCGTCCACGTTCAAACTCAAACCGCACTGACATTCCTGCCCCACCGCGATCTACCCCACATGTCAGTTACTATCAATTTAATATTTGACTAACGGATGTTGCTGGTAGGCGTTTTAACCCTGTCTTTTCTATATTCTTTTTTTTTCAAATCTAACCACTTCTAGATAAATTTACAAAAATAGTATATGCCTTAGCCACATATTACACGTGGTAGATTTCTAAGGGCATGTATAATGTTACATGTCAGCTGTCTATAAGACTACACCAGTAGAATTTTAAGTGAGGTAGAGGAGAGAGAAATTTATTGTCTACTATTTAACAGACGGTTTTATAGACAATTTTCTATTTTGTGTACTATTGTATAGATAGTCTGTTAATTTGATAAAAGACTATCATAGACAATTGTATAAATGATACATTGTATGAGTTATTTTTAGTACTGTCTATAGATAATATGAAGATATATTATAGACAGCTATCGTCTATATCACTGTAAATATCCTAAGTCGGGAGAAGATATTAGCACCAGGTCCACCTCGATTCCAAGCTCCCCAAGCTTGGAAGGAGGTCATGCGCTCAGCACTGTGCTATGCTCATTATCAGTACTACTAAGCTCTTCATGCTTGGTAGCTCAGATCATCGGCCTGCCGTGAATCCACGAACCTACCGTGGTGTGAAACTACAGTGTCTTAGCGAGTTTTTTTTAGAAAGATACTATATTTGAAAAAGAATTATCGTGTTAGAAAAGTGAAGGCTTCTCGTTGGCGCCAGTTACAGCGGCCACTGCCGGCCGCTACTTAAGGCGCCACCAAGCAACTGCTCCTGTCCTCTCTTCACACATCCCTCCCTCTTTCCTTTTTGTCTCCTCTCGCTGCGTCGATCGCAATGGCGTCCTCGACGGGGAGCTTGGACCACGGGGGGTTCACGTTCGCGCCGCCGTCGTTCATCACGTCCTTCACCGAGCTGCTCTCCGGCGGAAGCGGCGACATGCTCGCCGGAGTTGCTGGTGCGTCGGCGGAGGACCGGTCGCCGAGGGGGTTCCCCCGGGTGGCTAGGGGCGCTGGGGTGCCCAAGTTCAAGTCCGCGCAGCCGCCCAGCCTGCCCATCTCGCCGCCGCCGGTGTCGCCGTCATCATACTTCGCCATCCCGGCCGGCCTCAGTCCCGCCGAGCTGCTCGACTCCCCCGTCCTTCTCACCTCCTCTAATGTGCGTTTCTCCCTCCTATTTGTTGCTTCTGTATAATTCTGCCTTCTTGGTTGCTGATTAGACCTGTTCGATGTGTGTGCTTCAGATCTTGGCTTCTCCAACTACCGGCGCGATACCGGCGCACAGTTACGATTGGAAGGCGACCGCCGATCTCATCGCCTCTCAGCAAGAGGAGAGCCGAGGCGGCTTCGCCGACTTCTCTTTCCACACGATCAACTCCAACGCCACCGCCGCAGCCGAACAAACAACTTCTTTCCCTACCTTCAAGGTAGGTTCATACATACACACAGATCGATCCATTTAGCTCAAGCTGGCTGTTATAGTAGTAGTAGCTCACCACAAGAGTGGTTCGTGCTTGTGTTGTGCAGGAGCAGCAGGTAGTGGAAGTGAGCAAGAGCGTCTCCGTGAGCAACAAGAGCGGCGGCGGCAACAAGCTGGAGGACGGGTACAACTGGAGGAAGTACGGGCAGAAGCAGGTGAAGGGGAGCGAGAACCCGCGGAGCTACTACAAGTGCACCTACCATAGCTGCTCCATGAAGAAGAAGGTCGAGCGCTCCCTGGCCGACGGCCGCATCACGCAGATCGTCTACAAGGGCGCGCACAACCACCCGAAGCCGCTCTCCACGCGCCGCAACTCCTCCGGAGGCGCAGCCGCTGGATGCGGGGCGGTCGCCGCGGAGGATCATCCCAACGGCCAGCTCTCGGCGGCCGGTGCCGGCCCGGAGTACTCGGCCGCGACGCCCGATAACTCCTCCGTCACGTTCGGCGACGACGGCGCCGACGACGGGTCGCAGCGGAGCGACGGCAACGAACCCGAAGCCAAGCGCTGGTGAGTGATTGATCAGCAATTGAACAGTATGGTTGCGCGCGATTCAATTGTTTCCTTGTGATCTTGGTGTATTGACTGATGGTTCTGTATGTGGTTGGTTTCAGGAAAGAGGATGCTGACAACGAGGGCAGCTCCGGCGGCGCCGTCGCCGGCGGCAAGCCGGTGCGTGAGCCAAGGCTGGTGGTGCAGACGCTGAGCGACATCGACATACTCGACGACGGCTTCCGGTGGAGGAAGTACGGCCAGAAGGTCGTCAAGGGCAATCCCAACCCACGGTAAGAAGTACTTCGATTGTTCGATCGACCAAGAACTCGTCGAATTAATTAGATAAGTTCCTTTCTGTGTACATGTGAATCTGTTCGATCTTGTGTTCTTACTCCGATTGTGATGTTACAGGAGCTACTACAAGTGCACGACGGTGGGTTGCCCGGTGCGGAAGCACGTGGAGCGGGCGTCGCACGACCCGCGCGCGGTGATCACAACATACGAGGGCAAGCACAACCACGACGTCCCGGTCGGCCGCGGCGGCAGCCGCCCGCTGCCGACGACGACGTCCTCCGACGCCACGGCGGCCATCCGGCCGTCGGCCGTCGGCGCAGGCCAGGGCTCCTACACCCTGGGGATGCTCTCCAGCCCTGGCGGGTACGGCGGCTACGCGGCGGCCGGCGGCGCATTCCAGCGCACTAAGGACGAGCCCCGGGACGACCTGTTTGTGGAGTCGCTCCTCTGTTAGCTAAAGCTAAGCTGCCCAGCTTCTGCTCCACACGTGGCGAACGTATACGTGTACGCGTACGACCGTATCGTATACGTGTTCGCTTGCCTTGTGTAATACTTATACGGGCTGCTGTTGCATATACAAATATGTAGTATATACATGCAGTAGTAGGTGTTAGCCAGGAAGTGAGATCGATTTGTTGATTCGTTACATGACACTGCCACGCCCGACAAGAACACAGGCATGTGAGCATACGCGTATACGGTACACGTACGTACGCGTATATGTAGATTGTAGTGAGATACTAGCTGAGAGAAGGTAAGGCCATAGTGAGAGAAGGCAAGTCGAGAGAAGGCAAGTCAATAAGACTGATGAATTTGCTGCATTTTCGTTTCGTAATTCTACCAGTGTGAATTATGTATTTACAGGAATACGTATATAAGTATATATACACATTCTTTTGCCTCGATCAGTCGCAAATATCTCCAGCTTGTAATATGATAAAAAATGAGTTTGTTGATTTTTAATTGGAGCTTTTTTCGTGTGACATGTGCCTCACATTGATGTGATGTGATGCTGCTCTTTTTGTTTTTCTGTGTTGATGTAATCCTTATCACATCCAACAGTACAACTAGTTCTAGACTTCTAAGTAGTACGATTCTCTCTCTCTCAATTTCTCAGATTGACGTGTTGAGCGCATCTTCTTTCGTTTGCACCCCAGTTCAATGATAGAAAGGTTTAAGTTCCTCTGGCCTCTCGCCTCGTTTTCTTACCGATCTATCGTCTTTATAAACGTATTAGTAGATTTTGCCTTATTTTTACCGCAGGGGCGCTCTCATGCCTAGAAAGTGTGGAAGGGTGTCGAGAGCTCTGATATCCTTATACCATAGAGGAGCGTAGAAGGTGACATGTCACATCTCAATGCTCTTGTAGTTAGGGATAAAACTAAATCTATAAATACATTCGTAGAGGTCTAAATTTAAAAAGAAATAAAGTAGAAAATACTAGAAAAGGGTTATTTCTCAGTGCTAATCCGATTAATAATCATGCCTAACTTTTCCCGTGATGGCTCGGCTGTCTTCACATCGGCAAGAGGAGCCATCAGCTCAAGTGGGCACACATGTCATAAACATTAGGCATGAGTTGGAATATGATATTGAGCCGTCCGTATGATGATTAAGCCAAACCAAACCAAACTTGCCGACCTAGCTAGTATGACAAAATACTCTCGGTGTACAAGGTCTCAGTGTAGGCTAGAATCCCGACCTATCTAGGTGACTTTCGCTGGAAGTGTACAAATTAAACAATAGAATCAGAGCTGAATTAGTTGTGCTTAATGATCATTTCTTGGGTAGTATAATCATGGCAATTCGGTTTTCTCGCTGACAGTAGAGTTTGATTCCCACGAATTACACACTTAATTAGTGGATTATCTCGAATGATTTGTTGCTGTGATTTTCGAGAATGTTCATGGCAACACAGGCCAATTCTCTCCAAACTAAAAAAAAGTGCTAGTAGTATTTTTTCAGTGTAATAAAATACCTCGTGTCGTCCCATTAGTCGAAAACGTTATCTTGACCAATAAACTGACTGGATTTAGTTGGGGTCAGTAAGATGCTCGATCTGCCGTTGCTTCACCGGCAAGACTCTGCGACAGGTCAATGCGTCTTTCTTTATTTCTTATCATTTCGACCTTTCTTTCGACCATGTAATATAATGGCGCAACAGGAAGCCTTAGCCTTCCCCGTTTGGGCTTCTTTTTTTTTCATATCTACCCCAAAAAAATAAATTCATAAAAATGATTTCATCGTCGATCGAATATCGCAGAAGCAGCGGTAGGTAACATGAGTACCACGATAGAAGGCCAGGGTCATGGCAAGACGAAGACCATGGGTGATCCTCCACGGCACTGCTCTGCCATCTTGCTGCTGCGCACGTGGTGCTTGTCAATTGGCTACCGAGCTAGGGGGCGTGGCAGCAAGCTTGCTGTGGTGGACTCACTAGCTGCTATCTCGGTTGGGTGTCACCTATCGGTGCTTTCGTGGTTGGAGCATGTGCTATTTTTGTAATTATATTCGTACGATGGCTAGGTTTAGTTGGTGCAATTGATCATTTGCTCTGTTTATTTCACTGATATGTGGTCACAGAGCCTGTATGTCAGTGAGACATCACGGGACAAATGATTAATATCACATGTAAATAAAGGCAAATTATCAATTATTCTTTAAAAAAGGCAACAGGGCCCATTATGCGAAGACTTCACGCAATAGAAGCTTCTTAAAAAAAAAGATGTCATTGGTTCGTTAAAACCTTCTAGAAAATGAAATGAAACCAACACGCAGTGAGTCAATTTTTTCCACTCGATGGGACAAGAGAAGCTATGCTTTCTAGCTGTGGTGGGCATTCATTTTTTTTCGCCTCAAATCGGTTCACATCATTCGGTTTTTAATAATTTGGTTTCTAAAAATTATGACGTGGCTCTTTGGGTCCTGATCTTTCGATAAGAAAGATATCTACGATTTATGAAGACAACTACGATCCAGTTACCAACTGTATACGACTGATACACCAAGCAATCGTTGAACAAACTCCGGGATTGTTATTGACCTAGCTATAAGCACGATTGACCTTATCACGAACATCAATTCCTACAAGTAATCAAAGAACATACAAGAATAAGGTAAATAGCAATCTGAAATCACAAATATTAAGTATTGGCACGAAAGGGTTGAGGCTTGCAATCGCAGTTGTTGGTCTAGTAGACTCAAGAACACACAATGAAGTTTCACAGTGGAAAACTAAAATGAATAAGCCTACCTTACAATGATATAGTACATAGGTATTTATAGTGATTATAAAAGGACTCCTCTAAATTATGGCTAAAGAGATCTGTTGCTACCTTGGTAGTAGGGATGAAAACGGAACGGAAACGGTCGGTAAATGGTCGTGTTTCCGTTTCCATATCTTTTACCGGTAACGGAAACGAAATCGGAAACCCCGGAAACGGATACGAAAACGAATAGTGATGAAAACGGATGCAGAACGGAACAGGGGCGGATACGGAAACGAAAGTGAAAAATTCCACAAGAACGTAGTACATGATCACAATATACATAACTGCAGAAATAACGTAACTTATTCTACCTCAAATGAGGATACAAGAACAATGTTATGTTCACCGGTATCACTAAGAAGTTTTTTCTTAAGTTTGTCAGTTGAAAGCTCACTATTTGTCCCCCAGATCAGACCATCATGTCCTCCTCCATATCGTTATCATTGACATCCTCTTGCTCCTCCAACTATAAAGATGTAATCCCCTAAAATTTGTATATTATTGTTTCAATGTTCATTTATGATTTTCTGAGATTTATCTTGGATTTTTTGGAGTTTATAAATGTTATTTTTCTATTTTTTAGATTTATATAATTAATTTAATCATGAAAAATAAAACCAAAATTATGATATAAATAATGTTTCTAGGTTCAAAATATTCTAAAGTATTTTTGAGAAATTTTTTCGAAATTTTTGAACTCTATTTGATATTTTCTATAAAGCATTTTGTATTTCTGAAATTATTTTAATTCGAAAATAAATGTAAATTCTACATTCTACTTTTTGGGCCAAGTGGGCCAAGTTTCCGACGGAATTTCCGGTTTCACTTATACGGAATTTTCGATTCCGTTTCCGACGGAAATTGATCTCTCGTTTCCGTTTCCGACAAAAAAATTCCGTTTCCGTACCGACATTTTCCGTTTCCGTTTCCGAAAAAGGGCTTCCGTTTCCGTTTTTCTCCGGAACGGTCGGAAATTCCGTTTCCGTTTTCATCCCTACTTGGTAGGATCTCAAACGTAGGACTCAAAAGGCATTATTTGAGGAAACAAATCCTAACAAAAACGAGAACTTTATCAAAGCTGGTTGACAGACTAATCGGTGTGGATCGCTGATTGATCGGTACTAGTCACAGACTGGTAGGCGTGGGTTGCTTCTGGTCGATTAATTGTTGCTTCTGGTCGGAGATGGATAGTTGCTGGTCGGGGTTGGTCTGGACTTGAGAAGGTAGTGGTGTTGCTCCCATTTTTTTGGTTCCTTAGTAGGATAACATCAATATTTTAGTTCGGTTAATTCGGCTGTTCAGGTAATCGAAATAATCAGATCTCAAGCAGCTACAATCGAAAAACAACTAAACACGTGCTCATGGAAGCTGTAATGTAGGCCCTGTTTGGTACGGCTCCAGCTCTACCAGATTTATGGATCTGGTGGAGCTGGGTATTTGTAGCTCCACAGATCTGTGAAACTGGATCTGTGGGTATATTAAGAGTGTTTATGTAGGTCATATTATTTAATTTTAGACTAAAAATATAAACTTAATTCTATTTATTTTAGCCTACAAGATTCAGATCTGACATGGAGTCAGAATCTGGAGCTAGTAACATACAACTGTAATGCAATAACATACATGCAGTCATATTGGAAGAGATGGCACCAAAGGCTGGCGGGATGGCAGGCAACAGTGAATGTGGGATGGTGCGACGAAAGGCTGGAATGATGGCACGGTGCTGGAGACTGGCGGGATGGCACGGCCTCCTAGAGGAGGCTGGTGGGACAGTGGGGCGGTGGATTGGTGGTAGCTGCTAGCTACGGGCAAGATGGCATGGCGGCGGCGGCGGCGTGACGACTGGCGTGTAGCAACTAGCAACACCCTGTAGGAAAGCATCACGGGCCCACACCCAGAGACAGAAGCAGGCTATCTCATTGTTCGTCGCCGGTTCGTCCATCTCCACGATGACAAGACCAGCGTCGTGGATAAATAGGGTAACAGCTTGTACGGGCCACGACCTGTATTTAGAACAGGCTTAAACTTCTATTGTTTTCGATTGTCGTTTGGCCCAAACGAGAAAGAAGAAAATATCCTGATCAGAAGAAGAATCCTCATAATATCAGCTTCAGATCAGAATCATATATATGCCTCGTAGCCTGTGTATTCTGTCCTTCAATTTTCAAGAAATGAACCCGGTAACAGATTAAATCATCTGTGCATCTAATCTCATCCCAAACAGAAGCGTTATTTCTTCACTTTCAAGAGGAATTTCAAAGAGCGGCAACAGCAAAGTCTCACTGCATGTTATTACAGCATTTATACAGGGATGTATACACAGCGCAGCGGATCTCTAAGCTAAACCGAAACCAGAAACGACACGAGAAGATTAAACAAAACAACTGACAAATCAAACTGATTCCCCCCCCCCCCCCCTACTTTTCTTCTTCTGTCAAGATGGATGGATGGAGGAGTGAGGGTTGGTCGCTCAGCGTGGCTGCTGGATGGGCCGGGGGCTGACCCTAGCGCCGCCGGCGACCCTCCTCGGCGCCTTCTCCGCGTACCTCGGGCCCACCGGCGGCGCCCAGTGCGCCTGACACCACTTCTCGATCCCCCACGGAGCCACCTCGCCCCCGCCCTTCTTGCCGGCCCCTTCTTCCTTCCTGTCCTCCTCTACATCTGCTTCGCGCAAACATTTAAATGACGTAGTCAGAAACACAGGTAATTAAAGAACGTAGCTACAAGTGTAAAGAAGTGCGGTCACGTACGGCGGTGCGGCGACGGTGGGCAGAAGAAGAGGTCGTCAGGAAGGAACCCGTCGCCGCCCTCTAGGTCGAGGTCGGCGTCGAGGAAGCCGAGGGCGCAGTAGTCGCGGAGCCAGCGGTCGCGGAAGGCCGGTGAGGAGGCGATGAGGCGCCACCACTCCGGGGAGAAGTCCTCCACCTCCGCTTCCTCCACGGCACAGTACCAGCCCCCCGGCACGAACGGCTCCGCCCACGGGTTCAGCCTCCCGCCATTGCCGCCGCCGCCTCTCACCACCTCCATGTCTTTCTTGATTCGCCTTTTCTCGCTCAGTTTCTGCGACTCTGTTGTGTGGAACTGTGGATGGGGATAGGCACGACCGCACGAGCACGAGCACGAGTGCACGACGATGATAATAAGAGCGTGTTTCCTGGATCTTGTCGGCCGGGCGGGCGGCCTTATCCGTTGCAATGGATACGACGTGTGGAGGCCCACGGTATCAGGTCCAGAGTTCACAAAACCGAATTTTGAAATTCGCAGTATAAAAATCGCCTAAAAACCGTAAAAAATCGAAGGGTTAATAAATCAAATTTTTTCTAAAAAATTCAAAAAAAAATAGAAAAACCGCTGCCAACTAGATGTTCATCGCAAAACGGTTTTTGTGAGCGGTTTTTGACGAAATCCGCGGTTTTTGGCAAAAAACCGAGCGCACAAATTTTTTCAAATTTTTTAAAAATTTTAAATTTTTTTTTATGGACCAGTTTATCGAACGGTTTTTGATTTCGAACCTCAGCGGTACGCTCGAAAACCGCGGTTTTCGTCGGTTTTGTGAACCCTGATCAGGTCAGGCCATCCAGGGTTCCAAATCTCGTCGGAATTTCGCGAGTTTTCATCGAGATCTCGGTTTCTGGACCAAGACAATACGTATGTAAGATTGCTGGCCAAATTTGAAAATTCAAAAAAAATTGATTTGCTACAGTAATCTTATTTTTCTCGCGCGAGATCTTGCCCATTTCGCTTGAGATCTCGGCTATTAGATCCGGTTTTTGCAATTTGATGCCTGGAATGGACTGGAACTAGGTGAAGAACCCTTAGAGAAGTGATATTTCATGATAATTTATCCGGAAGACAATTTTTTGAGATCTTTTAAATTTCGGCAGAAACACTGTCAGATTTTTATAAAATTTTAGAAGCCTTTTCATATTATGAAAAAATTATGGTACCATCTTAAGAACCCTGGGATCATATACAAAATTTTATGAAATATTTTAACTTGAACTGTTATATGTAAAAATAAAAAACAGAATGAGCATAAATGAGGTAGTAACCGTTTTGGTATTTTATAATTTTTGTCGAGCTTGTTCATGATCTCAAATTTTAATGAGAGCTTAATAACTATCTCAAAACCCTTGTGTAAAAGTTTTAAAAAATTTAAACCTATTTTGATTACTCATTTAAATATTGTCAACGATGAAAGCACGCGTTGTGAAATTAGAAGACTATGAAGTACTGCCTTCAGATTTTTTTGAAAATTCGTTAGATTTCATCATAATGTAAAAAATTTATAAGAACACTACAAATGCTTCACGAGTAACCACAAAAATTTTCATAATTTTTACATGCTCGAAACTATGAAAAAAAATCTTGCAAACAAAGTGCCAAACTTGTGATTTGAACCTGAGACCACTGGGCTAAAGCTTCTATTGCGTAATAGCACTGAGGAATAAATCCATTTATGTGAACCATTTGGAATACTACTTACTTAGTTACTGGCTCACTGCAATCATTCAAGAACTTTCCCTATTCCCCATTTGCATACACAAGCTGCAACCGAAAATATTCATCGCCCACACTGTCTTCGTTCCATTCCGTCGCATTTTCGGCCAACTCCGATGCATTTGTGGCCATCTCCGGTGGTGGAAAGGGAAATATCGGCCGGAGAAGGCGAGATCTCGACCGGAGGAAGCGAGATTTCGCCCAGCGCAACAAATTCATAGGTGAGGAAAAAACCGTGTAAAAACCGAAATATCACACATTTTGGCTCATATCTTAGTATGTATTGTCAGATTAGTGTCTATATTTGTCGGATATGTGTATTTGTAGGCCGGATTAGTGAGCAATTGCATCTTCTGACCTAAGTCAGTGCGTGTAGATGCATGTTGTTACTGTGAAGTGTGAAGTACATTAAGCATTAGGCAATCCAAATGAACAGCACTTTGGTGAGAAAAAAGTCAGAATCGAGTATGTCATATATATTGTATGTAATTATTGCATTTATAATTTTTGAAACTTGCATTGTGATAATAATTTAATGTGCACATGTTTTGGGTGCTACCATGTACTATTAGGATATAGGGCCTGTGAATTTAAGAAGATATAATACTTAAATGTTAGTATGCTAGGTTTGGTATGCTAGCTATTTTAGTTCGTCTAAAATTTATACTAAATCCAAGTTAACCTCTCTAAGTTATTTGTGCTTCGTTTTCAGTTCTCGCGATAGCAGATCGTGCGAGGGCCATATGGGAGCATGGGGAGCGCTTCGGACTGGCTGGATCGAAGTGCAACTACTGCAGGCATGTCATGAAGTGTGAAGGGGTGACTCATCTCAAGGAACATCTGGCTGGCCGCGCCGGCGATGTGAAGGCCTGCCCAAGCGTGCCTAAAGTGGTTAGGCAGGCCATGCTAGGTGACCTATATGGATGTCGAGAGAAGAAGAAGGAGAAGGAGGTGTTGCGCCTCCGTCAGGAGGAGGCTTGCGACGAGTGGGCCAAATTGGGTGCAGAGTACCGTACCGAGCAGGAGTAGCTCAAGATGGCCATCAGGGCCTCCAAAGAAGAGGCATATCTCAGATGCCAAGGTTTGACCCCTGGTTCGGGGTCTGGGAGTGGTACAGTGAGGACCTCGGTCCAATCTACTCTCACCAAAATATTTGGGAGGTCCAAATCGACACGAGAAAGTCATGCCTCCATCGATGTTGACCTTGCACGGAGTGATGCCCCGCAGCAACCCCGTATTGACACTGCATTCAAGCAGGGGGACGACAGAAGCTAGGGAGGGGATGGTCAAAGTGGTTCCTTGCTAATGCAATTCCAGTAAGGAAGGCCGATTGCCTATATTTCACAGGTACGAAATGATCATATGTTTGTAAGTTACAACTCTTGTGATTATTGTACTAACCTCTTATGCCCGCGATGGACAGCTGCAATCACGCTGACGCAGGAGCTAGGCCTAGGGGTTCGTGCACCACGGGGCCACGAGATAGACAGGAAGTACCTGGATGAGAACGAGTAGGAGATAATTCAGTACCTTCAAAAGTTCAAGGACGACTGGGCCACATTTGATGTTACAGTCATGTGTGACGCCTGGACTAGACCTACTCAACAGAGCATCATCAATTTTATGGTGTACTGCAATGGGGTCATGTTCTTTCATAAGACCGTCAATGCAACAGGTACAACACTCGGTTTAGTTTTTATTCTTCCATAAGACCGTGAATGACATCTGCTGCGGTTCACAGGTAAGGTCCAGGACCATAAGTACCTGCTGCGGGAGATAACAAAGGTTGTGACCGAGGAGATTGGGGCAGAGCATGTCGTGCAGGTGGTTACTGACAACGGTGCCAACTTTAAAAAAGCATGTCAGATGTTATGAGTGCAGTACCCACGAATTATATGGCAACCATGCTTAGCACACACTGTGAATCTTATGCTGAAAGACGTGTGTGATGACCTAGAAATCAAACAGGTTGTGGGACAAGCCAAGAGAATTTGCATATTCATGTACAACCACAAAATTCTGAATGCACAAATGAGGCAACACACTGGGGGAGTGTTGGTGAGACCAAATGCCACGAGGTTTGGCACGACATTTGTTTTCTTGGATAACTTCCACAAAAAAGGAGAAGTTCCAGCAGTGGATGACACACCCTGACTGGACAGGTAGCAGGTGGGCTACGATGGAGGAGGACAAGTATGCTTATGACCACATCCTGAGCAGGGAGTTTTGGGAGTGGATGGAGTGGTCCGTCTTGGCTGTAGAACCATTGTACAAGCTGTTGAGGTTCGCGGATCAAGACAAGTTACCAATAAATCAGTGGTGTCATGATGCAGTACGCGATTGTGCGAAATGAGTATAACAACCGCTTGCGAGAGCACGAAGAGCATTACAGGAAATTCTTGGAAGTCCTGCAAAGGAGGTTTACCGCAATAAGGGAAACCACATTCGTGCAAGCAAGTACGTGAAATTAATATGTTCAGTTCTCTTCTGATAACTATGCAATGTAGGGATCTGTTATGCTCACTATACAATGATGTGTACATCGTAGCCTCCGTGCTTGACCCATGATCTCAGTTCTCTTACAACATATGCAGCACTCCGCAGAACATGGGAGCACTCTTTACTGCACTAGGCATTATGGCTGACGACGACCATAACGCGGTGCAGGCCCTACGAGAAGCTGAGGTATACCATCTTAGCAGGGGACGATTTGCCACCCAGCTTGCACAGTCCAGTGTCATCGATGAGCGCATGACGGCAGGTAAATACGTAATTTTAGTTATTTCTACGTTGTTGTTTACAACTGAATGACGCTCTTTTCTTTTGTCGTATTACCTGCAGCTCAATGGTGGATGGTGTTTGGGAATGAGACGTCAGCTTTGCAGAAGTACGCTTTGCGGTTAGTGTCACAGTGCGCATCGTCAAGTGGATGCGAGCGCAATTGGAGCACATTTGCCTTAGTGCACACGCAGCTCAGGAACCGATTGAGTTATGCAAAGCTCCAACAGCTCGTGTTCGTGCACTACAACCTGCGACTTCGCCTGCGGGACTACGAATCCACCCGCGAGGCTCAGGACGAAGACCCACTCGATCGCCTCATTGAGGGTGCGATACATCCTGGTACTGACCCTATTGCAGAGTGGTTTGACTCGTGTAGGTCTGGTGGAGAGCCCCTATTGGACGAGGACAGTGGGATTGATCCACCTCTCCCAGCGAGATTCGTGGTAGACTCCATCCCGCCGGAAGAGATGAACAAGGCCATAGGTAACCAATGTAATTATTTTCCATTCTACCTATGAATCATGTATATTGAAACCTCGCAACGGTGTTAATATTACTTTCAATTGGCCACAGGCAGGAAGAATCTCCCAGAGTGGCCCGAGTACGCATTCGGTGCTACGCACAAAGGGAAGAGAAAGCGTGGTAACAACACCGATGACGATGACACATTGGCATGAGCTTTACACGGTTTGGAGAAGTTATCGGGCAGCCAGCTTGCTGAGGGAAAAGGAAAAAAGCTAGGTGATGATGAGTCTGCTATCGGCAGTGATGACGAAACAGAAACACCTGATGATGAGCAGTGCCTCAGTAGTGGCTCAACGACAAAGTCAGACTCTCCTAGTGATGATGAAATAAAAACTGACCAGTATATTATGCGCCTTCGTTCACAGCCACAATCGCTACCAGGATCACAACATGGGGTTAGCTCCCCAAGGGGCTCATAGAGGCAGACTCGCGGTAAGGGGAAGGGTGCGTCGAGTGGTGGGGGTGGGCGATAGGCAGCACAACCACAGGATGACGCAGGCTCATGGTGTAGCAGCCAGTCTTCCAGCCATTTGGGTTTCCCAACTGAGCAGAGTGGGTACGGTCAATACCCTATAGAGGTGATCAGGGTGGGTATGGTTAAAGACAGAGTTATGACGGATCTAGCATCTCTTGGCCGTTTGACTACACTGATCCATACGCCGATCCGTACGCACGGCACTCATCTGTCAGTGTTAGGTTTCTTTACCAGTCCGAGAATTATAGTGGCTGGATGTTTCATTATGAACATTGGAAGTCTGTCTGGCTACTGCGGGATATGACCTGGGAAGAATACAAGCAACAACACAAAAGGAGGCATCACGAGGTCATTTTCAACAATGCACAAGTGGAGTTTGCACCACAGGCGTACTACTACTCGAAGGTACGTGATGCAAATAGGTATTAATTTTATTATGATGCAAATATGAGATCAATTGTCAAATGTATCGACTTTATTTCATTCCTATTAATTGTCATGCAAATATACATCGATTATCTGCAATTGTGACTCTGCAAGTTCGAATTTCAGTCGAAATGCTGCCAAAATTTCTAACTTCACGGACTCGTAATCATCTAAAAATTTTATGGCAAGATTAATGATGCATCACAATCATGCAATTAAAATTTCAAAATTTTCTAACGTACTTTCAAACATTTTTCATCCGGACATCACCATTGTCTGAATTTTTAAAAATCCCTCGAGCTTCACCATGACCTGAAAATTTTATGGAAAGATCACCGATATCATAGAATCATGCAAAAAAACTACACATATTTCTAACATGGTTTCTCCCATTTTTCTTTCGGTTCAAAATTGCTGATCAACGTTTTATTAGGACAGTACTAAAGTTTGAATTTTTAAAAATTTCACAGGATTTATAATTATATAAAAAATTTATGGAAACATCGTTAATGTATCAGTGATATCCAAAAATTTTTTTAAAATTTTTTGACTTCATTTTCACCAGATTTGAGGTTGCCAAATTTTGCCGAGATCTCAGCAAAACCGGCAAAATCTCGGTACTACCGGCAGCTACAAAACCGGATTTCAAATTTGGTTTTTGCATTTTGGCCGAAATTTATTTGAATTAACGAGATATCGGCGAAATTTCGTTCTCCGGTCACGGACGGTAGTTAGAGCGAAATCGAGATTTGGAACCTTGAGGCCATCACAGCGTGGTGAAAACCCCGTGTTAGAACAGAAAAAGGGGTGTTCTATCCGTTTACATAGATGTTTTCGATTTTTTCCCTCTTGATGCACTATTTTTTTAATCAGACTGTTCCAAATAATTTATAAAAATTATCATCTTCTCCGCCACCAAAGATGTAGCAGGCGCTCTCGTACCACGGAAGCATAATCCATCATGGTAGAAACATCAACGATCTCGATATGTGGCTTGCAGCGCAACACAGACTCGGCGGCAGGGACCTGCCGTTCAACCCTAACTCAGTAGGTAGATGCCGAACAAGCCTAGCTCGGTAGTGACTTGATTAGTCACTTAATTTAGCAAAGTCACTTTAACTTGTGACTTAATTAAATGATAAAATAATTAAATTGATTAATTAAGAGACTAATCAAGTGCTTAATTGATGAAATAGAAAAGGTTGAAGGGTAGGAAAACATACTGTGCTAATGTAGCATGCCTGCCGCTTCTTCCGTGATCGAGGAAATCGTTATTTTTGCAAATTTATTGTGAAAGAGACCATAAATAAAAAAATAGTTTGGAGGCTAAGAAAAAAAACGAAGGCTTTGTTCGCACATCGCAGGAGGAGGTGCTAGTAAAAAAACACGGAACCGATGCATTGGTTCAATAACAAATTCCTAGGGCCCACCTGTCAGCATCGATTTATGGGGATGATCAACCACTTAGATCGTCTTCTACCCTACTGGCAGCCGATACCCTCATCAAAAGTAGCCGCACCATAGATATGGATGGCTGCGTCATCAGGATGACACGTCCAAGATCTCATCGCAGTGATCACCATGCGCCACATCCTGACCAAGGTTGTTGTCGCCGGATCGAGGTCCACCGTCGCCGCTCAAGGCCTCCAACGCTTAGAGTCGCTAGATATGGACAGAGGGTCGGGGAGAGAAAGGTGCACGAAAGAGAGAGAGAGAGGGGAAGGGGGCGTAATAGTGATCAATTCGAGAGTAGCGTGCAGGAAAGGGATATAGAGCGCCATGCCGTGTGAGGGATGGGAGAGAGGTTCTTTTTAATTATGGGGTGGCCTGGTGGGTCTCTCAAGAAAAATGGAACAGATGCTAAACACAAAAAATTGATTTTTTTAAATAATACATTTTTTAAAAGTAATTGCAACATTAATACGCAGATTGAAAAATTTACAAAAATAATACTTCGTCACCAGATGGTTTGGAGAAAATCCAGTAGTCGCTATGTGGTTAGGCAAAAATGATATTTTCGCCAAATGGTTTGGCGAAATTAGGCTAATTGCGCAATTTAGAGTGCCTGACAGTTTTTTTGGACGGGACACCCTATTTTCACCATACCATTTGGCGAAAATAGGGGGATTTTTTGGCTGCCTCGGCCGGCCCTGGCTTCATTCGCGCGGAGGAGAAAAAAAAGGGACCGAGGGAAGAAGCGAGGCGACCGGAGAGAGAGGGAGAGAGAGAGAGAGGAGCGCTCGGGTAGGGAGAGAGAGGGAGAGAGAGAGCTCGGGTAGGGAGAGAGAGGGAGAGAGAGAGGGAGGAGGAGGAAGAAGAAGGGGAAAAAAAGGTAATTTCCTATTTTTGTCATATTTAATTTTTGCAATTGCGTATAAAAATATTTTTGAAAAATATTATAGTTGATGTTAATTTAATTTAATCAGTGCATGTATTTTAGGTTAGCGATATTAGATTTATACTTTAATGTTGTAGTATCCGTAGCGAGATAATTAGTTAGCGTTCTTTAATTTAGGTTAGTGAAATTATGTGTTAGTGGTGATCTAAAAATTTATTTCGTATATATGGTCGCAGTGATGTCGGATCCAGTGAAATTTAGGGTATATTATGCCAACGATGAAATAAAAAGTACACAAAATGGTGTTGATTTAAGCAAGTTTCCGGTCACCATGATTGAGCACTCGTTCCCCGAAAGAGTTAGCATTCGTGATATAAAATTTTGGTTGACCCAATATTTTTCCCCGGATCCAAGTGTGTACTCTGTTACCATTGAAATCCTATTCACACGTAGCAAGAGTGATCCGGCTATTTGGGAGTTAAAGAAAATATATCGGACATACTTGTGGCAGAAATGGTTAAGGTGGTGCAAGGGATCTCTCCTTGAATGTGTGATGCTGGTGCAGGCTTGCCCTAGAGAAGAGGTGGATATTAGTGATATGGGCGAGAGCAGTACATCGGTTAGAGCTGAACAAGTTCAGGAAGTGGTGCCGGTTGAGATAGCGGTGGGGGAAGATAATAGGGATGCAGCAAACGCAGAAGGTTGGGCCGATGAAGGGGAGGAGATCGAGCAACTTGTTGATCAGTTGGAGTTAGTGGACCGTATGGCGGCAGAGGATGAAACTGAAATGTTGGAATGTGATGATGACATCAGCGAAAATGACGAAGAGGAGGATGAGGATGATGATGAAATGCCTCGTAGTACTAGGGTAGCGGACATACCCATACCTGACGAATGGAACAAGCAAAACCAATCTGGTATGGAAGTTTTGTGGGGCCATGAGTCGCGTTGGGAATATGGTGCAAATGTCATTCGGCTGAATCAAATATTCTCGAACAATTCTGAATTGAAGTTGGCAGTGAGGCTTTGGGTATTGTCGCAGTAGAGAGAGTTTCGGGTTGTCTTGTCCAGTCCAGATAGATACACAGTGAAGTGCAGAACTGATGGATGTGAATTCCGAGTTCATGCATACAAGCCGAAACGCGAGAAGTTTTGGACTGTATCACGAGTAGAGGAGCACATAAGCAGACTAGAAAATGTTCTGGTGAAACACCGCAACCTAAATGCAGCTGTAATTGCTAGTGTGATGTTCAATGAAATCATTGAGAAGCGGGACATTGAGTGTTCGTATAGTCAGAAAGCAATCTTGAGAACCTTTAAGTAATAGATAAGTTACTCGATGGCCTGGCGTGCGAAGCAAAAAGTATTAGAGAAGAGATTTGGTACATACGAGGCTTCGTATTGCAACCTACCTCGTGTGCTTGATGTCCTGAAGCAAACGAACCCCGGCACATACACCGCTTTCAACGAAAGTGAAGCAGATGCTAATGGGATCTGCACATTTCGTCGTGCATTTTTTTATTGGGTCCTTGCATTGCGTCATTCAGGTACTGCCGTCCGTTGCTTTGTGTTGATGGTACATTTTTGACTGAAAAATACAAGGGGCAGATTCTAACGGCCATTGCTGTTGATGCGAACAACCACATACTTCCATTGGCATTTGCTTTTGTCGAGGGTGAGAACCGGGATAGCTGGATTTGGTTTTTCAGACATCTGAATTTCGGGGTAGTTGGTAATCGGCCCAACGTGTGCATCATTCATGATCGTCACAAAGGTATTCTTTCGGCAATTAAGACTCTACAGGAGGATCCTAATGAGCCATTCCCATGGCGTGACTTGCAGAACAGGTGTTGCATGAGACATTTAGGAGCAAATTTCTTCAGGCAGTTCAGGAGTAAGAAACTAATGAATCTATTTAAGAGGTTATGCAAGCAGAATCAGGCACGTAAGTTCAACGCGCTATTTGTTGAGTTGGATAAGCACACTAGTGCACATATCGAAGAGATGACGAAGCAACCACCTACGCCGAATGATTGCCCACCCAAAAGGCTAACACCACTCGGGGAGCTCGATCCTCCTAATATGAGGAGGCGATCGTCAAGGAACATAAAATGTTTCGCACTGGATAGAAGCGGAGCCTTTGGAGAAGTGGGCATTGCTCCATGACACTGGTGGCACCAGGTTAGTATAGTAAATTGTGATATTTATGATGGTTGAACAAATGAAGTTGTACTAACCAATATGTGTTGATTAGGTTTGGTGTCATGATAACGAATATAGCAGAGGTTTACAATTGGATCATAAGAGGCCTCCGTCCGCTACCTCTTGTGGCTATCCTGGAAGGCATGTTGCACGTATCGTTGCCTATTTCCAGAAAAGGCATGCGGAGGCTGTTCTTCATGCCACGACATTGCAAACGCCATATTGTTGCCGGCTGATGACCTACATGGAGGAACGAACCACTAAACCTCAGCAGCATGTATGCGTAGCTTCGAGATTAGTGAGTACCGCTTTGAAGTGACTCTTCGATGCAAAGGGGGATTGGGAACCAATATAGCGGTTATTACACACGAGGTTAATCTAGGCCAAAGGGCCACTGGATGGTGCGAATGCACCTGCAATAAGCCAAGACTTCTTCATATTCCTTGCTCACATGTGATAGCTACGTGTGGGCAAATTGGGATGAACACGTCGCAATACGTATCCCCTTTCTACTTGAAGGATCATGTTGTCCATACCTGGTCTGGTGAGTTTCGTGGTTTCTGTACACACGGTGATTTCGCTGGGATTAACAGAGATGAGCGTATTTGTCTACTGGATCCAACCTTGCGGAGGTGTGCGGAAGGACAGTTTGGTCGTCCGTAGAGTAGGCGCATTCGCAACGACATGGATGAATATAAAGTGGGTGGCTGTGTTAGGAGGTGTTCTGAGTGCGGTGAGTATGGGCATAAGGCAAATCAATGCCGGTAGCACGTGTAATGGGTACTGTCAGTTATATATCATGTCCTGTAATCTTATTTATGTAATCTTATTTATGAAATCTTATTCATGTTTGTAGGATGTTATGTAATATTATTTAAGATGGACGCTTGTCATATATATAGTTTTTGTCATATGTTTCGTAATATTATTTATATCAAGTCATGTAAGATGGAATACGACGAGGGCAGTCCTGGTAGTGTCAGTTATATATCAAGTCCTGTAATCTTATTTATGAAATCTTATTCATGTTTGTGGGATGTTATGTAATATTATTTAAGATGGACGCTTGTCATATATATAGTTTTTGTCATATGTTTCGTAGTATTATTTATGTTGTATGCTTCTGTCCTTTTATTTATATATATATCGTGTTTATTATCTGTCTTGTGTAATAAATGTTTGCTTATTTACTTGCATGGATGGAGCAGCCCGAGTCACTTCTGGACTCTGCATTGGACTGACGGCACCGTGCGTTCGTCCACACGACAGTAGGCAATGACAAGGTGCCTCTGCTGCGGATCCGAGCGCCTAGGAAGGCATGGTGCGTTGACCCACGCTTCCACACCAGGTGAGTTGCACTATGTTTACATGTTATATTGTTCACATTATTTTAGGTTGTATGACTTATATTTGAATAATGCAACCGTGTTTTTTTTGCATCCATAGGTTGGCACGTGCTGGATTTCTTCCTCTTGTTCGCATGGTTGAGGGGTCACCCGAGGACGCAGCTGTGCCCGATGAACAGGCTGAGGGTGAGGATGGTCCAGAGCGGTCACAGCGTTTTCCGTTCGACCGTTCCCTACTGTTGTCTTTGGTCGACCGTTGGAGGCCAGAGACGCACACTTTTCACCTTCCCTTCGGCGAGGTGACGGTGACCCTGCAGGACGTCACCATGCTTACTGGGTTGCCGATCGCTGGAACACCGGTCGGACCCTCGGTGACTCATGCAGGGTGGGTGGCGGACTTGGAGGAGAGGTTCGCCAGAGTGGTGCCCCTTGATCCAGAAATACGTGTCGGCAAGAGGCACGGCCCATCGAGGAGGTGGTTGGCCAGTTTGAGGTTAGTACTTGTACATAAACATATTATTCTGTTTTTATGTAATATTAACCTGATAATTGTCACAGGTGCAATGGATGGCGGCGATGCCCACAGACTACCAGGTTGCACGGCACCTTGAGGCCTATCTGTTTTGGTTGTTCGGGTGCGTGATGTTCACGTCGACACACGGCGACAGCGTTGACGCGCGTTGGATAGCCTATGCACGGGCTATTGCCGATGCTGAGCTTGAGGACGTACCACAAGTATCCTGGGGTTCAGCGGTTCTTGCTGCCACGTACCGCGCCCTTTGCGATGCGTGCGTGAAGAAAAGCAAGTCCGCCAATCTCGCTGGGATGCCTCTTCTTCTTCTTCAGCTCTGGTTGTTCGAGCGCTTCCCTGTGGGTCGACCCTATGTCGTTCCTTGACACTACACCGCGGAGTTGTACGGGGGCGATGCGATCGACCGTCCGACGATGGGATCCCTTTGGACAAGGAGATGGGTACGTCCTTCTGAGTACTTATCTAGTTTCAATTGCAATCGCATAAGATTACCGACTTTTTTTGAACTGCAGCCCCAATGGGCAGGACTGCATGTACGCTCAGCGTACCACTCCTTCACAGAGGCATTTGACCACCTGAGGACGGAGCAGATGATCTGGGACCCCTAAAGCGAGCGTCGTGTAGTGGAGAGAGCCATGACAGGGGGGTCTCCGCACTGTGCTACAGGGACCAGGCTTACTGGCTTACTGGAGGAAGCTCATCTTCAACGTCTTCGTGGAGGACTATGCGCCGCAGCGAGTCATGAAGCAGTTTGGACTTCGCCAGCTGGTCCCTGTTCCTTCAGGGGATCATGTGCCAGAGAGTGTGCACTCGTGGATTACTCGCCCACTACAATTATGATAAATGTTTATGTTATATTTGTAATAATGTGTATTTCTTTGCAGGTACGCCACCCAGGGACCTCAGAAGACCATGGTGACCTTGGCTCGGAGGATGGAGCTGTGGTTCGCCCAGTGGGATGGGGCACTAGAGGATATCGTCGACGAGGACACGCCATACGACTCCTCCTCCTACCAGCAGTACCTAGCCTGGTACGTGCCACAGACGCGTACTCGTTTCTTACTTGTGGAGGAGCCACCCACCCACACGTACGCTCTGAGCGTGGCAGACTTGTACCCGGGTCAGGCAGGAGCAGCCATGCACGCCATGGTAAGTCTTACTTCATAAGTTATATCATGTGTTCGTTACGCTGTCATTGTATTTATGATTTGTTCGTACGTGGCAGGTGGACCACGCCAGGGACTTGCACGAGCATGGCCACAATATTTTGAGTAGGCTGCGGAACGGAGTCGCTGTCACACTGGACGAGATGATAGAGGCATGGAGACGCGTGGTGGTCAGGACTCGACGGATCGTGGAGCTCGGTTCTTGTCGACATGTGGACGCGACTGACCGTGGTACCTCGTCCAGAACGCCACGCGTGCCTTCTTACCAAACACCGGCCCCAGCTCGTCCCTACGTAGTGGAGGCAGAGTCCAGCTTCCACACCTCTGTGCCTCCGACCCCAGATGCGGCTGGAGGGTCCAGTTGGCAGGCACCACGGGGTCCCACCATGGTCCCCACACCAGGTAAGTCGAACGATATTCAATTGTTGATATTGGTATAAGTATCACCTGATTATGATTACGTGTTACTACCTGAATTGTAGATTGCCCACAGGTTGGAGTACAGTTCTCTTCGTCGCCTCACTCGTTAGGGCACTTCGCCGATCAGTTCTCTTGGGCGGATCAGCTTTTCACCGGCACGCAGTTCACGTAGCCCCCTCCGACGACACAGTGGACGCATCCTCCTCTAGCGATGCAGATGACACAGCAGGACTACGACACCTCCTACGGGTACGTGTTGCCTCCCGCGGCGCCGCCCGGCAATGCAGTACATCCTTCAGACACAGGCGGCGCGACCGTCCCAGGAGCTTCACACACAACCTCTAGACGATGCACCAGCTTCAGCACGTAGGACAAAGAGAGGTCGTGGCAGGGGTAGGGGTGTTTAGGGGTAGTACCTCATTTTGTTGTCATCATGTACATGTTTTATGCTTCCTCACTTAATGAATGATTTACTATTTGACACCATTTATTGTGATGTGATCGTATTTTATTTCATTCATCGTAATATATTTCGTAGTATAGAGCCGTTTCATCCCTCTACGAACAGGCGTTTCCACTAGGCATTTCGAAGTATGATAAGGTTCTCCAATCCACGTGGTATGAAAAAGGCGCTCTGCATATATTTTCATCCCTTTTCTCACATCGGCCTGAAAAAAGGCTCTGAGACCGACTAGACAAGTCACTGGTACCATCCATCACCTTTTGCAGTGACAAGTTACAACACTGCCCAATGCTTCAAACTTTTTCAGGCCGATTTTACAACACGACACCATCACTTTTGACAGACCGATTTGACAACACGCTACCATCAGCTTTGTCAGTAATAACACATTGCATGCACAACTACCTTTTCAGCCCGACTTGGCAACACACTCCAGCGTTTTTCTATCCCGTTGTATGTCTCAATCTTACATTCCAACACTTAGTCCATACACCACCACTTCGAGTCTATAAAAGGCCAAACCGCAGGCACACAGCCGCAGCTCCCACTCAAACTTCTTCACCATGGCTGGATCCTCTAGCATAGCATTTTCGTGGACACCCGATATGAGCAGCGTAGCTCTTAATTACACGTTGAAGGTTACGCGTGGTGGGAAGGACGATCCATTCAAGGAGGAGAACCTAAGTAAAGTGGTGTCCAAATTGCAAGAGTGGCGCCCGACATTACGGAGGCATAGCGTGACAACCTCTGGCATGAACCTTGTGACCTCCGACGACCTGAAGGCGCACTTGCAATGGTGGTGTCAAAGGTATTTCAGGGTGTGCGAACTAGCCGACCACCCTTCTACTACATATTTCTCTACAAGATATTACAGGGTACTGATGCTGCCCGATCGGTATGCAGAGCATATTAAGGTTAGTTATTCTATATTTGTTCATCTTACTAATCTTTTTACCAATATACATAAGTTCACTACTTCGTATGCTCGTCTTGTGTGTTAGTCATTCCCAGATGATGAAGAGTTGCTGAACAAAGATATCCCGCAATTCTTAGCGATGTATATGCTCTTCGGCGGGGTGTGATGCCTGGTTGGCGCAGAAGACGCAGAAGCGGATCTAACTGCAGGGGTAGAGATCGACACAGTACTTCTGCAGCATCAAGTTCAAGAGGCCGTTCAACCACCACCGGAGGGGAGCTTGCTCCTAACTATGCAAATGACGATGACGATGACGATTTCGTGTCACCTCTACCTCGACGTTCAAGCACTTCACAACAAGCCGTTCAAGAAACAATGGAGGAGGACTTTCAACCAGAATTAGAGGCGGGCTAGCTCCCAACCATACAAATGACGATAACGATGATGACAACTTCGTATCACCTCCACCTCGACGCTTAATCGCTACCGCCAATAGATGACTTTTATCTCTGTCAACCGATGAATATGGCCATAGAATGTATCGTATTCTGACTTATGTTGTATCCCAGTTTTATCAATTCTCTAAGTCATGTATGTACATATGTTGTATCTTAGTTTTATGAATTCTAAGATATGTATCTATATTGTATCAATGTCGAGTCATGAGGCAGTTTCAAATATTAATGTCGAGTTTTATTTGTCGTCAATTTTTGCGCACATCGAAAGACGAACAACGAAATTCCATTTTTTCCTGGAAATATTTAACTGACAAAAAACCTAAGTAAAGCACTACAATAATTATCAAATACAAATACAATTAATTTTTCTGAATTAATTGACACCATTTTGAACTGTACAATTCTACCACCCGTCAAAATAACAATGATTGGTTCTCAAAAATTAAATTTCCTTTCAAACAATTTTGATCAAAAAAAAAATTCGGGCGACCGGCGACTGAGGTGTACTCTTGCAATTTTTTGAGCGCAACTTACATTTCTCCGATTTAAATATAAAATTGTGTTATTTATAACAAAAAATCATACATGAATTATCACAGACAAATATAATTTTTTTTCTTGATTTGTTGACCCTTCTTTTAACTACACGAATTATTATTAACATATTTATTATTTAAAAAAAATCGCACGAATTATCTCTCTTTCTCTCCCTCGCTCTTCGAGCTTCCCTCTCCCCCCTTTCCCTCTCTCTCTCTCTCTCTCTCCCTCCCTCCCTCTCTCTCTCTATTTTTGTTCCAGGCTCGGGACACCCTATTTTCGCCAAACCAGGTGGCAAAAATAGGTTGTCCACCACTGGTTTGGCGACAACCCTGTTTTCGCCAACTGGTTTGGCGAAAATAGGGTGTCCCGGCCGGTTTCTCCGTCAAGCGACCTTAATTGAGCAATTAGCCTATTTTCGCCAAATCATTTGGCGATTACCTTATTTTCGCCAATCGGTACGGCGACGAAATATTATTTTTGAATTTTTTTAACTCGTGTATTAATGTCGCAATTACTTTTAAAAATTGTATTATTTTAAAAAAATTCTAGGGTAGCAATGAGGCAGTGCATTTGACACCGTTCCCGTCCTGAGGGTTCGTTTGAGGCGTCCCTCTATCTCCTCGCCGGTGTCAGGTGCTCACGCTGTCAACTCGGCCTGCAAAACAATTGCCTCCTCCTCAAGGACCATGTGACTCGTATAATAAAAAAAACCAAATGCATGGGTTTGATTAGTAATCCGTTTTTGTGATGACTGCTTTTTATCGAATCTATGTCCTCCAGCAATAAAATTCAGCCATGTTACTTGCATAAATTATTTCTAAAACGCAAAAGAATTTCTGAAGGCTGAACTAGAATATAAAAAGGTTGTTCGCTGGGACCATTTTGTTTTCTTCCCTCACACATTTTTTATAAATCTAGTCTCCTTTCAAATAAATTTACATGTGTTACCTATCGTGCTCCCGTACCACGACAGCACATTCTATCGCTGAAGTGGTTCGGCGGGTCTCCTACCACGTAGTTGACCTGTAGAGCTATAGTAGCTTGGTAGGGAGGTATAGTGATGTGGTACCTCCGTAGTGGCTCAATTAAGAAGGCACTTGATTAGTGACTTGATTAAGTGATTAAATGAGTAAAGTGATTAATTAAGTTAAATTAGTGAACTTGCCAAGATGTAGGTGCTTGGCAGGAAAACCTGCCACGCTCCTATAGTGTGGCAGGTGACATTTGTCTCATACCGCACCTTCCACGGTTGAGAAGGGGACTATTTTTGCAAATTTAGTTGAGAGGGGCAAGATTGAGGAAAAAAGTATTTTGGGCAAATAAGGCTATCGTGCAAACGAATTTGGAAAACTAATCATATCCCTGACTGCAGAATGGCGTGTGTCACGTGCTGCGCTTTCGTAACACAACATATCGCCGGGGCCACGGCAGATGAGCTGTCGTATGCAAGGAACTCGACAGGTCCTCGCCGAGCGGCTATACCTCGATAGGCTAGCACATGTGATTAATCAGGTGAGTGATTACTTAAGTAAATTTTTAGTTAATGAAAATGAGTATTAAGTAAGTATGGTGATGCCAAGCTATGGCAGTTCGATAGGCCACTGAATTATAACTTTCCTAAAGCTTGCAGGTTTCGCGGCCAGGCAGCGATGCCACGTCACGCATTTTGCGAAAAGACCCTCCTGTTTTTTGGAATTGCGTGCGGCTCTCGTCTTCCAAGGGCCATCCGTTCTTCGCGTCGACGCGGATCCGGCTGTTCGTGCTCCCCGCACGCGGCTCGCGCTGCGCTCACCGGCTCGCTTGAGGAGCTCCGCTCGCTTCTTCCCCGCGTGCCGCGTGCCAGTCGTGAGCCATTGTGTCGAGCCCCACGGCCTCCGTGTGGCTTTCAGAGACTTCCAAGCCGCGCACTGTCCTTAGCCCCACGCTCGCCTTCCCGATCCGAACCAGCTCAGCTCCCGGCCTCTTCGTCTCAGTCGAGAGGGAAGCCACGCTGAACCCCTTGCCTCGCGTGGTGCCCCCGATTCCCATGCTGATCCCGCGGCGCTGCTTCCTCCCTCGCTGCTCGCTCGTGCCCTTCTGGTGGCCGACGCGCGGCTGGCTGGCGTCGTCTCCCACAGCCTCCCGCGTGTGCCCTTCCGCAGAGTTCCCACCCTCATCTTGATTTGTTTTCGCTGCGCAGAACACCTCCTTCGGTTTAACGAGTTGAGTCGAGGCGTTCAGGAGGTTGTGCTCCGTCCTGCGTTGCGGCCGAGCTCCTCACCCTCCTCCGCCGCCGTCGGGGAAGCCGTTCGCCTTCGGTTGTCTCCGCCGTGGCGCCCGGGTCGCTGCCTGCTGTCCTTGGTCTCATCCAGGATCGACTCTCCGGTCTTCGTCTGGAGATAATAAACCCTAGACTCTGTTGACGTATTCGATCGATTAGTTGTTGTTTCGTTTTAGCTGGTAGGTTTGGTTTTGATTTGGAGATTTTTTTTGGGTTGTTCACATGTTCTGTGCGTTTGTTATGCCGCTATTTCCGTGGGACAATCGGTCGCTGCTCTAAAATTTGATGGGTTCTAGCTTCAAAGGTAGGGGGTACTAGGCAGAAATTTACGAATTAAAATCTGACTTCTCAAATGGACTTGAACCATGATTGCAGTAATTGGAGAGGAAGGAGAACACAGTTGATTGGAGATTAATGTCCCGGATCGCTACGAGCGCTTTGTCGTGCCTGAGGGCACCAAGAAGTGAGTCTATCCCCACGCTTGCCCAAGATTTATCTAGGACGTTGTTTCAATCGATCTTTTGTTGGGTATGGCTTGTGTTTTTCCGTACGGGAAATAGAATAGTTATACACAATTTCCATGAAATAGTTCGATATTTCTTTTACTTACTGTTAATAGCCATTTGTGTATGTTTGTGTTAATCTTTTGACTGAAGTTATGGAACTCTGATGCTTGGCCTGGTGGTTTGCTTGCTTTAGCCTTTCTGCTTCTATGATTTAATTGACCGTTTCATAGTCTTTGCTTTTGCTGTGGGTTGACATCTTGGTTGTGAACTCTACAGCAGTATATTTCTTGAATTTAAATTGAGCTACTTCCTCAGTTGAAAAGATCGGAAGGCATTGTCTTTGTCCACTCCCGTTAATAACCATCTGAACGGGATTTGCAGCTGCTCAGACACTAGGACGTTCTATCACGGTATTAACTTCATTGAACAATGTTCGTCCTTATGGTTCAGTTGCCCATATAGATATTCTCTTCTTGTCAGCTTTTTGATCTTTCAAGACCACAAGTTTGCTGACATCGGAAACACAGTGATTATGCAGTATGAAAAGTGAGGAAAAGGAACTATCAACTATCTATCTTCATTTCTTCTTTTAGTACATATTTATGCGATATAATTAGTGTTCTTACTTGTTTTAGAGGAATATTCCACATATTAGACTGAGTTGATATTGTTCATGGGGATTTGCAGCTGCTCAGACACTAGGCCGTTCTATCACGGTATTAACTTCATTGAACAGTGTTCGTCCTTATGGTTCAGTTGCCCATATAGATATTCTCTTCTTGTCAGCTTTTTGATCTTTCAAGACCACAAGTTTGCTGACATCGGAAACACAATGATTATGCAGTATGAAAAGTGAGGAAAAGGAACTATCAACTATCTATCTTCATTTCTTCTTTTAGTACATATTTATGCGATATAATTAGTGTTCTTACTTGTTTTAGAGGAATATTCCACATATTAGACTGAGCTGATATTGTTCCTGCGCATATAATTCCCACCCCTGGAATTGTGGATGGTTTGAAGCTGAAGGTATGTTATGCTTTACATGCCTTATAACTATTAATAAGTTAACGCTAAGTCTAAAGATTAGAGTAAATGTTGCAGCTCCTAAGAGCTAATGTATTTGTGGTACTCACAGTAATTGTGTCTTGGTATTGGAGGGTTTGCCGAAAGGAAGAGGGTCACTTGTGCTTGCTGAAATGAGCTCAGCTGTGAGCCTAGCTCATGGAGATTACACCGCTGCAGTTGTAAGAATTGCTGAAGAACATTCTGATTTTGTAAATGGATTTAAATCGGTAAATCATTCAGCTTGGTCAGCAGCTCAGTTCGAGCTTTTATCCGTACCACTCCTAGAGTGCAGATGGTTTTTAAAGGAGATGCTCTTGGGCAATACAACACACCTTGTCTGCGAGTTTAACCTTGCCATCACAGTTCTTTTGTGTGAACAATACAATAGTTTCTTCGCTCAGCTTCATGTCATATGCCTTTATATGTTCTACAACATATTCAGCTCTGCCTACAAGGGAAATGTAGATACAATTAAGTGCTGTTTATGGACGGTAATCAATTAAGGCAAGAGCGAAAAAACATACCATTCTTAGTACAACCTCTCTTTTTTTGTGGTGTTTAATTAGATTCCTTTAATTGGTACTTCATATCACCCCTATTTTTGTATATGCTATTATTGAACAGCTGTCTTATGATAAGAACAATTCCTGATACTTTAACCTTAATCTCTTCTGTGCTAAGAGCAAAATGTACTGGCTAAGGTTCCTTGCTCATCAAACTATATTAATGTATGTATACATATGTTTTTATTCTGTGGAATTTTCTTTCAACCTAATGAAATCATGTACTGATAAAGAGCAAGAATATCATATACTGATAAAAGCATTCATGCTGGGAACAACAGCAACAAAATAGAGAGCGCCTGTTTTTTGATCGCTTCATCTAAGTAGATGATTTGCTGTAAATGTTTCAGATTTTTGTTTAGCATGCATATTAGTTCAAAATTCAATCTATTGTCGGATGTTGGTGCTAAAACATTTAAATTTGTATGGTGTGTTTTGTTTCTCTGTCCATGTTCCTTCTTATTTAGAGCATGTGAAAGTTGATTTGTGCCTTTGTAATAACCGAACTATATATAAGGAGTACGCACCAGATTGAAATATGTTGTATATTTCCTAGCGTATTTAGGGATTACACAATAAGTTAGCGTGATCTGCTTGCGTAGTTGACATATGTTATTTCCTACCTAGGAAGAGTTTAGGTTTGGCTCGTTTGGAATTCAAGAGACGGGTGCTCCCAAGATGCTAGAGAAATGGTGGTCCTGATTCGCTCTGTTTGGGACGATTTTCATACATCGACGAACAATGGAAGCTATACATACAAATTTTTGTTGATATAGATGTACTTATTCCACATTTGTTGTCTAATTCATATGAATACTACTTTAGCCATTTTCATTACACAGATATATTGAGCTAAGCCTGCGAAATCTTGTGCAGACACTGTTCTTCCACACCATTCTGTCTCCTTGTGCATGGTTCTATTCAGAGAAAAGTAGGTTTCTATGATAAGCCTGCAGAGTCATGGAGGATAAACGACAAGTGGAAAAAAAGAAGAAAAAGCCGGTATGTGATATCTTTCTTCTATTGGTTTTTGCATAATTTTGGTTCCAGGCCGCTGCAGTCAAAAGAGATCTTGGACCGAATACTTCGCGAATATGGTCCAGACAGAATTGAACTTGGTTGTTCTTTGGTGGTTGCATATAAGGATTTATTTGACATCCAATAGATGACGAGTTTAGTATATTTTAGCGCACATGGAAAAACAACGAACGCGGCGTGTCACGATCACATGATGCGAAGCAAGGAGGACTCGACGGGAGTCACCGATCCCCTCCCGTCACGTCGTCTCATCCCTGTATGGCTAACTCATCCAGACAAGTAGACAACCATCGTTACCGTCTATCTTGGCCAGGCTTGTTAAGTGAACAGAGATCGCAACTGTCGACTGAGGACTGAGGCTATCTCAACTCTCCATTCGGAAAATCAATGGATCAGATCTGCCGGCACAGTAAGTGCTGCACAATGATTTTTCGTATTTGCTACGATACATGCACAATATCCAGACTGATTTCAGCTATCCAAATCTATATACATAAAAACAACCGGTGATATTCAAGGCACCTCATTCATTTTAAAGGCAAGAAAATCCCATAATAATCCTAAATTCTAGAAATTCTCACATTAATCGGAAGAAAAATAGAAAGATCTCACCACTTATTTTGATGGGGTCAGATTATAATGATAGAAATTAATCATATATAAATAGAGTTATATAATAAATACAATTATATTTTATTCATTAGAAGCAGAGTGACGCACGGTTGCAGGTAAGTCTGCTAGTTGCATATAACAGTCGGTAGCGCGTTTGCTTAGGTTACAGTCACGCGACGGACTGCACAGCGCGTCCTTGTTAAAGTTGTCGCTGGCGAGACGACGATTTGGCCCCATCTCCATCCTACGTAGTACAACTGTGTTAGCTCCGTAGTTTTAAGATGCAATCAGTAATCCCTTTGTAGCTAAAAAAAGTTGTAAATTAGTGAGAAATGTATTGTGATCTTATCAGTTAGCACTAAGATGGGCTGCTGATACTTTCGTAGTGTAATCAACTGCGAATTGCATCCAGATGCTTACACATTAGCAGCTAGGAACTTAATTTTTTTTTTAAAGAAACGACAATAACTCTACCATGCATTAAGAAGGGGAACAAAACATACCGCACCAGTTTGAGCAAACGATACAGCAAGACTTAGAAAAGGTACTGCACTGTCAGGTTTATAATGGGACTACTAATTAGTAGATTAACAGCGTTCGTTCATTAGTGTCAATGCGGTGTCTGCCTGCCTGTGAGTGACTTCCTCCTGGATCTCGCGAAAGAAACCTGCTCCAGAGTCCGGTACTTCGCGAAAGTAACTTAATTTTCAGAACACAATTTACTTTCCAAAATGCAAACTTCATCCATTTTCTGTGACGACATAGGTACATAATTTGGTATGACAGTGTAAACACCTAAACACACAAAAGAAGCAATCTTCAATTTCTCTGAGCACGCAAGCTCGGTCCCAATGGCGAGCCCAATTAAAGAAACAAACTTAATTATATACCACCATCATGTAGAAGCAATGGATTATACAATGGTCAATGGGATAACAGATAGCTCACGCTGTACACAAAGGAAGCAGACTCATGTGGTCGTGCATGTACTCATATGTATGTCTGCTTGGCCAGCTTGAAACCTGAGATGAGGGCGGATAGCGCGAGGCAGACGAACGCAAAGAATGCCATGCTGATGGAAGCTGCCGATGAGTCAGTGAATATGTTGTCCGCACCTTCTCGCATGCGGTTCGTGATTGGAATCGCGGCAGACAGTGCAGACATCAAAAGGTAAGCAGCCACCTGGAAGAGCAGAGAATTGTATATTTTTCAAGTCAAATTAAAGAAGTGCCAGTTAGTGTTATAAAGTCCTGCTTGATCAATTTCAGAGTTTTACACAGAAATTACGCAATACGTGAAAAACTGCTCCTGAAAATAACATGACAGTAGCATCCAGTAACTCATTCATATATGTAAAATTGGTTTTAATAGAACTGAATATGGGTTATATAGGACCTCATATTTTATTTTTATGGTTTATGTGCTTTACATTCTTCAGTGGCAAAAGAGGAGCCAACCTACATTCTGAGCTCCATAACATTGAAAGTTCAGACAATCAGACCATCGTCAGGCCCTTAGTATATAAGCAATCAATTGGCTCTCAAGTCAAATCCTCCGAGATTCTCTTTTCCCCAGCCCATATGCCTACCGTCAGGTTCATACCGTAAAATTTCATGTGGCTTTGCATTGACTTGGAGAAACTTGCATACGAAGTTCATGTTTTGTGGCATATATGTCGCTATCATTTATCTGACCTATAATATAACCAATGCCGATCACTATCAAACGCTGATAGCGATAATATGAATTCGGTATCTTCAAAGGGCTGATGTGTTCAGACGAATGATTAACACGTGGATTAAAATAACGAGACAACAGTGGAAAGAAATTGCAACAGATACTCGCAAACCTACACATTAAGAATGCGTGTACTTCAAACAAATGTGCGCTGACATCAAATAGGGAGAACGATACTTCTATTCCAGAGGTATGAATATATGATATGAATCTAAGTACTGAAAGTGCCCGGCATGTGCACCCATAAGTCTTTCTCAAGTTCAACTAAATTAGCCGAAGAAATGCATTAAAATTCCAGCAGATAACAGCTTGCGCAATAATTCTCCACCCAATTGCAAGTTTGTGACCCATGACAGTTGTCCTTTCAACGTGCTATGCATCACAAAGCTTCTCACACACCAAAGCAGTTAAATTATATACTGTTTCTCTTAACACCAAACCACCGGTGAAGCTCAATGAACACTGTGCATATCTAGCCTCGTCTATATCGTTTTTTTAGATATACCCTCTCTCCCACACATGTTTTTGCGAAAATGACCCCTTCCTCACCGCGAAAGCCGCGATAGGAGATATTGTCCCTGCCACGCCTAGAGACTATGGAACTAAGCGGGCTCCACGGGAGCACGCTGGCGGGGCACAACACCGGCGTGAGCGTGGGAGGCCAGGCTGCCGCGCTAGGGAGACATGGCCGCTGTGCTCCGGTAGGCTTAAGGCATCGGGAAGCATGTCCTCCCTGCTCGCCTGTGCTCCCGCAGATTTCGCTCAGTTCCGCGCTCTCTGAGTATGGCAAGGGATACATGTTTCTTGCCGTGCCTTCCATAATATAGAAGAGGGCTATTTTTGCAAAAACTTATGTAGAGGACTAGATTTGCAAAAACATGATAAATATGCACAGTATTCAAGCTCAACGAGCAATGTACTCTGCTACCGGTGCGGTATTTAGAAACCAAAATTTCACTGCGGTGTCCAAGTATCTTTCGCTTTCCCTATTGCGCAAGTAATTGTGATTGTGCGTTAATCTCCTACGAAGACAATGCGACCAATGTTCGATGCAAAATCCCAGACACATATCCAGGACAAATGCAAAATGTCAAAACAAGAATAGCAACAAGAATTACTGACGCAAAGTTCAGAACAGAATGAATGCCGAGGTAGCAGGAACCAGAAAGAGTTGCCGCGCTGACCTGATCTCCGGCGAAGTCTACGAGGAGGGCGACCTTGCCCTGCAGGTCCTGGCCGCCGGTGAGCCGGACGCCGTGCCGTACCAGCTGCAGCGTGGTGTAGATGAAAGCGAGCAGCGCGATCGCGACGACGTACCTAATAAGCCACCAACACCAAATGTTAGTTACCACACAACCACCAGTTCCACCGCGCCGGCGCGCCGTGTGGATCAAGAACCTGTACGGACAGGGCAATGGCCGGAGTAGTACCTGTACTCCTCGTAGTGGTCGAACTGCCTCCAGTCGCCATGCTCGTTGGCGGCCATGACGACGAAGGCGAGCAGAGAGAGCACCCACGCGGCGGCCCGCAGCACCGACCCGGACATGTCAAGGAGGTCCTGCCGCCGCCAGCGCCGCACCACCGCGCCCACCACGCCTGCGCCGGAGGCCTCGTCCCCTCCTCCAGCGGAGGCCTGGGCAGCTTCGTCGGTGCCTGCGCCGGAGGCCTTCTCTAGGTCGGCAGCGGGGGCGTCCGCGGCGGCGCCGGAGGCGGCCGCGACCGCGGCGGTCATGGCGCGCGGCTGCAGGAGAGCGCTCGGGCTCGCGGGAAGGTGAGGTTCTTGGGAATTTGGAGTGGAGATGGGTACAGAATTGGTTCGGTTGGATTGGTTTCGTCGTGGTGTCTTTTGAGTGATTCTTGCAGCTCACTATGTATGTTATACTACATCGAAGCGAGCGAGGAGTGCGGGCTATTTTTGGCCGGCAAAGGATCTTCTGCTCACCACCGTGTGTGCTAGGTTGAACTCCTGCGTCCTACCTAGTGGCTAGAACTTGAAAAAGTCATGCGCGTATAAAAATGTTACTCCTGGTTGAAGAAACAAAAAGATTGTACTAATAAATTAGCTAGAATATCACACGTGTTAGAATTGTCGAGCTCCTACTCAATTCATACACGGACATATATATATATATATATATATATAGTGATATAGATGGTAGCTATCTATAATACACCTTTATATTATCTATAGACAGTATTAAAGGCAATCCATACAATATACTGTCTATATAGCTATCTGTAATTATTTCTTATATAATTAACAGACTGTCTGTATAATGGTATACACAGTATATAGCTGTTTATAAAGCCGTCTGTTAAATAGTAGACAATATTTTTCTCTCTCCTCACTCTTCCTCTATCACATCATCTAAAATCCTATATTGTATACTCTTATAAACAGTATACATGTACTATTGTATATACCCTAGCAATGTTTTATTTTTCAATCCATTAACATGTCATGCGAAGTATTAAGGCTGGGTCATTGCTTCGAGGCTTTGGCAGGTAAAGATGGTTCTTGTAGAGTTGTAGAGTAGTTCTTTTTTTTTCAATTTCCAATGACTAACCTGGAATTCACCTAGAGGTCCAGATGAGACATATGGTGGGGCATTGCTTGATTTAGATTGAAGGGTACAGCTAACTAGACTATGGTGCTCAGTTAAAGGCCTGTTTGGATCCATTAGCACTAATAGTTAGCTGTTAAAATTAGCAGCTATGGATCTAAACAGGTCTACTAATAAACCTGCTAATTATTAGCAATTCGTCCTGCTAACAATTAGTTCATTAGCAAGTTGTACCCTACTAAAAGCTGCTAATAGATAGCCAATTGACATTTTTACCCTCCCTCCAACCCTATCCACTCGAGCGTCCCTGTCCACTCGTTCACTATCCTACTAAAAGGGCATTATGGTCATTTATCTTTAATGGGTTGATTTTGTGGACTTTATTAGCAGGTGGATCCAAACAGCCCCTACTAATAATTAGCCAGCTAGTAGTTAGCTTGTTATTAGCTATTAGCCAGCTAACTATTAGCACTAATGAATCCAAACGGGGCCTAAGTCATGGGGATTTTGAGGTTTGCGTATTCTTACAAATAAAAACGTATTATTTGCGAATTTGATATAAATACGCTCGCGTTCGAGCGCCGTTTGACGCGGGCGCGCGTGGGCCGTTTGTAGTATGTGAGTGAGTGCGTGAGTGTAAGTACGCATTTGTACCTCGGCTGTTGTTGCTTCTTCTTTAGTGAATAACAGAGCTCTTGACCATTTAAAAAAAACAATTGGGTCGAATCAAGACAACAATAGCTGCACTCTAGCTCAACAATGCTCCCCTCAAACCAACATGTACTGAACAAGCTTAGGTTCATCCTTAAACCTGGATTCGAATTTATTTGAAAAAAAATATGTTGAAGAATCTCGTTGAAGCCCATATTGGTTTGCTTTCAAACCTAAAACATATTCACTTTTGCTTCAATTCTCAAACATGCATCACGACTTGGTTGTAAAATTATACTTGATTGTGAAACATGGAAGTTAAAGTGCGAAACATCCTGAAACTTGAAAACCAAAACTTATGGATCTAGAACTTAGGATTCCTTATCATGTTGCGCTGGCACCTTTTTCCTCTAGCAGCTTCCTGTCATAAATTAGATATACTAGAAATTTATGTGCGGCGTGCCACACCGCGAGCGTCACTGTCCACGCTAGAAAATCGACAAAACGCTCAATTGGCGCTCCATACACGAGTAAATCGAGAAAACGCGCGAAAAGGATATAAAAATAAGCTTGTGTTTTTCGCAAAAGGGCTTAAGCGTAATGCTAGAAAAAACGGAAAAAGTACATAAATGCAATGCATTTTTTTTAAAAAAAAGATATGTTTTTTTCTTACAAAAAGGACCTGAACGTAATTTCGATTTTCCTAAAAAGGACCCGAGCGCTACTCATAAAAACACTAAAGGGTATGGACGTAATTTATAATATTTTTTTCGGAAAAAAGACCCAATCGTAATATATTTTCCCGAAAAAGATCTATCCGTAATTTTTTTTAACAAAAGGACCCGGATGTAAAAAAATGGTAAGCTCTCGAGCCATGGCCGAAAGCGACCCCTCCCTACCAAAACGTCCTCGCAAGGATTCGCAATCTATAGTATAGGTAGTATTTAGGAGTAAGGATTAACTTATACTTCATCCCGTTCAAATTTGTATAGGATGTATTTTTTTAATAGTTTTGTCCATAAATATTAAGTGTATTTCATATTTCAATGCAAAAATTAGTATGCTCCCTTTATACCCCTAATAAATATCTAGATTTTTTTGATATTCTCTGCATGTATGTAGTGAATATAGTGCTTAGAGATAATAATTATGGATAGCCTAGTCATTTATAATATTTCTTTGATCTATGTGTCAAGATAAAATACACACTATATTCTTAGATGGAGGGAGTAGCAAATTAACAACTACAACCAATATTTATGAAATGGCAAATAATAATCGACTTTGCATAGTCCTAGCATGTAAATTTACTAATCCATACAAAAAAATGCAAGACTTTTATACGATAAGGTTGTAATAGGTGAAATCCAGTTAATAATATTACCCAAGTCTAGATTTTCCGAGTGAGCTAAAAACCACTCTAAAAGCAGGGTTGTAGTGACTAGTGAGCACAGAAGATCCCTTTCCAATCTCCACGAGTGAGTGTGCGTTTGCGTGCACCCACGTCCAACGAAATGCCAGGTTGCCAACACAGCAACTAATCCAAATTAAGGCTTTCTAGTTCCATATCAAATCTACCCTCCAATCTGTCATCCAGCTCTCCACTGAATAATTTCCGGCGCAAGTCCAAACGTCCAAGCAAGTGATCATTTCCCTGGCTTCTTATCTCGGTTTTTTCGAATTTAGGGGATTTGGCGTAGCTTCAACTTCACTAAAATTTATGGAGTTAGTAGAGCAGAGTATTTTTAGCTCCAGAAATTTATGGAGATAGAGCTATGTGTATATTAAGAGTGTTTAGATGGGTCATCTTGTTTATATTTTAAACTAAAGATACGAATTTGATTTACTTTATTTTAACCTACAAGATCTAGATTTGTTGTAGAGCTGGGATCTAAATCTCTACCAAACAGGACCTTAACCTCTTTCTAAACGGAATTACAAATCTAGCCCTTTCCCTATCGTGGAACCTGCCTCCCGCACCCTTTACCGTGAGAGGCCGCCTCCTGCGCCCAACTACTGCCGCAGGCAGCCATGCCCAACTGCCACGGCAGCATGCTGCTCCCGCGCTCGCTTGCCATGGCTACAGTGGCTCCCACACTCGCCCGCCGTCTATCGTGCTCGCTCGCTCCTATGCCCTCGAGGCATGGCAGGCTGGCTCCCGTGCTCCCCGAGCACAGCAGACGACACTATGACAGGTGCCTGTCGCTCCTTTCGTGGTAAAGAAGAGGACTAGTTTTTCAATTCCGCTCGAGAAGAAGTTAGATTTAGAAAAAAAATAACAAGACTAAAAAAAAAGTACTATAAACTCTTTATCCCGGCCCAAAACCAAACACGCGAGATAACTCTTCTTATCCTGTTCCAATAATAGGAAAGACACTTAGCAATAACACGGATCTATCAGCCGAAATACTTGGTGCAAATATGCAAGCTTCGACGAGGTAATTATGTAATTGAGATGTACAACATTTGTCTTTCTAAATCGTCTAACTACTACGTCACTCCTATGACGTATATGTAGTAGTAGCTACTCCCTCCAGTTCACATCTGTCGATATCTTCTTAAATATTTAGATTAGATGTATAAAAATCATACGTGTAGATTCGTCTTAAAACATGCTTTTATAATATTATAATTTTATTAGATTTTTAAATATGCTACAATACAAATTAATGGACAAAGTTTAATTTTAGAGACTGTGTCGATTTTCAAAACAACACTATTTGCCGCCGGAAGGAGTATAATTTTCTTTCCGAGGCAGTATGTATGTCGTGAATACTACCTACAGGTTGAGTTAAGATCTTGTTTGATTCATTGGATGGGATGTAGGATTAGGGTTTGAAATTTCGTTTTCAGTTCACATCTTGGAGGTAGGCGAAACCTGAAATTTCGGTAAAATATCAGAATTTCAGAAGAAATCCAATCAAAATCCAGAAACTAATTTGAAATCCAGAATTTTTTAAACAAAAAGTCCAAAATTTCGATTGAAATTGCCAAAATCATGCAAAAATTATCAATATGAAGTTAAAATATTTTAAAATTTTTTGTGGATGATCCTCACACATCACTAATATTCCCACAAAAAATTTAGTTGATGAGCTAGCCCGAAGAATTTTTAAAAATTCTGAAAGTGCTACTACTTTGATAAAAGGCTATTAACAAATTTTATCCGAATGAAAAATAATTCAAACTACGTTAGAAAATTTGAAAAAAAAATTTGGATGGTACTAACACAACAATATTGTTCCTATAGATTTTTTAGATGATGATCAAGCGTGAGGCATTTTACAGAATTCAGACAGTGATGCTGTCCTGATAAAAGGCTAACTAGCAAATTTCAACCGAATGAAAAATAGTTCAAACCATATTAGAAACTTTTGAAAATTTTTATGGAGGGTCTTGAAGCGTCACTAATGTTCCCATAAAATTTTTAAATGATGATCGAACCTAATGAATTTTCAAAAATTATGGCAATACTACTGTCCTGATAAAAGCCTTACAGTGCTACATGTATTGCTTCCATACATTTGATTGAGGAACCAAAACAAGTTTAAATTTTTTGAAACTTTTAGAGAAGGGTTCTGTGGAAATTCTTAAGCTATCATAACAATTTTCAATCATGATCACATTCGAGCAAATTTATAAAATTCAAACTCGGTTACAGTCTTATTTATATTCATTCTGTTTTTGATTTTTTAAAGATAACAAATTAACTTCAGTTCTTTTGAAAATTTTTTGTATGATTCTAGACTATTAAAGATGGTACCATAAAATTTTCAATGTATGATCAAGCTTATAAAATTTTATAAACATCTGAAAAGATTTCTATAAAAATTATAAAACATCTCAAAAATTCGGTTTTTCAACAAATTTTCATGGAAGATGACATTCTTAAGGGTTATTGGGCCAAATCTGGTAATCAAAAATTAAAATCTGGTCAAAATTCTTGAAAATACTGTAGCAATTTGATTTTTTTTTTTCAAATTTGTTTATCCGGCTGGGATTTTGAATCTCGTCCGCGGTCAAAATAAAAATTGTTAGACGAAATTTCCAAAATTTCAGTGGGATTTCTAACTATGTGTAGGTTGGAAGGAAGAAAAAAAGATGTGTGCCAGTATAACTGGGCCAGCTTTAGAGAGACGAACTTCCCCGTATTCTTTCCGGGTGAGTCTAGTGGGAATATCTGCATCGTGTTGTGTTGATACAGAACATTCAGTAAATGTGATATTTACAATTGGGGAAATATCCGGTGTAAACCTTTCTTATCGTATAAACTCGATGAAACTTATGTGTAGAAGTTTTTAAAAATTCTTAAAAAAATTATCATACATAGGGGATATGAGCTTCTGCAATTGTAAAATTTGAAGATCAAAATCAATTGCATTTGAAAGATATGAAAAGACAAATTCATCGTAAATTGTGATTTTTCACTGTTTAGCATTATTTATTTCGTTGTTTGTCTTTTTCATATCTTTCAAACACGAATGAGTTTGGTCTTCAAATTTTAGGATTGTAGAAGCTCACCTCCTCTACGTATGGTAATTGTTTGAGAATTTTTAAAAACTTTTATACATGATTTTTACGAAGTTTACACGATAAAGAGGGTTTACACTTATCGATGAATACCATATTTAACAAGGTTGTTAGAATCTCAATTCTAGTCATAGGATCCTACGACTCTTTGACCCTAGATAGAGACTAAATTTGATATAATCTTAATATTATTAGAATTCTACCAATAGTTTGTAGGAACGGAACCAAAATTTTCGTACGGTCCTACACGATTCCAGTGATTTATTAATAATAATTAAGAGCCGAGCCGAGCCTAGCTAGATTGATGAGTCACATGTCGCGTGTAACATCCCAAAATTTGGCATAATTAAGTTTTTATTTCTTATTTGTGCATTTATGATTTTCTGGAATTCATTTGGATTTTTCCGGATTTATTTGAATTAATTTGAAATCAAGTTTATTGCCTTTTATTCAAATCTATCTAAATCTGTGCAAAGTTAAAATAAAGTTTTGCCAAAAATATTTTATTGGAGTCCAGAATGTCTCAAAGTATTTTTGAGATTTTTCTTGGATTTTTCCCGGTTATTTTATTGCCAAAAATAAATAAAATGAATTTCGGTGATTAATTTAATTGGAAAAACCTTTTGAAAAACCTTTGAGCAGTAATGGGCTCGGCCCGCATCTTTGGCGTGGGTGGTTCGGAGAAGCGCGCCCGCTTGGCTCGCCGAAAATCGCGTCTCGCCGTTGGATCAAGATCGCGGGTGGGATCTTGTCGCACGGTTCGACTCGCGGATCATCGCCGTTGGAAATAAATCGCGGCGGTTAAGATTAGATCGAGGTCGTGTGATCGACCGTTGGTAGCGATCGGACGGCGTGTGGTTGTCGTCTCTGCGAAGGACTCGAGTCCGCAACGCGCGTTCGCCGCCGTTAGGATCTAGGGTTTCCGTTCTAGCGCGTTTGCCGAGGCTATAAATAGGGGCGGGGTAGGCCCCGAGGTTCATCCTTGTGCGCCGCGTCTTCTGGTCGGAAGGGTTTCGCGAGGATCGCCGTAAAGCGCAGAGGAGCTCGCCGAGTAGAGCCGCCGGTCGCCGCGTTTTTGCTCAAGTCTTGCGCCGATTCGTCGGTTTTCGGCGTTTTGGCTCAAGATCCGAACTCGTCGGAGTGTGCGCGCCGATCGCGCCACTTCTTCACGTCAGAACATGCCGAACGCCGTCGCTGTGGTTTCTTCCTCATCTCCGGTGGTTTTCTTCGCCGTCGCCGCCATTAGTCTCGGGTGAGTTTTGACCGTCGGATCCGAGCGAACGGGAAGATTGAACGCGTCCACGGTGTCTGTCGCCGCTCGATCGGATTGGACCGTAGATGCGTGCGCGTGTCGCGCATCGGGCGGGCGGCGCCGCAACTAATCGGATCGACGCGCGCGCTGCGGGTATCAAGGCGCCGCGCGCCGGTTCACGATGGACGTGAGGAGGTTCGTGGACCGGTCCATACGCCCGAGACGCGTGTCAAGCTCTGATTGGCTGGCGCCAGGGCTGACGTCAGCAGGATGTCACGCTTGCGCAATAATTCGGTTTTCGGATTAAAAATAAATCTGTTAATTTCGAATTTCTGATTTTTGCAATTTCAGTATTTAATTCAAACTTCAAAAGGCTATATCTTTTGCATCGTAACTCGGATTTGAGTGATTCAAATTTCTAAAAATTTATAAGATTGAGGTCTATTTAATGATGAATTTTAATTGATTTTTGGAGTTCATTTGCTCTCTGTTTTGGTATTTATTTGCTTTTCTTCTTCGGTACGCGTAGACGTTGAATTGTGCGACGCTTCGGAGGAAGATCCAACAACTCAAGAGCAAGTTCCAGAACCAGATCAGGACCTATTCCAAGGCAAGGTGTGCTTGATCATGTTGAACCCATGTTTATAAAATTACTATATTTGTTTTACCCTATTGCATATATTTCAAATATACAATTGTTTCAAATTAGATTGGGCGTAGCTAATATACCAGATTGATCTATACCCTACCTTGTCATTGTATGCCATGATCCATTGTCACCCTAGATTGGTTTAATATAGTTGATTAGTAATTATGATCAACATTGGAGGATTAGTTCGTATTAGTTGCTTAGCCTTGCCACATCATCACATGTGTCAGAATCATTGATAATTAATCTTGATTAATGGAATATGGAACAATATTATGAACTTGTGTGTCATGTGGGATCACACGATGAGATTGAGTTGTTGTGGCGAGTCATGTCACGCAACGATGTTGAATTGTCGATGGCACGTGGTGCTTGGTAATCAACGGGGTGATAATAACTTAGATTGGGGCAAGTGACAAGGGGCGAGGATGCCAAGGTGGGCCCGATGGGCAGAGGGTATGTGGATGTCTTGCCTTGATCACACTAAGGACTTAACCTTACAAGCCTTTGACCTGAGTCTATCGTGCAACCACATGTCTGGTATGGGCCAGCCTAGCTGAGTAATTTGCAATGTCTTAATTTTGGTACTATCGTGGTCGGTGTGAGTTCCCGAGTTATGGAGTAACTCACATGGCGCAAGAAGGGGGCTCTGGATGTGGTAACCAGTCCCACCAGTGTTGAAACCTTAGCGGGTAGTATCGGGTTAAGCGAGCATTGTAAAGGCTTTGTTATAATCACTCGCCTTGGTGGTGTTTGGTTGTATCACGTGGGTAAAGTGCATAACCTCCGCAGAGTGTAAAACTATTCGGATAGCCGTGTGCTCATGTATTGAGCAATGCTCGGGAATTACGATTAAGGGTTAGCTTAATTAATTGGACAACATGGTTGGGATGGCGGGATGCCATATGAAAGATGGAATTTGACTTAGGATTGGAAACTTGGTTTACTTAAGAAATATTGATTTATTATCGTTATTTGTTTTACATTCTTTACAATCTATTTATTGTATTTGTTCATAAATGCTGTTTATTGCAAAATAGCCATGATAGCCTATCCATTGGAATAAGCCTTACATATAGATACATAGAATTGCATTCTGTGCACAACTTGTTGAGTGCTTTAAGTACTCACCCTTGCCAAATAACAATAATCAATAGTTGAAGAATCTACACCTGTGTTGGAAGATGAAGTCCAAGAGGACACGAGTCATTAGGGTCCGAGCCTTGTCGGTTGCCTGTGGTGAACTGATGAGCTATCTACGTTCCCTACTTTCCGCTGCTTAATTACTAGTTTATATTTTCAGTCTTGCCCTGCGTGGCTTAATAATGTAAGTTGGTTATAAGATCATATATTTAGCTATATCAATAAATGAACTATTATTCTATTATCGTTGTGTATGATGTGATATGTACCAATGTTAAGCTGTGTGCACTAGCGTTGATCCTGGGACTAGTGCGGTAAACACAGTGGGTTCGAATCAGTGGATTCGGGTCCTTACAGAGGTGGTATCAGAGCATACTGACTGTAGGTCTTGGCCCTAGATAGTATGGAGGTGTCTTGGGTGTGTCCAAAACTATTTTCTAAAGAAGAATTTAAATTTGACTAATAAAACACTCTCGACTCATCTCATTCTCTACTTCTCACCTTTGCTGAATTTACTCGTTTTACTTGCCGTTTCGGGTGGAGAACTTATTCAAAGTTCTTGTGGAGCAGATGCCAATCGTTCCGACCTTCGAGGAGTCAGCTGGCGGCTACGCCATGGAGTCGTGGAGAGTTCTTGAGCCGGGAGGCTTCTATCGTCCGCTTTACCGAGGAGGCGTTGGTCAATTAATGGTGTACACCGAGGATTTATTTGCAAGCTGATTATCTACGCTCGGGAGAACGAGGAAGCTAGCAGGCCAATCAACATCTCCGCCAGAAGATTCTTGTACGAGGCACTCAGAGTAGCAGAGCAGGAGCTTGAGGTGACTCGCGCTTCGCTTCAGCCATCGGGATGATCACTGAGCTGGGAGAGGCCCTAGAGGCGGTCAAGGATGAGTTGGAGCGCGTGACTCGAGGAGTTCAGGAGCCAATTGGAGAGTCCGAGGAGGATCCAGAGGAGCGAGAGTGAGAGCCAGAGGGGAGTGCAGACCCCGTGGTTGCGAGAGGACCCAGAGTAGGTCATCGTGATAGGTTCGCCCTATGCCACCACCCGCCGGTGTATGCGCCGGTCACCTCACCTGTGGTGGTCGGATGAGTGAGTGTCGACCTTTGAGCCGTGTTGAGACTCGAGTGTGGGTCGCGTCTTTAAGTTAGTCCTTACCTTTTAGTTGACGTTAAGGTTTCGTGTTTAGTTTGCTTCTTTGTAATCTTTGAGTGTGCAAGATGTGTTGCAAAGCTTGTAGGCTTAAATAAGCGACCATACCAAGAATAATAAAGAATTATTTCAGTTGGGTATAACCTATCTCTCCGCTTTAGAAATTCTTACTTCTTATCTATGCTACATCTACCTTTCCTAACCTAAGAGGCAATCATCAGATGGTGAATACTCGAGGGAACAGCGGTGCTTTCAGAAGTGGATCGCGCTGAATGACAACCCCAATGACGGAGGCAGCCCTCAACCACCGCCTGCTGATATGCGAGAACTGGGAGCGTTTTGCGTGCAGACTAAGCGATGCAGACTATGATGCAGCAGATGCAGCAGATGACCAACGCAGCAGCCAACAACAACAACCCTGTAGCTCAGAACAACCATGTTGGACCCAGACCTCACTCAAAGCTATCAGATTTTATGAGGACTAGGCCACCAACCTTCTCAGGAAATGTGAATCCTTTGGAAGCCGATGACTAACTTAGAACTATTGAAAAGAAGTTGCACATCACGCAATGTGAAGGCAATGAGAAGGTGCTCTACGCCTCTCATCAATTGGAAGGAACCGCCGCAGAATGGTGGGAGAATTACTGTGCCGCTCATGGAGCCCCACAAGAGATCACCTGGGAGGAGTTTACTAATGCTTTCCGCCAGTATCATGTCCCGAAGGGAATGATGGACCTTAAGAAGGAAGAGTTCAGGGCTTTGAAACAAGGAGGCCAACTAGTGGCCGAGTACCTAAACAAGTTTACTCAGCTAGCTCGCTATGCCCCTGAAGACGTGGCGACAGACAAAGCTAGGCAGTCTCGTTTCATGAAGGGACTGAATTCAGGATCGCAGTGGGACCGATCACCCACAATTTTCCGCATTTTCAGAGCTAGTGAATAAGGCTTTGATCCTAGAAGATAAGCACAAGGAGTTAGGTGAAACCGTAAGCGCTTGATGACTAATCGGTGGACGCCCAAACCATCTACGCTTGAGGATGTCACCACAACAATTTGCTAGATTCCAACCGCCACCGTGAACAAGACATCAACCCTCGCACTCGCCCCGCTAATCGAATTTTGAGACAAAGACACGGGGCAACAAAGCACCGTGAGGGAATCAAGATCGCCGTGAAAAGATGCTATACCGCAATGAGCCAGGCACTTTTCTAATAGGTGTCCACGTATGGGAGGCATCACGCCGGTTCGTTTAACTTGGGAACAACACTTGCCAAGGCACCAACCTCGTAAGGAAATTGTGTGCGTGTCAAGTCGAGCAACCCGCAATCAACAAAGGCGTGGAAGGATCAACCACATCACCGCAGATGGAGCTCGGGAGGCTGAGGACGTCTTGGGTAAGTTTCGATCAACTCAGACTCGCTACGCTTTGTTTGATTCGAGCTTCGATTCGCTCGCTTCTCAAAGTTTTGCAACCAAGAATGGATTTAAAGTGGTGAATCTTAAGTGTGTGCTCTTAGTCCAAGCCCGTGATCCGAGCTTAGATCTAGCCTTGGGTGTTTGGGAGCTAAGTTGCTTATGGATGGGATAGAATTTCTAGCTTAATCTTATCTTGATAGATGCGCAATCCTAGACGCCATCCTTGGAATGGATTGGCTATCTAAGCACAAGGCCGTTTTGGATTGTGGCGAAGGATCGTGACTTTGGAAGGCCCTAGTGGCAAGAAAGTAGAGTTTCAAGCGACCGCTGTTCGAGATGGGCAATTAATGGTAAACAGCGTGAAAGCCATCAAAGATGGAAGATGTGCCGAGAGTCGAATACCCGGATGTGTTTCGTAAGATTTGCCAGATTGCCACCGACCGTGATATCGAAGTTCGTGATCGAGTTAGCGCCGGGACAAAGACCGATATCAAAAGACCATATCGATGCCTACCGACGAGTTAGTGGAAATGAAGAAGCGATTGAGGAACCGCAAGAAAAAGGCTTCATTAGACCTAGTTCATCACCGTGGGAGCCCGGTTTTGTTTGTTCGTAAGAAGGACGGAAGTCTTAGGATGTGCATCGATTATCATGCACTGAATGAAGTAACGATCAAGAATAAGTATCCGTTGCCCAGGATCGACGACTTATTTGATCAGTTAAGAGGAGCTTGAGTTTTCTCCAAGATAGATCTTTGTTCGTGATATCATCGCTGAAGATCCGAGCGGAGGATGTGCCTAAGACGCGCTTTCTACGCGATATGGATATTATGAGTTTACAGTCATGTCATTTGGATTGACTAATGCCCCGGCATATTTCATGAACATGATGAATAAGGTTTTCATGGAATATTTGGATAAGTTTGTTGTAGTCTTCATAGACGATATCTTGGTTTACCCAAAGACAGAGGAAGAGCACGCAGAACATCTCAGAATGGTTTTAGAGAGGCTGCGAGAACATCAGCTGTATGCTAAGTTTAGCAAGTGTGAATTTTGGAAGGAGAAAGTTGAATTTCTGGGTCATGTAATGACTACTAAAGGAGTGGCAGTCGACCCAAGCAAAGTGGACGCAGTGTTGCATTGAGAGCAACCGAAGTCTGTTACCCAGATCCGTAGTTTTCTGGGAATGGCGGGATATTACCGTCGGTTCATAGAGGATTCTCAACGATTGCTAAACCCCTTACGCAGCTTGTTGAAGAAAGAGAAGAAGTTTGCATGGACGCCAGAGTGCGAAAAGTTTCATGGAATTAAAGAAGCGTTTAACAACAAATTTCGTATTAGTATTGCGGATGTGCGTAACGGATTTGATATTTATTGCGATGCTTCAAAGCAAGGCTTGGGATGCGTGTTAATGCAAGAAGGCAAGGTCGTGGCTTATGTGTCAAGACAATTAAGACCGCATGAAGTGAATTATCCAACGCACGATTTGGAGTTAGCTGCCGTAGTGCATGCTTTAAAGATATGGCGCCATTATCTCATAGGAAATAGATGTGAGATATATACTGCACCATAAGAGTTCAAATACATATTCACTCAAGCGGATCTGAATATGAGACAACGAAGGTGGCTAGAGCTAATTAAGGACTATAATGTGGGGATCCATTATCATCCCGGAAAGGCCAATGTGGTAGCAGATGCTCTGAGTCAAAAGAGCCATAGCGCAAATACGCTAACAATGGAGGATCAACGAGAATTATGCAAGGAATTTCGTAAACTAAGGTTGGAAGTCGTTCGCAAGGAATGGTAGTCGACCGAAGTAAAGCCAACGCTGGAAGATCAGTTAGAGAAGGCGTAAAGATGACGAAAAATTTCAAGATTAAGGCTAAAAGGAAGAAGGCCTAGCCATAGATTTCACTGGATGAGCAAGAAACCATGTTCTTCAAAGGCCGAATTTGTGTGCCGGATAAAAGGAACTAAAACAATTGATTCTTGAGGAGGCTCATGATTCTAAGTACTGATTCATCCAGAAGTGCCAAGATGTACCAGATTTAAAGGAGCGATTTTGGTGGCCTAACATGAAGCGTGAAGTAGCCGAGCATGTTGCTTTATGTGACGACGTCGAGGGTAAAGGCCATGCATCAAAGACTCGCCGGTTTGTTGCGACCATTGAAAATTCCGAATGGAAGTGGGAGGAAATCGAATGGATTTTATCACCGGTTTACCTAAAACTCGTAAAGGTTACGATTCCATTTGGGTAATTGTGGATCGCCTAACCAAGGTCGCTTATTTTATCCCAAAGAAAGACCACCTACTCGGGATCGCTTAGCGAGTTGTACATGTCAAGGATTGTATGCTTGCATGGAGTGCCCAAGAAGATCGTGGTTTGATGAGGTACCCAATTTACCTCAAGATTTTGGAATAAGTTGCACGAAGCAATGGGAACTCGCCTCAATTTTAGTACAAAGATATCACCCGCATGGATGGTCGATCGAAAGAGTAAATCGATTTTAGAGGATATGTTGAGAGCTTGTGCTCTAGCTTATGCTACATCTTGGGATAAAAGTTTGCCATATGCGAGTTCGCCATAATAATAGTTATCAAGCTAGCCTACGATGTCCTCGCTTGAGGCGTTGTATGGACGTGCTTGTCGACTCGCTGAATTGGAACTAAACAGAGAACGTTTGGTGTTTGGGCGGATATTCTCGAAAAGCCGAAATACAAGTTGCAATGATCGAGAAAGGTTGAAGATAGCACGTCAAGGCGAGAAAAGCTACGCAGATAACCGTCGCGAGAATTGAGTTTTGAACCGTAAGATCATGTGTATCTTAGAGTTACCCTCTTAAGGGCGTTAAAAGATTTCATGTTAAAGGAAGCTTGCGCCAAGATATGTTGGTCCGCTTAAGATTACGAGCCGTCGAGGAGAGGTAGCTTATCGCTTAGAGTTGCCTCATCCTTGGCGAGGAGTGCATGATGTATTCCATGTGTCGCAGCCTAAGAAGTGTCTCAGAGTGCCAACGAGCAAACCTCGTTGGATGCAATAGAGCTGCAAGAAGATTTGACTTACAAAGAGCAACCGGTCAGAATTTTGGATGTTATGGAACGCAAGACCAGAAACAAGTCTACTCGCTTTTGCAGAGTTCAGTGGAGCAATCATTCCGAAAGTGAAGCCACTTGGGAGCGAGAAGAAGATTTGAAGTCAGAATTTCCGAACGTATTCTCTAGTTAGCCCTGAATCTCGGGGTCGAGATTCTGTTAAGGGGGGGGGGGAGGTTTGTAACATCCCAAAATTTGGCTTAATTAAATTTTTATTTCTTATTTGTGCATTTATGATTTTCTGAAATTTATTTGGATTTTTCTGGATTTATTTGAATTAATTTGAAATCAAGTTTATTGCCTTTTATTCAAATCTATCTAAATCTATGCAAAGTTAAAATAAAGTTTTGCCAAAAATATTTTATTGGAGTCCAGAATGTCTCAAAGTGTTTTTTAGATTTTTCTTGGATTTTTCCCGATTATTTTATTGCCTAAAATAAATAAAATGAATTTCGGTGATTAATTTAATTGGAAAAACCTTTTGAAAAACCTTTGAGCAAGAATGGGCTCGGCCTGTATCTTGGCGCGGTGGTTCGAGAAGCGCTTGACCGCTTGGCCCGCCGGAAATCGCGTCTCGCTGCTGGATCAAGATCGCGCGTGGGATCTTGTCGTCGGTTCGGGCTCGGCGGATCATCGCCGTTGGAAAGAAATCGCGCGTTAAGATTAAATCGAGGCGCGTGTGATCCCGACCGCTGGTAGCAGATCGGATGGCGTGTGGTTGTCGTCTCGCTGAAGGACTCGAGTCCGCCACGCACGTTTCGCCGCCGTTAGAATCTAGGGTTTCCGTTCTAGCGCGCTTGCCGAGGCTATAAATAGCGTGGTAGGCCCCGAGGTTCATCCTTCAGCGCCGCGTCTTACGGTCGGAAGGGTTTCGCGAGGATCGCCGTAAAGCGCAGAGGAGCTCGCCGAGTAGAGCGCCGTCGCCGCGTTTTTGCTCAAGTCCGCCGCCGGTTCGTCGGTTTTCGCGCTTTGGCTCAAGATCTGAACTCGTCGGAGTGTGCGCGCCGATCGCGCCACTTTTTCACGTCAGAACATGCCGAACGCCGCCGCTGTGGTTTCTTCCTCATCTCCGGTGGTTTTCGCGTCGCCGCCATTAGTCTCGGGTGAGTTTTTGACCGTCGGATCGAGCGAACGGGGAAGATTGAACGCGCCACGGTGTCTGTCGCCGTTCGATCGGATTGGACCGTAGATGCGTGCCGCGTGTCGCGCATCGGCGGGGCGGCGCTGCAACCAATCGGATCAGACGCGTGACGCTGCGGGTATCAAGGCGCCGTGCGCCGGGTTCACGGTGGACCAGAGGAGGTTCTGTGGACCGGGTCCATACGCCCGAGACGCGTGTCAAGCTCTGATTGGCTGGCGCCAGGGCTGACGTCAGCAGGATGTCACGCTTGCGCAATAATTCGGTTTTCGGATTAAAAATAAATCTGTTAATTTCGAATTTCTGATTTTTGCAATTTCAGTATTTAATTCAAACTTCAAAAGGCTATATCTTTTGCATCGTAACTCGGATTTGAGTGATTCAAATTTCTAAAAATTTATAAGATTGAGATCTATTTAATGATGAATTTTAATTGATTTTTGGAGTTCATTTGCTCTCTGTTTTGGTATTTATTTGCTTTTCTTCTTGACGCTGAGACGCGTTGAATTGTGCGACGCTTCGGAGGAAGATCCAACAACTCAAGAGCAAGTTCCAGAACCAGATCAGGACCTATTCCAAGGCAAGGTGTGCTTGATCATGTTGAACCCATGTTTATAAAATTACTATATTTGTTTTACCCTATTGCATATATTTCAAATATACAATTGTTTCAAATTAGATTGGGCGTAGCTAATATACCAGATTGATCTATACCCTACCTTGTCATTGTATGCCATGATCCATTGTCACCCTAGATTGGTTTAATATAGTTGATTAGTAATTATGATCAACATTGGAGGATTAGTTCGTATTAGTTGCTTAGCCTTGCCACGTCATCACATGTGTCAGAATCATTGATAATTAATCTTGATTAATGGAATATGGAACAATATTATGAACTTGTGTGTCATGTGGGATCACACGATGAGATTGAGTTGTTGTGGCGAGTCATGTCACGCAACGATGTTGAATTGTCGATGGCACGTGGTGCTTGGTAATCAACGGGGTGATAATAACTTAGATTGGGGCAAGTGACAAGGGGCGAGGATGCCAAGGTGGGCCCGATGGGCAGAGGGTATGTGGATATCTTGCCTTGATCACACTAAGGACTTAACCTTACAAGCCTTTGACCTGAGTCTATCGTGCAACCACATGTCTGGTATGGGCCAGCCTAGCTGAGTAATTTGCAATGTCTTAATTTTGGTACTATCGTGGTCGGTGTGAGTTCCCGAGTTATGGAGTAACTCACATGGCGCAAGAGGGGGGCCCTGGATGTGGTAACCAGTCCCACCAGTGTTGAAACCTTAGCGGGTAGTATCGGGTTAAGCCAGAGCATTGTAAAGGCTTTGTTATAATCACTCGCCTTGGTGGTGTTTGGTTGTATCACGTGGGTAAAGTGCATAACCTCAGAGTGTAAAACTATTCGGATAGCCGTGCTTTCATGTATTGAGCAATGCTCGGGAATTACAGTTAAGGGTTAGCTTAATTAATTGGACAACATGGTTGGGATGGCGGGATGCCATATGAAAGATGGAATTTGACTTAGGATTGGAAACTTGGTTTACTTAAGAAATATTGAATTTATTACTGTTATTTGTTTTACATTCTTTACAATCTATTTATTGTATTTGTTCATAAATGCTGTTTATTGCAAAATAGCCATGATAGCCTATCCATTGGAATAAGCCTTACATATAGATACATAGAATTGCATTCTGTGCACAACTTGTTGAGTGCTTTAAGTACTCACCTTTGCCAAACAACAATAATCAATAGTTGAAGAATCTACACCTGTGTTGGAAGATAAGTCCAGGAGGACACGAGTCATTAGGGTCCGAGCCTTGTCGGTTGCCTATGGTGAACTGATGAGCTATCTACGTTTCCTACTTTCCGCTGCTTAATTACTAGTTTATATTTTCAGTCTTGCCCTGCGTGGCTTAATAATGTAAGTTGGTTATAAGATCATACATTTAGCTATATCAATAAATGAACTATTATTCTATTATCGTTGTGTATGATGTGATATGTACCAATGTTAAGCTGTGTGCACTAGCGTTGATCCTGGGACTAGTGCGGTAAACACAGTGGGTTCGAATCAGTGGATTCGGGTCCTTACACCGCGGGCCTTGCCTAAGTTCATGTGCAGTTTGACGCGGGCGCGCACGGTGCCGAGTGCAAGCGCAGGGGAGTGTGTCCATGTGTGGAGGGTGTGCAGGTGTGTGTATGCGTTTGTAACTGGATGGTTGTTCTTCTGTTGTAGTGAATACGAGAGCTTCTGAGTAATTTTTTTTAAAATTAATTAATTGTATATACCCATTTAATTGTAAAATTTCACCTTTTCATCTCTTTACATTTATTATAATTTGCATAACAAATGTTATTTCCCTTCTACATTTTTGCAAACAAAAGTTCTAAAAGGGTAGTTTTAAAAATGTAGTGACGTAGAAATACATGGCATATTTTGAAAAATGCTTTGGTAGAAACAGATAGGATCCTAGGATTCGTGATCTTGCCGAGGAAGCTCTGGTTGGAGTGAGGAACCTGACGCTCATAATGGTGATACTACATCGATCTAAAAATATAAGATATATTTTGACTTTGCACAAAGATTAAGATTATATTGAAATTGATAAAGGTACGAGAAAAAATGATTAAGATACCTCTACTTAATTGTTTTGGAAGATGAGAGATAATACTTTGTATGGCTGGTAATGAATAAATACATATATTGAAAAAGAATAAATAGGGATATAGAAGGAAAGATCTTATTAAATCTATATACAAATCTTATATTTATAGATAAGATTATTCAAAAAATAAGTTTTATAAACTCAGATGGAGGGATATTTACCAATTTTTTGTGAGAGGTGGTATTTACCAAGTTAGCGCGAAACAACACGACGATCCTGAATTCCGGCTTTGGCTACAAACGTACGGTCTCCATGCTTGACGTCACTGACTTGTTAAGGCCTCGCCCATTTTATTTCATGCCACGGCACGGCCGACCAGATGCCTCTGTGTGTTGTGTGTTAGTGTGTGTGATTCGATCCAGTTTAGAGGGCCGCCCTGCTTGCTACGACCTGGCATCGAGGCCCCGCTAACTTAGTAGTCCACTGTTCACAAAGAACCTTATTTTGGATATGGATACCGTTATGAAATACAACTCTACTGATGATTTCTATTATTATAAATTTATAAATATAGAACGCAAGCAAATAAGAAGGAAGCAACACAAAAGTAGCTCATCCAAAGTAAAGGTGCACGAGAGCACTAAAGACTAGGTTATTTTTTAGCACTAAATTCTTGTATAGGACGAAGATCCAAGGGTACTAAAGGTTCGAGAGAGTGGTGAGAGAACGACAATCCCTTGTGATATTCTAAAGATATGTTTAAAGAATTTACAGTCAACTATGTCAAATCATTTATCTCTCGTCGTGGTTGCTTCAATATTGTTACTTTGGTTTTCACTACGAGATTCATCTTCTTCGTTTATGAGATCGTGCATGCTCATGTCGTACCAAGGCCGGATTAATCTAATTTGTGAGGTCGGTAAAGCATCAGGTGGTATAAAATCAAGTTCGATATCGATGATGTGGAGTCAAATGGAGAAATTTGACGGTGGAGAAAATTTCAGCTTGCAGCAATGTGTAGTGAAGGTGTCCTTGTCCAGTAAAAATTAATTATTGCTTCTAAAGGAGACAAACCGGAAAGATTGTCTGAAGAAAACTGGAAGGTGATGGATCGAAAGGCTGTTAATACAATTAGTCTATGTCTCTCTGATGAAGTAAAGTACTCGGTGATCAAAGAGAGTTTGTCAAAGAAATTATAAATGACTCAAAAGAATTGTATATGACAAAGTTGCTGACAAAACGGTGAGTGCTAAAAAGACAATTGTATAGGTTGCGTATAGAGAAAGGTACAAACTTCGTTGACCATCTCAATATCTTCAGCAAGCTTATCACAAAGTTGACTAGTGTAGATGATAAAACTAAGGAGAAGGACAAGTTGTACTAGCATCATCTCTACCCCATCTTGGGAATAATTGGTGATAAATATTCTTGTCGGAAAAAGGACTATCAATTTCAACAAGGCAGATGTGTATCTGTTGGATATGAAGTCCTAGAAAAAGCCATCGAAATCTTTATCTTTGAGTGATTAAGCATTGGATGCAGTAGGTGTTGCAGTGAGAAGCAAAAAATCACAAGAAGAAGAAAGGCAAGAGTAATGGCACACGTGTATGCTATCTATGTGACAAGGAAATTCATATGATAAATGATTGTCTGAGTTTGAAGCAAATGATGGGTGTATGCTCAATGGCAGTAGTAAAAGATGATTCGGGCATACTTGTTGTCCATCAATTATGTATTTTTTCATGGATGAAATTATATTAAGGTTGTTGCTTCCATATACGTTCGGCGAGGGAGATGTTTCACGAAGAATCTCTAAGCCCGGCGTATGGAACTGTTCACTTGGCAGATTGCAAGAAGTGTGCACGAGGTTTTCAAAGGGAACAATGAGGTTTCAAGCATTAATGGGCGAGGTTTATGGCGGTGGCGAGGCATGAGGTTTTTGAAGGAGGCAGTTTGAGAACGCCAAAGAAGAGAGAGTGAAGGAGGGAGAGAGGAAGGGGCATGAATCTCAAAGTAAAATGGAGAGGGAGGATAGTGGGTGTATCTACATGTGAGTGTAGGATGTCCACACTCCACTATGCATAAATCAACTAATTCTGTGTAAAAAATTAGTCAAAATTATGAACCGTTGAATCACAATCCAATGATCTAGCCCTATCTCATGTTGCTATATGCACCATCGCTTGTTTCTACTAGCGACCCTACTCACGCGGTGCCTCCCCAAGGCCAGCGAGGATTATCGTAGCTCTATTGCCACCTCCTCCTCTTCAACCTCTCCACCCAGCCCTCCCTCCCCCATGTCTACCGCCGCCTCCTGGTCTCGCACTTCTGCTAAGAGGATGGTACAAACACTTTTCGCATGATCCGTTTCAAGTCTTGCCAAGTCTTCACAAATGACATTTTAGGGTGATATCTCCACCACCATAAGATATTCTTCGAACTCCACGGTGATACGTATTACTACATTAACTTTGGAAAGCTTCTAAATTGCAAACTTTACCTATTTAAAGTACTCCTCCAGATCGGTACTCACGTAGAAAGGAAAATAAAAAGATTCTAGTCCTATCATGCTTAGTTGTATGAAGACAACAAATATATTTGTGGTATATATGTGGAAATCACTCAATTGCATCCCTCGTTGCAAGAAAAGTTCTTACTGTTTCGAAGTGAATTGAGGTCAAAACTCACATTTGGTATTGGTAAACACAACAACGGTAATGATTAAGAGAATTCAAGAGCAATTCAATGCACAATAGTGGATAGTTGTGAAGTTTGAATGGTCAAGTGATTATCCTATGCAATATGAAATTCTAGATATTGTAAAGCTAGATAGCAATCCAAACTAGAAATCAATGCCTTGTTGCTGATTTCAAAATATAAGTGATGAACAAAGCAACTCAAAAGTAAACATGACGTAACTTGATGCAATCAAAAGAGTCAGATAAACAAAAGATATGTGGAAAATATCAATAGCTCGTATTGCACAAGTTTTAAAGATACGCTAGCTAATTGCTCAAGCGATGTACTAGGGCACAAGATTTCTCAAAATTACAAACTAGCACAATATGAACTTTAATGATAATTAGGGTATAGCTCACAAAAGATGTTTCCAATGCACTCACTTTTTTCTAATAATTTTTTGTGTTGTTTTCTTTTTTACTCGGGCAAAACAATGAATCACAATGAGCAATTACAACTGGGGCTAGAAAAAAAGCTCTTATGACTCAAATCGAAATTTCTTCGATTACAGTAGTTAATGAGTTTAAAATTGAAATTAGTCAATTTCGAGCGAAAAAATGTTAAAGAGGCTTGGCTCGATAATGGATCGTTAACTCGAATTTGAAATAACCACTTAAATGGCAAATAAAATGATTTTGTTGAATTATGTCAATCTGTAAAGAAGCTCGATAGACAACCCTAATTACAACCCTATTAGATTCAGCAAGTAACACAAGAAGGATTGTGCACAATGATGATATATGAGTAGCCCTAGAGCAATATCAAATACCTAGTCTCGTTAGGTTCAAAGTATTTGCAAAGGACGAATGATTCTCATAGGGCTTAAGTGAAGCATAGAATATATAATGCACAAATAAATATATAAGTAAAGCTCTACTTCATATTTTTACAAACAACATAAATGCTAGGATTTCCAACCTTTTTTGTTCTTTTATATATGGACGCAACACACACTGAAGTAAGGTACTGGAAACAAGACTCACAAACTTTGGATAGAACAAACACACACAAAAAACAACTCACGATCAATTGACACGGTACTGAAACTTGTCGGGCCGAAATCACCTAAAAGGAAGCTGAATTTGGACTTAACAGATAGATATCCCTCATTGTAAGCTTTCCAACAAATTGAAGAATGCCTAAGTCGGACTTCGGGCAAAAAAAAGTCACAACAGATTTATGAGCGAATGAAGCTCTAATACGAAGATGATATGGTGGGGGTGGGGAGGGGGCAATCTTCTTGACATAGGATAGAAGATAACATGCGCAATGAACTTGTAGCTCTTTAATTCTCCTAATTGCACGTGTGACGATAACTACACGAGACCATCAACTGGAGGATATCGATCTTACAATTCCTAGTAGGAAGTTAGGACGATCTTTGAAAGAAGAACGCCCAATTCCCCTCAAGAACTTGTCAGTGTCAAAGACTTGGAAGAACAAAAGGCAATCTATTTATGAAATAAACAAGGTCTAAGTTACATGAATGTGATACAATGGCTTATATAACCCTCCTAAAGCATCTCAAACAAACTTGGACACCAATACAAGCAAAAAGGAAGCACACACTTTACGACCGTTGGTTTGTTTCTGTTATGGCAGCATATACGTATAGAATCTGACATTGGCACCTCATCTATCACATGCAAATTTCCAATAAGGACTTACACGTCCAAAACAGACTAGGTTTGTGAAAGTTATAGACTTTTTAATGCGAGCCTTGCTGGATATGCCGAATCGAATCCGAATTGACTTCAAATCTTCGTATCTTTTGCTTTCTTTGTTTGGATGGCTTTCAAATCCATGTGAAACAAGAAAAGTGAACCTTCTCAACCTTTGGGAAGTCATGGTATAGTCGGATATCATCGACAAGTGCCTTACAATCTATGAACTCATTATGTTTGGCATCTCATGTGTGACATTTTGGATAGCTCGTGCAACATCTAAACAACTAGCCATAACTTTGTGTAGGAAGCTCCAAATGATGTGATGCTTGATCCGTTAGAAATTAGACTTGATAAACTTTCCAAATATATGCATTGTGCATGCTGATTCCTTCTGAGTCGCTGCAGATATCATCGTGAATTTCATGAACAGTACTACACCATCTTCGGTTCCTCTCATGCGCCCCTACCTCCCACGCCTCCCACAGCCTGCATGCTATGTTTGTGAGCATCAAAAGACACTGAGAAGCATCACATTCTTGATCTTCACATGAACCTTCTCCTTCAAACCTAACAACAAGCATTGACCCGCCATTACGTAGTATAAACTCTCGCTAAAATTGAAAGGAAATTCAATAAGAAGCATATTCACTTATTCGTTAAGTTTCTTCTGCTCTTTGTCTCTTTTAGTGTACACATGTTGTTCTGATGTATTTAATGGATCAAAAATATTATGTAGAACAACATTGATGTGGGTTGATCAGAACTTATCAGCTCTGGAAAATTTGTAAGTACGTTTCCAAGAGTAGCATTTGTAGAACAAACAAAAAAATTTGTAATTAGTACACAAAACTAGAAAAAAAGAATTATCGGGGTCATCGCAGTTCCTCTATCTAATTCAATTTCGTTAAAAACAACTTACAGTCATGTTGCAACAATTTTTCTTAGACTCTACAGCGTAACAGTACTACAACCCTTTTAAGCAACCACTGCAGTATTTCACATGAACTATATTAGTGCAAACAACGGTTCCCATTGCATCTCTATTCTAGTACACATACAAATTTCTTATCGTTATGGAGAACCACCTTTTGGTGGGCGGTGAAGTTTTGAGTGTAGGTTCGAATCCTGACATCCACCCTTATGTACACTTGAGTGCATCACAACAGAAACATTGTGGAGTTCCTTTTGTATTTCTAATCGTATGCTTAGAGGGGCCATATTGATGTGTTCGTGTGTGATAGTGCGTGCATATATAAGCGTCCTTTATAATTAAAAAGATTTTCTTATCATTATGTTATTTTAATCTCAATCGGCGCATGTTAGCATGTATAGGACGAAACTAGAGGCTATTAGAATCTTGCTTGCATGTTTGCCATCCAAGGGCTTCAAGCTTTATCAAATAGATATCAAGAGTGCATTCCTTAATAAGTATATTGAGGAAGAGGTGTATGTCAGGCAGCCTCCAGGATTCGAAAACCCCAAATACCCAAACCATGTCTTCAAGCTTTCCAAGGCTTTATATGGACTTAACCAGGCCCCTAGAGCTTGCTATGAGAGGCGTATGTCCTATATTCTCAGTCATGGTTTTAAGATGGGTATAATAGACAAGACTCTGTTCATCAGACCCCGGGCATGTCGGACGGTTGCCACGCAAAAATGTCACAATTTGCCCGAAGAAAGGTGACAAGCTCGAGTTCCTATTTAGGATCAAGGTCAGCGCCTACCTTGACCGTCTTGGAAGGCTCCGATGGGTCCAGGGGCACTGCCTTGATGCCTCCATCGGTCTTCTTATCCTTATTGCCATCGTCGACTGAGTCTTTGGCGGCACTGTTGGACGTAGAGGTCTTGTCGATGCCCTTGGACCTTTGGCGCTTAGCTCCCTCATTGTCGGCACTGGTTGCTGATTCGCAGAGATACTCGGCCATCTCCAAGCCCTTCCTGTCGCACCGAACCATAGCGTGCAGGTCCCCTTTGATTATAAGGACTCCTTTTGGCGCCGGCATCTTGACGGTCTGATACGCGTAGTGCACCATGGCCATGAACTTGGCTAGCATTGGGCGGCCTAGGATCATGTTGTAGGCGGTCTCAAAATCCGCCACGTCGAAGAGGATCTTTTCGGTGTGGAAATTATCTGGTGTGCTAAACATGACAGGCAACTCGATCTGGCCAAGGGGTATCGATGACGAACGTGGAGTTATGCCATGGAACGGCTCAGCTTCGGCTTTGATCTCTGTCCGGGGAATCCCCATGTTGTCCAGCATCTTCGTGAAGATGTGGTTTAACAAACTACCTCCCTTTCGACTACCTTATATTGCCTCTTGGACCCATACGTGGTAGATCCCCCGAAGATATGCGCTAGTTTGTGATCAGCCCCGTGGTATTCGGGTTCGTCGTCCTAGGGCTTCTCTTTGGCCTGCTCGACCCCGCGTTCGGCGAGGGAATCTTTGAGTTTCTTCTAGACCTTCTTGCTGATCACCTGACACTCGTCGAAGTTGTGTTTGTCCGCGTGATGGACTGGACAGATATTTGGCTCCCCCACGGCTTCGACCCATGTTGTCGCCAATGTTGCACGCCTTGCCCCTTTCGACCGCGGATACGGTGGAATCACCTTTGCACTTCTCCCCGCGGTTCTTATTCCTCTTCGCCCCTTGCTTGTACGACTCGGGCTTATCGTCGCCAGATTTGGGGTCGTCGATATGGTCTTGAGCCTCAGCACGTATGGCATATTTGTCTGCCAACTTGAAGAGCTCCTTAGTGATTCGGATCTTTCAAGTGGCAAGCTTTCTTTTTAACTCCCTATCCTTGACACCGCTCTCGAAGGACACTATGACTGCCTCATATAAGATGTTAGGGATCGAGTTGCGCTTGTTGCTGAAGCATCTGATGAAGCCACGCAACGACTCACCTGACTTTTGTATCACCTGATACAAGTCGCTGCGTGTTCTGGGGCGTTCATACATGCCTTGAAAGTTGGCGATGAGTTGGGCCCATAACTCCGCCCATGAGGATATCGAGTGAGTGGAAGGTTGAGCAACCACGACCTCGCCACACCATCAAGGGTGGTAAGCAGGTAATTGGCCATCACTTTCTCGTTTCCCCAGCAGCCCTCATGACTGTAGTGTAAATCTGCAGCCAATCGATGGGGTTGATTTTGCTCGAGTACTTCTCGACGGGGCTTGGCTTGAACTTATCCGGCCACCTGACTGCTCATAGCTCGGGGGTGAAGGCCTTGCATCCTTCATCGACATCCTCGAGGGTCACCTGCCGTGGACCTTGTCGAGAAGAGATCCTGCGCTGTACAAGCGAGCGGCCCCTCAAGGGCAGAGATTCGCCCCATCGGGCCCGACCCGCGGGAGATTGGCCACTCGAAGGTGGGGACTCATTTTTCCATCACTCGCAGTCTTCCTGGTTGCGTTCCTCCCTTCGATTGCGAAGGACGTCACGCAAATCTTGCCGATCGTGAGGAATACGGTCTCGAAGATCCTCGGGACACCCCCGATGGGGTTGGTGCAAACTGACCTGGAAGCGCGTTGGTTGGAGCTAGCCACCGCCGATCCTACTGCTCGATGGCGATGAGATGGTCCCGACCACTAACTCCGGGCGCCGTGTTGGCTGGGGCGTCCAAGCCTCGAGTTGGCTGCTCGAGGCGTCTGCGCTTGCACTGCATCGAGAAGCGTCTTCATCTGGTCAAACACTGCAGTCATCGGGTTGCTCGAATCCAGTGGCGGGCGGGATTTCAGCAGCATATGAGCGCACTGGACATTTGTCTCAGGGGTGCTGAAGATGTCGCTGTTGTGGCTCTAATGGGACGCTGCTCCTGGAGTGTGGTCGGGCCTGCCGTTGTGGTTGTGTTGTCGTGGGATTTGCTATCCCCGAGGATCCTGCGCCCGCGGGTGGGGCGTCGTTGGATTATCGAGATAAAGTTGCCTCGACAGATTGTCCACGATCCTGGCGATCACGTCGATGATCTGTGGTATTGGGAGCAACAGCGTTTGCAGGATCTTGAGGCATGCACGGGGGGATCTGGCATCCCTGAACTTCTACGGCGTCTGCCCTTGGGTTCCATTCTTGGGAACTACCAGCAGTAGCACCGTTGTTGGCTCCGGCCATGAACACACATCGATCTGTCGTGCTGCTTCTCTGGCTGTTGTGGTCGTCGCTTTCGCCTTCACTCTCCGTGTCGATAATGACGCCATATCTTTAAAGCATGCACTATGGCAGCTAACTCCAAATCATGCGTTGGGTAATTCACTTCATGCGGTCTTAATTGTCTCGACGCATAAGCAACGACTTTGCCTTCTTGCATTAACACGCATCCCAAGCCTTGCTTCGAAGCATCACAGTAAATATCAAATCCATTCTGCACGTCTGGCAATACTAACACGGGGGCTGTTGTTAAACGTTTATTCAATTCCATAAAACTTTGCTCGCACTCTGGCGTCCATGAAAACTTCTTTTCTTTCTTTAACAATTGCGCCAAAGGTTTAGCAATTGTTGAGAATCCTCTATGAACCGACGGTAATATCCCGCCATTCCCGAAAACTACGGATCGGGTAATGGACTTCGTTGCTCGATTGCAACACCGCGCCCACTTTGCTTGGGTCGATTGCAACTCCTTTAGTAGTCATTACATGACCCAAGAATTCAACTTTCTCCTTCCGTAATTCACATTTGTTTGAACTTAGCATACGGTGATGCTCTCTCACCTCTCTAAAACCATTACGAGATGTTCGCATGCTCTTCCTCTGCCTTTGAGTAAATCAAGATATAAATCTATGAAGACTACAACAAACTTATCCAAATATTCCATGAAAACCTTATTCATCATGTTCATGAAATATGGGGCATTAGTCAATCCAAATGACATGACCGTGAACTCATAATGTCCATATCGCGTAGAAAACGCGGTCTTAGGCACATCCTCCGCTCGGATCTTCAATCGATGGTATCTCGAACGAAGATCTATCTTGAGAAAACTCGGCTCCTCTTAATCGATCAAATAAGTCATCGATCCCGGGCAACGGATACTTATTCTTGATCGTTACTTCATTAAGTGCACGATAATCAATGCACATTCTAAGACTTCCATCCTTCTTGCGAACAAACAAAACGGGGCTCCCACGGTGATGAACTTGGTCTAATGAAACCTTTTCTTGCGTTCCTCAATCGCTTCTTCATTTCCACTAACTCGCTCGGTAGGCATCCGATATGGTCTCTTTGATATCGGTGCTGTCCCCGGTGCTAATTCAATCACGAACTCGATATCACGATCCGGTGGCAATCCCGCAAATCTTCCGAAACACATCCGGTATTCTCGCTCTTCGCACATCTTCCATGCCGATGGCTTTCACGCTGTTGACCACTAATCGCCCATCTCGAATCTGGTCGCTTGAAACTCTACTTTCTTGCCACTAGGGCCTTCCAAAGTCACGATCCTTCGCCACAATCCAAAACGACCTTATGCTTAGACACCAATCCATTCCAAGGATGACGTTTAGGATTGCGCATCTATCAAGATAAGATTCGCTAGGAATTCTATCCCATCCATAAGCAACTTAGCTCCCAAACACCCAAGGCTAGATCTAAGCTCGATCCGGGCTTGACTAAGAGCACACACTTAAGATTCACCACTTTAAATCCATTCTGGTTGCAAAACTTTGAGACACAAACGAATGCGAAGCTCCGAATCGAACAAAAGCAGAAAGGTGTAATCGAGTTGACCAGAACTTACCCAAGACGACGCCTCAGTAGCCTCCCGAGCTCCATCACGGTGATGTGGTTGATCCTTCCACGCACCGTTGATTGCGGGTTGCTCCACTTGACTCGCGCACGATTTCCTCCCGAGGCTAGTGCCTTGGCGGTGTCGCTCCCAAGTTGAAACGAATCGGCGTGATGCCTCCTTCGTGGACACCTATTAGAAAAGTGCCCCGCTCATTGCGGTATAGCATCTTTCACGGCAGATCACGATTCCTCCTCGTGCATTGTTGCCTGTCTTTGGTGTCCAAAATTTCGATTGGGTGGCGAGGTGCGGGGTTGATGCCTTGTTCCTACCGGTGGTTGGAACCTAGCAAATTGCCGTGGTGACATCCTCAAACGTAAATGGTTTGGACGCCCACCGATTGTTCATCAAGCGCTTACGGTTTTCACTCACTCTTTGCGCTTATCCTCTAGGATCAACGCCTTATTCACTAACTCTCGAAGTCCGGAAAGTTGTGGGTAATCAATCCCACCGCAGATCCGAATTCGGTCCCTTCATGAAACGAGATCGCTTAGCTTTGTCTCTCGCTACGCCTTCGGGGCATAGCGAGCTAATCGGGTAAATTTATTCGTATTCGCCACCGTTGGCCTCCTTGCTTCAAAGCTCAACTCCTCCTTCTTAAGGTCCATCATTCCTCCGGGACATGGTAATCGGGCGGAAAGCATTAGTAAACTCCTCCTGTGTTATCTCTGTGTGGCTCCATGAGCGACAAGAGTTCTCCCACCACTGCGGCGGTCCCTTCCAGCTTGATGAGAGGCGAAAGCACCTTCTCATTTCCTTCACACTTTGTGTGATGTGCGACTTTTCTCAATTGTCCTAAGCCGCCATCGGCTTCCAAAGGATTCACATTTCGAAAAAGTTGGTGGCCTAGTCCTCATAAAATCGATAGCTTTGACATAGGTCGAGGTCCACCATGATTGTTCCGAGCTACAGGATTGTTGTTGTTTGTCTTTGCGTTGGTCATCTCGCATCTGTTGCATCATTGTATCGCATCGGTTGAGTGCAGGTCGCGAGAAATGCTCCAGATTCTCGCATGACCACCGGCGGTGGTTGAGGGTCGCCTCCATCATTGGGATTGTCATTCGACGCAGCCCACTTCTCAAGCACCGTTGTTTCCTCGAGTATTCACCATCCGATGATTGCTTCTTAGGTTAGGAAAGGTAGATGTAGCATAGATAAGAAGTAAGAATTTCTAAAGCGGGAGATATGTTATACCTAAACCGAACAATTCTTTATTTAACTTGGTATGATCGCTATTTAAGCCTACAAGCTTTGCAACACATAACGCACACTCAAAGAATACAAAGAAGCAAACTAAACACGAAACCTTAACGCCAACTAAAAAGGTAAAGACTAACTTAAAGACGCGACTCACACTCGAGTCTCAACACGCTCCAAGGTCGACACTCACTCATCCACCACCACGGCCGAGGTCGACCCGCGCATACACCGTGGATGAGCTGCATCGGAGCGAACCTATCCCGTGACCTACTACTAGATCCTCTGCAACAACGGGTCTCGTGACCCCTCCGCTCCCACTCTCGCTCCTCCGATCCTCCTGACTCCTCGGTGGCTCCCGAACTCCCCGAGTCACGCGCCCGGCTCATCCTCAATCGCCTGTGGCCTCTCCCAGCTCGGTGATCATCCCGATGGTCAAGCACGGTCACTCAAGCTCTGCGCCGCCACTCTAAGTGCCTCGCATACGCCTCCAACTCCCGAGTAGTATCTCTCATATGGTCCTCCCGGGCAAGGGCGAACTCGCAAGGTGCGTCGCAGAGCACACTCGCTTCCTCGATCCGTCGCCTTCGCGACGCTTGAACGTCGGGTGAAGTCTAACACCGAGTCGTGAAGCTCGTCGGCGTAGTCGCGGCACACGGCCAAGAGCAAGGCGAGCGACCTCTGGATTGCAACCTCGCACGAGAATCTTCCGCGGAGATGTTGATTGGCTCGCTAGCTTCCTCGTTCTCCCGAGTGTAGATGATCAATTTGCAAATGAATCCTCGGTGTACACCGCTCATCGCCCACCGCCTCCTCGTAAAGCGGACGGTAGAAGCCTCTCGCCTCAAGAACTCTCCACAACTCCATGGCATGAGCCACCACCGATTCTCAAAGGTTGGAACGACGGCATTCGCTTCACAAGAACTTTGAATAAGTTCTCCACCAAACGGCAAGTAAAAGGGTAAATTTAGCAAAGGCGTAGAAGTAGAGAATGAGATGAGTCGAGAGTGTTTTATTAGTCAAGTTTAGATTTTCTTTTAGAAAATAGTTTGGACACACACAAGACACCTCCATACTATCTAGGCCAAGACCTACAACAAGATGCTCGATACCACCTCTGTAAGGACCCGAATCCACTTATTCGAACCCACCGTGTTTACCGCACTAGTCCTGTGATCAACGCTTAGTGCACACGACTTAACATTGGTACATATCACATCATACACAACGATAATAGAATAATAGTTCATTTATTGATATAGTTAAATGTATGATCTTATGACCAACTTACATTATTAAGCCACGCAGGCAAGACCGAGGATATAAACTAATAATTAAGCAAATGGAAAGTAGAAACGTAGATAGCTCATCAGTTCACCACAGCAACCAACAAAGCTCTGACCCTAATGACTCGTGTCTTCTTGAACTTCATCTTCCAACACAGTGTAGATTCTTCAAGCTGTTGATTATTGTTATTTGGCAAGGGTGAGTACTTAAAGCACTCAACAAGTTGTGCATGTAATGCGATTCTATTTATCTATATGTAAGGCTTATTCCAAAGGATAGGCTATCATGGCTATTTTGCAATAAGCAGCATTTATGCACAAATACAATAATAGATTGTAAAGAATGTAAAACGAATAGCAATAATAAATAAATTCAGTATTTCTCAAGCAAACCAAGTTTCCAATCCTAAATCAAGTTTCATCTTCCATATGGCATTCCGCCATCCCAACCATGTTGTCCAATTAATTAATCTAACCCTTAACTGTAATTCCCGAGCATTGCTCAATACCGCGAGCACGGCTATCCGAATAGTTTCACACTCTGCAGAGGTTATGCACTTTACCCACGTGATACAACCAAACACCACAAAGGCGAGAGATTATAACAAAGCCTTTACAATGCTCTATCTTAACCCGGTACTACCCGCTAAGGTTTCAACATCTGGGTCTCAGAAACCACATCCGTGGCCCCCTCTTGCGCCATGTGAATTACACTCGACCCGGGAACTCACACCGACCACGATAGTAACAACATTAAGACTTTGCAAATTACTCACTAGGCCGCCCATACTGCATATGTGGTTGCATGATTGACTCGTCAAAGGCTTGCAAGGTTAAGTCCTTAATGTGATCAAGGCAAGACTTCCACATACCATCGCCCATCGGGCCCACCTTGGCCTCCTCGCCTTGCCACTTGCCCCAATCTAAGTGATTATCACCCGCTTGATTACAAGCACCACGTGCCATCAACAATTCAACATCGCTATGCGTGACATGACTCGCCACAACAACTCAATCTCATCGTGATCCCACATGACACACAAGTTCATAATATCGCTCCATATTCCATTAATCAAGATTAATTTATCAATGATGATGACACATGTGATGACGTGGCATGGCTAAGCAACTAATACGGTCTAAACCTCCAATGTTGATTATAGTCATTAATCAACTATATTAAACCAATCTAGGTGACAATGGATCATGGCATACAATGACAAGGTAGGGTATAGATCAATCTGTATTTTAGCTAAGCCCAAACTAATTTGAAACAGCTTGTATAATTGAATTATATGCAATAGTGTAAATCAAACATAGCAATTTTATAAACATGGGTTCAACATGATCAAAGCACAACTTGCCTTGGAATAGGTCCTGATCTTGATCTGAAGCTTGCTCTTGAGTTGCTTGATCTTCCTCCAAGCGCCGCACAATTCAACGCCTACGCTGCACTCAAAGAGAAAAGAAAATAAATGCCAAAACAGAGAGCAATTGAACTCCAAAATCAAATAAAATTCACCATTAAATAGATCTCAATTTTACAAATTTTTAGAAACTGGAATCACTCAAATCCGAGTTACGATGCAAAAGATATAGCCTTTTGAAGTTTGAAATAACATCAAATCGAAAATCGAAATTGAAATTAACAGATTTATTTTTATTCGAAAAAGCGATTTATGACGTCAGCGTGACGTCAGCGATGAACTGAGCTAATCGGGTGGCGACACGCCGCCGGCGTATGGATCGGGTCCATGACGCAGGCGCAAGTCTACGATGCACCCGGCCCACGCGCCGATCTCCGCGGCGCCACGCGGCATCATCCGTTGGCGCAACCCACGGTGCGATCCAGCCTTCCATCACCGATCCGACGGCTCACGCTTAGCGACGACGCGGCTTACCGACACGTATTCCACGCGGCAAGAATCGACGTGTTCGATCCCGCATCCAACGGCCGCAAATGCTTACGAGATTCGACGACGAGCTCGGCGGCGCTTCACCGAGACCGAGACGAAGACGAGCCCGACGGCGCTTTGGCGAACAAAAGGCGGCGAAGACACTGAACCGGCGCCTCCTCGCGGCGATCCTGATCTACCTCCACAATGGCGGAAGAACACCGGCCGCCACGAAACGAAGAAACGACGGCGGCGGTTGTCCACGGGTCCGACGAGTCGCGGCGAGCTCCACGCAGCGCTTTAGCACCAAAGCTAGGGAAAACGCGCGCGCGGCGCGGTGATCTCGGGGTTCGACGGTCCGCTTTTTAAGGGCCTTGAGTCCGCGGCGGGCACGAACGCCGGCCGCGTCGGAAATCGGCGCCGGATTCGACCGACACGGCGGCGCTCGCCGCCTATCGCGACCGGCCCACGTGGCCGCATCCGACGGCGCCACCCGCTAGGTTTCCACCCGACGCGACGCCTCGGCCGTCCGATCCTCGATCAACGGCCACGATCGAGCCTCTAGAATCGGGCCGAAGGCTATGCGCACGGCGGTCAAGACGAAAAAAGAATGGGCTTGGCCCAACACTGCTCAACTTCTTTTAAAAGGATTTTCTATTTAAAACAATTCCGTAAATTCATTTTATTTGTTTTAGGCAATAAAATAATCAGAAAATTCCAAGAAAAATCTCAAAATACTTTGAGACATTTCGACTCAAATAAAATATTTTTGCCAAAACTTTTACTTTAACTTTGCACAGGTTTAAATACTTTTGAATAAAAAGCAATAAACTTGCAATAACATTTAATTCAAATAAATCGAGAAAAATCCAAATAAATTCCAAAATCACAAATGCACTTTTAAGCAATAAAATAATATTTGGCAGATTTTGGGATGTTACAAACCTCCCCTTAATGTAATCTCACCCGAGATTCTGTGGCTAACTAGAGAATAGGTTCTGAATTCGACTTCAAATCTTCTTCTCGCCCTGTGGCTTCACTCTAATGATTGCTCCATCAACTCGCAAAGCTTAATAGTCTTGTTTTCGGTCTTGCGCCCATAACATCCAAAATTTCGATCGGTTGCTCTTTATAAGTCAAATCTTCTTGCACTCTATTGCATCCAACGGGTTTGTTCTGCTGGCACTCGAGACACTTCTTAAGTCGCGACACATGGAATACATCATGCACTCTCGCCAAGGATCGAGGCAATTTAATCGATAAGCTACCTCTCCTCGACGGCTCGTAATCTTGAACGGACCAACATATCTTGGTGCAAGCTTCCTTTAACGTGAAATCTTTAACGCCCTTAAGAGGGGTAACCCGAGATACACATGATCTTCTCGTTCAAAACTCAAATCTCGACGACGGTTGTCTCGCGTAGCTTTTCTGCCTTGGTGTGCTATCTTCAACCTCTCTCGATCATTGCGACTTGACTTTCGCTTCCTCGAGAATGTCCGCCCAAACACTAAACGCCTCCCGTTTCATTCCAATTCAACGGAGTACGACAAGCACGCCCATACAATGCCTCAATGGTGACATCTCGTAGGCTAGCTTGATAACTATTATTGTAATCAATTCTCGATATGGCAAACATTTATCCCATGACGTGGCATACGCTAAAGCACGTGCTCTCAACATATCCTCTAAAATCTGATTTACTCTTTTCACCACCATCCGTCGGGTGATATGTCAGATCAAATTCGACGAGTCCCCATTGCTTCATGCAACTTATTCCAAAATCTTGAGGTAAATTGAGTACCTGTTCGACACAATCTTCTTGGCACCTGCAAGCATACGATCCTTGACATGTACAACTCGCTAAACGATCTCCGAGTAAGTGGTCTTTATCGATGAAATGAGCGACCTTGGTTAGACGATCCACTATAACCCAAATGGAATCGTGAACCTTTACGAGTCTTAGGTAAACCGTGATAAAATCCATTCGATTTCTCCCACTTCCATTCCGGATTTTCAACTACCGCAACAAACCAATGGTCTTTGATGCATAGCCTTTACTCTCGACATACGTCGATAATGCAACATGCTCACCACTTCACGCTTCATATTCGCCACCGTAATCTCTTTCAAATCTTGGTACATCTTAGCGCTCTGGATGAATCGAGTACTTTGAATCATGAGCTTCTCAAGAATCAATTGTTTCAACTCCTTTTATCCCAGACACAAATTCGCCTTTGAAGAACATAATTCCTTGTTCGCCCAGAGTGAAATCTATGGCTAGGCCTTCTTCCTTTTAGCTTTGATTTTTGAAATTTTATCGTCGCCTTGTTGACCTTCTCTCGATCCGATCTTCCAATGTTGGCTTTACTTCTAGCGCAGCCTATCATTCCTGCGAACGACTTCCAATCTCAACTTCCAAATTCCTTGCATAATTCCTGCTGATCCTCAATTGACAAGGTATTGAACTATGGCTCTTTCGACTCGAGCATCCGCCACCACATTGGCTTTTCCAGGTGATAATGGATTCCACATTATAATCCTTAATTAGCTCCACCATCTTCGCTGCCTCATATTCAGTCACTTGAGTGAATATGTATTTCAGACTCTTATGGTCCGTATATATCTCACATCTATTTCCTATGAGATAATGACGCCATATCTTTAAAGCATGCACTACGCAGCCTAACTCCAAATCATGCGTTGGGTAATTCACTTCATGCGGTCTTAATTGTCTCGACGATAAGCAACGACTTTGCCTTCTTGCATTAACACGCATCCCAAGCCTTGCTTCAAGCATCACAAGAAATATCAAATCCATTCTCGCACGCCCGCAATACTAACACGGGGCCGTTGTTAAACGCTTATTCAATTCCATAAAACTTTGCTCGCACTCCGCGCCCATGAAAACTTCTTTTTTTCTTTAACAATTGCGCCAAAGGTTTAGCAATTGTTGAGAATCCTCTATGAACCGACGGTAATATCCCGCCATTCCCGTAAAACTACGGATCTGGTAATGACTTCGTTGCTCAAAGGCAACACCGCGCCCACTTTGCTTGGGTCGATCGCAACTCCTTTAGTAGTCATTACATGACCCAAGAATTCAACTTTCTCCTTCCGAATTCACATTTGCTGAACTTAGCATACGGTGATGCTCTCTCACCTCTCTAAAACCATTTCGAGATGTTCGCATGCTCTTCCTCCGCCTTTGAGTAAATCAAGATATCGCCTATGAAGACTACAACAAACTTATCCAAATATTCTATGAAAACCTTATTCATCATGTTCATGAAATATGTGGGGCATTAGTCAATCCAAATGACATGACCGTGAACTCATAATGTCCATATCGCGTAGAAAACGCGGTCTTAGGCACATCCTCCGCCGGATCTTCAATCGATGGTATCCTCGAACGAAGATCTATCTTGAGAAAACTCCAGCTCCTCTTAATCGATCAAATAAGTCATCGATCCCGGGCAACGGATACTTATTCTTGATCGTTACTTCATTAAGTGCACGATAATCAATGCACATTCTAAGACTTCCATCCTTCTTGCGAACAAACAAAACCGGCTCCTACGGTGATGAACTTGGTCTAATGAAACCTTTTTCTTGCAGCCTCAATCGCTTCTTCATTTCCACTAACTCGCTTGTAGGCATCCGATATGGTCTCTTTGATATCGGTGCTGCCCCCGGTGCTAATTCAATCACGAACTCGATATCACGATCCGTGGCAATCCCGCAAATCTTCCGAAACACATCCGGTATTCTCTGCCATCGCACATCTTCCATGCCGATGGCTTTCACGCTGTTGACCACTAATCGCCCATCTCGAATCTGCGGTCGCTTGAAACTCTACTTTCTTGCCACTAGGGCCTTCCAAAGTCACGATCCTTCTGGCCACAATCCAAAACGACCTTTATGCTTAGACAACCAATCCATTCCAAGGATGACGTCTAGGATTGCGATCTATCAAGATAAGATTCGCTAGGAATTTATCCCATCCATAAGCAACTTAGCTCCCAAACACCCAAGGCTAGATCTAAGCTCGATCCCGGGCTTGACTAAGAGCACACACTTAAGATTCACCACTTTAAATCCATTCTTGGTTGCAAAACTTTGAGACACAAACGAATGCAAGCTCCGTAATCGAACAAAATCAGAGCAGGTGTAATCGAGTTGACCAGAACTTACCCAAGACGACGCCCGTAGCCTCCCCGAGCTCCATCGGTGATGTGGTTGATCCTTCCACGACCGTTGATTGCGGGTTGCTCTAGCTTGACTCGGGCGCACGATTTCTCCCGAGGCTAGTGCCTTGGCGTGTGTCGCTCCCAAGTTGAAACGAATCGGCGTGATGCCTCCTTCTCGTGGACACCTATTAGAAAAGTGCCCCGCTCATTGCGTATAGCATCTTTTCACGGCAGATCACGATTCCCTCCCGTGCATTGTTGCCTGTCGGCCGTGTCCAAAATTCGACAAGGTGGCGAGGTGCAGGGTTGATGCCTTGTTCCCTACCGTGGTTGGAACCTAGCAAATTGCCGTGGTGACATCCTCAAACGTAAATGGTTTGGACGCCCACCCCGATTGTTCATCAAGCGCTTACGGTTTTCACTCAGCTCTTTGCGCTTATCCTCTAGGATCAACGCCTTATTCACTAACTCCCGAAGTCCGAAAGTTGTGGGTAATCAATCCCACTGCAGATCCGAATTCACCTTCATGAAACGAGATCGCTTAGCTTTGTCTGTCGCTACGCCTTCAGGGCATAGCGAGCTAATCGGGTAAATTTATTCGTATTCGCCACCGTTGGCCTCCTTGCTTCAAAGCTCAACTCCTCCTTCTTAAGGTCCATCATTCCTCCGGGACATGGTATCGCGAAAGCATTAGTAAACTCCTCCTGTGTTATCTCCGTGGGGCTCCATGAGCGACAAGAGTTCTCCCACCACTCTGGGCGGTCCTTCCAGGTTGATGAGAGGCGAAAGCACCTTCTCATTTCCTTCACACCGTGATGTGCTTTTTCTCAATTGTCCTAAGCCGCCATCGGCTTCCAAAGGATTCACATTTCGAAAAAGTTGGTGGCCTAGTCCTCATAAAACTGATAGCTTTGACATAGGTCGAGGTCCACCATGATTGTTCGAGCTACGTGATTGTTGTTGTTTGTCGCTGCGTTGGTCATCGCACGTGATCCGCTGCATCATTGTCCGTGATCGCTTGAGTCTGTCTGGCCGCGAGAAATGCTCCCAGATTCTCGCATGACCACCGGCGGTGGTTGAGGGTCGCTCCATCATTGGGATTGTCATTCGACGCAGCCCACTTCAAGCACCGTTGTTTCTCGAGTATTCACCATCCGATGATTGCTTCTTAGGTTAGGAAAGGTAGATGTAGCATAGATAAGAAGTAAGAATTTCTAAAGCGGGAGATATGTTATACCCAAACTGAACAATTCTTTATTTAACTTGGTATGATCGCTATTTAAGCCTACAAGCTTTGCAACACATAACGCACACTCAAGAATACAAAGAAGCAAACTAAACACTAAACCTTAACGCCAACTAAAAAGGTAAAGACTAACTTAAAGACGCGACTCACACTCGAGTCTCAACACGCCTCCAAGGTCGACACTCACTCATCCACCACCTGCCGAGGTCGACCGGCGATACACCGGTGGATGAGCTGCATCGGAGCGAACCTATCCCGTGACCTACTACTAGATCCTCTCGCAACAACGGGTGCAGACTCCTCCGCTCCCACTCGCTCCTCGATCCTCCTGACTCCTCTACCGCTCTCGAACTCCCCGAGTCACGCGCCCACCATCCTCAATCGCCTGTGGCCACTCCCACCTGATCATCCCGATGGTCAAGCACGGTCACCTCAAGCTCCTCGCCGCCACTCTAAGTGCCTCGCATACGCCTCCAACTCCCGAGTAGTATCTCTCATATGGTCCTCCCGGCAAGGGCGAACTCGCAAGGTGCGTCGCAGAGCACACTCGCCCCCTCGATCCGCCGCCTTCGCACGCTTGAACGCTTGGGTGAAGTCGAACATCGAGTCGTGAAGCTCGTCGGCGTAGTCGCGGCATACGCCAAGAGCAAGGCGAGCGACCTCTGGATTGCAACCTCGCACGAGAATCTTGGCGCGAGATGTTGATTGGCTCGCTAGCTTCCTCGTTCTCCCGAGCGTAGATGATCAATTTGCAATGAATCCTCGGTGTACACCGCTCACCGCCCACCGCCTCCTCGGTAAAGCGGACGGTAGAAGCCTCTCGTCTCAAGAACTCTCCACAACTCCATGGCGAGCCACCACCGATTCTCAAAGGTTGGAACGATCAAGATTCGCTTCACAAGAACTTTGAATAAGTTCTCCACCCAAACGGCAAGTAAAAGGGTAAATTTAGCAAAGGCGAGAAGTAGAGAATGAGATGAGTCGAGAGTGTTTTATTAGTCAAGTTTAGATTTTCTTTTAGAAAATAGTTTGGACACACACAAGACACCTCCATACTATCTAGGCCAAGACCTACAACAAGATGCTCGATACCACCTCTGTAAGGACCCGAATCCACTTATTCGAACCCATCGTGTTTACCGCACTAGTCCTGTGATCAACGCTAGTGCACACGACTTAACATTGGTACATATCACATCATACACAACGATAATAGAATAATAGTTCATTTATTGATATAGTTAAATGTATGATCTTATGACCAACTTACATTATTAAGCCACGCAGGCAAGACCGAGGATATAAACTAATAATTAGCAAATGGAAAGTAGAAACGTAGATAGCTCATCAGTTCACCACAGCAACCAACAAAGCTCGGACCCTAATGACTCGTGGTCTTCTTGAACTTCATCTTCCAACACAGTGTAGATTCTTCAACTGTTGATTATTGTTATTTGGCAAGGGTGAGTACTTAAAGCACTCAACAAGTTGTGCATGTAATGCGCTTCTATTTATCTATATGTAAGGCTTATTCCAAAGGATAGGCTATCATGGCTATTTTGCAATAAGCAAGATTTATGCACAAATACAATAATAGATTGTAAAGAATGTAAAACGAATAGCAATAATAAATAAATTCAAGATTTCAAGCAAACCAAGTTTCCAATCCTAAATCAAGTTTCATCTTCCATATGGCATTCCGCCATCCCAACCATGTTGTCCAATTAATTAATCTAACCCTTAATCAGAATTCCGAGCATTGCTCAATACCGCGAGCACGGCTATCCGAATAGTTTCACACTCGCAGAGGTTATGCACTTTACCCACGTGATACAACCAAACACCACAAAGGCGAGAGATTATAACAAAGCCTTTACAATGCTCTATCTTAACCCTGTACTACCCGCTAAGGTTTCAACATCATGGTCTCAGAAACCACATCCGTGGCCCCCTCTTGCGCCATGTGAATTACACTCGACCCGAACTCACACCACCACGATAGTAACAACATTAAGACTTTGCAAATTACTCACTAGGTCGCCCATACTGATATGTGGTTGCATGATTGACTCAGTCAAAGGCTTGCAAGGTTAAGTCCTTAATGTGATCAAGGCAAGACTTCCACATACCATCCGCCCATCGGCCCACCTTGGCCTCCTCGCCTTGCCACTTGCCCCAATCTAAGTGATTATCACCCGCTTGATTACTAGCACCACGTGCCATCAACAATTCAACATCGCTATGCGTGACATGACTCGCCACAACAACTCAATCTCATCGTGTGATCCCACATGACACACAAGTTCATAATATCGCTCCATATTCCATTAATCAAGATTAATTTATCAATGATGATGACACATGTGATGACGTGGCATGGCTAAGCAACTAATACGGTCTAAACCTCCAATGTTGATTATAGTCATTAATCAACTATATTAAACCAATCTAGGGTGACAATGGATCATGGCATACAATGACAAGGTAGGGTATAGATCAATCTGTATTTTAGCTAAGCCCAAACTAATTTGAAACAGCTTGTATAATTGAATTATATGCAATAGTGTAAATCAAACATAGCAATTTTATAAACATGGGTTCAACATGATCAAAGCACAACTTGCCTTGGAATAGGTCCTGATCTTGATCTGAAGCTTGCTCTTGAGTTGCTTGATCTTCCTCCAAGCGCCGCACAATTCAACGCCTACGCTGCATCAAAGAGAAAAGAAAATAAATGCCAAAACAGAGAGCAATTGAACTCCAAAATCAAATAAAATTCACCATTAAATAGATCTCAATTTTACAAATTTTTAGAAACTGGAATCACTCAAATCCGAGTTACGATGCAAAAGATATAGCCTTTGAAGTTTGAAATAACATCAAATCGTAAAATCGTAAATTGAAATTAACAGATTTATTTTTATTCAAAAGCGATTTATGACGTCGCGTGACGCGTCAGCGATGAATCGAGCTAATCGGGTGGCGACACGCCGCCGGCGTATGGATCGGGTCCATGACGCAGCGCAAGTCTACGATGCACCCGGCCCACGCTCGATCTCCGTGGCGCCACGCGCATCATCCGTTGGCGCAACCCACGGCGGCGATCCAGCCTTCCATCACCGATCCGACGGCCACGCTTAGCGACGACGTGGCTTACCGACACGTATTCCACGCGGCAAGAATCGACGTGTTCGATCCCGCATCCAACGGCCGCAAATGCTTACGAGATTCGACGACGAGCTCGGCGCGCGTTCACCGAGACCGAGACGAAGACGAGCCCGACGGCGTTGGCGAACAAAAGGCGGCGAAGACACTGAACCGGCGTCTCCTCGCGGCGATCCTGGATCTACCTCCACAATGGCGGAAGAACACCGGCCGCCACGAAACGAAGAAACGACGGCGGCGGTTGTCCACGGGTCCGGCGAGTCGCGGCGAAGCTCCACGCAGCGCTTTAGCACCAAAGCTAGGGAAAACGCGGCGCGAAGGCGGGTGATCCTCGGGTTCGACGGTCCGCTTTTAAGGGCCTTTGAGTCCGCGGCGGGCACGAACGCCGGCCGCGTCGAAATCGGCGCCGATTCGACCGACACGGCGGCGCTGTCGCCCATCGCGATCGCCCACGTGGCGCATCCGACGGCGCCACCCGCTAGGGTTTCCACCGACGCGACGCCTACCGTCCGATCCTCGATCAACGGCCACGATCGAGCCTCTAGAATCGGGCCGAAGGCTATGCGCGACGGTAGCAAGACGAAACAAAGAATGGGCTTGGCCCAACACTGCTCAACTTCTTTTAAAAGGATTTTCTATTTAAAACAATTCCAGAAATTTATTTTATTTGTTTTAGGCAATAAAATAATCAGGAAAATTCCAAGAAAAATCTCAAAAATACTTTGAGACATTCTGGACTCAAATAAAATATTTTTGCCAAAACTTTTACTTTAACTTTGCATAGGTTTAAATACTTTTGAATAAAAAGCAATAAACTTGCAATAACATTTAATTCAAATAAATCCAGAAAAATCCAAATAAATTCCAGAAAATCACAAATGCACTTTTAAGCAATAAAATAATATTTGGCAGATTTTTGGGATGTTACAGGGTTGGAGGTTGACGAAGCGTAGTTCGCTAGCTACTGGGTGCTTTTCGCCAAAGGTCTTCTCCTCTATAAGTCTTTCATCCTCTCTTGAGGATACCTGCCCCCGGCCTTATATAGTCTAGGTAGTCTTGCCCCAAATCGAGTCGTATTCGGTTTGGAGTATCGGATCGTAGCCGATGAGGAGTCCATCGTCGCATGATCTTCGCAGGATATCCAAACTTCCCTGGATACTAGGCGTACTCGAGTCAGTTTCCTCGTAACGGGAAAGCGATCAAGTCTTTCCTAGTGTAAAAATATCCCCTCCGTGTATATATTATCCCGTAGGATCGGACCCGTGATATCCGGAGTCTCTGTACGTCGTTAGGAAATATCCTTCGCGTATCTTGCATGTGCTCATACCCCATATTTAGATATTTGACAGGTACTACCGCTCCTGGTTGACTGGTAATACCGCTTCCGCTGAACAACCTCGAGAGACCCCTCTCTAAAAGAAAACTACCGCCATTGGAGGTCGGTAGTACTGTACCCCCAGTACTACTACTCCTAAGTGCCGGTAGTGCCGCCATTGTCTAACCAGAGAGAACACCTCCGTGTGAAAAGGCTACCGTACACATGCCCGGTAGCTCAGCAAGACTGGCACTACTGTCAACCCAGATAGGTAGTGTCGCCTGGGCAGCACTACCGCTCTTACAAGGCCGATAGTGTCGCCCACACAACCCTCAAATTACTTCAAATTCACAATTGAATTCAAAAACGAACTCAAACTTAAGCGCCATATACTCAAATATTATCAATAACTCATTACAAACATGAATAGACCTTCACATGATGTTTTAGATCTGATCCACTTGTTTGCCAAAAAAACTTCTTGTCTGAGAAGACGATGCCGGCACACTAGCTTCCTGAATATCCTTCATATATGCATCTATGCATGCACGGCAAGCTTTCTTCAGAGAAACTCCGCTGTTATTAATATGTATATATGATCCCTTAATGATTTAGATGTACGAGATCTTTGTGACTGTTCAGGAATGATTCTGCGATCGAGGTCGATCCGCGCCTTAATTTTGTCCCCTAACACATAAATTCTGACAGACACGTATAGGACATGCCTTTACCATCGAGCTTACTCACAATCTCACATCCATCGTAATCTCATACGGATGAACAGTACTAGCAGGCATAGCATAGCATGCAAAAAAAATGTTAGAGCCTTGTTATCTTTCAAGCGGAAATGCGTGTGCAGCGATGAAGCTGAGGCGATTACTTGCTTGTTCATGCTAGATAATTGACCGTGGCGTGCCACGTCGCGACTGTCACTCCACACACGAAAAAATTGAGAAAACGTGCGATTGTCGTTTCCTACGTGAGAAAATCGAGGAAACACATGAAACGTCTAAAAGGATACGAACATAATTGCGGTTTTTCGCATTGATTCGGCGGAAAAGGACCTGAACGGTTTTTTTCTTCTTCGAAAAAGAACCTAAACGGAACGCTAAAAAAAATTAAAAAAAGAACCTAAACGTAATATATATTTTTTTCCATGAAAAGGATATAACCGTGTTTTTTTTCCTGAAAAAGGATCAAAATGTAATTTTGATTTTCCGAAGAAGGACCCGAGCGCAAGGCTCAAAAACGCAAAAAGGATATAAGCGTAATATATTTTTCTTTCACAAAAGAAGGACCCAACCGTAACGTTTTTTTTCCGAAAAATGATCTAAACGTAATTTTTTTCACAAAAAAGATCCGAACGCAAATTTTTTTCTCCAACTCGGCTCGAGCCGTGAGCCGAGCTGGCTCACTCCCGGCTCAAACGAATGTGATGGCCGGAAGTCCACCAAATTTAGCATACGGATTATTCAAGCACATCCATGCATGTCCAGTTGTGCTCGTGGTCCACAGTAACAAAAACACTATCGATCGAGGAGGCGCCACGGACCCAGTAGGAAAAAAAACCGTGACGCGACACGGAACGACAAAGGAATAGAACGATAAATTAACAGCGGGTATGATTATTCTGAGGTTAATCTTGAACTAATAAATTTAAAGTCATATATCTAGATATGTGTCATCTTCTCCATCCATCTTCTCTTTCCTTTTTCCTACTCACTTCTCCCACACCCCTCCTTCCCTCTCTAACACAAAAAGGAAAAAAAATAGAACATTTAAACTTTAAAAAATTTAAATAGAAAGTCTCAACTTAAAATTTAAAACTAAAAAAAAATTCCAAATTAGGAAGTTTCAACTCGGAAAGTTTTAAATCGAAAAGTTTCAACTCGAAAAGTTTCAAAGTGAAAAAGTTTCAATTCGGAAAGTTTTCAACACGAAAAGTTTTAAATCAAAAAAATTTAAATTAGAAAGTTTCAAATTGAAAAGTTTCAACTCATAAAACTTCCGATTCGAAAAGTTCTGATTTAAAATTGAAGTCAAAAAAATTTCCACCAAAAAAATTCTAATCGAAAAAGTTTCAACTCGAAAAAAAATTTACACCGGAAAATTTCAAATTAGAAAGTTTGAACTAAAAAAATCAAATCAAAAAGTTTCGACTCAGAAAAAATTAAATTAAAAAACTTTCAGATTTGATTAAAAACATGGAGCAACTCCCCTTCTGCACCTTGCTAACGAGTAGACGAGCCCAGCCGTTGCTTCTTCAGTTGCTCCTCACGTGTTCTCACGGTAGCATACCTCAGTCGTCTACATGTCGTAACCAGAGGAAAGACGGAGCTAACTGCAGGAATTCGTTCCTGCGGATAAACTAGTGATACCGATTAACAGCGCGCCTGGTTTGGTTTGGTCTGTCCCTTGAGTACATACCGATCGGATGCGAAGCTGTTCGTGTTGGACCACAGGTTGCGGCCGGACGAGAAGGAACCCGAAGCAAATGGATGGAAATAAAAACAGATCAGATCGGGAAGACGAGACGACCGTGGCCGGCAGCGGCAGCGGCGTGCGGCGTGCGGCTGCGGCTTGCTCGTCTCCGGATCCGAGGCCGCCGCTAGCTTTGCGTTTGTGTTCGCGTTCGCGTTCGCGTTTGGGCCCAGAAAGCCGGTGTCGTCTCGCGTGCTTTGATGGATCGATGGACGCTTATCTTTTGCTCTTTCACCTTTTGTCTCCCTCTCCATCTCCCATGATCCCATCTCGGCCGCTTTGGATCCACGCATGTTGCTTAGCTGTTTGTTTCTCGATCTCTAGCTCATTTTTGCCGCACTCTCCTCTCTCTCTCCTGCTTGATGACAATGTGAGCTTGAGTATGTACTGTATGTGTCTTTTGACTGCACGTGTACTTACTCCGTCATGTCACAAATAGTTGCTATGGATACATGTATAGTCAAATTTTCGAAATTTTGACTGTCAATATATTTTTAGATATAAGAAAATAATATGTAGATTTATCTCAAAAAGTACTATCATAATATTATAATTTATTAGGTTTTATAAATATATTATAATAAAAATTAGTGGTAAAAGTTGTGTTTTACAAACCATATCGATATCCAAAATAAAAATTATTTGTGATTGGAGAGAGCAGCACATGACGTTTTTATATACTCTAGCTAATTTACGGTCAGTCTTATCGACTGTTGCACACTTGCATACGCCCTCTAGGTGAGCGCTCCACGAAGAGCAACAACGCTTTCTCATTCTCATCCACTTCCAGCATTTGGAAAGTCCTGACAAGTTCACGTATGCATGTTGGGATCATTATTATTCGGATTTTCTATGGCATTACTATTGTTGACGTCTTCAAAACCCTTTCCTTCCCTATCTTAACAAAAAAAAATCAACTCAATCTAAAATGAATCAAAACTTAGTTAAAAAAATCAACTCGCTTCTGAGAAAAAAATCATCTCGAGAAATTTCAACTTAGAAAAGTCTAACCCGGGAAATTTCAACTTAAAAATTTTTAATTTGCAAAATTTCAACCTGAGAACATTCAACTAAAAAAATTCAATTCGCCCAAAATTCATCTGGTCATGCGGCTTGTGCCCCAAGCCCCCAACCGGCCATATAGCTCCAAGCCTCCAATCAATAGCAAATCAAGTCGTGCCAAGCTCACATGTCAAGAAAAATTCTCAAATTAGAAAGTTTCAACTTGAAAATTTTCAAATCATAAAATTGAAACTCAAAAAATTTTAAATGGGTAAATTTGAAATTAAAAAGTTTCAAATCACAAAATTTTAAATAAAAAAGTTTGAACTCCGAAAACTTTTAGTTTAGAAAGTTTCGATTCAAAAAAATTTTGGTTCGAGAAGTTTCGATTTAAAATTCAACTCAAAATTTTCAAACCAAAAAATTTTAAATTGAAAATTTTCAAACCGGAAAGTATCAACTAAAAAAATTCAAATCGAAAAGTTTTAACTCTGAAAACTTTCTGCTCAAACAGTTTTGTTCAACAAATTATTGGTTTGAAATTTTTTTAAAAAAACATTCGAAAGTGGTTAAAAAATATGCTTGTTTTCAAACACTTGGAGAAAATTTTGAAACGTAAAAACTGTTTTGAGTTTTAGAGGGAGAGAATCGAGGAGGAAAGGGATGACGCCACATGAGAGTCCTTGAAGGGGAAAGGATAGGGAGGGGAAGAAAAGAGGTGCGGTCAGTTCACAAGCCTCTGAAGACAAAGAAAAGCAAGAGAAAAAAAGAAGATACTGTCACATATCACGGAAAAAGAGCTTTTGAGATTTAAGAAAAGTTGAGAGAAAAAAAAATGTGCCGCCACTTACAGGAAAGGACGCCCTCAGATTCCCGCTAGCAAGCGCCCGTATTATGTTCGAGGCCCGGTGAGTTAATAAGGCTTCTCCGTGTGCTACAGCATTGATGGGCTCACGCATGATGACATGTTCACTTCACGGCTCTAGCTGGTGCGGATCGAGTACTACAGTTCTCATTATCCCAGCGGCCAAAAAAAGGGCATAAAAGCGTTCACACAGGCAGCGTTTGTGCAGGTCGGTCGATCGGTGCATGGACAACAATCATGTGACGCTAGCTACTACACCACCGTGTGTGTATAGAGTATTGTCCGGGATCGGTAGCCTCGTCACGTGTAAGCATCTTCCGGGTCTCGTGACAGCTTTTCACGAGCTTGAGGGCTTGTTTCCGACCTAGAAGGGGCACTCCCCTAGCCCGGACTCGGGTCCAGCGAGCTCAGGCTCGAGCGCAAGGACAAGGGCCCGGCTCGACCTTGACGCCATGACCTCTACATCTCCCGGGGTAAACGGCGTTTGTAATAATTTGTCCATCTCGTGTAAGACCTCTCCTCTGCGTGGGAATCAGCGCCGAACCTGCCCCTGCGCGGGAACTAGGGCCAAACAACTCCCGTCAACTCCCAATGACTACCGTCATCTCTCAGCGACTCTTGTCGACTCACCGCGGTCACCGGACGTCAGCTTCGCGACCAGGTGACGAAGCTCTCAAAGGGCTATAAAAGACAAGGGATCACCCCGACCTAGGGGTGGTGGCCCCCCGAAAAAAATGACACCTCTAGCCAGAATACTTAGACCTCGGGAAGAGACGCTCCCGCTTGTATTCTTCCACCGAGCTTCATATACATCTTTCGCCTTAGGGCAAGACTAGAGTAGAGTTGTTACCCTAACTCGGGGGTTCGATCCAGTATAAACCTCGTGTTCATCGCTTCTTCCCCGACATACATCCCGCGACGCACGCCATTCTTGAACGAGCACAACCTCGGGTCTCGTCCTCACACAATCTACTCACATCCCCCTTTGCGGTCGGCGGTTCCGATCGTCGACAAGTAAAATTACCTAGGGCACCATAGTGCCTGGGCACCATGATCTAAAAAGGATATTTTTCACTATGTATTTTCATGCGATTTTTTTTGAAATTTTTAGGATGCTGAGTTTAACTAGTTTACTAACTAGTTCAAACAAGTTTGAACTGAAATTTAAACTAGAGTTTCACTTTTTTATGATAGTTTGGTTGTAGGTATGTGCTGATTTTATATATAAATCAGCAAAGCATGTGATCTAAACTCGTTCAAAATCTTTGAATTTGAGCTTATTTTTTCAAAGGTATGCATTTCATTTGAATTGTTATAGATGGGTATATACCCTAAAACTGAAAATTTTAAAAAATATACTTAAATATAGCTTGAATTTACACATTTGAAATCATGGTGCTCAAGCACCATAGTATCCCATTTCGGCTTCCCATATATATATACTTATATACATACACATGTATGTATGTTGCTATGTTTATTGGATCCCAAATTCCAGCTCACGTGCCAAGGAATTTGCTACCTATTCGCTTTGGAAGCCCATGCTGACATATGAGAAACCGATGGAATCAGCTCCTACTCTGTCACATACACTTTCTGACTTTCTCACACAGTAAAATTACGGGAAAAATCCATAAAAACCTCGATACGTCACTTGTTTTTTTATTTATCCAACATATATCCTTCATTTTCGCTTACACCCTGCCCCCTCCCAACAAAATTTATGTTAAGAGTACAATCCCCCCATGACACGCATGAACACTATTTTGTGAGTTTTAATTATCTTTTTGTGCTTGTTCTAGTGACTTTACAACTTATATAAGTTATTTCAAAACTTGTTTCAATAATACGAGTGATTCTGCATTCGTAATACATAATTTCAGTGTTGAGACATTACTTATGAAATCATGTATTACAAGCTTCAAAACCACTCAAATCATCAATATAAGTATTGAAATAATTGAAACGAGCATTGACATCATTGAAATATAATAAAAATTATGAGAAATAGTGCTAGCATGCATTCTAAAGGGTATTTGTACATCAACTTAACTTATGAGGGATAAAGTAAACTAAAAATGATATATGGGGGAAAATTGAAATAAATAGCTGCTTACAGAGGTGTTTATGACTTTTCCGTAAAATGAACCACCTTTTGTTATGGCTAAGCTAGAGATTTTATTGCCAGACAGATTGCTAGCTCCATGAAAGATTCAAAGTTCCTAGGGATTATTAATGCTTAATTAAAAGGAACCGCGCACACTCCAGAATGCATTATTGCCTGAGTTTTTATCCAAGTATCCTATGCATGCGAAAAGGCTGCAAATTGCAATCATATTCACACCCCATGGAGGGAAAGAAAACAGGAAGGGACAGCCGGCCGGCGACGCAAATTTTGATCCAAACCGGTGGCTTTGTTGAAGTCGAGGAAGATGATGATAGATATATCATGTCGGCAAACACAACCTAGATGGGATGGTATCCAAAGCTTAGACTATGTCCAGCGATTTCCCTTTATTTTCTTCTCTTCCCTCATTCCCTTCCCTATATTTATTCCCTTTATTCCTATCATCTCCAGCAGCATCCCTTCGAAGGGATTTATATAGAGATTGGAGAGAGAATCTCTTATTGAAAAGATCCTCTCTCCAAATCCCTTCCAAAGAGAACCGCGAAGGGAATTCGTTGGAGCGCTTGGGATCTGTCTGCGAAGAGATTTGGAGGCTGAAGGGAACTCGCTGGAGATAGTCTTAGTTTCTTTTGATGAAGATACAGTAAATCTCGCTCCTTGAGAATACTCCTAGTAGCATCTGTAACATTCTGTGTACATAGCCACTTTAGGGTATAGCCAAAAGGGCTAGGAAGGTGGCCCCACTTTGAATTTAGATAATTTGGGCAATATTATTGAAATGATCACTTTTTTTCAGTCCGTGTATTTTTTTTTAAAAAAAATCTAGCCTATTTCTAGATATAATTGCAAAAATAGCCACAACAAAAACGTCGGAATGTGACACGTGTCATCTTTCACACTCCCCTATCGCGGAAAGAGCTATCGCTCTCCCCTACCGCGGTAGGGGAGCACGGAAGGTAACATGTGCCATCTTCCATCTCTTCCGCTATCGAGGATAGGGTTATTTTTCAATTGCATTTGGAAGGAAATCAAAGTTACATGGTGCTATTTCAATATTGTTTTGTGCCATAGCAAGGATCACCGTTCCTTCTACGAATTGAATGGTACTTAAATAAGATGGTAACTTGCTCATTTTCTTACTTAAAGATTATATATGAGTCATATATTTTCAACAATAGAATTATATTGCCTATCTATTGCTGACGCACCATATTCACCTGTTTTCACCCCTAGAATCTCCCGGAAAAGACACCATATTCACTTGTTTTCACCATTAGAATCTCCTGAAAAAGACAAGGTATAACGGTATCTATATAAATCTCTATTCTCAGGGATGTACGGCGTGCGGGCCCACTGCGCATCTAGTTTAGTATATGTCTAGTCCTTTACACTCAAAACTGTACAAGTGTCGCATGTCAACTAGCCATGCATTTATGAGCTATAAAGTACAAAAAGGTGACCAATTGCCGGAAGTCATTTAGGGCACTCCTAATGCTCATATGTTAATAGTTTCTTCAACATGTCATGTAGGACTAATGGTTATGTGAAAAAAAGATTAAAGAAGATTAGGATATAAGCTATTTCTTCAATGAGAAACAGCTTGGGTATACAGACCAAAGAACGAAAATAAAAACATGTATTGGGGAGAGAAGGGTTGTATCCAATTATATTCTATGTCTTGTATGATATTTATTTGATATTCTCTATGTATTTATGTTAATGTCGAGGATCGATACCCTCGCCACGTGTAAGCATCCCCCGAATCTCGTGGCAGCTTCCCACGAGCTCGGGGGCTTGTCTCCGACATAGAGGGTGCTCTCCCTCAGCTCGGGCTCGGGTCCAACGAACTTAGGCTCGAGCGCAAGGACAAGGACCCGGCTCGACCTCAACGCCACTACCTCACACCTCCCGGGGTAAACGGCATTTGTCATAATTTTTCTATCTCGTGTAAGAACTCTCCCTTGCGTGCGAATCAGCGCCAAACCGGCCCCTGCGTGGGAACTAGGGTCAAACAACTCCCGTCAACTCCCAACGACTACCGTCATCTCTCAGCGACTCCTGTCGACTCACCACGATCACCTAACGTCAGCTTCGCAACCAGGTGGCGCAAGCTCCCAGAGGGCTATAAAAGGTAGGGGATCACCCCGACCTAGAAAAAGGTGGCCCCCGAAGAAAAACAACACCTCTAGCCGGAACACTTAGACCTCGAGAAGAGACGCTTCCGCTTGTATTCTCCCACCGAGCTTCATATACATCTTTCATCTCAGGGCAAGACTGGAGTAGAGTTGTTACCCTACCTTGAGGGCTCAAACCAGTATAAACCTCATGTTCATCGTTTCTTCCCTGATACGCATCCCGCGACGCGCGCCATTCCTGAACGAGCACGACCTCGGGCCCCGCCCTCACACGATCTACTCACATACCCCTCCGGGTCGTGTTTTCGATCGACGACGCTGGCGCCACCGCGGCGCCGGTTTCGCTGCTTGGAGTCCATTGCTTCGCCGCCAAGACCTTCTGGCCGACGACAACATGTCACGTTCGGTAAGCCTGGACTCAGATGCGGTTCCCGAGTGCCAAGGCTCCACCTCTTTGTTCTCACCTTCGCTGCCGCCGTGTGAGCGCCTAGCCTTCATGGCTGGCAGCCGCGAGGCGAGCGCGGGGACGAATGACGATGACCCAGAAACCCCGGAGGAGACGCGTCGGTTGGCCCGGGTCGCTATCAACCAGGCCATCATCGCCCTCCGACAGGAGGAAAGCGAAGAGCTCCGCACCTCGTCCGGGCACCACAGCCCTACTCGCCTGGACGATCCCAATAAGGAACGCTTACGAGCCATTGCCCGGGTCATGGCCGATCCTGCCCGGGCAAGGTCGGCTCTCTTTCGGCGATCCCTCGCTGAGGAGCATGGCAAGGCGGCCGACGAGGTCACACCCTCGCAGCAAGAGCGGCACTAACGCCCCAAGCCCCGCTCCCTGGAAAGCGACGGTGACTTATCGCACGGGCGCTGTCGCACTCGCCTGCCGATGCCGCGACCGTCCTGCCTCGCAGGGACCCGGATCTAGTACACGAGTGTGCCTGCTGTCAGAAGAGTGATACCGACGCTCGCTCGAGTAGCGGCGTGTCCGGAGTCCTTTCTCCGGACATCCTGCCCAGACGTCAAAGGGTTCGTGATCGCCCGCGTCACTGCCCTAATGACGCTCTTCCTAACCGTCAAGACCGAAAAGGGGTACGTCGTCGGCTCGAGTTTGATTACCCTACCGACCGTGACTCGACTCAAAGAAGAATGGAGCGCCGCCGGTATTTCGCTGACCTCCGTCGCGCGCCGCCACCGGCTCAAGCCCGCCACGATGGAGCGGTTCGACAGGACCAAGAATCTCGACGAGTTTCTCTCAATCTACTCCACCGTAATTCTGATGGCCGGCGGAAGTGAGGCCGTGATGGCCAACTATCTCCCTACCGTCCTAGACGGCACCGCATGCACCTGGCTCTTCAACCAGGCTCCTGGTGTTTTCCGGTCATGGCGCCAAAGCGGCGCCCGCTCAACTTTCGAGAGCGCACGAGCGCCGGACGAAAGAGACTCGATCGTGATCATCTAGGCAAGGGCGAACCTCTCACGACTTCGCGGCGCGGCTCACCGCACGAAATTGATCCCGAACGCCTCCGACGAGGCCGCCATCAAGGCCTTTGTTCTCAGATCCGGGACAGCGCCATCGAGGACTCGAGATCACCGCAACCTCGCCACAACAAGTCGTCTAGATGGTCAACGATACGCGACGACGCCGTCCGCTGGAAGCGTGATTACAACCAAGGCAAGCTCTACGCATCCTCGGCGAGGTCGAACCATCCGCACAAAGCGCAGAGAGACCGCAAATCCGCGGCGCCACCAGGCGTGGTCGCCGCGATGCATACGGACGAAGGTAATGGAGGTGCGAACCCGACCGCAATGAGCCTCGACCAACATACTACCACGGCCAGAAGCGCAACGCCAACCCCAACAGGCTGGCCGCGCCGCCACAAGCAGGACAGCTGTACGGCCGACCTCACGGGCGGCACCGACCCAGTCGACGAGGTCCGCCTGTGTACGACTCAAACAAGTTCTGCCCGTTCCATAAGGCATATGGCCACGACCTGCGGAACTGCAGGACATGGCAATACAAGCTGAACGCCTTCTACGACGGGCGTGGAGAGATGTCCACGCTTCCGAAGGAAGACGAGCTGGCTAATGGGGGCGATGTTGGCGAGGGCCTAGAAGGCCTCGACCTGGAATTCTAGCAGGGCAACCGCCACATCGACATGATCTTCGCGGTTCGCCCTGTACTGGCCACGCTACGAGCTTAAGGACGCCGCTGCATCGTACCAAGCTTTTGTCGAAGCCCGCCACCGCCTTGCAAATGGGCTGGTACTTTATCACCTTCTCCCAGGACGACGCTCCCCCGGGAATATCCAAGGACCTTAAGACCGCCTTGGTCGTGGCCCCGACCATGAGCAACACCGTGGTCAGGCAGGTCATGGTTGACAGAGGGAGCTCCCTCAACCTGCTATTCGCTAGCACACTGGACCGGATGCAGATTCCCTAGTCGAAGATCAAGAGCATAGCGGTCAACCGATCACCTTTGATGTGGTCGATGGGGATCTCCCCTACAAGGCCATCCTCGAGCGGCCGGCCTTAATCAAGTTCATGGCGGCAAACCACTACGACCACCGCTACATGAAGTTCCCGGGGCCCAATGGCGTCATAACCGTCTCATGGCGATCTAAGGTAGCGATCATCGCGAGGAGAAAGCCCCGATGATCATCGGGCGCAGTCGCTCTCACGGGTTCCGAGGTGACTCAAGAGCACCCACGGAAGTCGCGATCCAAACTCGCCGCCCACCAAAGCCGCGGCGACTCGAGGAGGGCAACCCAATAAGCGCGCCCACATCGCCACCCACCGATCAAAAATAGGAACACGAGCTCGCCATCTTCCTCCGCGCAATATGAGCGATTCGCTGGGAGCCGGGCAGACATGCCGAGTCCCGAGGAGGTGATCGAGCACAATTACAAACAAGGCTCGCCGCAGCCCGCGCGCCGTAAATCGCGTGCTTCTCTCCGAAAAGGTGATTTATAATCGTGGAGCATCTCGACAGCTCCTGAAGGCCAGCTTTATTCGCGAGATTGACTACTCCGAATGGCTGGGCAACCCGGTGATTGTACAGAAAAAAGGCGGAAAATAGAGGATGCGCGTCGACCACACGGGTTTGAATTCGGCATACCCGAAGGATAACTTCCCTCTTTCACGCATAGAAGTGGTTTTACTCCAAATGGCTGGGCAACCTCGAGGTCTACGTCTATGATATCATCGTCAAGAGCTCCTTCGAGGACGATCACGTTAGCGACCTCGGGGAGACCTTCGCCAACTTGAACAAACATGGGATCAAGCTCAACCCCGAGAAATGCGTCTTCGGCGCGACCTCAGGCAAGGTGCTCGGCTACATAATTGGGGCTCGAAGGTAGGCTCGAACCCAGAAAAGATCGAGGCGATCGAGAGGACGACCGCCCCAACATCGACGAAACAGGTCCAATACCTCACCGACCGTGTGGCCGCACTCAGCCGATTCATCTCGAGTCTCGGAGAGCACGGGCTGCCGTTCTTCAATACCCTGCACAAACATGGGGCTTCGAGTGGACCCCCGAAGCTCAGCGGTCCTTCGACGAGCTAAAGGCGTACCTCTCGACCCGTCCGCTACTCACGACCCCGCAATCGGGCGAGGTATCACGCTTTACCCGCGATCGCAACCGAGGCCGCTGGGCCGCCCCGTGGCCGAGCGAGATGGCCAAAGAACAACCGACGATTATGTCAACGAATACTTCATGGACCAAAGGAGCGCATTCTCGTGTCCGTGGTTACCTACGCCTTTTCATGGCATCGTGCAAGCTTTGGCATTACTTCCAGGCGCATGCGGTGGTCGTATAGAGCGGGTTCTCACTCGACGTAATCCTGAAGAACCCAGAAGTGGGTGGCCGTATTGCAAAGTGGGCCATGGAGCTGGCCGAGTTCGACATCCAGCGGCACGCCCCACCATCAAGTCTAAGGCGCTCGCCGACTTCGTGGTCGAGCAGACGACGTAGTCCGCCTTCGAACCCGAGACCGAGGAAGAGCGCCCCTGGACTATGTTCTTCGATGGGTCGAGGTCATTCAAGCGCTCGGGGGCTGGCATTCTCAATGTCACCCCCAAGGAGATCATCTGAAGTATGTGATTCGCTTCAGCTTTCCCGCGACCAACAACGTCTCAGAATACGAGGCTCTCCTGGCCGATCTTCGAGCATGCAAGTCGCTAGGTGTGCGCTGGTTGGTCGTGAAAGGAGACTCCCAGCTCGTCGTCAACTAGTACAACAAAGACTACCAGTACTCAGAGCCCTCAATGGCAAAGTACCTCGTCGAGGTATGCAAGATGGAGAGGTGGTTTCAGAACCTGGCGATCGGGTACGTACCCAGGAAGGACAACTTCGGTGCTGATCTTCTGTCCAAGCTTGGGTCGTCCAATGATGAGGTTCCACCGGACGTCATCCTTGAGAACTTGGCGGCACCATTCGTCACCGACCAGGAAGACTCGGTAGCCCTCCTCGAGAGTGCTCCCTCATGGATGGACCCGATCGTCAAGTTCCTCGACCTCGGCGAGCTCCCGCCTGATCCAGACGAGAGCAAGAGAGTAAAGCGCCGCTCGCGGCGCACCTGGGTGTTCCGCGGCGCGCCACCCCGAGGAAGGTAAGTACTTGCTCAATAACATCCATTCGCCTCTGTGGCGCCATTCTTCTTTCAGACTATGGTCGGGAAGCGCTCCGAATGGGTTTCTATTGGCCGACAAGACTCAGACGCCGCGACATCGTCCGCGCTTATCGAGCTCGCCAGCCCACGCCCTAAGACACACCAACCGCTTACGCCTGCATCATTCCTCGCCAGCCGTTTCGACTGGGCCTCGACATCCTCGCCCTTTCCTTGGGCGCGGGGAAAGAAGTTCTGCTCATTGCCATCGACACCTTCACAAAGTGGGTCGAGGCCGAGCCGCCTGGCTATCACGGCCAAGCGCAGAAGATTTTTCCGCCATTTGTGGTTACAAGGTATGGTGTCCTTGCGTGATCATCACCGACAACGGACGCAGCTTCACCAAATAATCGCTCCAAGAATATCATAATACATAGGAGCCAAGGTGTGCTATGCCTCGGTAAGTCATCCCCAGAGCAACGGAGCGGCCGAACGCACCAACGGACAAATCGTTTAGGGCGTTAAAAAGCGAGTCTTCGACGAGCTCAAGCGACGGGGTCGGACCTGGGTGGATGAGCTTCCCACCATTCTCTGGTCCATCCGCACCACACCCAGCCAAGCGACAAGGGCAACCCCCTTTCAGCTCGTCTTCAGTGCTGAGGCCGTCCTGCCTTCCGAGGTCACATTGGGCTCCGCTAGGGTTAGCTCGGTCGACCAGGTCAGCCTTGAGCAAGAACGGTCTTTTGACCTCGCCATCGCGGAAGAAGTAAGGTGCCATGCGCTACTACGGCGACGACGACACCGCAAGCGCTTGTGTATGCTCTTGATCAGACGACCTGTGGAGCTCCTTGTTGGGGATCTGGTCCTAAGATGGATCCAGGACCGATCCAACACCAACAAGCTATCCCCGCAGTGGGAGGGTCCCTACAGTGTCGTTTCGGCAGATCACACGGGTGCTTACCGGCTGGCGATGCCCGACGACAGAGAGCTCGCGAACTCGTGGAACATTGACTAGCTCCGAAAATTCTATGTCTGATGCTCTGTCTTTTTATTTTGTGATAAAATGGTTCTGCTTTATCATCTATGCTCGTGTTGTCCTTTATGTCTCTTTTGTATCTCGAGCAAACGTGGCTCCGGGTCGTGGTCCCAGGGTTCACCTCTGGAGGGTCGAGCCAGTAGTAAGTCGATTCCTATCACATGATGTCTTCCCTTCGCGGCAGGGCTCGTTCTAGCGACCACGTCCACGAGTTCACCGACCTCGAGATACTCGGGTTCGGTCTGGCCGCCCCTCACTCGGACAAGTGTCGCGGTCTCGAGGTACGCCTCCACGGGCCATGACCGCAGTAAGCCGGCTCTCGTCGTAGTAAGTCGACTATTACCCTGTAGCAGGACTTATACCCGAGACCGCCCTCGGTAAGCGCTTCGAGCCGGGGAGCCGACCTAGCGTTGATCTGCTATAAGAAGGTTTGTTTTATCGTCCGTGCTCACAATGCTCTTTTTGTTTCCTTGCATCCTGAAGGCTGCAACCTCGAGGTACCTAGGTCTTCGCTCACGCGCCACAGGAATCAAGCTCGGCATAAGTATTAACCCGCAATAAAAGTTCTTCTTCATTGCCTATATTGACACCTCTTTTGCATCTCAAGGGACGCGACGTCGGATCGCGGTCTCAAGGTCCACCTCCACGGGGTCGAATCAGCAGTAAGCCGACTCTCATCGCGGTAAACCAATTATTCCCCTGTAGCAGGGCTCAGGCCAGAGACTATGCTCGGTAAGCACCTCGCGCCTGAGGCCTGACCTTGTACTTTTTCGCAATAAAAGTTTTTCTTTATTGCTTACGCTTACGTCTCCTCGCACTTCGAGTAACGCGAACTCGAGGCGTGACCATAAGGACCACCTCTAGGGTCGAGCCGCTTGTGTCGATTCTTATCACGCTACGACTTCCAGAAAGCGTGGCTTGGACCAGAGGTCATGCCGAGAGCTCCTTGACCTCGAGATGTTTAGAAGCTTTCCTTCATTATCTGTATCTGTGTATGTTTCTCTGCACCCTTAGTGCCTTGGCCTTGGGTCACGGTCTCTAGGTTCGCCTCGGGGAGTCGAGGTTGCCGTAAGTCGATCTTTATTGTGGTAAGTCGACCATTCCCCCGCAGATAGCCAACCGCAGGCCGCCCTCGAGGGCGCTCGAGCCCGGCTGCCCCTGCTCTGAGGTCATGGTCTCTAAATTCGCCTCTGGGGAAACTTCGGCCGCAGTAAGTCGATCCTTATCGCAGTAAGCCGACTATTCCCCCGTAGCAGGATTCGAATTGGAGACCGCCCTTAGAGGGAGCCCCGAGCTTGAGTATTTTTGAGCTCGGCTGACTCGATCTGATGCCCAAAACTTGGCCTAAGCTTGAGTATTCCCGGGCTCGGACATCTTGACCTAACGCTACGGTTAAGGCTTGTCGTCGATCAAAGGCATGTCCAATGGCCTGACTCCGCCTTGAACCCCTTTTTCAAGTCGAGGACCTCCTGCGCCCCGGAACGGCGACAAGGACAAGGTGATAAAGGCAAAAGCCAGGTCTTCAGCTAAGATTTTCGGCTAAGTCCTAAAAGACGCGTTTAAATTTTGAGCACGAAAGAAATTTTATTTCTTCTAATCAAAGTTTACATAGCTAACATTTACAAGAGGGGCTGAGTTGTCCCCGCCCATTTTTCTATCTATTGACCTATCTACAGGTCGGCCATCTCGCGAGCAAGCTTCTCCTGCTCGAGAGCAGCGACTCTTGCCCTCAAGTCCAACGTCTCGGCTTCGGCATTAGTGACGCGACTCCGCTCCTCCTGAAGCTGGGCTAGAGCGCTCCTCCCCATCCGGGTCGCTCCCCTAGCTTCTCCTCGAGCTCGATCAGCTTCGCCTCGAGCTCGGCAGGGGCCCTCACAGGAGCAGTGGAAAGCTTCGCAACTTGTTTGTGGAGCGTCTTCACCTCCGTGCTCCTGATGATCTCCGCGGCTGCCGAGCGGCTGGCCTCGTGGGTCTTCTTGGCCTTTTCACGGACGTTCACAAGAGCCTCGGCTGACCACTTCTGCTCGGCCTCGACAGCCTTCGTGAGCTCGAAGGCGTGTTCCGCCTTCAGTTGCCGAACCTCCTCTTGCACGCGCGCCACGCTCTCCTCAAGGCTGAGGACGTAATCGTCACGATCTTTGACCAAGCCGCAGAGCACCCGAAACTGGTTGGCGTGGCTGCGCATGACCTCGAGCCCCTTTGCAACCAGGTCTAGGCCCTACAAAAAAATGGAAAGGGTCACAACGACCATAAAAAATAAAAGGGGGGAGAGAGATGGGCTCAAGCTCGACTGACCTGCTGGAGCCGGTTTTCGAGGCTCGCACGGCCGCCGCCAGGATCGGCGCCCCTGCGCCCCCGCCGACGGGTTCACGACGGCGGAGATCGACCGGCCGCCTGCTCGAGACAAGGGCAGACGGCAGAGCCGAGCCCATCGGAGAAGATAGAAGTCATAAAGGAAAGCTCCGGCGGCCAAGGCCTCCTCCCTTCCGGCCCCCGCAACGGCTCCTTCCGGGACAACGTTCGGCCCAGGGGGCCCCGGTCAAACTCCCCAGCCGCGCCGCCCTCCGCAGGTGTCGTGGTGGGTCGAGTTTGTTGTGGGCACGCCCGGGGGACCAAGAGGTAGTCCCCCGCACCCTCCTCCTCGTCCTCGGACTCGCCCTGGACAATAGTCAAAGTTACCGCTCGTCGGGTGCCCGAGGTCTATGACGAGGAAGGTCGCTAAGACTAGAAAAAAGGGAAGACCTACACTACGAGTCTAAAGCAAAAACGTGCACGTACCTGGGTGACGAGCCTCCGTCTCCTAGGAGGAGGGGGCATGGCCCGAAAGTCCCGCCCCCGCTGCGGCAGGGGAAGCATCTTCTCCCTGAGCACCCTGCGGTCGCAACGTCGAGCATGGACTCGGTAGCTCGGTGGTAGTCGCTGCCCGTTCTTGCTACAAGGAGATGAAGAGAAGGTCAGAAAAGAAGAAAAAATTGGAAACAGCTAAGACCGAGGTCGAGCATTCATGGGCTCGGTGAATTCGACTTACCATCGCACGGTCGCCCCACTCGACGTGGGACCTCTTAGCGGCGTGGCTCGGGGCGTCAGGGGCAGGCCTCTTGCCCACCTTCTTGCCCTTGCCCAAGACGGCAACGCAATGACGCCTCACCGCCTCTGGAGCTCCCGCCTCCCGCATGACCCAATGCGGTTAGAGCAAGCCTGAGCCCAAACTGAGCTCGAAAAAAAAGGCAAAAAGAAGTTACCTCATCGCCTCGCCTCAAGACGTTCTTGGGGATGGAGTCGCCGAGGGTATAGGCGTGAGCCACCTTCCCGAACACCTCCTGCATACGCGCCACCAACCAAGATTCCGCCTGGGCTGCAGGGAAGTGAAAATGGAGGGCGAGCCATCAGAAAGGAGTTCACCCGGGCTCGAGGAAGGTCAAGGTCGAAAAAAATTACCTTTGGTGCCTTCCCGAGCGGGTCGCCTCTCTCGACCAAGAACGGTGCACCTCTTCCGCAGTAGTCAACAACCACCGCTCGTCGGAAGGCCGCTGCCGCGACAGATGTGGATGGCGGCGAGGGCCTCCGGTCGGCCACGAGTCCCTGCCCGGTCTCGCGCTATCGCCAACGGCGCGCCATTGTACGCGAGCCCGCCTCCCTCGCCCTTCTTCAAGTAAAACCACTTCTCCGTCCACGGACCGAGGGAGTCCCGGGTCAGGACTTGAAGAAAAGTGCAAGGGAGCCCAGTCCGCAACCGAAAGTATAGGCACCCAACTACGGGGTCCTTCGAGGTGCGAAACAAGGAGTAAAAGCGAAAAAAGAGGGAGGGGGTGGGAAGGATCCCCAGAAACCCCTCGCAAAGATGGAAAAAGATAGAAAGAAGAAGAATCGAGTTCGGTACCAGATTGACGATCTCGATCTTGCATTGTGCTAGAACAGTCGCCAAGAAGTCACTCTCCGAGGTCCGCAGCCCCAAAGAGCGCGTATCGCCCGCGGCCGACGATCTCGCCCTCCCGGTGCGCTCGCCTCCTGTGCCAGAGCCGCTGTGTCACCGGGTCCAAAGTCCCTGGCTCCAGCCTCCTTCATCCTCTCCATGGTCAGAGTGCTCTTTCCGAACTTGGACAGGGCGCTTAGAGGAAAGGAGTCGGATCGGGAGAAAAAAGAGACGGCAGGCGAGAAACAAGAAGACTAGGGCACGACGCAGAAATGGGGCTTTTTTCGAGTATGCGTCGGCTCTGAGTTTTATAGGAAGCCCGATCTCCAACACCGGGCGGCATTCTCAAAAGGCGTGCCGACTTTCGGCAGTGGAATGCGGCGCCACGGCCGCGGCCCTTCGCTTTTTCCGCTCGAGAATGCGGCTGCCGCTGGCCCGTGTCCCCGCCCTCCTTGTTAGGACACGAGGCGTCGCGAACCGCTTCTCGACTATCTCGCAGAAATCAGCAGCAGAGCCTGTGCTCCCGCATGATTTCCGATTAAAGACCCGAAGGCTGGCGCGATCGCGATCAAGACCTCCGGGGTCCCCGAGCGAAAAGTTGGGCTCGAGGGCTTCCGAGCTCGGCCAAGGAGCCGATCCCTCCTCGAAAAACATCAGACTCAAGAACGTCCTGATCTTCAGGGTTGTCCCTTGAGCCTCGGGGGCTAGTGTCGGGGATCGGTAACCTCGCCGCGTGTAAGCATCCCCCCGGGTGTCGTGGCAGCTTCCCACGAGCTCGGGGGCTTGTCTCTGACCTAGAGGGTGCTCTCCCCAAGCCCGGGCTCGGGTCCAGCGAGCTCGGGCTCGAGCGCAAGGACAAGGACCCGACTCGACCTCAACGCCACGATCTCACACCTCCCGTGGTAAACGGCATTTGTAATAATTTGTCTATCTCGTATAAGAACTCTCCCCTGCGTGGGAATCAGTGCCAAACCTGCCCCTGCGCGGGAACTAGGGCCAAACAACTCCCATCAACTCCCAACGACTACCGTCATCTCTCAGCGACTCCTGTCGACTCACCATGGTAACCTGACATCAGCTTCGCGACCAGGTGGCGCAAGCTCCTAGAGAGCTATAAAAGGCAGGGGATCACCCCGACCTAGAAAAAGGTGGCCCCCGAAGAAAAACAACACCTCTAGTTGAAACACTTAGACCTCGATCGCTGCTCACCGTCTACTTGTCGGAGGGGAAGATGTTGCATCGAACATATTACGTAGGGCTCCAGAACTAGTTAGGTATTAAGACAATTGCTCTGGTACGCACTATTTAACTTTTTTCTTCGCGTAGAACTCACCACCCCAGTGATATACCTTCTAAACTTTCCCAGTGAATAAAATCCAAAGAACACAAACTGAAGCTGATCAAAGGTCGTCAAAGCAGGTACCCCGGTTCTCCATGGTGAATACGCAAAATTTCAAATACAGTCAACTTTGTACCGTATATTATCAATTTTGGGCAACTTTTTTTTGTATTTTCTGAAATGGCGTCAATACCCGGCAATTGACGCGGCGGCAGGGCATAGCCAGCATGTGGTGTGCCGGTTATGCCATAGCTTCAGATCCCACATCGCCGGCTATGGCATAGCCAACAGACCACGTCGGTTATGCCTCGTCTTACGGCCACGTTGCATCAACTCGCCAGCTTTGCACGCCGAAAGTTCATTTGTTTGCATGCGTTTCTTTGCTGATTCTTCGCATGCATGCATGCATGATTTGTTTGCATGCATGTTTGTCTGCTGGTCGCTTCGCATTCTTCAGCGTAGAATAAATAGAGGGGAGGGGAAGCAGCTGGGAGTGTGCGAGTGAGAGGAGCTTGGCAAGCAGAAGACAGAGAGGGGCTTGGCAAGAAGAAGAGAAAGAGGAGCTTGGCAAGCAGAAGAGAAGGAGGCGACCAGCGTTGGTAAGTTATTGTTAGAGTAATTACCTGGTTAGATTTATTCGTAATTACCTGGTTAGATTAATTAGCGTGGAGATGATACGTAAACTAGAGATGCTATTATAGTTAGTATATTAATTATTGCCTCATTCATGCATCTCACTCATACCTCATGTACGTAATCTCCATTAGGAACTTAGTAATTATAGTTGTTTTATTATTTTTACATAGCAACATACGTTTACTGATGAACAACCTTTTATTTATAGACTAAAGTAGGAAGAAAAAATCACGAGTAGGAGCAAGTATGTTGTGTAGTAGATAAACTAGCACATTTGGTTATGCTATATAGTTAGGATAATTAGAACTCCCCAATAATTAGGCTTGAACTTAGTTGCATGCACATCACATAGCATGGTTAGTTAGATAAGATAGTCTCTAATTATCTTGTTAAATGTAAATGTTGTAAATGTAATTCATGAGCGTAGTTTGAGTAATTATTCATGAACAAAAAAATTAATTTGTTCAGTAATTAATTTCAACCTCAGATAGTTAATCGCTTGTTAATTTTGAAATATTTTAGGTACCATATTCCACCTAGTTGCACCATGAATTTTCATATTTACTACGGTGAACGGCCTGTCATATTGCACGAGAGAATAGTCACAGTGCAAAACTGCGAACACACATATAGTTCAAGTGATAGTCTATTAGACTTGGAAGGCCTTAAATCACATGTTATGAGCGTGTTGTGTTTGAGTCAGGAAACACATACAGTTTTCCTGGAGGCGGTGCGACCAAGGGAAGTTCCAAACAACAACGTCATTGTGCATACTTTGTTCGGACTGAGAAATAATAAGGCTTGGTTATTGTATGCACGAAAGGCCATAGAGGGCGGGTTTCCGATGGGTGTTTATGTAAACATATTTACACTAGAGGCGAATGCCGATGCTGGTCCTAGCGGTGAAATTTTAGGCCACCAGGGAGAGGGAGAAGTGGGCCAAGGACATGTGAGGGAGGGTAGTTCGGGTGCACATGAAGAAGAAGTACTTCCTTCTGAGGTAGATGCGGCATGTATGGATGATGAGGCTGGTGGAAGCGAGGATGAAGAGGGCACTGACAACGATGACCCAGCTCCAGCAGTCCAGTACTTCCGTGGTAATGGCCTTCTTGAGTGTGGCATTGCTGACTATAATAACTAAGCTATGGGGGGTACCAGAACAGCGACATCCAGATTGGGAAACGCTTTCCCAACAAGTTAGAGCTAATCCATTTTATCAGCAATTATGCTGTCATCACTAGAAGAGAGCACAAGTGTACCAGGTCGAAGCCCACTGAGTACGAGGTTAGGTGCACCAGGGCCCCTAACTGCCCTTTCTACGTCCGTGCTCACCAGCCGAAACACGAGCACTACTTTGTGGTGAGCCGGAAGACACCTCATACATGCACGAAGGAGTCGACCAGAAGCATGAGCCACGTGGTCGACGCTAGATTCATTGCCCAACTAGTCGTGACCCAGGTTGGTTCAGATATTGGACTATCACCGAAATCGATTATGGAGCAAGTGCAGTAGAACAGGATGCACATAAGCTACGAATCTGCGTGGTGAGCAAAGAAGAAGGCGTTGAAGATGCTTTTTGATCATTCAAGACTCATACAACTATGCCCCGAGGTTGCCGCAGAAGATATCAATGACCAACCTGTGGACTCGGGTTCGCAATGGCGACGAGCCTATTAAGCTTCAAGATGGTTCGCATAAAGCACCACGTAACGCCACCGATTAGGGTATTCTGGCTTTCTGACAATGCATTGAAGCTTTCAAAGCAGTAGGCCCGCCATTTGTGTTGATGGCACATTTCGAGTGGGAAGTACTATGGCACCCATCGATCGCGATCACTACCGACGCAAACAACCGAAAATACCAATTGCCTACGCATATGTGGAGAGTGAGAACAGAGATAGCTGGTTGTGGTTCCTCACTTTGATCCGGACGCGTGTCGTGGGGGATAGGTAGAGAGTGTGTGTTGTGTCCGACCACAATGCAGGTCTTCTCCACGCTCTAGAGGTGCTGCATGGCAGCACGAACCCGTCTATAGCATGGGCTGATGTGGAGAGAAGGTGGTGCATGCGACACCTGGGTGCAAACCTATATTCACGGTACCATAATAGGTCCCTAGTGAAGAAGTTCAAAGGGTTGTGCCTTCAGAACCAGCCTACCATATTTCGTGAGATTTGGAGACAGTTGAACGAGACCACAAGAAAAATGATGGAAAATCAGCAATCACAGGAGGAGGAGATCATCAGTAGTAGGAGGAGCAACTGTTCCTCCTGTTCCTCCTGTTCATCAGTAGTGGTACCTACTGATGATCTCCTCCACCGCACGAGGGTGTACGACCTCGGTAACCACATATTTGAGGTAATGTGCCGCCGTAGGTACCACTGCCTACAAGACGGTGACACCGCCCAAAGAATGTACTCTAGGCACTGAGGAGGTGGTGTGCTCGCATAAGCCAAAATCAGATCATATTCCTTGCTCCCATGTATTCGCGGCTTGCTAGGATATGGGAGGGAATGATGCATCTCAATACATATCGTTATACTACACAGTAGAAGCCCTAAGAAACACTTGGCGTCCGAAGATGAGTTCCTTCAATATTGATACGAGTTACAAGTCGATCGATGGGCCTTTATGGGTACCTTATCCGTTAACACGACGAAAAGTGCCTGGGAGGCTTAGAGGGACAAGAATGCACGGTGATATGGATGCAGCTGATGCCATGCAGGCGCAGAGGAAGTGCAAGATTTGCAAGCAGAGTGGACATGATCGGAGGACATGTCCTAATAAGCAGTAGACGTATTTAGTAATTTTAGTATTGTATGGTATTGTATTCAGAACTGGATTTCTTATGTGTTGTATTGCACCGTCTTGTTTAACATATGTTGCGTCCCTAATTGTATATGCTATCTTGTTGTTGTACCGATGATTTTTGTTGCACTAACCTATGCAGGTGGTATTTTCAGCATGGCTACCGGTGGTCTTTCCGAGCTTCTTCAGCAGCAGTACGATGATCAGCATCGTGGGAGGATGATTTTCACGGGCACGCAGATTAGTACTCTGATTGATTGAAAGAACGAACTCTGATTGTGGTTAGCACTGTTGTATTTATTGTTTCATATTATGAGTTTACATTGTCCTTTTGTAGATGGGTCCATTGCGTGCGCGAGTCTTCCACAAGATCAAGGCATTAGACCCCTGTTTCTATACGTGCCTAGCACGAGTTGGACTACTCCCATTCACTCTTTTGATGGATGGGACTACTGAGCCATTACCGCGGGGTGGGGTGCGACGCACAACTCTCCCTACAATAGATGTGTCCCTGGTTACTGCCCTGGAAGATCGATGGTGTCCTGAGACGCACACGTTCCACTTTTCTTTTGGAGAGATGACGATAACTTTGAAGGATGTGGCTATGATCATTGGGTTGCCGATCAGAGGTTGCCCCTTAGTGACTAGGCGGCCACGAAAGGATCAGTGGAGGGACTATGTACAACAAAGGTAAACATATATGCTACTACGTGCGTAATAGTTTCTGCTACGAATTAACCTCACATTCATTTGTTTCATTGTGTTTGGTCGTCTGCAGACGGAAAGGACCACGGCCTCTCTTTGAAATGGTTTCATGAATTGCCAGAGTGCGGGCCATGTCCTGAGGGTGCAGACGAGGGCACTATTTCAAGGCACCTAGAGATGTACCTCTATGATTTATTTGGAGGGATCATGTTCTGCAACGCAGCGAGCGACTATCTGGAGCCACACCTCATCTTGTTAGCGCGTTATCTTGTCATGCAACCGGACGAGGTCCCACAATATAGCTGGGGTTCCGCCGTGTTAGCAACAACCTATAGAGGTGAAGGACCGAAATGGCGAACAGAGGGGGGGTGAATGGTCGCAAATAAAAATTCCCCCAAAATACTCCAACAAAAACCTCGACAAGATCGCTCAAAAGGAATTGTGAAAAACCCGAAAAACTAGACAACTATGTGTACCCCAAGCTTGCATGGATAAGTACCATAAAATATGTGGGGATTTTTGAGTCACAATCCTGGTTGTCTAGTGTCCAAGATAAAGAGGAATCAATTCAAACTCTTGTTTTTAGAAAGGACATCAATTCAAATCACAAAAGTCACTTTCAGAAAAGCAAAAGCAGAATTCCCAGAACTTGTCCTCAATTTGCACAGGAGGTTGGTGGGTTTCTGTAGCTCACAAAATTTTGAGACTTTTTCTCCCTGTGAGCATCAGAGTCTTGAAGAACTCCACCAAATTTCTCCTCAAAAAGCCTAACAGAAAAAACACGAAAAATCGAAGAACACAGTCTGATCAAGAACTTCGAGCAGAACGTTTGGGGCTCGGTTTTCACCTCATGGCGCCCAAACAGTACAACAAGTGAACTCCAAAATTTTTCTGCAAGCGGATATCAGAGTCCCACACCTCCTCCAACAAGAATCGCTCAAAAAGGATTTTTCTAGATTTTTACAAAAATCATACACTGACTGCTACGCGAAGAACAAGTTCAGAACAAAGTTGGAACTTGAAAGAAAAGATGTTCTCTACTCAATCCAAGAGTGCAAAAGAGATGTAAAACCATATGAACATACTCAAAACATCCAAGAACAGCAGCATTTAGAAGGAGGGGAGGCAAATCCAAATTACTTGAAAGTAAATTGCGGGAATGTAATTATGGAAAGTAAATGCTGAATTTAAATTGCGTAAAGTAAAGACATAATGTAAATGCGCAAAATAAATTCAGAGGTGGATGAATAAAACTTTCATTTCTGGAAGGAGGTTACAAAGCCTCACATTCATGTGGGCAAAGCTCAAATGAGCATCAAAACCTCAACACCTTCAAGGGAAGGAGGCTACCCTCCACCCCTATTTATACTACTCTTGGGCCACCTACCACCCTTGGATGAGTCCTCAACCCTAGAGCACTCATCTAAGGGCTAGGATTAACCCACACACACAGCCATGCAAGGGCTAACCCAAAACCCACACACATACCGGGTTTTCTTGCACGGATTTCAAAGCATACTACCTAGACCCGCTAACCTATCAACTAGACCTCAATCCGACGGTCCTCATTGATCCACGCGCATCTAGCTAGCATCATCTCCTTTCCTTGTCTTCTTGACTTGCCCGACTCCGCCTCCGATCATCTTCCGCGATCTCCCAACCGTCTCGACCTCCGACGCCTCGCCTAGTCCCGGCCATCCTTCGCCTCACCATGACCTAGCACCGTCGTCCCGCAACCATCAAAGACAAGGAAACTCCTCACATAGCAATGCCCACAAAGATGTGCAATAAACCATCCAACTCATCACTACCGCGTCCATACTACTGCAGATCGCCACTCGGCAGAGACAACTCAAATTGCTTCATTTTGAAAATCAATCCAAATCAAACTCAAACTTGAGCACACCTTGCTCAAATAAAGTCAAATACTCATCACAAACATGGATGGACCTCCACATGGTCCTTCAATCTCCCCTTGATGAGTATATTGACAAACCATACAAAAGGCATAAATTTGAGTTTGAAGAAAATGAAGAAGAAAGCAATTTTTAGTTGCAAAGTCAAACTTGGTCCAAAGATAGAAATTAGAACCATGACCAAGTTGACGAAGAGGAATTCAGATTTTAGAGTTAAATTTAAGAAAGAGCAAGTTTTCAACAAAAATTTTAAAATCCAACTAAACATGTCAAATGTGATTATGAGATTATGATCCAAATGTATAGTAGCATAGTTTTACAAAGATCATAATAACCAAATAAGCATTCACATTTTTATCTTTTAGTGATGCCTTTTCTACGCTTTTTCCCCTTTGGCAATATAGGCATCAATTTTTTTATGTATGCATGAAATGCAATCGAAAGAGCTTTGAAGATTATCCAATTGATCACAATGACAAGATATGACACCAAGCTAGTCAATTTTTATATTAGACTAGTCTAAGATATGTCCAAGTGCAAATACAAGCTTAGATTTGAATATTTCATTTTATCAAGATTTGACAAGTGCAACACTTAGCTTTAGTTTCAAAAATAGAAGAATAGCCACTCTAAGGATCAAAAGGAAAACCTAGAGTTCAACCTACTCAACACGTTGGGGAATCTAGAAGAGCATACAAGGTCCTTCGGCTCATTTATCACTTAATGCAAATTTTGATTTATCATCATACAAGACATGGCGGGTGCAAATGTTTGACATTATTTGCATTCTTTACCCACATATATCTTTGTTTTTAATTTATTTGCATTTTCTTTTGACAACCAATTGACTCAAGTCGTATGCGACCATCTCAAGATGAACTCTTAAGAGGATGGTCTAGGTCAAACACGATGTATTCCAAGTTCATCCCAAGTGCAATGGGAAGCGGTCTTGTGAATACAAGGTGTTGAGTCGAATGTGCACAAGAAGAGTCAATTTTGTTTAATTTTCATTTTTAGCACAACGATTCATGAGCAATTGAAGGACTCTAGCATGGATCAAACTAGTTTCACCTAAGTTGCTATAGGGACTCTAGAGAACTCCTAAATTTCTCAAATTATGGCACAAACCTCTAGAGAAGAAACCTAGCAAGTAAAAGCAACAAGTTTCATCAAGTTTTTCATTTAAGGCTTATTTCATTTTTAAGCTTAGCAAGTTAAATGAACTTGGACATACCTAAGCTAGTGATTTTCTTCAAATGATGTAGCATGGTGTATAGCATGAAGAAGAAATCAATTGCATAATAGACAAAGCTCATAAAATGAAAATGCGGTCTAAATGCAATGCATGAACAGATTCCCAAACTCCCCTCAACAAATGAATCAATTTTAAGCTCAAATCTGGTTAAACAAATGAGTTATTATCAAGATTAGGCATAAAGAAGACCCACATGAACTCAATAACAACCTAAAAACATAATGAGGAGAAGAAGTCGAGAAACGCAAAACTGGATGGCTATAGAGCATAGAAAGATAGAAGAGACTCACTACGGCTCGACTCGCTCTTATCTTCCCTGATCGACATAGGGAAGTCGACTCTAGATCCCAACTAAGGAGTGCACATGCACTCTGTCTACCTGTGAGGCCCAATACCGCTAGACTTATAAGACGTGAGGGAACTCAACCTAGAGAGAAGAGAGAACAACTAATCACGCATGATAGCAACCTAAAGCACAAGATAAGAGGTCAATGCAAGGCATGCCGAAGTCTAAGTGAGTGAACTCAACTCAAGAAAACAAGCCCAAAGTCACCTGTAAGAAACACAAAGAAAAGAAAAGCCGAAGAAAACATATAATACATAATATACAAACCACTCCCCCTCACGAAAGGCCGTAAGGGCTCACGACTCCAAGCTCACTCCTCAAGGCAACAAACTGAGCTATCCAAAGGCTTGGTGAAGATATCGCTAATCAAGGTCACTCTCACGAATCAAGCGCGATATCTCCTTCTCCACATGGTCTCTAAGGAAGTGATATCTAATATCAATGTGCTTGGTCCGAATGTTGCAATCGGGTTTTTAGCAATGCAAATAGTCTGAAGTGTTGTCACGTAAAAGTGGCACACTCTCTATCTCTAACCCATAGTCCCGTAAGGTCGATCTCATCCAGAGCACTGCTACAAAGAATCGGTCGCAAAGAACATACTCGCCTCGGTGGATCAGGCAACTCCGACTACTTCCTAGATGACCAAGAACAAGAGAAGTGCCAATGAATTGGCAAGTGCCGAAGTGCTCTTCCTATCTATCCTACACCAAAGAAAGTCGGCATCGTAAAAGGCTCTAAGAGATAGACAAGAAGACGAAGAGTACCAAATACCATAATCGGTGGTAGCACGAAGGTACCGAAGATGCGCTTGATCGCTCGGGCGTGAGAGGCGCGAGGAGAAGCTTGAAATCGAGCGCACGCACACACAAAGAAAATGTATGTCCGGCCTCAAGCGTTGAGGTACAAGAGGAGCCGATCATGTTCAAACTCCTTTTGATCGCAGGCTCACCATCCTCATCTGCTCGAGGACAGCAGTGGTGGCCATAGGAGTCATCACCGGCTTCCCATCGACATGTCGAAACGCCTCAGAGGTCACGTATATTTGCCTTGATGCAAGAAAGTACCTCCCGAGTCCGCTTGATTTGAAGCCAAGAAAGTAGCTCAACTCGCCCATCATACTCATCTCAAACTCAGGCTCATCACCTCGTAAAACCGAGACACAAGCGAATGAGATGAGCTACCAAAATTATATCGCCCACATAAACCGACAAGAAGAAAATGAGACTCATGGTGTCCGATGAATGTAGTTTTGTCTACTATGCCCATTTTGAAGTCATGGTGAGAAGATAAGACTTGAGCCTCTCATACCATGCTCTGGGGGCTCGCTTGAGTCCATATAAAGCTTTGGAGAGCTTGTATACATGACTCGAAACTTGGGGTTCTCGAACTCGAGGTTGTTTGACATAAACCTCTTCCTCAATATAGCCATTGAGGAATGCACTCTTGACATCCATTTGATAGAGCTTGAAGCCCGGGATGCAGAGAATGCAAGCAGATCCTAATAGCCTCTAGTCTAGCTACAGGGCAAAGGTCTCCTCAAAGTCAAGACCTCAACCCGAGAAAAGCCCTGCAACTAGCCTAGCCTTGTTGCGAATGACAACCCCATCCTCACTGCTTGTTTTTGAACACCCACTTGGTCCCAATGACATTATGACCAGATGGGGCTCGACAAGTCGCCATACCTTGTTCCTCTCAAAGTTCTCAAGTTCTCATGCATAGCATTAATCCACGATTCATCTGATAATGCATGAGAAACATCTTCTACTCAAAGGAGGCAACGAAGGCAGAGTGGAGGCAGAACCGGACAAACCTCGATTTTGAGCGAGTGACGCGCCAAACAGATCACCAATGATCCGATCGTGGATGAGCTCGATATGACGGGAGGACCGTAAGGTAGTGGCCTCTACCTCATGCACGTAAGAGGTAGGAGCAGAGCCACTACCAAGGAGAGCTCAAGGCAGGGTCGGGTCACCCGAGGTGCGTAAATGGAAACAGGAGGCACCTCTGTATAGAGGAACTGGATCCGGTGGAACACCATCATCTCCATCATCCTCATCTTCTACAAAGATGGTCTCGAGGGATAAGAAGAGCTCAAACATCGTGTCTAGCTCCTGGCTAGCCTCATCAAGGTCACATCACAGTCTCTATGATCCTATGCGCATCAACACTCTAGACCCTATAGCTACGAGAAGAAGTCGAGTAACCTAGAAAGATACCATCGTAAGAGCGAGACTCAAACTTATCTAGGTTACTGACTTTAAGATAAAACACTTGCAACCAAAACGCGAAAATGAGACACACCGGGCTTTCGCCCATACCTCAACTCATAAGAAGTGCGATGCAAATGTGCTCTCAAAAACACGCGATTAGAAACATGGCAAGCAAGAGCTATAGCCTCATTTCAAAACTTCCTAGGAGTATCAGACTGCGTCTAGCATCGTCCCGCCATCTCAACTGTGGTCCCGTTCTTCCTTTCCACTACGCCATTCTCACGAGGCGCGAGGGAGAAGAGAACCGATGCTCTAAACCTGACTCCACACAAAAACTCTCAAAGTAGGAATTCTTGAACTCCGTGCCATTATCACTGCAGATAGCTCGAATGCACCGGGAGCTCAATAGACAACCCATCGATCAAACCCCAAGTGAGAAAAGTCTCATCCTTCGAGGCCATGAAGAATACCCAAGAGTATCTAGAAAATCATCAATGATGACAAGAACATACCACTTCCTCCCGCTGATCGCACTCTAGCCGACCAACAAAGGTCCATATGTAAAAGCTGTCCCGGTGCATCACCATCACTACTGGATCGGAGGATGAGAAGCAAGAACCATCTTGCCATATCGGCAAGGAGAGCAAACTAAGTCTTTGACCATCTTGAGTTTGGGCAAACCCGAATGAGATCATGGTCGCTAACTCGGGTCAAATGATCAAAACCAATGTGACCAAGTCTCCTATGCGGAAGGAGAGATCACGGACTCGAAGCAATCAAACATCAAGAGAGTCTCCGAAGAAGCGTAAAAATCACCACGAAAGACTCTCCCAAATCTAGAAATCCCAAGAACTAACCCTCCCGATGAATCAAGGATTCTACAGCATTACTCTTGAAGCTTACCTCGAAAGAGTCATCGATAAGTTGAGAAACAGAGAGCAGATTGTATTGCACTACTTACTAAGGCAACATCTTTAAGAATGAAATTTTGGTTAATGCAGATGGTACCTTTAGCAATGACTCTACCAAGATGCATCCCCAAAAGTGATTAACTCATCACCGGGGCTCGGACTAGGAAGAGAACTAACGAGAATCTCCGGTCATATGACGAGAACAACCGAGTCAACAATCCAAACATCGCCCTTCCCCATCCGATTTAACCCGATCAAGACACAAGAGAGAAAGATGACTCAAGATGGGATAGAGTGAAGACTTAGGAACCCAATATGAACCATACGACACCTCGTGAGTACCACCACGAAGAAGATCAGACTCGAGTGTCTCTCCGACGCCAACTCTCACACGATCGGGAGCAACTCGTAGATAATCTAGGAGTCAAAGCGGGTTGGCACGCCGTGGTGCAAAAGCCGACCATCCCCAAGAAGGTCGCTCGATCTCCTACCGAAAACACCTCATGCCGCCGATATCTACCTCGATGGGAAAAACGAGGAATATCAAGAGGACGGCGGAAAGACTGACTACGAACAGCTCCAGGACTAAAACTCGAAGAACTAGCATGAAAACCAAGTCCTCGACGCTGCCCAAAAACAAAGCGACTCTCTAACTTGTCTAGAAGCAGGTGTGTCTTAGGAGCACTCAAAGTCCGGGATGACCTCGAATACCCTAAGAGCAAGAACACGCCACGCCGAGTGATCTTGGCGCGCTGGCCGAAATCTACTAGGTGACCATCCTTCTTACAGTAAGGTGCATGTGTATCGCCTTGCTATAGGAAGCAATAGGAGTAACACCCTTCTGGTCAGAAGTCCTATGGACAACCCCAGCAGACCTAAACACGGTGGTACTCACTCTGGGAGCTACCACAATCTCACCACTCTTGGAGCCGCGCACAATGGTGGGAGGATGCGCCCGAGCGTGCTCCAAGGGATCAAATCCTAGACCTTGATTGAATCTACTAATCTTGGATTGGTCTAGAATAAGATTGAGCTTCTTCTTGCCTCCAACAAACTTCTCGAGAGTGCTCATAAGATACTGGCAATCTCGGAAGAAAGAAGCACAAGAAGAACAGGGGGAAGGAGAGGAAGAAGAACCAGAAAGATGAGCTCTCTCAGCACGTGCATTTTTCTCCTCAAAGACGGCCGCCTCAATCTTGAGGGCCTCACAAGAAACGCAAGGAGCATCTCTAATTCTATGGGCTTGGTCTTCTAATTTCTTCCTAAGCTCGACATGGATTTTATCCAAGTCCCCACAATCTCAAGACATCATAAGCAATATTTTTGTGACTTATCTAGTAAGTCCTTAGCAAGTTTAGCACACTTGACATTGTGGTTTCATTGTCAAGTTTTAATTGCTTACACCCTCACATGAGCCGACCGGGTCCTTAGAAGCATGTGATTCAAGTTCATTGTTTCTAGCGTAAAGCTTCCTAAGGTGTTTGCTCATGGCATCAATTTCGCAAGCAATTTAGGGCAATTAGAGCATGATGGAGTGGAGTGAGCATGAAGAAAACTAGCCTCAACAGAATAGCATCAATGTAACTAGTGCTAGCATTCTTCAACCTAAGACCATCAAGTTCAACAAGCACACTATCATGTATGGTCCTTAGGTTCTCCAACTCCACAAGAATAGCATCACACAAAGAGCAATCATCGGTGACTCGGGAGGAGAAGATCTAAGTGAAGCTAACTCCGAGTCAAGGTACCTACTTCCTTCTCAAGCTCTGTACACCTAGCTCTAGCTCTAGCATGAAATTTTCCTAATTTGCGTAAAGCTTCGCTGAGCTGGTCATAGGAGGGTACCTCGTCCGAAGTCGATGATGTCGTTGGTGTCGCCATGAAGCACATGCCGAGAAGTCGTCGCCGCCTTTCTTCTCTTGCGGATCATCCTCGCCTCGTCGCTCTATGTCTCCGTGTCGGAGAGGTTGATGTCGTTAAGCGCGGCAAGGACGCGGTGGAAGAGCTTCTTGTTCTGGAGAAGTTGCGGTACTTCTTCTCGTCGCGGTTCACGAACCGGAGGCTTCTTGTTGCGGTTCTTGTCGGTGTAGTCGTTTTGCCCGAACCGCCAACGTCATTCTTGCCCTTCTCCGCCTTGGGACGATTCGCCTGAATGTGGTTGGGGCCACCACACTCAAGCAGTGATCATGCCACCTCTCTTCTCTCTCTCACCCTCTTGTATGCATGAGAAAACTTGCGAGCGAGAAGAGCAAGCTCATTTTCTCGAAATTTTTCCAGCTTGGTCATCGCTAGCTCGCAAAGGGCGGAAAGAGAGAAACCAATAGAAGGATCAAGAAGAAGATCCAATGGGATCGGTGACCAAAGCCATCGACCGAGATTTTGTCTTCCGAGAGACGACATCGATCTCATGAGTCTTGAGGCGGAATAAAGCCCGCCAAGAGTCGAGTCGATAAGTCGGTGGTGTCCTTGATGGTGGTCACCTTCATCTCCCAAACCCGAAGGTCGAGTGCGGTCAAGAAATGCCGAGCATTGTCCGAGTCGTGGTATATGCAACCAATCGCCGGAGGTCGCCAAAATCTTTGTAAACCGACCAAAACACTCGCCGAGACTCTCACCGTAGCGTTGATCAAACTTGTTGTACTCGCGCTTGAACTGGTCCTGCCTCACAGTCTTGATTTGAGTAGAGCCCTCATGGTAAGCATCGAGGGTTACCCAAATCTCGTGAGCGGAGCGAAGGTGAGAAATCCTATCATACTCACTGCGGCTAAGACCCTGTATGAGAATGTTCCTTGCCTTAGCATTCGCCTCAACGCCAACCATATTGATGGCCGTGACATTTTCATCAAGAAGAACCTCATACGGAGTTTCACCTTCGCCATATCGTAGCCCGGGCGTGATGTATGACTCCATCCGGACTTCCAAAAGGAAAATCAACTCCATTAAAGATTGGAGGCTTGGTGGAATATTTGTGCGTCGCCATGGCTCTTGAGACCGGTCAAGATCTATGGAAGAGCAAAACCGCTCGATACCAATTGAAGGACCGAAATGGCGAACAGAGGGGGTGAATGGTCGCAAATAAAATTCCCCAAAATACTCCAACAAAAACCTCGACAAGATCGCTCAAAAGGAATTGTGAAAAACCGAAAAACTAGACAACTATGTGTACCCCAAGCTTGCATGGATAAGTACCATAAAATATGTGGGATTTTGAGTCACAATCCTGGTTGTCTAGTGTCCAAGATAAAGAGGAATCAATTCAAACTCTTGTTTTTAGAAAGGACATCAATTCAAATCACAAAAGTCACTTTCAGAAAAGCAAAAGCAGAATTCCCAGAACTTGTCCTCAATTTGCACAGGAGGTTCGTGGGTTTCTGTAGCTCACAAAATTTTGAGACTTTTTCTCCCTGTGAGAATCAGAGTCTTGAAGAACTCCACCAAATTTCTCCTCAAAAAGCCTAACAGAAAAAACACGAAAAATCGAAGAACACAGTCTGGTCAAGAACTTCGAGCAGAACGTTTGGGGCTCGGTTTTCACCTCATGGCGCCCAAACAGTACAACAAGTGAACTCCAAAATTTTTCTGCAAGCGGATATCAGAGTCCCACACCTCCTCCAACAAGAATCGCTCAAAAAGGATTTTTCTAGATTTTTACAAAAATCATACACTGACTGCTACGCGAAGAACAAGTTCAGAACAAAGTTGGAACTTGAAAGAAAAGATGTTCTCTACTCAATCCAAGAGTGCAAAAGAGATGTAAAACCATATGAACATACTCAAAACATCCAAGAACAGCAGCATTTAGAAGGAGGAGGCAAATCCAAATTACTTGAAAGTAAATTGCGGGAATGTAATTATGGAAAGTAAATGCTGAATTTAAATTGCGTAAAGTAAAGACATAATGTAAATGCATAAAATAAATTCAGAGGTGGATGAATAAAACTTTCATTTCTGGAAGGGGAGGTTACAAAGCCTCACATTCATGTGGGCAAAGCTCAAATGAGCATCAAAAACCTCAACACCTTCAAGTGAAGGAGGCTACCCCTCCACCCCTATTTATACTACTCTTGGGCCACCTACCTCCCTTGGATGAGTCCCTCAACCCTAGAGCACTCATCTAAGGGCTAGGATTAACCCACACACACAGCCATGCAAGGGCTAACCCAAAACCCACACACATACCGGGTTTTCTTGCATGGATTTCAAAGCATACTACCTAGACCCGCTAACCTATCAATTAGACCTCAATCCGACGGTCCTCATTGATCCACGCGGCATCTAGCTAGCATCATCTCCTTTCCTTGTCTTCTTGACTTGCCCGGACTCCGTCTCCGATCATCTTCCGGTGATCTCCCAACCGTCTGGACCTCCGACGCTCCTCGCCTAGTCCCGGTCATCCTTCGCCTCACCATGACCTAGCACCGTCGTCCTGCAACCATCAAAGACAAGGAAACTCCTCACATAGCAATGCCCACAAAGATGTGCAATAAACTATCCAACTCATCACTACCGCGTCCATACTACCGGTACTGCCACTCCTGGCAGAGACAACTCAAATTGCTTCATTTTGAAAATCAATCCAAATCAAACTCAAACTTGAGCACACCTTGCTCAAATAAAGTCAAATACTCATCACAAACATGGATGGACCTCCACATGGTCCTTCAAGAGGACTGTGTGATGCTTCCCATCGGGCCACCGCGAAGGGGTCAATTACAGGTTGTCTCCACCTACTACAGCTGTGGAGCTGGGAGTATCTTCCTATCTCTCGTCCTAGGATGAAGAATGCTATGTACCCAAAGGATATCTCACAGGACGTGCCTGAGACCATGAGGCCCACGATGGTCTATAGGTGGATCCATGCTAGGTTGTGTTAGAGCCACCTCCAGGATCACAGAAGCTACCCACGCGCTGGTAACGATCTTGACTTCCTGACTTCCGAGCACTTGAGTTGGGATCCGTGGACACAGGGGAGATTTGCCGAGATCGCAATGGGCGCACGCATCTCATCGTTCTGTGTACAGGATGAGAACCTATGGATGACTACATGCTTAATTTTATACCAGAATTCTATGGAAGTGTACTCCCCTAAGCGTGTACAGCAACAGTTTGGATACCGACAGGTAGTCTCGGTCCCCCCACCACGGGACGCAGGAAAATCACACTTGTAAGTTTAGTAGAATCATACGGCATTACTACATTATGATCATTCTTCTTTTTGTCAGTTCTAACCCTTCATACTTCTGTGCAGGAGGAGTGCAAAAGGAACGAGAGGCACGTTGGACTGGTCCACCATCCATCGTGACCACATGCTGTGGTGGAACGAGCAGGCCGAAGCTTCCACCATAGTCCCTACAGGGCCGTACGACCCTTCCTCCTACTGCGAGTACTTCTTGTGGTACCGTCCTCACACACGCGTCACTCTACTCAATGGTCATGTTGAAGATGCACCAAGACCATTCCCCGAGGACCGTTCCCGGCAGCTTCACATCCTTGTTAGTAATTTGATGCATGCAATCCTAACAATTTCTCATAAACAATACATACTTACACGTGAACCTCGTTTTGTAGTCGCAGGAAGCATACGAGATGCACACTCTGGTAGACCGCACGATGCGTGACAAAGGCGAGTCCTCATCGGTTCGCAACAGGAGCGACCTACAAAGGTACTTCATGAGATGAGGGTCAAGTATATATTTATATTTCGTGCTATCTACATCAAGTTCTTAATATGAAATACTACAATATATGTCGTCTTATTACCCAATGCACAGATACTTCAGCAGCAGAGGGTCACGTTTGGTTTCAGCTATCCGTTCTTTTGGTGGATGCGCACCTAGGTCAACTCGCGGGTACGAAGTTCCGGTTATGGATCCTTCACGTGCCTCCCATGCCAGGCACTCGGTGGATTCCCATTCATCACAGAGTGCTCGTCCCACCACAGCTCACCCGTCCACAGCTCGTGTGCACGGCTATCAAGATCCTCACCGCGAAACTCAGGTTCCCGTGACTTACTAAGTTCCATGTATCGTTTCATTTTGTCAATTCAAGGCAACTGTTGTTAAATACTCTACTTTGTAACGTAACTCATTACATTTCTTAACTACAGCAGGACTACGACGTCGCTGATTACCCACATGTGACGCAACCAACATGTGATGCAAGCCATCACGACGGAGGTGAGCACAACGAAGTTCACCATAGCGGCAGTGATTACGCTCAGGTTAAGGCTAAGCATACGCCACATTGGAGTGAGGATCATGCTTTCAACTGGGCTGGAATGGAGCAAGCGACTTTCACTAAGCTCCTCGATTGTGGACGATGGATGCGGAGGTGAATCCTCACAGTTGCAACAGACTGCGCATGAGACTCCAGTCCAGCAGGATCCCACGCAGCACATCCTAGAGTCGACCACGCTTCCTCTAGAGGACCCGTTGGCTTGGTACACCCAGGAACGCTTGGCCGATGCTAACTACACCTTCTTGGGGGGTCCGATCGACGAGGACACGGGAGAGCGTCCCACGCGACAGGGCCCCTCACAGGCTGCGGGACTTAGGAGGACGAGGGGGCCTAATTACTACACCCCTGACCAAGTTATACGCCACCGTGGTAGGGGTGGATGAGTGTCTTTATTTTTTTCGTTGCATCTGGTGTTGTTAATAAAATGTAATATAAACTAAGCAGTCTTTCGAGTTGTTATTTGCTCAGACTATGCTTATGTTCTTATGTGTTATTTGCCTTCTCAAGATAATCCCGCACAGTTAGATTCGCCTGCACGCAGCGCTACCATGTGCCCCGTCCTCACCACGCCAAAAGCCAAGCAAGCGTTAATCTCGCCAGTGTTATGAAATATGTCCAGTTTGTGGTCATTTAGGGTATTTGTTGTGACAATATTTATATGCAAATGAGGTAAGAAATAAAATAATTTTGCAGATTATGTTAGTACAGATATCAGAGAATATTTCTGAGCTATTCCATGACTAATTTCGCTTTGGACATGGTATTTTACGGGATACCGAAAAGGCTTATATTACCATGAAAAAGATACCACGAGTAGTGAAATCTGGCTGAAAAGCTGAAAGCGATGGTACCTAACCGACTTATACATCGGTTAACAAAGTAAAAGATGATATCCGGAAACCTCTTCAATAGACATCCATGACCAACTATGTCTACTCTGTAGGAAACAAGCTACTTCGCAAGAATAGCTACCAGTACAACAAGGACAGCCGCACACACAATCTTCTCCAACCATTTGACATTATTTAAAATGCGGTCCATCTTGAACATCGGCATGTTGACCTGCCTTTCGAGCATAGGGTCCATCCTCTCCTCTATAGTACGATGCATCCTCTGTGGTACTGTGGTTGTTGCACGCTCCACCGAGGTGTCCATGGTGTCCGCCCACTGGAAATATTAGCACCCTCCAGCCTACGTGATGAGGTTAACATACTTTTAGGCCGTGCAAAGAAATGAGATCTCTCCAAAGAACTACACAAGTCCAACAGGAAGAAGGGAGGAAACGAACTTTTCACTAACGGAGAAAAAAGGGCATTTGTAGAACACCCGGCCGGTATTTGCCTCAGTGTTGGAGTAGAACACATTAGCTTGCACACAGCAATTAGGACAATCGACTTGCCTTGTAGTGGCAAGCGCACGGGCCCTTCGATTTCCTGAGCTCGCCATTTGAGACATGGCCTTTGGAGGCAAGGAATGGGATGCGGATGAGGATATGTGCAAATGGAGCTGGTATGAAGGCCTACTTATAGAGGCAGTGCATACTCACTGCTGATAGAGGGCTCTTTGTCTGATTGTGTAATCGTCCTTACAAAGCCGCTCGCTATTTTCTCTCGTCGTCGCCCGATCGACCAATTTTACACCGACCGACGCGTGCCCACGCTCCCGCCCGCCGCCACGTGTCCGACTGCGCCCCACCCCCTCGGGCCCCTGGCGGGCGCCCGCCTCTGCCGCCACCACGCCGCCTGGTCCCCTACGCGCTTGGGTGATCGGCGACAGGAATCTCACGGCGATTTATTGGTACATGTCAAATCACCCATGTGTTGTCCGTCGCGACGCTTTCTCGAGTGGACGATTAGACGATGCACACCACGGTCTTCGCAATGCGGTGTGGCAAAGACGCGCTTTATCGACTTTGTCAAACTGATTCGACAACACTCTGCACACCATGAAGTGACACAGCACTACCCATCTCAGGCCAACAGAGGGTAACAGGTCATGCAGCTTTTGATTCGTACAAATACATTTACGTAAATATATATTCTTAGGAAAAACAATATATTTTCGGGAATGTACATGTTTATTACAAATAGATGTAGATGGATATGTACTTTTACGAGTGTAGATTTTTTTTACAGATATAAGTACATATACTCAGTACGCACTAACCGCACACCGCACGGTCCGAAGTGACTACTCACTGCCTACTTCTAAACTCTGAAGTGACCCCTTCATGCACAACATATTTGTTAGTACTGACACCTTGCATGCATGACTGCCTTTTCAGCCTAACTTGACTACACACTCCATGGTTTTGCTGTCTGTCTGCACGTTTGAACCTTACGTTCCAACACTTAGTCCACACACCACCCCATCGAGTCTATAAAAGGCCAAACCGCAAGCACACATACACACCTCCCACTCCTTGCCTTCACCATGGCTGGATCCTCTAGCGGAGCATTCTCGTGGACACCTGATATGAGCAGCGTAGCCCTTCATTATACGTTGAAGGTTACGCGTAATGGGAAGGATGATCCGTTCAAGGAGGAGAACCTAAGCACAGTGGTGTCCAAATTGAAAGAGTGGCGCCCGATATTATCGAGGCATAACGTGACAACCACTGGTCTGAACCTTGTGACCTCCAATGACCTCAAGGCGCACTTGCATGGGTGGCATCAAAGGTATTTCAGGGTGTGCGAACTAGCCGACCACCCTTCTGCTACTGATTTCTCTGCGAGACTTTACAGGGTAATGATGCTGCCCGATCAGTATGCAGAGCATATTAAGGTTAGTTATTTCATATTTATTCACCCTACTAATCTTTTTACCATAATCCATAAGTTCACTTATTTGTATGCTCGACTTGTGTGTTAGTCATTCTCGGAGGATAAAGATTTGCTGAACAAAGATATCCCAGAATTCTTTGCAATGTATATGCTCTTCGACGGGGGGTGTGATGCAAGGTTCATGCAGAAGACGCAGAAGAGGATCTAACTTAAGGTTTAGAGGTCGACCTAGTACTGATGCAGCATCAAGTTCAAGAGGACGTTCAACCACCACCGGAGGGGGCCTTGCAAATGATGAGGACGATGATGATGACGATTTCGTATCACCGAGATCTCGACGTTCAAGCACTACCACAACAGGCCGTTCAAGCACTAGTACAACAGGCCGTTCAAGAAACAATGCAAGAGGACGTTCGACCGGCACTACAAGAGGGCTACCTCATAACCATACAAATGACAATGATGATGACGATTTCATGCCACCTAGCCCACGAACCTTACGTCCTCAGAGTCCTCCAAATCCTGACGATAATATTCCATCAAGCCCTCTCAGGTATCCATACATAGTACCCCGTCTGCCACCAATATACGATTATCCTTGTTTTGACCGTCTATTCCGACAACCATGCCATAAAATGAATGGATTTGTCACTTAGTCCTTCACCAGAGGCATATACCTATGGAACACATTGTATCCTGGTTTTATGAATTCTCTAAGGCATGTATACCTATGTTGTATCCCAGTTTTATGAATTCTCTAAGGCATATACCTATATTGTATCCCTGCACTTCGTAATATCAATGTCGGGTTTTATTCAATAATTTACTATGATTTATCGTCAAATTTGTCGCACTGAATTACCAGAATTTTGTCATGATCGTATATTTTCGAAAACAAATTACACGCAGTCTAACGCAAAATATATATATATTTTTCATATTAGTGACCTACAAAAGCAAAATCGGCCGAAAAAACATCTACAGAAATAAAATTTCATTCTTCGGTCTTCATGCATGCGCCCGATTTCTTCTCTCTGCATGCACCCGGTTTCTCCTCTGTCTGCACGCGCCCATACACAAAAAAATTCAAAACTTTCTAAAGTGGTTTGTACCATTTTTTATTTTGTTCATTTTTGCCGGCTTTGCTTGCTCAGGGTAGTAGCACTGTCTATATTTTAATAAATTCATACAACTTGTTCATCATCAGAAAATTTTATAGGAATATTAATGATGCATCATAACCATAGACAAAAAATTTTAAAATTTTCTAACATGATTTGTTTTATTTTTCGTTCGGTTAAAATTAACTTGTCAACCGAAATTTTTATGAAAATATCATTGATGTGTCACGAACCGAACCTCCACAAGCGGTTCGGTAGACTAAGTAATTAAGTGTGTAATCCGTATGACAGTGGCCAACCAGAAACAATCTACTTAATCAAGCCATGCTGCAACTAGCAGCAATAATTGTTTCTTACCCTACTCAATTCACGGGAAATTCAAACGTGCAGACAGACAAGGATTGACGTGACGAGAGGCTTCAGATCAAAGCAAAGCATGCATGCAAACAAAGGAACTGTCGGCATGCAAAGCATCTTCACGCGCGACACAACCGGCGGCATGCAAATCACCTTCACGCGCGACGCAATCGGCCGGGCCAGGCCATAGCCGACGTGTGGTGCGCCGGCTATGCCATAACCGGCGCACCACATGCCGGCTATGGCCTGCCGTCGCGTCAGATGCCGGGTATTGACGCTATTTCGAAAAATACGAAAAAAAGTTGCTCAAAACTGATAATATACGGTACAAAGTTGACTGTATTTGAAATTTTGCGTGAATACACTCGTTGCCATACGATCTACGCTAGCTAGTTGGTAGCCGTAGGAGCATGCCTGATACCGATTCAAACCGCCGTGATGCGCGGTCGAACCGCAATTGGCACTCGAGAAATTTGAACTCGATCGACTTCGTTGTGGTCCGGTCCGGCGTCTCCCCGACCGAAGAGCCATTGCGTGGGGCCCTTCTCCGAGAGACCTATAGAAAAGACGGTGCGGTGGGTTCGATAGCAAAAGGAACCATCAGTGTCACTGTGGGGTGGGGCCCACGCCTGCCTCGCAGTTGAAGCAGCCTTGCACTTGCAGCTGCAAAGGCTCGTCGCCCGTCACTGCCAGTGCTAGTACACGCCTGGCACTCCTCGCTCACATTGTTATTATTATTATTATTATTATTATTATTATTATTATTATTTACAAACTCGCTCGCATTATTACATAGCTGTTGTTTTCTCGTTTTCCTTACACTTCTGGTACGGTGTCTACTCGTTACAAGCAGCCTATATAGGTGGGTATATCCGTACTAGTAGCGTAAGCGATAGGTATGCATGCGGCGTGCACGTACGGGCCACTTTCTAGAAAATTTTTTATATAGCCCTTCGAACGAATTTTTTTTCGAAAATAGCTTGTCCGACTCTGAAATTGTAGGAATAGCTACATCCATGCAAATTCAGTGGCTTAGGACAGGTAGAATTTTTTTATAATTTATTTCCAATGGTTTGGGACAGCAGGATATTTTTTTTATCTTTTTTTTTCTGCCATTTCCAACGGCATCGCAACGATGAAATTTTTTTTAGATGAAAATTTTTCTAGCGCTATGGATTAGGGATCGCAATGGCCCCGATCCCCGTTTTCTCGCTGGGAATTCCCCTATTAAGGGACGGGGACGGGAGAAATCTCGTCCGCGAGGGGTTTAACAGGGAAAATGTTGCTCCGGTCAGGGATCGCGGGGACGGGGACGGGGACGTTCCACCGTTCCCCGTCCACGATCTCCGTCCCTGTCCCCGCGTTATCACTACTAAGTGGGAGCAAATGATTATTCTCAAAAGAAAAAAGAATATATGTGAGGTTATTATCTATAAACATGTTAAATATGAATTACTCTCGTGATTCACTCACACTTAATCACACATGCACCATTAATTTAGTGATTTATTCATGTAGCATGTGATATTTTATATAGTATTTTCGAGGATTAGTCCCCGTAAGGGCTCGCAAACTCATCGGGAATGGGGAGAATTAAGCTCCGTGTACAGGGTCGGGGACAGGAAAGGGAAATTTTGTTTATCGGGGATCAGGGATGAGAGGGTGCTCCACGCGAGAATTTTCTTTGTTGCCATCCCTCCTCTGGATTGGTTGAATTCCGTGAGCCCGACCGAGTCCGCTGGATCGGAACCGTACGCAAATTCCAACGGAATCAGTCCGCATGAAATCGACGAAACCCCCGCAGGAAATTAACTGCAAGTACGTAACACACCATTAGTACTGCGCTTGCTGATCAGTACATACATATGTCGGTGGAAAATAACTGAGTGCACATGCTATACACATGCAGTTAGAGATGGGCATCCTGTCGTGCCGAGACGGTCCGTCACATGTCTATTGTGCTTCGTGTCTAAATCATGACGGGTCGAGACGGCCCGACTCGTCTTTGGCGAGCCCAGTCACGACCCATTTGCGCTTCGTGTCTACTTCGTACCGTGCCGATCTAGACCCGACCCATTTACACTATTGTAACGAGAGGAAAAGAACCGAAGATGCATGGAGTTGAGGCAGTAGACACAAATATTATGAAAAAAAGAACTACAAATTATTTATTTTTAAACAATTACATAGAACGAGGGGTGTGTTGAACATGGACGAGAGAGGGGGTAATGGGCGAGAAAGAGAGTGAGCGAGACAGGCGAGAGAGATTGAGAGAGACGGGTAAGAGAGAGAGCTGAGAGGGATTGAGAGGGACGAACAAGAGAGAACAGTTTCTTACATCGTCTCTCAATCTCTCTCCCCTCTTGTCCATCTCTTTCAGGTGTCGGCGGCAGGGGTAGCGTTTATATTGTTGGGTGCGTCTATGATGCTCATGTTCTGCGAGTCGATGACTTTTATACTAGGCTTCTTCCTCATACTCTGGATCATCGGAACCGGTACGACCCGTTCTACAGTGTCGTGCCGGGTCGTGCCGCCTATTGTATCCAGTTCTCGAGCCCGATATGACCTATACTATAGTGTTATACCGACCCGACATAGCCCACTTCATACTGGATCGAGCTTCGAATCGAGCCGTGACGTCGTGCAAGGGTCGGCCCGAGTGCCCACCTATACATGCAGCACACAGCATCAATTTAACTCGACTACGTACTCCTTTTTATCATTGTGCTTTAGCCATAGATATTTCACTCACTGGCGTTAGATATATATGGAGCTAGCAATCGCCTCTTTTAATGTTGACAATGACTACATCTACTTAATTATATGATTGGTCCTAGCTTGTTCCAGACACTTCGCGCGGTGATCCGGAATTTTTCAGCTAAAAAATATATCCAATAAATTATAAAAAATTTCCAGCTGTTTTAAACCGCTGAATTTGCATGAACGAGACTATTCCTATAATTTCAAAGTGAAACAAGCTATTTCCAAAAAAAAAATCGCTCAGGGAGCTATGTAAAAAAAAACAAAATTCTCTAATCGGCACGCTGCACGCAGCGCTCGTACATTTTTCTTTTCCTTGCTGGCCAGGCGATCAGGCACGCACCGTCTTACCTACGTACAATCTACATTACGTGCTACTCGCGACGGGAATCAGATTCTCTGCGTTACACTTGAATTCGATCGATGCAAGACGTGGCATCCTTTCTTTATCGAAGCCTCCGTATATTTAGCCTCCGGCGTACTTACGGCCGTTTGGAATAGGGATATTTTATAAAATATTTTAGAATCTAATTTAAATTTAAATTAAATTCTAAAATCTCTCAAAAAATTATCACTTATCCAAATAAGATATTAGTTTTTCATATTTTACCTTTCTTTTAAATAAAATTATAAATCTAGTTTCCTTCTCGATCATTGAAACACCGGCAGGTGATATGCGTCATCTACGACGCTCTCGTACTGTGGCTCCTTGACAAAACGCGGCAAGTGGTGGCCCCACCTTAGGTATCATGGTAACTTGTCTGCCTCAATGGGCCCTCTAGACTTATTGCGCTGATGGGAGATATTATGGTGTTGATGACCTATTGCGGTAGTAGAGCACGGTAAACGGACTAGATTATAATATTGTTCAGGAGAGACTAAGGATTAAAAAAATGGCGTGACGCATCCTACTGCCGTGCTTCTTCCCAAGGCTAACAAAAGTTTGAGAATAGGCATATGCTGCTAAGTATTGGCCGCCTACAAAATCGCAAATGTTTTTTTTTTACTCTCTCCTAGCACAAATACAAATCATTCTAATTTTTTATGGTTGCCCACGCAAGACTTTGACATATTTTCCATCGTATATACTAGCAAAAATAATAAAAATACATATATTACAAAAGTAGTTTGCAAGACAAATTCAATAGCTTGTTTTAATGTAGTTAATCTATATATTTTAGCATACATTAATAGTTAAAAATTTAAAAGTTTGGATGTATGGTACCCATGCCAACCTACATTTATGGACGAAGGATTTTCCTAACATGTGACGCCTTACGAAGCATTGCTGGCAGAGTTTAATTTTGAAAGTAAGTTTGAGACTGGTTTATTTTTAGAATGAAAAGTAAAAAAAAATGGTCCATTTAGTCAAAATTCATAGCAATATCGGAGTAGGTCGAGAAGAGTTATTCGTACTACTCCGTAAAACATTTCTTTTTTTATTTCTTCACCGGAGCCATGGTGCTATGGTCTTACTCTTGCCTGGTCGTCACATCCACACGAGATACAGATTCTAGTCGTCGTGAGCAAGGTTTACAAATTCGGTGAAACTTCGCGAAATCTCGGTGAGATCTCAGATTTTGGTCGGGGACGAGATTCAAAATCCTGATCAGATAAAAAATTTTGAAAAGAACTAAAATTATGATAGTAATTTCAAAAAAATCGATGAGATTTTTGGCAAATCACGTCGAAATCTTAGGGTTTTATTAGACTAAAATTTGACATGAAAAACCGATTTTTTGAGACGTTTTATAATTTTCGTAGAAAAATTATCAATTTTTTATAAAATTGTACAAGCGTGATCATGCTATGAAAAATTTATGGTACTATCTTTAGCAGTGTTGGATAATACAGAAAAAAATTCAAAATAATGGAACTTCATTTGTTATCTTTAAAAAATTAAAAACATAATAAACATAATTGAGACAGTAATCTTGTCAGAATTTTATAAATTTGCTCGAGTGTGATCATAATCTAAAATTTTTATGAGAGCTTAAGAATTGCTTCAGAACCCTTCTCCAAAATTTCATAACTTTAAACATATTTTTTTCTCAATCAAATCTATGAAAACATTGAACTTTATTTGTTATATTTCAAAAATCAAAAATAGAAGAACATAAATGGTACAGTGCCCTTGTAAGAATTTTATAAATTCATTGAAGTTTGATCATGATCCAAAATTTTTATGAGAACTTAAGCATTGCCTTAGAACCCTTATATAAAAGTTTAAAAAAAATTAACATTTTTTGTTTGTTCAAGCAAATCTATGTATTGATCATTAGGCTATTATCAGGACAAACCACTGTCAAAAAATTTGAACATCATTGAAGCTTGATAACCATCTAAATTTTTTATGAAAACATTGATGATTCATCAGGACCATACAAAAAAAACTTTAAAAAAATTTATAACGTGGTTTGGACAATTTTTCATTCGGTTGAAGTTTGCTGGTAAGGCTTTTATTAGGACAGTACCACTTTCAGAATTTTTTAAAATTCCTGAAACCTTATCATCATCTGAAAATTTTATGGAAATATTATTGATGCATCATGACCATCCAAAAAAAATTCAAAATTTTATAACGTGGTTTGTTCTATTTTTCATTCGGTTCAAATTTGCCGGTTAGCCTTTTATAAGGACAGTACCACTGTCAGAATTTTTAAAAATTCCTCAAGATTGATCATTATCTAAAATTTTTACGATAATATTAGTGATATGTCAGGACCATCCACAAAAAAATTCAATATGTTTTGCACTATTTTTTACTATGTTCAATTTTAACAAAATCTCGTGTAATCTCAGCGAGATTTCGGTATTTCTCAGTGAAATCTCGGTTGGAAAAAATCGGATTTGAATTTTTTTTTGTATTTCATCTGGGATTTGTCCGAAATTCCAAGATCTTGTTGAAATGTCGGATTTCATCCACCCTCGAGATATCAAACGAAAACGAGATTTCAAACCCTGGTCGTGAGTGACACCACTATAGTGTAGTAGTCGCTGAAATGATCACTTTTCTAACTCTTTCTTTATCTTTTTTTTAAAACAAAAATAGCTCTATCTTGAAAAAATTACAAATCTAGCTCTCGTGGAAAGGCGTGATAGACGACAACACATGAGGCTGTGGTGCCATGCACACGTGGTGTGGGAAACGGGCAGCGCGAGAGCTAGTGGCAAGAAGGCATGTGTGGGAGGAGCGGACGCGTAGGTTGTGGGAGGAGTGGTGCCGCGGAGGGGGAGTGAGGGGGCCCTTTCTCCGTAGGGGAGTGCGGAAGGTATCTTGCGCCGTGTGTAGAGGCTAGATTTACAATTCTATTCAGAAGAAAGTTTTTTTTGCAAAAAAAAGGCAAAGGGCCAGAATAGTGATCACAGCTTCCCAAAGTTCACTGAAGCAGGAGTAGTTCCATATTTTCTCTAAAAAAATCGTGTAAGCATAGAGAGTCATTCACAAAACGGAGGGGCCTTTGAAATACAGGAAACGAAAAATATATGAATAGAAAACACAAGAATTGTAAAGATATACTAGTGTAGTCTTATATAAACATAAAGCAGATAAATGGTTCAAAAGCGGTGTGTGAATACTTCGCAAGAAATTTTCAGAAATATGAGACGAGAGAGGCTACACGCAAGACACAGAGAATTTGTTCCAAGAGGACTAACATCATATTAGGACTCCTCCAAATTCTACGTAACAAGCCATTTTATAGGAATGCTATGAGCTTAATCGCTTATTTCAAGGGGCTATATAGGAAAATTGTCCTATAGGTTGGATTCCTTTAAAAATTCTCCAAAATTCCTACAATCCAAAAGTTGCATCCTTAAAAAAAAAATTCACCCTTGAGCCTAAGAGGCTTACTTGCCAATTTGTGAAAAAATGACAAGCTATAGTTTTGTTTGGCCAAATTGATTATTAAAAGGATTGAAAAATGTTGCTACAAAATGAATCTATGATAGGTGGAAGTAGGGCGAACAAAGTGTGTCATGACACTGAACCAAACGTCAACCATAAATAGTAAAAATTGGTCTTTCATGTTCTCTTTCTTCTATATTTTTTCAACACAGCGAAATTTGGCTCAAATGGCCCCATTAATTTTTTTGCTCTTGTACACAAATAGCTTGAGTAATCTCTCCCTTCTATTTTAATGTTATTCACGTTTTATGGTCTTGATTATATATGACTTTGAGTAAAATTATAATATTTTAAAAGTAATTTTAATAGAATGTTTGGCTGCATAAAATTCTAAGTAAAATAAAAATTGAAGGGAGTATAATATGATCCCATGAAAGGAATTTTGTACTGCATCGAAAAGACACCGCAAACTTTGAGAGCTTATTTGAAATGTATGGATTATACACGAAAGAATAAAAACCCAATTCTTCCACCACAATGCTTATTCAAGCTCTACATTCTAAATAGGCGTCACTACTGTAAGATTTTCAAGCATAAAAAAGTAGCTACGGATTAATTTGGAGCCTATGGTCCGGCTGTTCTTAATTATCTATCTTATTATATTAACCAAATATGGTCTTTTTGCTCCTCGAGACCGAGTTACTCCAGCATGAGCCCAGGGACGAGGTCTATTATTACGAATTTTGGAGGATTCATTTTATTTTTCTGTAATTTATTGTGAAATTTACTGCCTTTGCTTTGTTGTATGTTTCCACTTTTCTTTTCTTTTTTAGATATGTTTCCTCTTTTCTAATTGATTTATGGTTTTATTCTGTTCTTGGAGCTACTAGCTTCTCTAACAAATCAGTTTATTTTGTGTTTCGTGTTCTAAGCATGTAAGTCCTTCTTTCTCTTTTGAAATTGGACAAGAGCTCTTCCATTCAAATAAGAGACTTGAACTCGGGTAGGTAAGTCGGCACCATTCCACGGCCACCGCTGTACCCAGGAGAGTTCCCATGTAATCCCATTTTATATTTCCCTCAATGGCATTGAGCATTTCCTAGTGCAAACGGTTTCAGCTTATCGAATTAGCACACTGTAATAAACTAAATTGATTTTGGATTTAAAAACCGAGAAGCTGTTGTCAAAGGTAGACCAAACAACTCCATTATGCCCGCACTATCCGAAGAATTATTTGGTCTATTTTTGGAAAAATTTTGAAACATGATTTAGATTATATATAGCTGAAAATCATGAATTTAAAGACAACAGATGGTAAATTTTGGTAATATGTAAAAGTAGTTTAATCAGGAACTACAGGTGGCCAAATGGGTTGTGCCTAATGGGACGGCCCGAGGCCCGGCACTGTTGGCACGACCCAATAGCCTGGGCTATGCTTGGACTAGCACCTTGGCCTGATAAGGCCCGTTTTCAAGTTTTTCGAATTTCTAGCCATTGGAGGCTCAAAAAAATCCTAAAAATCCCAAATTGTTTCCTATAAATAGGGCACCAGACCCCCCTCATTTCTCCACCAGCAAACTTGCAATCTCTTCTCTGCATTCTCTTGTGGAAATTCTCTTGCTCTAGATGCTAATTTTGCAAAATTCAAAATAATTTTGCCAAAAATCCGAAATTCGGTTTTCGGCTTCCGCCAAGAAATCAAGGTAAGAATGGTTTTTTAATTTTTTTAGTGTTCTTATTATTTTCAATGATATGAAATTAATAATAACGTAATTATTTTTTACAGTTTTCTTCATGGAGCACCAAGATTTTGTGTCATTTCCAGCTTCTGATTTCGGGATTTCACCCGAGGAGCTTCTTGCATCCTATCAAGCTCAAGAAGTTGCAGTACCTGTACCATCCTCAGGCTCTACAAGTGCAACTGCGTCGATAAGCATCAGGGCAAAAAGATCAAGATGCAGTACATTGAGAGTCTAGGAAGATTTTGAGCAGATTTTCGAGACATTAGATAGTGTTCAGATGAGGTATGCTATTTATAAATATTGTAAGCATAAATTAACTAAGAAATCTTCAGGTCGAACGGAGCACTTGAAGAGACATGCTAAGAGCTGTAAAAAAAAGAGGGGTGGCTTTGAGAAAGATGTAGCTGTAGTACAACCCCGACGGTACGGTACGGTACGTTGCTGAGACTACAATCCCGAGGTAGCTAGTGAATCTCTTTGTCATTTAATCGCTTCTCAAGATCTACCTTAAACTTTGGTGAGTCACCAACATTTGAAACTATATTAGGACCGCTCATAATCCTAGTTTTTCTGCAGTTTCTAGATAGACAACAACTAGAGATCTGATTAAATACTATAATAATTATCATAGTAAGCTAAAAGAGCTTTTTAATACATGTATTTTTTATATGTCTTTGACATTAGACATATAGAGTGGTATGGCTAAAGGTGGTTACCTTAGTGTAGTTGCTTATTATATAAACAATGACTGGCAACTAGAAAAGAAATGTTAGGATTCAAATTAATTGATGTAGAACACACTGGTGAGAATATTGCTGATTATATTGTAAAAGTTGTGAAAGATTCTGGCCTCACAGATAAAATTTTTGCAATAACATTAGATAATGCTACAGCAAACACTTCTGCAATAACCATTCTTACTCCGTTTTTTAATTCATACGCCGAATCTTTCTTGTTAGATAAGCGTTGTGCTTACCATATTATTAATCTTATAGTTAAATCTGATTTGAAGAAGTTAGACCAGTGCATTGAACCGTTTCGCACTGCAATATATTTCTTAAATAATTCTAATCAACGAGTAGCAGTATATAAGACTTATTATATAGCAATGGAGGTAAGTCCACGTAAGTTTGGTTTGGATATGCGTGTTAGATGGAACTCTACTTATTTGATGCTTAAGTCACTTATACTCTATAAGAGCATATTTTCTGTTTTTATTAACACGTACTATCGTAGCCAGGATGGTCAACCGCTACTCACAGAGCAACATTGGTATGTTCCTAAATACTTGTTGTTATTTTTGGAACTTTTTTATGATTCTATTGTTGTTTTATCTGGAATTGATTACTCAACATCTCTTTTAATTGTGCATCATATTCTAGAAATTGCTACCCACTTAAGGAACTACGAAAATGATAATATTTTGCGTGAATCTATTTATGCTATGAAAACTAAAATTTTGAAATATTGAAAAGAAATTCCTATGTTATATGCATTTGTATTTATTTTAGATTCTAGAGCTAAAGTTAGAGGATTTGCTAATGTTCTCTCACTTCTAAGTTATATGTTCGTGCTAACTTATCTCAAGTTTATGCTAAGTACGATCAGAAGTTTGCTGGAGTTCGCATGCAGCCACCTCCACCAGCACCCACAACAGGTAAGAAGAAAACTACGCGGGAAAAGATATTTGATGCAGGTGGCTCTACCTCAAGGATTTCGAGTACAACAACATCAAGTGCGAACACAATAAAAAGTGGTCGGGAGCTAGCTGCCTATCTCAACAGTGACACTGTCAACTATCAAGAGTAGCAAGAGGAGGACTTCAGCATTTTGTAGCGGTGGCACAAGCACAAGATAACATATCCGGTGCTTTCTATATTAGCACGGGATGTGTTAATAATTCCTGTCTCCACGGTTTCTTGAAAGTCTGCTTTCATTCTATTCGAAAGAATAATCGATGAGAGAAGAACAAATGTGACAAGTGAGATGGTGAAAATACTTCTCACTGTGAAAGATTGGGAACAAGTTGATCAACGAGCTCAACACACTACATAAAATATTGAGCTGACGGCGACGTTTGAAAATCTTTATCTAGATAGTCAGGAAGAATAATTGTAATCTTCACTTTTTTCCTAGATCATTGAGCTATAGGCTGTACTCTTTTTTCTTTACTAAGATTTTCTCATGTTGAGTGTTTACTTGGCTAAGTTTTTAATGAGGCATCCAAACATTAATCAAGTTCATTATTTAATTCTAATTATTTGTCTATTTTTACAATTTTATTTTATATTTTTTGCTTTTCCTAATTTACATAGATTTTTTTTAAAAAAAAATTCTACATTCCTTTCAGTTTTTCAAAATATTCTATAGATTTTTCCTGCGTTTTTTAAACTTTTATGATTTTCAATTTTTTCTATATATTTTAAAAAAATTAAGGTTTTTTTTAATTTTATGAGCCGACCTCAGCCTTGCAGCCCGTTTGTACCCATAATAAGTATAGCACGACCTGACAGCCACTCGAACCGTGCTTAGGCTATGACCTCGACCCGTGGGTCAGCACGGCACGACCCGTATAAAGAGGCCAGGCAGTGCCGTGCCAGGCCGAGCTGCCCATTTAGCCACCACTGTGAACTTCCTTTTACAATTGTTGAATAGCACGGACCTCGATTTGCTTAATGACGCAAGTGCAATTGAGCAACTCATCATATTGGACACGTAGGGCAGTAGTCAGTATATTATTACGGTAGAAACATTATTTGGCATCTTATTTCGTATACATTGAACTAACGACAGGAATGATCATCCACAAATATGACAAAAAGGTTACGTACGACTCCTGGCCTTGCATGACCATCTTGCAGAAGGTTCGAAATTTGAACCACCACACGCGTACCATCACTAAGCAAATTACGGATGCATCCAAAAATAGAGGACTGCCTGAGATCAAATGCTCACAAAATGGACATGCACATTTTTAACAAACAAGGACAAGTTATCACAGAATTATTTACAGTCTAGGGCCGAAATAGTTGTAAATTTTTCCGTGTTTGTTGCATGCTTTGTTGAAAAAAGAGATAGGGAAATGCATAAAAATGTGACATTTTTACTGGCCAAGGATGGGAACTTGGGAGTTGAAGCCCGCCATCAGAAGGATGCGGTAAAAGCTCTACTATGGTGTAGAAGAGTGGATATATTTAGCGAGAAAATGGAAGTAAAAAAGTCCATCCTTTGCCTCCAACGATAATCGTGTTTATATCGTAGTAAGAGCATGTTTGGAACGTACGAAGCTTAAAACACAAGGATAGCCAAAATGCAGAAATTGAGTCCAGGGGTAACAAAACTGTATCGTGAGCGAATTTCGATACCCGACAGTAGCGAAAACAGCGAAAAACCGCTCGAAAACCGTTGAAAATAGAACGGTACGGAAAGTCAAATCATTTTGAAATCTGGTCAAACCGGCGAGCGAAAACCGCTAAAAACCGAAGACAAGTTGAGAAATGGGGGAAAACGTAAAAAAAGGGGGGAAATTACAAAAAAAATGTTGTAAAATTTGTAAAAAAACCATTGAAGACCAAAAAAATATAGGAAAATGTAATAAATATATATAAAAAAGTATGGAGTAATACGAAAAAATTCCAGCATGTTCTTTCCTAAATATGAAAAAAATTCGACATGACCTTTGCTATATTTTAGATAATTGCAAGTTGTAAAATAGCCATTTAGCAATAATATGTTAACAAATAATCTTTTATTTCAATACTACTCACATATTAATCCAACAAGTGCAAAAATAGGCATTCACATAATGACATACCAATACCATTCACATATCAACACCATTTACATTTCAATACCTTATAGAAATTGCTTGTGTAAATAATTTGCAAGAAATTGCTAGTGTCAAATTGCATGTTGTAGAACAAAATAAGTATATAATATAACTAGTGGTACAGAGTACAACTTTCATACTAAAGTTTTGATAATTCAAGCATGCATACAACAAGAAGTAAGCTTTTCAATATCGGATAATATTAACGTATTAAAATATACTATAGCAAAATAATTTATGTGCATACAAATATGGTTACTTGAATAAATAGTATCATTTTCGGGTATTGTCCGTTGCTACTAAATATAATTCAACAAATACTACTACTAAATATATTTCAACAAATATTGTTACTTGACATAATTGAACAAATATTGCTACTTGACATGCTTCAACAAATGTTGCTACTAAATATAATTGAACAAATACTGTTACTAAACTATGTTTAAGTAAATATTGCTACTTGACATACTTGAATAAATATTGCTACAAAATATAATTGAACAAATATTGTTACTAAAATATGTTGAAGTAAATATTGTTACTTGACATACTTGAACAAATATTGATACTAAAAATACTTCTATTTTTTTGGTTTTTTCTATTTTCTAGATTTTGAATGGCTCAAAAACGTCTCCAAACTTCGTTTTTTTCAAAAAAATAAATTACACTAAAGGTCATAAAGCAATTAATACTAATTTTAGAGAATTTTTGGATAATTTTAAAAAAAATTCCGAATTTTTTGAATTTGAATTCCACCGGTAAACCGAGCGATTTTGTTTCTCGAACTGGAGCGGTACGGTCGAAAACCGCAGTTTTTCATACCCTCGATGAGTTTCTCAAAACTAAGTAAACTTCACAGGTGGTGTTTGGTTGCAACACAGGATTGCAAGACACGGAGGAGGAAAAAAAAACGAGGAATAACCTCATGTAATCTTGCTAAAAAATTTGTACAGAAAATCCATTATGTAGGAGCTTCAATGGAATTCATATGTCCAATCCTTTGTTCCAAATTGCCTCATAGGAATTTTTTTCTATAGGGTTTTTATCCTTCAAATTCGTACATTTTTCCTTCGTTCCAATGGGCCTATATCTTCTAACACTTTTCACAAACTAGCCAACCAAATGCGGCGTGCCACGTCGCGGGCGCCGTTCCTCACGCGAGCAAATCGAGAAAACGTGCGAATGCCGCTACCTACAGGAGCAACTCGAGGAAACACGCGAAAAGGACCTAAAAAGAATTTTGTGGTTTCCGCAAAAGGGCTTAAACGTAATGATAGAAAAATGCAAAAAAAACCTAAATGCAATATATATATATATTTTAAAAAGGACCTAAATGTATTTTTTCCCTAAAAGGACCTAATTGTAATTTTGATTTTCAGTAAAAGGACCCGAGCGCAATACTTAAAAACGCATAAAGGACCTAAACGTAATACATTTTGTTTTTTTAATAAAGGACATAATCGTAATTTTTTTTTCTGAAAAAGAACATAATCGTAATTTTTTTGAAAAAAGGACTAGAACGCAAAAAAATTTTGCCGACTCGGTTCAAGCCGTGATCCAAGCCGGCTCAAACGCACGCTGTAACCGGAAATCCACCATCTTTAGCAGATGGAGGATTCTGACAGGCAAGGTTGTGAGCAAGGTTCCTTTATCGTTGATTATCGCACGATTATCGCGATTATCGACCTTATCGGTCCAGTTCGGTATCTAATACCGGTCGGTAAACCGGTTAAATTAAAAAAAATCAAAAATTCAAAAAAATTATGTGACGTAAATATCGCGATAATCGGTGAATATCGCTCGATTATCAATGAATATCGAGCGAAAATCGCTCATAATATCGACTGCCGAAGAACACAAGTTTGCAAAATTGATCGGGTCGATTTTCGAGCGATTATCGGTGCATATCGAGGTATATCGAGCGATTATCGGTGAAGATCATTTCTAAAAAAAATCATGAAAAGTTTGATTTTAAAACCCTTCGATTCTCTACCGATTTTCGACCGATTTTTTCCAATTTTCGAAAATCTCGATATTATCGATTATCGCGATATCGATAATGTGAATCCTGGCTGTGAGGATGAAGACACTACAACATTCGGATGGAAAAGAACAAGGGTGAAAGTACAGTCATGAAGCTAAGGCTGCTATGCGCCTATGCCATTCTCGAAATACAAATATCGCAAGTGTTATGTTTGCATCGCATATATTAGGAGTTTTAAACGCAGAAATGCCGCGAGGGTTTTACCCTAGATATGGGCCCTATTTGCAACACACGGATTTTCTCCACTGTAGAGTGTGTGTGAGAGAGAGAGAGAGGGGAAATAAAAACAGAAGAAGAAGAATTTATTAACCTCCCACGTCCCACCGCAGCTCCCCGTCATACTTTTTGCTCCTGCCCTCTTAAAACCCTCCCACCCCGAGCCCAAAACAAAGAGCGGACGGACGCCGGCCACCAGCATAACGCCGGCCACCCCCCATCCCATCCCACGCCACGCTCCAGTCTCCTTCCTCGTTTAGTCCTTTTCCTTCTTCCCCCCTCCATCTCCTCCTCGCTCGCTCGCATTTCCGCGAACACCTCCATGTCTCCGACCACTACCCCGTCCACCGCGCCCGCGGCGGCGGCGAAACCGTCTTCCGGCCGGGGCGCCAAACGCAGCCTGATGGCTTCGCTCATGGATGCCACGGCGCTGCTCCGCTCGGCCTCCTTCAAGGAGGACTCGTACGTGGCTGCGGCGCTCCCGGCCTCCGACCTCCGCGCGCTCGCCGACCTCAGGGCGCTCCTCGCCACCCACCCGGACCCCATCTCCATCTGGGGCGTGCCCCTCAACCCTCCGCCTTCCGGCGACGGCGCCCCCGCCACCGACGAGCGAGCCGATGTCGTGCTTCTCAAGTTCCTCCGCGCTCGGGACTTCCGCGTCCGCGACGCGCACGCCATGCTGCTGCGCTGCGCCGCCTGGCGAGCCGAGTTCCGCGCCGACGCCGTGCTCGACGAGGACCTCGGCTTCAAGGACCTCGAGGGCGTCGTCGCCTACATGCACGGCTGGGACCGCGACGGCCACCCCGTCTGCTACAACGCCTACGGCGTCTTCAAGGACAGGGACATGTACGACCGCGTCTTCGGCGACGGCGACCGCCTCAGCCGCTTCCTCCGCTGGCGCGTTCAGGTCATGGAGCGCGGCGTGCGCGCGCTCCAGCTCCGCCCCGGCGGCGTCAACGCCATCATTCAGGTCACTGACCTTAAGGACATGCCCAAGCGCGAGCTCCGCGCCGCATCCAACCAGATCCTCTCCCTCTTCCAGGACAACTACCCCGAGATGGTCGCCCGCAAGGTAACCTTCCCACTAGCCTATTCTCTTCTCCCTCTGTTCTTGCCCTGTGCGCATTTCGTCAAGCACTGCCGTTTCTTCTTAAACCACTGGTACTTGCATTGCAGGTGTTCGTCAACGTGCCGTGGTACTTCTCCGTGCTGTTCGCGATGATCTCGCCCTTTCTGACTGAGCGCACCAAGAGCAAGTTCGTCATCGCGCGCGAGGGCAACGTCGCCGAGACGCTCTTCAAGTAAGCACGGCTAGCTCTAATGGCCGCTAAAGATTTCGGATTTTTTTCGCTCCGGCCTTGCTTTGACACTGACACGGCGGTTCTTGCTTTTTTCTTTCTTTCTTTGGACAGGTTCATCAGGCCGGAGCTGGTGCCGGTGCAGTACGGCGGGCTCAGCCGCGCCGGCGAGCTCGAGAACGGCCCGCCCAAGCCAGCGTCCGAGTTCACCATCAAGGGCGGCGAGAAGGTCTTCCTAGAGATCGACGGCATCGAGGTATAAACTAAGTGCTCTCTGCATTGCACTTCGTCTGTACATTGGGAGCTCAAATTCTCAACTTTTTGGGTTTTAGACCAGATACAATTGCATAGTTTAAGCTAAGCTTGCAATGGGCACAAACAAGACTTTTAAACTAGAACTCCAACTTAGACTTTGGCCTATCCACCACCATCTTCTGCCTGTCTCTCTTTGCCAAATTGGGGCTAAACAATTACACATCACTCGCATGCCTTCTGAGTTGTGAGTAAGTTGTGTGCTCGAGATCAGACAAGAACACAAACTATGGCTTTGTTTCTTGCTTTTGCTGTGTCCTAGGTTTGCTGGCTCCAGTGCTTTGTGTCAAGTTTTTTATCATTTCGTCTCTGATCGAAGATAGGTATGTGCCAGTGCTACTACAGTAGCATCCATGGATGAGATGAAATCAGTGAAACCTTCCCAGCGACCCTCTCCTACTACAGTCTACACTCGTTTTGAACAAAACAGCCTTCTCTTCACTCGTTTTGACCAAAATAGCCCTCTCTCACTCATGGCCCCCATTCGTTTTGATTTCCAAATTTTGCCACATTTTGCAGGACATCATTAAGTTATGTAAGTTTAACCGTGTTAGTTTAGTCTGGTTTATAGCCATATCTGAGACAAGTTTCTTTCTTATCAACTAGGTTCCACTTGTGGTTAACTCAAAAAAAGTGTGGCAAAATTTATTTTTCTAGCAAAAACATGGTTTCAATTTTAATATCCTAATTTTAGGCAAATTTGACAAAAAAAATTATGACAAAACATGATAAACTTGGTATATGGACCACAGACCTAAATAGGCAACACTAGCCGCTAATACAAATACTAGACTGTAATAGATCCTGTATGTACGGGAAACGGCCTATTTCTGTAAATCTGAGTGAGTAGAGGGTAAGAGGCTATTTCGGTCAAAACAAATGGGAGGGGGCTAAAAAACTAGCATTGGACTCGGAATCGGTGAATGAATGGCAGATTGGCGGTGGCGCAGGTGCATGTGAGGGGCCCCTTTGGGTTTTGAAATTTGTGGTGCAGCGTGGAAGTAGGGTCTGTTTGGATGGCAATTATGGCGAAAGACCCAACATTTGGCTAGAAAATATGCTTACGATGTGTATCTAAGACCATGCACAACCCACACTTGTAAAATCAAACATCCCCTAGTGTACAGACGATTTGCTAGGCACAGCCACACTGCAAAGGTAGGAAACTTTGAGCTGTGCGTGCGTTCTTGCAGTGCTTACCAGTAAACACTGCGCCGAGCTGCAGCTGCTGCATCGTGCAGCGCATCCCTGTGAAACTGACACGGGCATGGTACGCTGCCCGTTCCTCGGTTTATTTGAGTTCATATGGGGACAGAATGAGTGAAATCTAGAGAGTGAGAAGAAGCATCGACTTTTTATTCTTCGCCCCTTCTCTAATTTTTTTTTATACTTGGCTTTCTTCAAATAAAATTATAAATCTAGTTTTTTTCTTAGTGTGAAAGTCATCAATCATGGTACTATCACGGTAGGGGTGTCGTGGTCGTGGCATACGTGCTGCCCTGCTCAACTACCAAGTGGGGTTTAGATTTGTAATTTTATTTAAATAAAATTAAAAGATGAAAAAAGTGTAAAGGACCTACTGAACCGAGGCTTCGAGTGAGAGCAGCCCACACCCTGCAAAAGCTGGAGTTATATGACTTATGAAACGGTGTGGCTAAGCTAGCTCTTTATGTTTTAAAAAATTAGATTAAATTGAGATAAGTATATTAAACAGATTATGTTGTATTCTCATCGTTCGAGTGTTACTACTAGTAATTCATTATTTGAGAAATACTTATGCAATATTCGCTCTATAAACAAATTTACACCGATCAATCAAACAAACCGTATGGTCTCTTTCAACCCACTCATATATTTACAATTGATAAAAAAATTAGAAGAGGGGTTTACATTATTTATTTGTTGTCATGGCAGTCCACTCATCTGGTTAAGCACTCATCAACTCACACTAGCGCGGGAGTAACAGCTTTCACGCACGGGCAGTGTGGGAGGATGTGCGGATGGTGCTGCGGTCGGGGAGCGCGGCAGCCAGTTTATCGTGGATGGAGAGCACGCGAGGCTTTTTCTGTGATAGGAGAGCGTATAAAGTGACACATGTTATCTTTCGACGCTTCTTCGGTCACTGTTAAATGAATTTACGAGAGAGCTAACTTAAAAAAATGAGGAGACCGCCTCCAAAAAGGGGGCTTGAAAAATTCACCTATTTGCACGTGAGATTCTTGGTCGGGTTTGAATTTTGCGACGCCTGCACTCGTTGGCTCGCTGCACCACCTTATAGTCTGTTTGTTTTAGTTTTTGATTCTGAATTGTAGCCTTAAAAGAAGAATAAAAAACAAACAGTTCGATTATAGAATTCGATTCCCACAATTCAGCTCATTCATATACATTAAAATCCACAATCCATTTTATATGTGCTTTTGTATTTTAGCTTTTAAAGAATCAATTTTTCTATGTCCATAATTCAAAATTAGCTTTTTAAAGAATTCAAGCTAAAACAAACATGTCGAACTCTCTCGAGAATTTTACGAGATAAAGTAGCGGTTACAATGTATTGCCATTGTACACACGCAGTAGCAGCGGCAGTGCACTTTTTGTAGCTTTACTTTTGTTTACAGTTCACGCCACGGTGCGAGTTTCCACGCACTGTCACCTCAGTCTTCAGCTCTGCAGCGAAGTGAAAGTGAAAAAAGAGGTTGCACTCAAAACCTGAAATCATTGTTTATATTATCGGTACTTCGGTAGCCCCGTAACTTTTTTTTTTCTTTTTCGAATCAAGCTCTCCACGAATCCATCCGTAAAAATGGCTATCTCCCTGGCAGTAAAGGGCATCGACAGACACACTTGTCCTCTACTGTGAGCACATAAGGTGGTCTGCGCTGCTGTGGCACGACCGCGGGAGTGCGTGGGTAGGCAAGGCGCGGTAAACACAGCAGTTCATCCTCCCGTGCTATCGCGGCGAGCTGGTCAGGCGCGGTAGGAACATATATCATTTGGCATCTTTTTTATATGGTAGGGGAGAAGAATATTTGTGTAAATAGGCGCGGTAGGGAACCTATATCATTTGACATCTTTTTTATGGTTGGGGAGGAGAATATTTTTGTAAATATGTACGTGGTAAGCTAGATTTGTTTAAAAAAAAAAGAGAGGTGTATGAGCCTAGATAAGTGATGATTTCCAAAACACAAAGCTCATTGTTTGTTACTACTAGTAGTACAAATTAGCAGGGTGAATTAGTAAAGCCTTCGTTAATCTTTACGTCTAGAAGCTTTTGTCTTCCCTAATCTAGGTGTAAACTGGTGGCGAAAAGGGTGGTTAATTTTGTTTGCTATTGCTGTCAGTGTCAAAGATTTTCTTTAACCACTGTAAAACTTTGAGGACGACCCCGTATTGGATTCTGGCATGGCCAATGCTCATGTGAGTCTTGCACATATGGTAGGGCCCTTGTTAAGAATCATATTATGGCTTGTATTTTTGCCAAGAACTGATCATATTATGGTTTTTTACGGAGATTAATCGACACATTTAATTGCAATTTCCAGGCTGGTGCGACGATAACGTGGGACCTGGTCGTCGGCGGCTGGGACCTCGAGTACGGCGCGGAGTACGTGCCGGCGGCGGAGGACAGCTACACGCTGTGCGTGGAGAAGACGAGGAAGGTACCGGCCAGTGCCGACGAGCCCGTGCACGACGCATTCACGGCTAGGGAGCTCGGCAAGATGGTGCTCTCCATCGACAACTCGGGCTCCCGGAAGCGGAAAGTGGCCGCGTACCGGTACTTCGTGCGCAAGCCGTCGGTGTAGGCTGCTAGTCTACTGCGTACGGCGGCCGGTGGCTTGCCGGCCGGCTTGGCTGGCCCGGGTGTTTGCTATGGATGGTGAAGTGAGTGTGCTTTGGTAGCTTGGCTTTGTTAGCCACGAGAGGAGAGGTTAATTTAGGGCCTATTTAATTTGCGCTATAATGACATGCATGTATTATGCCATATGTAGAATATAATCTAAGAGCTGTGAGATCGTACCTGTCATCATCGTTATAAAGCTAGTGAGTTCAATCTTTTTGGGCAATTTAATTTCCTTTGTTAATTCACAGAAACAATGCTTTGGACTCCCTAGAGATTATATGATTGTTATCAGGATTCAGATGTGTCCCCAGTGAGACGTATGCCTGTCATGGGGAGGACCATTTGCAGGTAAGTCATAGCTTTCGCAGGGATCCACTAGTACCTCCCTTCAAAAAAACTCATGATTCTCCTCTAAATAAATTATAGGAATGATCTCTTTTGTATATAATTTTGACTACTGTTGTAATGTCCTGGTAAAATTACCAGATGAAAAAACACAAACCGTGAATTTGTTTTGCACTATAAAATACAAATTTAATTATGCCGGTTTGATTAGGCTAATCTATACGCTCTCTTTAAAATAATAACTATAAATATATACTACAGTAAAATAAGTATTGGACTACTCTATCGCTGTTACTCCCTCCGGTGATATGATCACAAAAGAGTGACGCTTTTGACGTTGATACCATCTCCAGCCACTTCGGATATTGACAGTTTCTAAAGCACAATTGGCCACTAATTCATATTATAATATATTAATAAAGCTTAATAAAAAAAGAATATTATGAAAGGTACCCACTAATTTATATTGTAAAATATTAATAAAGACTAATAAAATTATAATATTATGAAAGTATATTTTAAGACAAATCTGCACGAATCTTTTTTACATGCTCAACATAAACATCTATTATATAATAAAAATCGATAACGGGTGGTTTATCGTTGCTAATAAAAAAGAGAAATATATTACAAATTCTCAAAAAAATATTCGACCTTTTATTTGGTGGACCCTAATTTTGTCGGCTTAGATTTACTTTATTGTTTAGAGTTAAAAATACATCCGATGGTTTCTTTTAAAAAAGGAAAAAGAAAAAGACCCAAACCCCACGGCTGGCTTGGGTCTTGTGGCCTGCGGCACGGGAAAAGGATAGAAGGCATGCGCTTGCCGCTGAAAAAAAAAGAAATAAGTGAAGAAAATATGCATGCAATAAAAAAAAGAGCTGCTACCAAAACAAAAACACTGAATACTTTTAATGTTGATGTAGTTAGAGCTTTTTCTATTTCTCTATAGAAAAATCTATTATATAATAAAAAAAAATCTTATGATTGCTAAGAAAAGACATGCTAGCAAATTTAAAAGAGAGAGAAACCATTGAATCCTCAATTTGATGGACTCTAATTATAAGTGTAAATCATATCCATTGATTGCTAACAAATAAAGAAACATGCTATAAATTCTCAAAAAAGAGAGAGGGAAAATGTTACCCTCAATTTAGTGGACCATGGCAAACATGAATCCATGACTATCGTTGTTATTATGAAACCAATCTAAACTTTAAATATGAGAATTAATCTAACATGTTATTTAATTTTTTTTATAAATGGATAGAATAGAAGGCTAATGAAGTTTCGAGTTTGCCGGACTTACACAAAGAGTTCTCGGTAATTTGAAAATAGGGAAAAGTGAAACCCAAAATAATTTACGAGGAGTTTTCATGAACATCTCACTCTTTGGTTGGCATTGGGATCCAGCCACGTACGCGTTCTGTCCTCCCATCACCGCCTTTGGTCTGTCAACAGTCACGACCTTGCCCTCGATGCCTAACAATGTTAACTCATCATAATGGCATCCACGTAATCTAAGAACTCTCCGTATTGACTTTATTATTGGGATTGATTTCTTATATGCTACTGAAATTTAAAAAATATATATCTAAATGTGTCATTGATATATAGGTTTCGAACTCACATGTAAGACAATGAATGACAGGAATTGCCCCTTCTTAATGAGTTATTGCCCTTATGTCTTGTATCAAGCATAGATATTAGAGTGGTATAGAAACTACATCTGTATTTTCGAATTTAGTCGCGCAGGACAATTTAGATAGCTAATTAAAATATCGGCAGCTAAAATTTGACTGCAACCATTTCAAAATACCACTATTTTGTAAGAGAGAGATTGAGAGTAGTACAGAGCAAAGACTTGCAAACAGGCAAAGTAAAGGCAATCTGTGCTACGGGATATGAGGCCTCGACAGTGTGTGTACATAGACATACTACATGCATTTCTGACAGGTTAGAACAAGACAGGTAATAGTGGCTTAGTACAAGCTTTTGTACGTACTACAATCGCCTTGATCACTTTCTGCCGCAAAGTTAGGGCTTAGATTAGCGTAAAGAGGGTTCCAGGGGTGCTTAGCCGAGGAGAGAGCATGTGATGGGTGGTCCTAAAAACTCCTGCCTCTCCTAGCTGGTCCTGATATCAATACTGGTTTTTCTCAGGCAGGCAGGTGTGCTTGCATCTTTGTCGCCAGTCAGCTTTTTCTTTTTTCTTTTTTCTTTTTGGGAACCCTGCCAATGCTACAAATAAAGCTGCCCCCTGTTGTTGTTTGCATTGCTCTGGGAAGTACGATGTGGTTAATTAAGAGGTTAAAAATGGCTGTAATGTATGTTTCTTGCTTGGGATCACGCTTATGCGTAGTTTGAAGTCAGGAAAAGGTTATGTTTTAAGTCCGAGGTCTCGTTTAAAACGTACAAATTTCTCAAGAGTTTCACTGAAACTGTTCGATACTTCAGTCCCGTTGGAATCGAAAAATATTCCGATGTCCCAAGAAAGGCAATCTTGAAGTATTTTGTAGAGTTCTTCGTGACTACATCGAACTTGGGACACTACAAACATGGGATATATTTGTTGAAGTATAAGTGAATTACACATCTTTTCTCATCAGCTTGAGCTTTTGGGTGAACTGGCTGGTGCATGCAACTCAATATGATATCAGAGCCATAAGGTCTCGAGTTCAAGACTCGGTTGCTTCCACGTCCTAGGCATGAGAGGGAGTATTGGGGTATAAGTGAATTGCCCATCTTTCCTCATCAGCTTAATCTTTTGGGTAAACTGGGTGGTGCATGCAACTCAATAATATCTAGCTCAGATTTATACACAAGTGTATTCATACAAACTGCGCACGTGAATTGCTGGATGAAAGATAGTTGGATCAAATATGTCGGGACATCGAGGGTTTATACTAGTGTTCTAAATAGCTACCTATAATTACGCTATAGTTTTTTAGGCCCAAAACGTGACACTACAGATCAATATTTTGCTGTATTAGCTAAACATTGGGCCCATGTTGAAATGCAATATTACTAAATAGCCCAAATGCATATCTTATAAGCCTAAACTCTAGGAAAACCTAATAAAAAAAATCTCATCTCACCCTTTTTTAATAATCCAACATTCAATTTCCCAGTGATTAAGTACTTGTTGTTGAGAACATTACGAAATAATTATCATTTATGATCTTTTATATATATATATTAGTATATTTGTTGATTCCGGACTTGACATATATGCTTATTATGAAAATATTAGTACCTTCTAAAGTACCATATTTTTATAATTTATTTAGAGGAGACTTATATTATATACATATTTATTTTATTTTTTTATAAAATAATACTGAAAACACGATGAATGATAGGTTTCACGATAGCTACTTTAGCTTTTTTTTAGGCCTTGCCGCGAAGCCGTGAAAATCGTGATTTAAAACCTTGCCTTATACTGTAGATAATTTTCTGGATGACTCGCAAAGTATGCGACGAGCTGCGTGTGAGTTTGCACGTTAAATTGCACCTAGAGATGAGATTGTACTCATACGTGTGTTCTACTCGTACCATTTACAACAAGCATTACAAAATATTAAAAAGAAGGTTTGTACATGTGAGTGCTCGATTAATCATGTGTACTTACAAAGTAACCAAAGGGATTACCATGGCAATTCACAAGCATGCAGGCATGCACATGGGATCAATGATATCACTAGCTAATTAAAGTAGAATGATTCCTACTCATTACATGTTTGCATCATTGCAACTGCAGTGTCCCGTGGTTGATATGCTACATCAAAGTTGGGTAAATAGCCTTGTTCTACGCTCTTTTGGTAGGATTCAAACTCTTTTCTTATAAAATCTTGTGAAATTTATGTGTTCCAACAGGGTATAAATGGTGAAATTTACCTGTTTGAAAACAGTGTAACCTATACCTTAATCATGAAAAATTCCCACGACCCCGTTCCCACCTGCCAGTCAATAGATATGACTTGTGAGAAGAAAGCGAGCGCGTGCGTTTATCAGTGTATGTGAACAGTGGTTATGTCACACATCGGAGACTCAGTTAGGACGGAGGTGGAGAATTACCACGGTTGGCTGCGACGGCATCCCAGCCCGTGCGCCAGCGGCGGAAGTAGGAAATACTAGATAAGTGACCGTGGTATGTCACATCATGACTATTGCTCTTCACGCGAGTAAATCAAGAAAACGCGTAACTATCGCTCCCTTCACGATCAAATCGAGAAAACACGCGAAACGGTCGAAAGGATACAAACGTAATTGCGTTTTTTCGTATTTATTTGCGGAACGGTTGAAAGGATATAAATATATCTGCGTTTTTTTTGCATTTATTCGGAGTCTTCTCACGAAGGATTTGCGATTCCGTTCAAACGAAATGTCCTTTTCGAAAAAGATAGTAAAAACGATTTAAACGGAAATATTTTTTTGGTATTTAGTTGGGTCTTATTTCTGGAAAAAGAACCTAAACGTAATTTTTTGGGCTCAGAGGCGTACTTTTCATAAAAAATGGATAAAAGGATCTAAACGTAATTTTTTTCCTTCTGAAAAAGACCTAAACGTTAAAAAAAAATCGGCTCTGCTCGAGCCGGCTCAAACCAGCCTGGTGCCAGGATTCCTTCCAACTTTAGAAAAGGTAGTATTTGTTCGACGTGTATATTTCACACGTGCAACATTATAGTTTGGTACATTGATTTTATAACATTACAAATCTAAAATATATTTAAAATTTACTAAAATTGAAACCAATTCAATCAACAAATTAGCATATTAAATAAATAATCTTGGCACGCTTTTCAAATCTTTAGGGGACCTGGCACCCCTATGCCAGCCCCTGCCACACTCATTCAACCCTGGTCGACACGCGCACTCACTAAAAAATTAAAACAGGTCCACACATATGCACATTAAGTGGGACAGTGTATTTCCGTGCTCCGGAGGTCGTAGAACTTTCGATTAATTCTTTAGCGTGTGTAGGGGACACGCATACGTATATGTGCGTGATTTTTGTGTTTGTCTTGTACCAAAAAAACGGAGGTGAAGAAGGTGTGAGTAGTAGGGGCGGGTATTCGGTTTTTAAATAATTCGATTTTTGAAAAGTGTTTGCCGAATTTCTCTAGCCAAAACAAAAAATCGGACCGAATTAATCAAAATATTTCGATTCGGTAATTCGGTTTTTAAGAATTAACAGAAAACTTATGATCTCGAATTCCCGATCCCCCCATCCCAAATTCCAATCGACTCGGCCTCGACATGGCCGACTGCCGCAGCCTCGTGGAGTTCCTTCGCTCCTTCGAGTGCTACCACCACCTCCTCGGATAGCTACCGCTCCCACCGTGCTTTCGTGACATCGCGACAGAGGCTCTTTGCCTCCCTCTGCAACTAATCCCCGATGATGGCGCTCCACACGCTCGCGCTTATCGCTGTCTTCACCCGCTCGCCTTCCTCGTCGCGCCCTATGCTAGGATGCTGGCTCTTGAGGTCAGGAGCTGATGGAGCAACACTACCCGAATGATCACGCTCGACGGTTTGAGGTCGACAACTCGAGTGCTCGAGACTGGTGCCTAGTGGGATAGTGGACTAGTGGGCAAGAGCGACGACATCGATGACTGGTGCGGCGCTGGAGACTGGCAAGGATGGCCTTCTGGTTTAGCTGTCTTCGCGTCTCGTCTGGGTGCTGGGAGCATGGGGCTCTGGGCAGTTGGGCCTTGGAGCGGCATGGCGCAGCAGCAATCTGCAGCGTGAGGGGAAGTGGAACTGAGAGGAGGAGCGGTGCGGTTGTGGATAAGGAGAGATGGAGAGGGAGACAAGTGGATAAGGATTGGTGCGGAGGGAGACCAGTGGCCCGCCTCAATGGTGTCTTGCTCTAGTCATCTGGAGTCAGACAGGGAGTATATCGGTTGTTCAGCTTTTTGGTTTTTGAGAGTTAAAAGTCAAACCGAAACTTGAAAACCGAATAGCACTAAAATAAAAACCGAACCGAAAACCAAAATAATCGGTAAATTCTTTTCTGTTTGGTTTGGTTTACATATGTCCACCCCTAGTGAGTAGCCAATTGATGGGATCATTCACGGGTGGCGTTTGCTATTATTGATTGTTACGTTGCCCTGCATACATGAAGCACACCACAGCGACGTTATTACAAGTGGTGGCACCTTTTTTATCCATGGGCATGGCAATGTGAAATTTTGATGGCGTGCACGGCCTGATAAAATTTGCTACGCTTTCTTAGCACTCTAGCACGATCGTCATAAGTACAATGCTTTAGCAAAATTTGCCTAACCTGTGCCGATCAAATCGGCCGCTGCAAAGCCACACTTTAGAAGTGTGACAAATGGTGGTTCCATCCAAACACCCTCTGTGCCATGCATGTTTTCATCGGATGTATTTCGAGGTAATTGCATGTACGACATGGCAAGAGCTGGACGTTACGACGGGTACGCTAATACGTTGGCCAAGCAGGCTTGGAGCCACTGTTTGGAGATAGAGTGCAACAGTTGAGGCCTCTCCCTCTAACTTTAACTTTGTGTGTCACTCTCGTCTTTCACGTTTATCGGAGGAGAACAAGGAAGCTGGCTGCTGGCCCCACCACTCCACCATTGCCGCCTCAATCCAATACCTTAAGAGAGAGAGAGAGAGAGAGCGAGCTGCCCAACAAGCAACCAAAAACAAAGAGCAAAAAAAATGGCGACAGCGCAAATCACGCTTCACTTTGGACAAGAGAAATAAACAAACATACGGAGTATGACATATGTATTATCTGCTAAAAAAAGGTGCATTGCTGTTTGCTGCACGTCTGTCCTTGCATAACCATGAACATATTCTCATCTCATGTCATGCTGTGTTGATACACTAGTGGTAGTGGAACAGTGAGTACATATAGTAAGACACAGTAAACAATGGCAAGGATCTTCTTGCTGGCTTGCCTTCCGTTCCCGCCTGACTATCGCATGCAGCCTACTGCACACCTGACATACTAGTAGAAAAAGCCCCCATGACCTGGCCCCCCACGACCCATGAGAGAGAGAGAGAGAGGTGTCTCTCACCCCATGTCTCGTCTCTTTTTCTTGCCCTTATCTCCCTTCTCGCCGTCGCCAACTAGCTTTCTGCTTGGTTCTTGCTCTTTTTGAGCCAGGCATACGAAGATTTCGACGAGACCACGAGAGAGCAAGGTTCCTGAGAGATTTTGGAAATATTGGCTGAGATTTTCGATCTCGGTCAGAGACGAGATTTAAAATCCGACTGAATAAAAAGAAAGTTAAATTGCTATAATGTTTTTAACCAAAAATTGATTTTTTTTACCGGATTTGGCCCAATAAAACTTAAGAATGTCATCTTCTACGAAAATTTATTGAAAAATCAAAATTTTCAGATATTTTATAATTTTAGCAGAAACACTGTCAGATTTTTATAAAATTTTACAAACTTGATCGTGCTCTGAAAAATTTATAGTACTATATTTAGAAGTCTAGGATTATACATAAATTTTTTCAAAAAAATTGAACTTCATTTGTTATCTTTAAAAAATCAAAAACAGAATGAATAGAATTGAGACAGTAATCTTGTCAGAATTTTATAAATTTGCTTGAGTGTGATCATGATTCAAAATTTTTATGAGAGTTTAAGCATTGCCTCAGAAACTTTCTCACTCAATTAAATCTATGGATGCATTGAACTTCATTTGTTATCTTTCAAAAATAAAAAAACACAAGGAACACAAATGGTACAATTCCATTGTATCAATTTTATAAATTCACTGGAATGTGATCAGGACGCAAAATTTTTATGAGAGCTTAAGCATTGCCTTATCACCCTTCTCTAAAAGTTTCAAAAATTCTAACTGTCGACGATCGGGACCGTCGACCGCGAAGAAAGAGGGTGAAGGGTAGTACGGAGGGCGAGGCCCAGAGTTTCGCTCGTCCAGGAGGTACCCCGGCAGCGTCTTGAGCAGGGGGCAGCGCAATCAAGCAGGGACACGAGGTTTATATGGTTGGGCGAACGTCCCTACTCGATTCGGATGATGGTGTCAGATGTGCCCTCAATGCCGATGGCTGCCCGGCCTTTACAAATGAGAACTAGGGGTTCCAATATTAGAGTGCCGGAGCCTAGTTCGTGGAGGTGTAGTGAGAAAGAAGAAGAACCCCTCTTCCAGAGGGCCCTGCCCTCCCTTATACGGCCGAAAGGGGCAGGTTACATTGGGGATTGGGAGCCGAGAGGATGAAGGGACTCATGCCAGAAAGCCCTTATCTTGGTGACTAATCTTGTCTGGCCTTACCCACGCCGGGTTAGTAGACTCTCCGAGCAAAGCAGGTCGCTGCTTCTTCGGGAAACAGCGCACCCACTCTCTGTGGTTTTGTCAGATGATGACGTTGCCATGCGTGGCCCCCCGCCACGCACGGGTGAGTGGACTCCATCTTTGACGCGATCGGATGATGGGACTGAGGTTTTGACTTTGGCGACCTTCGTGCTGCCTTAGGAAGGAGCCACCTGCTCCTGTGCGGTCACTTCAGGCGGTCGCGATCGTTGGACACGTGGTTAATGGTCAGTGGAGGGCCCGATGCTCGACCCTTGGCGGAGACCGGGATCGGGCTGGTCGGAGGTCGGGGGAGCCCGGTCCGTGACGAAGGTCGAACGCCCCGCTAGGTCGGGAAAGAGCTCCTTTATGGCCTTGCGGGACCTTTGGTCGGAGCCTGGCTCGGAACAGCCTGATTGGTGTTCCGGACTGGCGGTTCGGGGACGTCTCCGTCCGAGCTAGGGAACAGTCCCTCGATCTTAGAGGAGGGCTGCTCAAAGCCCCCCCGGGGGCCACGTGTCAGGGTGGCCGATCCCCGACACTAACCCTTTTTCGTTGCTCAATCAAACCTATCTATTGATCACCAGACTTTTATCAAGACAGTAGCACTGTCATAATTTTATAAAATTTCTCAGGCTTGATCATTATATGAAAAATTTTATGGTAACATTAATGATGCTTCAGGACCATCCACAAAATATTTTCAAAAATTTATAATGTGGTTTAAAAAAAATTCAATCGGTTCAAATTTGCCGGTGAGACTTTAGTAGCATTATCCTATTTTTTAAAAAGCATTCTCAGGCTTGGTCATCATCTAAAAATTTTATGAGAACATTATTGATGCGTTAGGAAAATATGTTCTAACATGGTTTACACTATTTTTCATTTGATTGAAATTTTGTCGTCAGCCTTTTATCAGGACAGTAGCATTGCCAGAATTTTTAAAAATTCCTCAAGCTTGATCATCATCTGAAATTGTTATGAAAATATTAGTGATGTGTCAGGACCATCCAAAAAAATGTTTAAATTTTTTTTATCATCATTCCGACTATTTTTCACTGGGTTGAATTTCGTTGAGTTTTTCGCATTTCTTGACGAAATTTGGGTTCAAATATTCTGGATTTAAATTTTCTTTTTTAATTTTGACCGAATTTCATCTGAAGTTTTGATATTTCGCTGAAATTTTAGATTTTGCTCACCTCCGATGGGTGAACCGAAAATGAAATTCGATTTGTGAGAGGCCTTTGGGTTACATTGATTGCTCCAGTAGCCTAGCGCCCTGGAACGACACGTCCCGGTTGAGCACCGCATGCTGTGTCGCCTGCATCTGCGTGTGCTCGCTTTGTTTGAGTTGAGCAATAGGCTTGAGTATCAGTGCATCGTCACTCCCAGATCCTGGAAGCTCTGGTTTATTTTGTTATGTGGTACAATTTTGTTTGAGTAAATGTTACAAAACTATAAGTTAATCATACAAACTATAAAAAAATTACAAGTTTTAGCTTTTATTTAACAAAACTATAGATTTTAGTATAACTTTTATCACAAAAACTATATGTTTTAGAATTGATCGTTTCTTATAATGGGTCTGATAGTGTGGACCTACATAGCAGCCTCACGCATAAGTGAAACGGGAAATAGAGGAGAGTGAGGTTGTCATGTGGGCCCACACTATCAGACCCGTTACAAGAAACGGTCGGCTGCTATGTGGGCTCACACTATCAGACCCGTTAGAAGAAACAGTCAATTTTAAAATATGTAATTTTGAGACACAAATTCTTCTAAAATCTGTAGTTTTATGAAATGTGAGCTAAAATTTGTTGTTTTTCTCATAGTTTACAAAAAAAAACTTAGTTTTTGAAATTTCTTTATTTTGTTTGCATATTTGATCCCTTCGAATGAAATTTCAAATCTGGATCCCTTCCTGACCGCGAAAATAGCGACATGCGACATGTGTCCCCTGTCGCACTCCCATATCGCAACACCTTGCCGGTAGCACGGCTATAATACTCTAGAAAAAAATATGGGCTCGGTCGGCTATATAGGGCAAGGGCAGGCAGGCAAACCCTAGCAAGCCACTACCCCTACCCTATGGGAGAGCGCTGTCGCCACTGACAAAAACTGCTGCCCGTGCTGACCCACTGTGTCGTGCCACCGTCCCAGCCTGCGGGAGCCCCGTGTCGTCGCTAAGCGCTCAGCCCCATCGCATCGCCTCCCATCGCACGCTGCGTCGAGCACCCACGTGGCGCAATTGGCCAATCCACTGCCGACGGTGTTGTCCGCCAAGCATTGCAGCCACCAAATTGCAGTTGTGCCAACGTGCCGGCCATGCCTCGTCAGAGCACGCTCGTGTCGTGCCAGCCATGGCCAAGACATGCCCTAGCATCCACTCCTTCGTCCATTCGGGTTTCCTGAAAAACTGTGAATTCAAATTGAGATTCATTTGCATCAACGTGTGTACAAGGTACCGAGGATCTTGGAGAATATGTTGCGGGAGTTTCACAAAGCATGAAGGAGCGGGGAACGTGTGGAGATCGTGAAGTTCCTATGTTGTCGACGTTCTGGTGAGAATCTAGGATGCAGGTATAAACCCTAGGATAATGCTCGTCATGTTTGCACTATAGTGGAGCAATATTATAATCATATTAGTGGTAGATGTGGAAGTTCGATAGCAACGGGATGGCGTTTGGGAGTGATCGTCATTTGATTAATAGTGGTCTCTGTCTTCGGGGGCTAGTCTTAGGGTATCTACGATTAGTTTAATGACATGTCAAAGTTATGAAATGCGTAGAAAATAGTCTAAAATTTTATTAGAGCACAAGAACATTAGATTTGGTTAAGCGGTTAGAAAGCTATGGTTTGTAGAAGGTTGTTGTCCAAGAATCGATCGCTGCTAAGTGCAATTGTGTTGGTTTGCTTATTAGGTATAGATAATGGCCGAATTAAATTATGTACATAACTAAATAAAGCTAGATAATGTTTCATAGGTTTTGTAGCTATTATGGTTTGCTATATTTAGAGTTGTATAAAAATAGTTACGAAATTGTAAAGTCTATTGTCTAGTAAGACAACATATCGGTCTTCGGGGTTGCAAACGAGAGGTTAAATGCATTAATTAGAAAATTTAGACAACCAAAAAATTATAGAGAATCATCTGTAGTTTTTAGAATATATATGGTTTACTATTTATGATCCTCCGACTGTTGGGACAACAAAGGGAAAACTATTTGGCAAGAGGGACAAGTTAGGTCCAGGACTGTGTGTAGGAGCGATATTGTTATGTTTGAAGTTATGAATTGTTATGACATGTAGTTGAGCTGGAATTACTTGTTGTAGGTGGTGTGACTTCGGGTTTGGCTTCAACCACACATAATTCCATTTATTGTGGGTAAAAAGGCAAGTGTGTGGTAGAACAATAAGTTGGTTGTTAACTCATATTGTCCTTATTAGCAATTCGTTTATTATGACATATTAAATGATCACTTTTATCTATTATGAAAATTATATGATGATGAAATTAATTCTAATAATGATAAATATTAAATGTTTATAAATCATATCATTTGCATATGATGCATTCGTGATGAGTGACCTGTGTGGGCCTCCATGACCTATGTGGTATAGGCATGAAAGACCTACTTCGGTAGACACCTCCACAGGATGGAGGGAATGAGATGATGCGACACCAACGGGTGTACACTCAACTATATCGGTATAAGCTATGTCATGAGCTTATGAGCATGTAGATAGACTTACTTTGCATCGCTAATGATAAAGGATAATTAATGAGTTGAATGTTATAAATGGTTATGTTATTGTTTTATTATGGACTTGCTGAGCTGTGGATTTACCCTTAATATTTTTAGGTGAACAATGAATGCGATGTGCATGGGATGTGAGTACTGCCATCATATCACTTACCACTTCATCTTCCACAATTATCTAGTATTAGTGATCACGTTTGGATTAATAAAGTGGCCAGTAGATTTAGCTGATAAACTTTTATAATTACAATAATGGTCATGTGAACACAATGAAGGAGGCATTTATGCTTTGGATATTTGATTTCCGCTGAACAGAATTCGTTGCAAAGTTGGTATATATCGTCCGCTATGATGTGCCAACATTTTTTGATAAACATCCCATTGAAACCATCTAGGCCAGGGGATTTGTTAACCGGAAGTGTTTGAACAACACTGTTAATTTCCTCTTTGTTGAATGATAAAGCCATTGAGTCCAAATCATCCACCGGAGCAATTAATTGAGATAGTTCAAAGGGCATAAAATGCTCAGTGGAGATACCCATTCTATTTTTGAAAGCCGTCCAAAGAATAGCCGCCTTTCCTTCATGGTCAGAGTAAATATTGCCATCTTCCGTATGAAGTTGTGGATCTTATTCATTTTATATCTTTCAGTGGCCACTGAATGAAAGAATTTGGTGTTCTCATCTCCCAGTTTCATCCAGCGGATAGTGCTTCTTTTCTTCCAGTATAATTGTTTGTAGTCAGCAACCTAGCTAGCTGGTTTTTGATAATAACTCTGAAATTGTGCTCTGGTTGGTAAAGCTTTCTTCTTTGTTCTATCTCATCCAACAGAAAAATGACTCCATTACAGTTTTTGATCAGTTCCGAAAAGTTGGAGATGTGTTTACTCCAATTTTTCAAGTGTTTTCTTAGTTTCTTGAGTTTTGCGCTGATCATTGTGGTTGCATCCGAACATCGAACCAACGAATTCCAAGAATACGGCAATAGGTCAAAGAAGCATGGGTGATTGATCCAAAAAATTTCAAACCTAAACAAATTCGATTTAGGGTTGTTCGTCTCAACACTTATGAGACATCATGAGTTGTCAGATATTGTTTTTGCTAAGGATAGCACCACTGTGTTGGGGTAGGAAGAAATCCAATCTGGAGAAGTGAAGAGCCAATCCAGCTGCTGAAGCAATGGATCTTCCTGCATATTGCTCCAAGTGTAGCTACAGCCTTTAAGAGGTACATCGATGAGTCCTAAGGTGTTGATCATGCTGTTGAACAACCTCATGTCCTGAGAATTGCCGCCCGGTTTATTTCTGTTATGAACCAAACGAATGAAATTGAAGTCCCCCATGAAAATTCAGTTGGAGTTGTGAGAGAGGTTAAGCTGGGAAAACTAGGACATGAACTCACTTCTAGCCGGTGTAGCACAGGGGCCATAAATGTTGGAGAGAGTCCAGGTTCGATTATTGTCTTTGGAGGTGAACTTGATAGTAATAGCGAAGAAGCTTTGAAAGATGACCATTCCAGAAAAGATAGAGCTAGCCCAGGGAGTGAGAATACCTCTAGAATTGCCGATGGACGGAGAGAAAGCAAATTGATCGAAGGCACGTGGCAAGAAAGTTTTAAGGAACAAGTGTTGAAAGTTCTTTTTTTTAGTCTCTTGGAGGCAGAGAACAGCACAGTTACTTACATCAACCTTATCTTTAATGGCCCTCAATTTTTTAGCCGAATTCATCCCTCTAACATTCCAGCAAAGGATATTCCAATTTCTAAGTTGACTTGACATAAGAATTGTGATTAAGAATGAAAATGCCCTTGACTAACATAGCTAGGAACGTGGCAAAGATGAGGAACATAGAGTAGTCATTACAACCGAAAATCATACGATCAAAAACCGAGATGTGAGAAATTTAAAGCTGATAGATTCGACATATTGAGCAGATACAGTTAAAGTTGAAGTACGAGCAATAGGGGTTCAAAAGGACTTTAACAACAAAAGAGAAGCATAGGAAGTACATCTTCCAATTATGTCCACTCCCTCTAATCTTGACTACCTTCACCATCCTTAGGATCTTTGAGCAGCTTATCCATGACTACCTCCAAAGTTGACACACCACAAAGAGTCACGCCCCAGTGCTACATTAGCTGAATGGGCAGTTGAGGTGCCAGAACATTTTGCTGAGAATTGAGACTCAGCTCATCCATGAAGTCTTCAATTGTGTTACTTCCAGTCATCCTCTGGGCAATTTTTCCTTTTGTCTGCTTACCCTGAGCTGACTGATCCAGCTTGAGGCGACCATGAACAACATTTAGCCTTGGGCAACGACGAACCGAATGAACAAAGATTGGGGTCTTGCTCTTAAGCGTCCTTGGTGACCTTGGTGAGCCTAAGGTAATCAGGCCAGGTTCAAACATAATCTACGATGATGTTGAAGAATGGCCCCTAGGTTCCCAAATCCTATGTGTCTTCTTCAAGAATTTCCCGAATGATGACCGAATTTTTCTTAGAGGGGCGGTCTTCCGGAAGTGGGCATAGAAGACCTGATGATTTTAGCATATCGAAGACTATTGGGTTGAATGCCATATTCCACGATCTCTTCAGATGAAGGTCAGAGAAATCTGAAAGCACCAGTGTTAGGTCGAGGATGCCGACTAGAGGGGAGTGAATAGACGGCTTTTAAAAATTTTCTTGTTAATTTCTACAAAGCAATTCACCCCTAATTATCCTAATACCAAAACCTTAACAAATATTAATGCGGAAGTGATAAACTAAGGTTTTGACAATTAAAGCCTAAATCAACTAGGCTCACTATGTGCACTAACTAATTATGTCTCTCACAATAATTGCAATTCTAAAGACAAGCAATCAATCAATTTAATTCTATGAATATAAATTGCTTGAATATAAATAATGAAAACAATGCAAGCACAAGAGACACAATACTTTTTACCGTGGTGTTCGAAGATTTGCCGGTCTCCCCTAGTCCACGTTGAGGTTAGCCCAAACGAATTGGACCGGCTCCACGAATTGAGCACCCACCTCGAATCCACTAGTGGTAGCTCCTTTTCCCTCTCGGGTAGGCGAGCTCCAACCTTCACAAACTTTGTCGGGGCTTCTCACAACCTCCGTTGAGAGCTCCCGCACACGACGTCGCTACGCCGTCTAGGTGTCGGCAAACACCAAGAGTAACAAATCAAGCCCTTCCGCTTGAACTTCACCTAGTGCAACACATGCACTTCCGGTGACCTCCTAAGTGCAACACATGCACTAGGATCCTCCTCAAGTACAACACATGCACAAGAGGCTCTCAATCCACTTCCTAATTGCAACACATGCAATTAGGGCTTACTCTTAGATCAAGAAGCAAATGGAAGAGGGCAACACATGCACTCAACTCCTACAAACACCCAAATACTCTAGCAACAGCAACAATTGCAGACATTGCTCCCCAAGACCTCCTTTTATAGCCTCCAAGCCAAAACTAGCCGTTGGGGACGAATTGGGCAAAAGTCTAGCAAACCCGGTGCTACCGGGTGCTACCGCCCTACTAGGCCCGGTAGCACCGGCCTCCTCGCCAACGGCTACAAAACTAGCCGTTGGGGGCGAAATCTGGAAAAACTCAGCAAACCCGGTGCTACCGCCCTACTGGGACCGGTAGCACCGACCTCCTCGCCAACGGCTACAAAACTAACCGTTGCAGGGTTTCCGGTAGCACCTGCCAACTGGGAGCGGTGCTACCGCTCGGGCGGTAGCACCGGCCTTCACCTCGGTAGCACCGGACCCAAGCCGAACACAAAAACACCTCCTCTGGATTTTTCACAACTGCTAGAGGAGCGGTAGCACCGGACCTCCGGTGCTACCGGCCTACCATAGGCAGTAGCACCGAACCGCCAATCCGCCCAAAAACATCCCTCTCTGGAATTTCCACACCGGCCAGAGGGGCGGTAGCACCGGACCGATCTGCAGTTCAGGGCTACCATGGGCGGTAGCACCGGACCGACCTGCAATACATGCTCCCATAAGCAGTATTACCGGCCAGGCGGTGCTACCAGCCCTACATGGGCGGTACGACCGGCCATAAGGAGAAAACACGGTTTTTCACAAAAACTTTTCTCCAAACCATTAAAGATTTATTCTTTGAGCTATTTGAGGATCAACACATGATCACAACATTATGCAAAACACATTTGCACATGTTAATCACATACTCCAAAGAATCTCATTAAGCACAACTTATTTGCAAAACACATTTGCCAATAAACCAAGAACTTAAGAGATCAATCCTTTTAGCCATGTGATGATCAACACATGATCAAGTCAATTTGCAAAACACATTTGCAAACCCTATTCACATGCTCTAGGATCGAAACCCATAATCTCAAGTTCATTTGCAAAACACATTTGCAAATAACAACTCCAACTTATTTGCATAACACATTCGCAAATAAACCACGAACCTATAAGATTAATCCTCTTAGCCATGTAAGGATCAATACATGATCCCGACACTTTGCAAATGCCAACACATGCTCTAGGATCGAACCTCGTAACTTTCAGCTTATTTGCAAAACACATTTGCAAATAACAAGTCAACACTTTGCAAAAACATATTTTGCAACTAAACCAAGCTTAGCCTTGTGATGATCAACACATGACCCAATCACAAGCTAAAACACCAAAGCATGAGCTCCCTATTTGCAACACATGCAAATCTCTAGCACCATGCAAACAACCACAACAAATTCAAGTGCATGAGTTCTCTATTTGCAACACATGCAAATCTCTAGCTCCACGCAACAACTTTAAACCAAATTGCTTGAGCTCTCTCCTTTTGCAATACATGCAAAACTTAGCTCCAAGAAATGACCACATAAACAATATTGCATAAGCTATTTCCCATTTTGCAACACATGCAAATCCATAGCTTCATGCAAAAACCAAACCAAATAAGATTCAATCAAGAAGCAAGCATGAGCTCCCTTATTTGCAACACATGCAAATACTTAGCTCATGCAAAATCCAACGCACGAGCTTCACCCATTTGCAACACATGCCAAATGGTTAGCTCAATGCAAAAACCAAACCAAGAGAGTGAGCTAGAGTGAACCGGATCGAGTTCATCAACACATGATGAAGCTCAAGCTAAAAGACTCAACCCCTCTTAATAGTACAGCAACCTAACTAGCAACCCGATCTCCCATCCAAACACCGAGACCGGTAAAAGACAAGGAACACATCCTTAGCCCTAGCTAGTTATACCTTTGCCTCTAGCGATCCACTTGGAGCTTTTATGATTTTCAATCATCTTCTCTCCAGGATCACCTCTTCTTCTTCTTGGTCATCAGCACATGATGAACCTTCTAACTCTTCTCTTTACTTCGGATCACCTCTTGAAGCTCATCAACACATGATGACTTCTTCTTCTTCCCGAATCTTCATTATCTTGGACTCAACCTACTTCACAACTCGTAGAAGATTGTTAGTTCAACAAATACGGTTATCTCAATCATCACTGCACTCCATTAACACATAATGGATGCCTCCAAGATCGATTGTGCACAACCCAAATCAATTTGAATGATTAATTGTTGTCTTGAGTACTTTGCTGCAACTAATGCTTCATTATACTCAAGAACTTTTCGCTTGTCTTTAATCAATAAGGAACACCATCAACACATGATGAAATGTTCTTTTATTGATTGAAAGACAATCGAACTCAATTTAAATTTTATTTAAATTGATATGAGTATATATATAACTACGCAAGTTTCATATAATCAAATGATTGTTTCAAAGTCTTGATCCTTTATATGTTATTTAGCAATAAGACATGGATCAATACTTTTGAAACAACAAGTTAAATTATAAACTCCCCCTAGATGTGTGCATTCATGTAATATATGAATTAGGAACATAATGCACATATTTGGACTAAAGCAATGGAAGAGTTCATACTTTAACTTGAATCCTAAGTATGCATTAAGTCAATAGAGTGAATACAAGATCATACCTTAGGTTTTCCATTTTCCATCCAAATATGAGACTAATAAGAATAAGGCTCAATTAAACATGTTAGTCTCATAATGATTAGATTTGTCATTAAACAATGATTAAACATTAATATTAAACCAATCACCAAAACTAATGGAGCTTGAACTTACAACCAGACTTAAAGGGACTAGGTAACTCTTAGGAGGAAAGTCACGAGGAATCTGGCCAGATGTGAAGTGATTCCACATGAGGTGCATTATCTTTTGCATCTGGGTTCTAGAAATAACTTGGCAGCTTTGTAGGACTGACACTAAGGCCAATGAGGCATTGTCCTGGTGATCCAAGTCAGGCACTAGGCTACGGGATGACTTTTTGCTGATGATTCACTGTCGGAATCTTGGTTGAGAGTAGTTTAGTCTCAGTAGAGAAAGTCATAGACTCTTGATCCTCCATGCCCTCTGGAGCCTGAATTGGGGCCTGGATCCATTGGTTCCACTATGGATCATTGTTTGATGGCGGTAGGATATATTTGTTAACCTGAGGTTGAATTTGTTGGTTGCCATCTAATTGATTGAGGTCCTGATGATTGTTCTGATTGGCATGAAGGTACAAGGGTAGATCCTCATCTGGCGAGAAAGCATCCGGATAAAGACCAACACCGTTCAAGATTCTCCCTGCCCCCCCCCCTCCCCGAAGTGTTGCCCTTTTTGATAATCCAGCAAAGGGGGATAGAGATGGTGTCTTGAACCAAAACCTTGCAGATCACACTGCCTTGAATCTGGTCATTTTCATTCCATGACAAAAGCTTCCCAAAGGATGCGCAGGCCTGACTGATAAAGTGGAATTGAAGATAATCCAGATGGAATCCCAAAAGCATTATCCACCCAATGCGGGTGAAATTAGCATTCCTCCTATTGGGGCCCTAATCGTGGTTAACAAAACGCAAGAAGTTCGGACCCAGCTCATACGGGCCCCCTAGAACCATAATGCCTCGACGCATAGGCAAGACAAATAGGAAAAGACCAACCCCAAATGGATGATGGCAGCAGGAGATAACTCGTACCGTGAGGATTTGCTCGATGTAGTCTCGAACATCGACCAACATCTGCTGAAGTTCCTCCCCATGGGGTTGTGGTTCAACAACCGCGCAAGCAAAGGCTTCATGGGTTTCTAGAACCAAGCAAAAACCAAGTCGGCCCTTTCATGGTGGAAGATTCCCCGTCATCCACCTGAAGGCCCTCCGGTATGAAACGCTCATGTTCAGAAATCTGGAAATCCGCCATTGAAGAGGTTTGAGGAGCGTGTTGCAGTTGAGTTTGTCTAGGAGGTGGGATACTCGAGAGGGAAGCAAGAGATGGAAGTTGAAGTGCAATCGGTTTTTGGAACCAACTAAGCCCCACGATGATCAGCAACTAAATGGTTGGGCCGAGGCAAGCTTATGTTTCGCAACCAGCATCCAGATTTTGGAATAGATCCTCCTTGAGATTAAGCAATACTTGAGAACATGACAATACCAAAAGTATCCTTTGCATCTGACAGAATTAATGCAATTAGCTAAAAGGTGGTCTTCCCCGAGGCAACAGCGACAACGGTGCAACCCATCACTACAAGGAGGACTTCGGCGACATCGAAGGTTTGAACCAACAGGAGAAACAGCTCCGCCCTTACCGGTCAAATCAGAGGAAGATTGAATTTCGACACACCCCAAAGAACTTCGAACTTGGCCAATCTTGAACAGAGATCCAGGACATGAAAGGGAGGGGGAGATGAACAAACTCAAGAACCCACTTTAATCAGCTTGTTAGCATGAGTTTGATGGTTCATTGCCAAGGACAGAGAGAAAGAGATCGATTTGTTCTTAGCACGGGGAGAACTAGCCCAGCGTTTAAACTTGGAGGAGATCACCGTCCACTAATTTTCATGCTCTTAAACTCAAAGATTGTATTCTCTACACAAATTAGCACCCCCATCTCTCCATAGATGGAAATGGACACAAAAGTGCTTGGAAGAGAATTGTTTTAGAGAATAGATGAACAAGCCCACAAATTTGGTGGAAACCGAGAAGCAAAAACCATAGGCATAAGCTTTTGTAACATGAAAACCAAAAGGATCACTTCCAAGAGCACAACTAAGAGCCACGCTAATCGATTCCTCGGTCAACCGGAAAGCAAATCTGGAGAAGGATGCAAGGAGAAGAAAGCCAACTGAAGATGAAGACCCTTGATCAACTAAGGAACCATACCGTTGAAAGATTTCTTCTAAAATTGCCAGACCCCCACCCCAGAAGTCCCAATCGGCAGCAAAGGAATCCATGTGTGCTTGGAGCGATGTTCTCCAAATCTTCCTTGTTAGATCGTACATATTGAGTCCTATGTTGTTCCTTTCGGGCCTTTGTTGCACAACCGAGGAGCGATTGAGGCATGTCTCCAATTTGGGCACCAACATGGCATTTTAATGAGTTAGTATTTTTGAAATCATAATTAACTATTAAAGAGAGAATTTAATGGGTTTGTTGTATATACGTAGGGAAGTTAAGTAATGATTTTTGTTTGAACAAACCATTTTAAGCCCGATATAATACTTCATAATGAAGGTGTCAATTACATGGCGCATAGGGTTTGGTTAGGTGCATATATTCGTCTTCTTACTCCTATGATACAAATGGAAATATACACGAACCATCAACCCAAACTACAGCTAAGATACATGTGCATATTTTGGAATCGAAAGCACTAGAGGGATGAAAAGGAATTTAGGCTTGTGGTCATACACCTATGCGTCTGGCTCCATTGGTGCATTTCCCTTGGAGAGCCTGCTGACGCGGGCCTTAGCATTCTTCCAATTATTCCCGTACCAATCAACCTAATACTCGTCTTCTAGGTCCAGCTTAGGCTTGTCCCAGTCCAAAATAATCTCATGTTCAGCAGCGGCATGGGGTCCCAGTCCAAAATAATCTAATGTTCAGCAGCAGCATGGGGTCAATCAGCACATTTCCCTTGTCCTCCCCCTCTCAGCATTTCCCTTATTCTTTGGAGTGTAAGGTTTCCAATAGGTGAAGATCTCAGGCACAATTGTGTAGTTTAGCATGTATTTTTTGCTGGATAAACGTTGTGTCGTAATTCTATAGATCGTCGATCCGGAAGAAATTGCATTGCTCCGATGCTTTGAATTATGCACAAATGAATTCCACAATACATAAAATGCAACATGCCATGTGAAATACCAATATGTGACATTCACTTACGCGATAATTCCCACACGTGTAGTGCGCCTAGACGGTGGTGTCTTGATATGTGGATTGAATGATCCATGTTAGATTACTATAGTCGCACCGTAAGCGTGGAAACTCTAGTGGTACAAGTACATCATTGCAAGAACAATATGGGTAGGTTCCCGCCTTATTTGCAACCCACTTCTGCTTCCAAAGCATCTCTGTTCAATCTAACATATGTAACCCCAGCTAAATGACCTCATCTACCTCTCTTCCCCCTCCCTATATTCAAAATTAGCTCAAGTGGAGTGTTGGCTGTGGTGGAGTATGCCCCATTTTTATAGCTAGTGATTATGTATTGTTGCGTGAGTAAAATTTCAACGAATAGAAGTGCACTCACATCCATGAGAAGAAATCTCAAGGCACAAGAAAGATCAAAGAGCTATCAAATCACTGAGAAAAAGTAGTGCGAGTGTCAAGTCACTGAGAATGTTGTAGGTTTATGTCGCTACCTTGTGAATGGTGCACACATGTTTTCAATCCCCTCTAGTGTGACTATCGATGTACTTCTCCTTAAGACAGATCTCGAACTTCCTCCTAATTATGTCCATTGTGTGAGCAACACGGGAGCGAGCCTTCTTTATTTTCTTGTCCATGTATGCGTATGTACGTTCAGAGAACTGTTATCCCTTGTCTAAGTATTTCTTTGCAATCATTCCCCTTTTGGCCCAATAGTTCGATTCCAAGTTTCATCTATAATAGTAGTGGTTGGCAGGGATCGTACACCCTTTAGCATGCCGTTGTACACCTCTGACATGTTCATCATCATTATTTCGTACCTTGCACCATTAGTACCATGAACCAACTACTATTTCTCTAGATCGGGGCATGTAAATTGATTCATTGCGAGAAGTTGTTGACCATCCTGGACACACCCCTCTCTAGGTGTGCACCCTCATCTTCCAATGGTCGTGCTGCTTGCAATCCGCTCATATGCTTTGAGGTCTTCTCATCCAGTATTTTCCATATCACCTCGAACTTCTACCTCTGGTTTTGCATACATAGCTTCTTGAATGTCTTTATCAATTCCTTGCTGTGAAATCGGGTAGAGTTTTCTGCAAGATGCCTCATGCACCAACGGTTCTGCACATCGTTCCATTGGTATGGTGGTTGTGTGCCATTTTGCATAGTGATTAGAGTCGATAGTGACCAAGCATTATGGTCCATGATGAGGCAGACATTTGGCCAGTCTTGACAACCACTTTCTTTACACTAGCTAAGAATCACAGCCAGCTCTCACTGTGCTCATTTTCAACAATTATGAATACCATTGGTCTCACCCCTGCTTGACTATTTGTCCTTCTCCACAAACCACACGTATACCATCAGCCTACCATGTATCGCAGCATTCAGATTCATTACAATCTGCATATACTGCCCCTATATGCTTGGATCACCTTTTGTTCACAACTTTATAGGTCCACTCCGTTTGGCCCATTGTGCACAACACCCTCCACGTAGAGCACAAAAAAATATTGAATATCTATCATCACGTACCTACCATAATAATTTTGGTAGACATTACATATGTCAATTTCGGTAGACATTACATATGTCAATTTCCAATTATTAACCATCAAATTAACCGACTTTTCTTATCACATACTAGTACACTATGGCCGGCATCATACCATTCAACAATACTGATTAAAATTATTATGCATAATACATCCCTAAATGATTTACATGAATACACATAATTTGAAATTTTTAATATGTCCAATTCCAAATATTAACTACAAACTCATATACAAATAAATAAATTTATTCCATCAACAAAAACGTATTGAAACTTGAATAATGTACTCTTGCTGCCATATTTTACTAAAATATTTCTATGTATGCCTAAAATTATTTTTCCACTTTACCAATGCTACGTACAGACACAAAAAATATTTTTTTTTCACTTTACCAATGCTATTAACTACACATTGTTTATGCTATAGCCTTCTCAATTATACTAATCTTTCCACTTTAACATTTAATGATGTCATTAAATAACAACTAACATAGACATATGAAATGTGGATGCATGTCTACTAGCATGTCCACGTAGCTAATTTGATATTACTGAGTTAATTATCATAAGTAACATTAATATTTCAAATGTACATGCACGGAAACTACCATGTGCATGCAAAATAAATAAATCATTAAAATAATCATTCCACTAATTCATTGTTAATGATGTTATTATCACCACTAACACAAATATAAATATGCATGAAAATGAACTAACATGCATACTTAACATAGTAAGACCTACTAAATAACCATTACACTAATTAAACCCTAAGAAAAAAGAATTACATAGTTTGCATGCAAAAGAAGCTTAACTTTTCTAGAAGTTCTCAATCTAAAACTTTTATGGCTACAACTTCTCCAAATTAGTATTCTAACCGTTACACTAATTAAACGCTAATAAAAAAACAATTACATAACTTGCATGTGAAACAAACTTACCTCTTCTAAAAGTTTTTGACTTGATATATAACTTTTACAACCACAACTTCTCCTAATTAGTAGCCTAACTACCCCTAAATCGCTCCCAAAAATCTAATCTTAACTCATCTTCCTCGCCCCTCTCCCTCCTTTTCTCCCTCTCGATCGGCCGAAATGAGGAGCATGCAGCGAGAGGGGACCATGGCTGTTTAAATGGGGCGCAGGTATGTGCTTCTGTGCGTGACAGTAGGCCCAGCAATCCTGCCACACACTGATACCGCGGCTAGATCACGGACGGGGAGAGTGGGAGCTCCTCTGCCAGTGCCCCCCACCCACCCACCTGCAACGATCGACAGGGATGCCACGCTATCGATGACATGTTGTGGTAGGGAAGCGTGGCACTGTTTATGCAGTAAGACGATGGTCAAATTTACAATTTCGTTCGAACAAAGGCTGAATATCCACACAAAAAATAGACTAGAGGATCAAATAAACCAAAACATCAAATTCATGTGTGGACACCGGACAGGTGAAGCATCCCTTGTTTGTGCTCCAACTACCTGGCAACAGTACAGTTCCACCAGACGGCGCAATTGAGATAAACAAGTCGAGCTTGAGCGAACCTAAACTGTTAAAAAAAGCTCGAGTTGGGATTCAAGACTGGACCCAAGCTCGAGCTCGACTCAGTCCAAACTCGAGTAGACTCGATCTCGGTTTGAGTAAGCTCGGTAACAGTAAATAATTCAATATGCACTATTTTTTAACAATAAAAAAATATTTAACTCAAGCTCGGCACAAATAAGCTTAATAAAAGTTAACAATAGTAATATTTTACAAATAGTTTATAAATTTTATCAAACTCACGAGCTATTCAAACTCTGAGCTATTCAAACTCTGCTTGGTAAAGCTCGTGAGCACAGTATCAAACTCGAATTCGTCGTTTGAAGCTTGAATCGAGCACGAATCAAGCTGAGCTCAAGAAGCCCACAAGGCAAGCTTTTTTTACGGCCCTAGTTGAGACATACTTAACCGTTTTATATTACCGTTTACATTTCCTCGTCTTGCCCTCTTATCAAACAGGCTTGTTTAGATACAACGTGATACGACTCAATCCCTTCATATGGACACTGGAATTTGAATTAAAATCCCTTCCAATCCAAAGGAATCCCATCCCTATCCAAACAAACCCTAGTAGGGAGCGATCAAAAGCATATGAGGATTTATAGACATCATTCCTGCAGCAACATAACATCGGGTTACTTCCATCAGTAGGCGCCTCACCACTATTCAGTTCACATTTCAGTAATTCAGCAGTCACTTCCAAAACAATGTCAGGTCAGCAACAGCAACGCAATAGACAGAAGTGAGAAAGGGATGTCACTCGAGCAAAATCGCATAGAAACAAAGGTAAAGAATGGATGGCCTACAGCCGCCGATCCGTTACACTGTTACAACATATAATGGAAAGCCAACGAGAACAGAACAAAAATCATGGGCAAAAAAATTCGGCTCTAGTGTAACACTGAAGATAGAAAAGCCGATTCTGACATGAGCAGCTTTAGTTTCGAGTCGCATAATTTGTTCAACTCAGCTAGCAGCTCATGCTCTGCTCCCACAATTTTTCTTATTGCACCAGCAGAACTCCATGTTTCCAAAGATTGAGCAATGCGATCACCAAGTTCAGAATTATGCGCAGCTGAATTCTCTTCCAAGACACGCAATATGTGTCCTGTCCCTTCATCGCTTGTTCCTTGCAAATATGACAAGAAGATATCCAATGCTTGCTCCTCTGGCATCATCTGATCAGACAACCATGTTTGGACACTTCGGAGTGTGTCAATCATGCATTGAACAGATCTTTGAATTGCCTGCAACTGAGGTATGTTTGGTCGCTCAGTTGAACCGCCTTTCTTTTTCTTCTTTCCTTGTGGAGCCATCGCTCTCATACAGGATTGGATTATGATGAGATGCCAAGAAATGGGTTCTGTAACCATCTGCACTAAAACTGGAAAGTTATTTCCAGGGGTAATCAGGATTCGATTGGCATCAGTCAGCTGCCCCTCTACGCAAATTTTCACCAAGCTATCCACAATCTGCCAAGAACCAGGGCTGCTCTGGTCAGGTCTGGGGATCACCGACTCATTAGACCACAAGTTCCAAGCGTTAATAAATACGGCGAAGCTCATCCAGCTGACTATATCAGGGGCAAAATCCTGCAAATGTACGTACCGTATTTATCAGTCAGTTACAGCTAGATTAATAATTCTACTTCAGCCAGAATAGAAAATCCTCACTATGACCAATATATAAGTCAAAACTACCATTTCAAATGTAATTAAGATGTTGTCCTTGTTTTAATCAATACATACAAAATAGTCTATCCGAAGGAAAGTGTAATTAAATCGGAGAACCAATCGAGGAAACATCAAAAAGAAATTGGGACCATAACATCACCACATAATGGTGAATGGAACGAATCATTTCATTAAGATGTACTAGAGCAACACATTACATAATCCACAGGATATCTGTATCACTTTTTCTAAAGAAGAAATTTTAAAGCACAGAGAGGGTAGTTATATTTTCAGGCATATTCATTCCAGAAACTGCGATCAATACGAATTCTTAGTGTATAAAATGCAGCAATTATTCATGAGATAGTAGGAAAGTGAAGTACAGACAGGATAGTAGGAAAGTTGAATGCGAAAATCACATAGATGTTTAGTTGAATTGTACCTTGACAGACTTCTTGCCTGACGACATACCCAAAATCACGCTTAGAGCATCATCAATGGAATAGCCAATGCTCCTAGCGTATTTCTCAAGCAATGTTTTCATTTCCCCAGAAGCAGTAATATCAAAACCAGCACCGTTGGGCTCAGTCTCCCTGCGGGAAGAAACACGACCATTCATGGAAAGATAAACAAGCCGAGGAACAAGAGATTTCCTTTCAGCATCTCTCTTAGGGGCATCCTTCTCAGTAGATTTGTGCTTGCACTGCAAAATAAACAATTCATTGAGAGCAGGAATAATTGGCTAAAAGTTGGTAAATTTAGTAATAACAGGCTGCAACAATGTATAAGAAAATTTTGCTTACTAGTGTAGAAATGATATGTAAATAGCATTGTGTGTGGCTTTTTGTATTTGTTCTCTTATCCATCTATGAAGAAGCTTCTTGTATTTCTACTCTTATGCGTGTATGGAAGTGTGTAATTTGTATTCATGCAGAACTTATGAAAGCCCTAATAAAATTTACCCTTTTAAATTCACCTTACCGTTTTACCATTTGGAATTTAACGAATCAACATGTACTTTCAAAGTTTAGAATTCAAATTTTACTTGTCTACTTTTTGAATTTAGAAGTTAATTTAATAATCTTTTGAAATAAAAAAACAAATTGGCTGCCAATTATTAACTACTTTCCTTCAAAACACTTGCTCCACAATAATTCCCAACAAGTGGCAAATTAAAAATCTACCAAGGGGCACATCAGCTTTTTCCATTGCACATACTCCTAAACTGAAAACACTGGTGTGTCGCTTTGGTAAACAAATCTATGGTGGCACGTAGATAAATACCAAAAGGTTAAGCGGTTGATTGATAATATCCAAGATTTCTTGTGGTAGAAAATACTGTAATAAACACTGCAACATCAAAACACGCCTAACTTTCTTGAAACTCTATAAAAACTGCAGTATGTAAGTACTTAATTAGCTATACGATGGTTGATTGATAATATCCAAGATTTCTTGAGGTAGAAAATACTGTAATAAACACTGCAACATCAAAACACGCCAAACTTTCTTGAAACTCTATAAAAACTGCAGTATGTAAGTACTTAATTAGCTATACGACTTCAGCAGAAATCTAAATGATCAAATAACCGCCTTCATTTATTCTTCTCATCAGAGAGCATGAGATTTCTATTTGCTTGTTTTGCTATCCAAACAGGTATTTCAGCAATAATAATCTACAGATAGCCAATTCTTTCAAGGACCATATCTGGGTCAGCATTCAGTAATTTTAAACTTTTGGTAGTGCAAATCATTAGCAAATTGTAACTCAGATTGGGATGGTATTGGTAAATACCAAATAACATTTTACTTGGATACTTTATAACTTGTATGCAGCATTGCAATCAAATCCTAGACTTATATCCCGACTCCCGACTGATCAATTTGCAATGTAACAAAAGTACGTTTAAGTCATATTACAACATTGCGGGAATATGAATCTGATGCAATGCTTGCAAAGGTCAAGATGCAAAAACAAATACATACAGGACAAATGTGTTTGATAAGAAAAAGCATGGTTGTCAATTAAAAATATCAACTAATACAATGAATGAAGACAAAACCCAGCACTTCTGGTATTAACATAAGAATATTATGATAACTAGACACCGCTTGAGCTTGCGTAAATAAAGTTCTAGGAAAATGGCATACCACTTTGGCCTTAAAGCATGCAGGTGTTGAACCTTCCTCGAATGTTTCTGTAAAATTTTAACAATAGTAAGCACTTTTGCGCTTGCAAGGTCATAAGTCAACAATGGCACATAAATGAATGGAGAAAAGTAATTGCAAAGCCTGAATAACATAGTGCAAGCATTTCAAAAGGATGGTATTGTTAAACACAAAGGATAAAATCGCACAGTATGAGAAGCCAATACCTGACAGAAAATTTACACTCATTGTTGGTGTCCACCAAGGCCGTGCATTAAGATCTTCATTAAAAGTTAAGTGTTCCATGTTATCCTCATTTGATAACTCAACCAACCTTGCTCCATGATTCACATTTTCAAGAACAGACTGCAATTGGGGAGACAGTGAAACCACAATTATCAGTACTGGTATGATTACATAAAACATGCCTGGCATCAATTTATCCTTATAGGAGAAATTAACCAACATCGAAGAAATGATATCCTCACAGCATATCTGGTCCAATTTACAACAACTAAAGGTTCTAAAAATAGTAAGATCAAAATGGTTATAAGCTGAAGAAAAATAGATACTCCCTTCTGTTCCTCAATTGATGACGACATTCTAGGATTTTGCACTACAACCAAGACATGTATACGAAAGATCATATTACCCTTCTTCATTAGCTCACTTATTGCTCTTGGATAGTGTGTTACTCCAATACACAATAGTAAATAACATTAGAAATAATGAATAGTAGGGGTATGCAAAGGAAAAAAGGATTATAAGTTGCCCCAAAATTGTAGAATGACATGTATTTGGGAACAAAATTTGAAAGCTGGAATGACAAGTATTTGGGAACAGAGGGGGGTATATAATTCCTTTCAAGCATCAAAGCAAGCATCAGTAATTTTACTAAACTACTAACAAATCCCCAAATTGTTATTTGAATTTGGCAGGTGACAACTAACCTCCACTTCCTCAAGAGACTCAGCCTTCTGCTTCAGATTCAGTAGTACGGAATCAGTTCTTACAGAAAGATAATGCATGGAGTGTTGCAAGCGATCTTTGAACTGAACAAATTCGATTACCTGAGCAAAAACAGCACAAAATTATGAGAAAATGACAGCAAATGATTTTCAGGGAGAACGTATAACACCATAACTGGGGCGAAATATCTTGCTTTGATGCAACAGTGACATAGCAAGGCACATGACTAAAAAAATTCCTTTTATAGCAGAATAATAATATCATGGAACTTTGCCCAATACTAGACAATGCCAAGCTTGGCGAACAAACAATATGATAATTTAGATGTTTAAATGTGGCATCAGTTTAACAATTGTGTATTGCAGAGAAGAACTTGAATTCCTATAAATTGTGCTACCCTATCCGATAACGATACATTGAGAGGGTTTCAAAACTAGTATGGGACTTGTTATTGTTAGATGGTCATTGCTCAAATATAAGTTTAAGCCTTGTTCATGGATGCAGATAGTGTAATATCATGTGAACTTCATACAAAAGTTCAAGGGCAGATTGTAACTTTGGTTGCCAACCAGCCTTTTTTTACAAGTTTCGGAGAAATCCATACCACAATTTTGCTTTCTATTTTTAAATATTTTCAAATACAGTTCAATAATGTGCTTACTTTTCTTGAAAGAATAAGTGGGAAGTTAAGAGTTGTAAAAACTATGTTGACATAAATAAGGCTAACTAAGAAAGAACACCACAGAACAAATTCACTAGATTGTCCAGTTTACAGAGGACCTATTCTGCTGGTAACTGGTGGTTTTCTAAACCTTGACCATGAACCATGACAGTGGACAGTGGAAATTGTGTGATATAACTCATCATTAATAAGCAAACACAGAGATTACAACAGTACTTTCATGTTTACACATGCAAATAAACGAAAAGGAAAAGGCTGGTCTTTACCTTTGAGTACGTACGGTGCCTATATGCAAGACAGGTAAGATCAGCAGATTCTTTCAAATGATCATCCATGAATTTCAGATAATCCGTAACAAGATCAGCAGTTTGTTGCAAGAAAGGAGAACTCAACATTTGTGGCAAGATGTGGTGTGAGGCGGACTCTAGAAGGATGTTTTTCACCTCCAGGGATACATACCTGTATATAAGATAATAATAACACCATTCAGGATACCAAGGAGAAAAAATGATCTCATTGAATAATCACAAGGAAATAAACCAGAAACACCAATACAAAGAAGACATAATTAGCAGAGCAAGCATTCTACACAGAAACAAGCTTTCTGTGTAAAGGAAGCACATGGGATGGAACAAATGAAAGGGATGTTCTTTGTGGAAGCATCTTTATGCCGTGATGGAGAGTTATCTAGGGACAATGGTTTTGCATGGAGCACATTAATATGAGCAATTCAGCATTCAGCAATACATAAAATATGAAAGGATCCAAATAGTGAGCATAAACAAAAAGAAACATGTAAGGAAAAGAGATTACCATCGATGCGCTAATGGAAGAGCTCCCAGGTAAGAGTACAGATGCACCAGAATAATCTTGTATTGCCAGACATACCTGGGCACATGACCAAAATATTATCATGCAGCATCCGGTTACATAAACATGAATAATCAGGTCCCATTATCATTTCTTGATATTCTCCTTTCACAAACAAACTTGATTTAATATGGTATAGCAACATCTGTTTAACTTCAACACTATCCCGCCTTATTGAAGTGGAACTGACCAATTTATTTATTAAGCTTTTCTTCCCTTTACCAACTAGACACTATACTACCACAGGGCATGGGCAAATTTTATATAGCTAATTGCAGCAGCGTTATTAACATTAAAAGAGAACAAATGAAATAATATATTTTGTGGCTTTTAGGATAAAATTCCACCTAGGATCTACTTCTGTATAAATGCAGAATTAAAGATTGGACAACTAATAGTCTTATGCTTCAAAATCAGATTTATTCTATTTTTAGTCAACTCAATATATTTCCTTAAAAAACTAGCTATTTGACTGACTTAAAAAGCTAATCATACAGAATTCAGGGATAAAAGATAGTCATAGACAATGAAACTTTTGTTCCCAAGTTACGACAGAAGATAGGTGCATATCACAACAGACTTACTCTCGAACGGTCAATCCAAACTCTAGTACCAAAATCGCTTCAAGTAAGTATCCTAAGTTCCTTGTACGCCAGAACAGCTGTTCCAAGATATGGTGTATAATTAATTGTAATATTAAATGGAACGGGACATTGAGAAATATGCAATTCAAAGTAACTGAAGAATAGGATTTTTTTTCTGGCAATTTTCCTGATAAGGAAAACAATATAACGCAATATATTGACCAGGAGGAATGCACTTTTCAATAAAGTTATAAACAATAGATTATGGTGGCAATGATTCATGGTAATGGAAGAACCATAGCTGGATTAACCTGAATACATATTTAGCTTAAAATTCTCTTGCATAATGGCATACTAAATTGCTGACGATAGAACATGGACATGAAATCATTTTTTCTCTTTTTTAATAAGAGAAAAATTATCAAATATAACCTTCACCCAGATAAGAACAAATTTCTACAACTTATTAATAAGTTAGACTTTACTATATTAGTTCATCCAAACTATTATATGAATTATGAAGAACCCTATACCGATCATAAATTAAGACACCCTATACCGATCATAAATTAAGACACCTTTCTCCAGAGATTTGAAGAAAGCTTAAATTGTTCCATTTTCCTCTCGTACTAGTAATAATCAGCTACAGCTACATACCTGCACAAGAATACTGCTGGCCATGGAGAGCAGTTCTTCACCATGCATGCTTTCCTGAGGATCCAGGTCTCTTGAAAGAGGCAAGTTTTCATAAAATGTCTCAACCATTCCTTTTGCAATGCGCTGAAGTTCTGGATTGACATATGAATTTTAAGGTAAAAAAATAAATGACCGAGATAAATCAAATAGCACAATAAAGCTTTGAAGAAAAACATATAGAAAGACAATAATGTAGCATTTTAACAAAAGTGGACCTGTAGTTGATTTTGAGAATAAAGTTCCCAAAAGTTCTTGAACCTTAAAAGTAGTTATTGTCAAACCCAGTGCTTTTACTGAAACTGATGATGCATCAAAAGATCTGGAAATTGTATCTAGCAACTCAGTTATTTCATCGCCTGATAGCATGTGAAGGTATATTTCAACATCCGATGCTGAGCAGGACAAGTGACCAAATCTGCAAGTGCCGAAAAGTGTTGTAACTATAGATTAGAAATGAATGTGAAAACCTCTTAAGAAATATTTCCATATCTTCACAAATGCAGATACAGGTGACTCTGCTATGTGGTGGTAACTAAAATATTGGGCATCTACTACACAAGATTGCACAGATATGGACACACAGGTACAAGACACTACACGATATTGACTTGGCAAGCTACATTTTGTCCTAAATGTAAAAATGCCGACAACGTTACATGGAAATACAGTACAACATATTTAAATATAAAAGTTAATTATATAGGTGGGAATAAACTAAACTTTTATCTTTCAATGTATGGTACTACAGGGCAGGTTTAAACTAAACTTTTATATGTAAATATATGGTACTATAAGGCAGGTATAAACTAAAGTTTATATTTAAATGCATGCGCAAATTTAGTTTATACCTGCGTTTTTTTAGCAACAGCATACAGAGTCAGTTACTAAATTGTAGAAGCAATCCATGCATTGATACAGAAAAATGGATACAAATTAATATCTTATACCTAGGTATAGTCTACTTTTTCTTCACATATTTCAATAATTAAATCTCCCAAAACCTACAGTGTATCCATCTATGAGCAGTATAACAAACAGAATGAATCATTTAAAGTGAAATAGAATAGGGAAAGGTGATGCCTTTCTATCATTTTCTCACTATAGACAAGGCACATAGGAAACTAGGTACTGATGGTGAATTGAGGACATTGAGTGGAAGTGGGTAAAATCTCAAGCATTTTGGGTTCGCTGTATCTCGCACAAAGTAGGGAGGTGATAGGACGAAGATACCAGTGTGTTCAGGAAACATAGCCACTAGCAAACTCTTAAGAGCAAAGAACATAACTTTTAATGAATCAGCGGCGACAAGAGGAATAAAACGAATCATTAGAGATATATTTAATCGACTTTCAAGATTCAAATGCACCATTTAATACAATAAATCGTGATTTGTAGTGGATATCAAAAGTATAAGCAATAGGCTTATTGCAGGCTCAAAGGCTGCGATTTCCATTATGCTTGCTCATGTATAAACTAGGAGATTCTTAAATGGACACAGAAATAGAAGAAGATGCACTCAGACAAACCTGTGGAAGTAGTTTACCAAAGCTTCGATAAACTTTCTATCAGTTGTGTTTCCATTGAGGCGGTGTTGCCGTTCGATTTCAATATTGGCTAAGTGAGGTCCTCTGACACAGTCACTGGAGTCATTTACTTGTAACTTTTGCACAAATGATAATGCACTTGTAAGGCGAGATTCAACCTGTGTGAATACACTTTCAGTAAATCACATGCACATCACCAACACAAGGTAAAAGAAAGGTGCTTTAGGTGGAGGAAGTACCAGTTCCTCACTAAGCAAAGTCTTGCTGGACAGAGCCGAATCTACAAAGCAAGAAGAACAAGTGTGTTCGCCAGTGCTTGGTTTAGGCAAGTTCACGTCATGCTCCAGCAAACAGCCTAAATAATGGAGAAAGGACTCCCAGTCATCAGGACTGCCTAGTCAAAAGAAGAGAGGGCAATCATCAAAAACTAAACAGAAGTAAAAGAAAATTTTCCAAAGGATGAATATACAGATAAAATATGCTGCAACAAATTGAGGAAGGACGAAGAACACATGAAAACAAGACAATGTGAAGTATAACAGTGCTCCCTGATTGAGAAGCTAATGTTAAAAATCAAGCTTAAATTTAAATAAAAACCACAGTAGATCCAAGGAATCTGGCTATAACTGAAATAGGGCAAATCGATCCATAAGTTTCTAGAAAGCAAACAAAGAGCTCAAATGACAGGCCTGCTAGATGGGCTTGCAGTACATCTGTGGCATTATGGATATCATGGCATGGAGTATGCTCTTGAACAGAGCAGTTAGTACTTGGTAGGGCACTTCCTACAAGCTGTTGCAGGATGAAATTTGTGTATGCATAGAATCATAGTTGTCACGGCATCGCCTAGGAGGCGACTAGGCGACACCTAGTCGCCGCTGCAGCAGCCAAGGGTGGACGTCAGGACACCTCGCCTCTACTGGAGTAGATTAGGCAACCCCCTAGACATCCAGGCGTCTCTCTCGGTGATTAGGCATTAAGAATGGCAGGCAACTAGGGGTATGCAGACTCGATAGAAAGGAGAAAAGGAAAACACGATGGAAGAGGTCAAATAGAGACATACCAAGAGAGAGAAGGGAAGGAAACCCTAGCGCGACGAGAGGAGCTCCGCCGTCACCTCGATTTGAGCCTCCGCTTCCAGGAATCCACCTCCACAGGCAACGAGAGGAGCTGCACCTCCTCTAATTGACCACCTCGACGGTCGATTCAAGGTCCTGCCATCGACGAACGAGTGTCGCCGCCTCTTATCGTCCACCACGACAGTTGATTGGAGGCGTCCTACCGCCTCGAACGAGCTCCTGCCCATCGTCCTCGCGACCCCGAAGGTCGCAACCTTCCTAGGAGAATTCATGTAGATGAAGTTCAAGTTTATGCTAGGAGTGGAGTTGCTACATCTACCCCCCATGAGCTAGGCTCTGACGAAGAAGATGTTGTGTGTGATGATGAGGATGTTGAAGATGACTTCGGTCAAGAACCTCAAGTTCCTTCTCAAGAGAGTGGTGAAGAAAATACTGATGAGGCATAATTTGGAGTTGGATGATGAGTGAAATTGATACTATTTCACTATGAGCAGTGCTTCAATGCTTTCCCTCCTAATACAAATTGCACAAATCTTGAAGCAAGCGAAGGGGTAAGTAATCACCATCTACCCTTTATTCATGCTTTAATATTTGTGCAACTAAGAGAAGCATGGAAGCACCTCTCTTTCACTATTTGTGTTGTGGCCTTTGTTATGAACTGTGATACTCTGTTGTGCTACGTGGAACTAGTTATATCTTTTGTTGTCCTATTTGGAACTATTTATGCCTTGCTATTTGGAACTATTTACGCCTTGCTATTTGGAACTATTTATTTGCTTGCCTGTCATCTCTAATTTCCTTTGATATAAGGTATATTTAGTTAATTTCATGTCATATGAGATATTATTTATTATTTTCATCGTCTAATCACCCCCTAAGCGGCCGCCTAGGCATCTTGGCGCTCCGAGCTCTCCGCGTCTCACCAGACCGCTGTGACAACTATGCATAGAATACTAGAATGTTGGAACTTGATAAAACATGATTTAGCAGCAATTGGTCAATTGCCAACTCTGTAGAACAATTGAGACTTGTATAAAGTCAATGATGGGAAACATTACCAAGACTCAAGGACCTTCTGATATATCTCGGAAGCAGCAACATAGTTACATGCTTGAGCAAGAAGCCGTCCCTGTCAGCTTGAAGTCAGACAACAATTTAAGTGAATTTCACTTTCAAAAGCAGACATATTTGATAAGGAGGGGAAAACGAGACTTAGAAGTTAAAGGAGCATTTTATACAAAAACACAAAAAGAGTAAATGGGCTGGAGGTGCAACAGACATTGCTAAATAGCACTTTTCTGGAAGTCAACAATATAAACAGTAAGGGAGATAACTATTTCACTAAAAGCACATTTTTAATAAACTATTTTAACTTCATGTTCGTCATAGCTTTCACAAATTTTCCAAGCTTTCAATTGATCAGATTAATTCATAGAAAATCAATGCAGACAGAACAGTATGCTGGGTGAGTTATCAACTCAGGTATTACTATAATATGCATGCAGTCATGCATTCCAATAAATTGTTATTTCCTATGTTCTGATTTACATTTAGATGAGAAAAATGGAATGTGGAAAGGTAAATGTAGTTAATCGTAACTTGTAATCCAGATAATCAGCAATTATCACAACAAGACATTGTCAAAGAAAATTGAAATTGAAATTACCTGCAGACGAAGCTTGTCCTCCTCCCTTCCCATAAGAGAACCCAAGTCTCCAGAAAGAACTTCCAAAGCAGCATCATACTTTGCCTGTTGTTCCAGAATTGAAATAAAGAGAGCGAGTGCTGCATGTAGAGTAACTATGTCAGAAGAGGACAGCGCTTATGCAAATCAAGATAGCATGGCAAAGGGCACGTTACATAAGCAGATATACCTTCTGGCTCATGTAAACTATGCGAATTTATGTGCTTTTTAAGCAATGCTTCGGCTAGTGCTAATAATTTCTCACCTCCACTGCTAAAGTATACCTGCCATGGGCAAAAGTATAAGTTCCATGAAACATAATAGCACATACAGAACAAATCAAAGACAATCCTGGCAAATAATACTGGATACACATCCTCAATGGACTTGTTTTAGCTAGTAGCTACAGCATAGCAAGTACTGCTATTAGATATTTAATTAAATGCTTGTAAGATGAATAACCGGGATCAGCCAATCAGGGCAGGGACAAGTTAGTGCAACAAAGTACAACACACTAAACACTTTCAAAAATTATGTCTCTTCTATACTTCCAGTAATGTAATATTGTATTGCATCAGATGTATAATTTGTGTTTAAACCAACCATATGTCATATCTATTTATTCCATAATCGAAGGAGTACAAAAATAGTGTCCAAAAGTATAACATGTTATTGCATTGCATCAAATGGATAAAGACATCACATCTTACAAAACTGGAACTTCTATGCGGATAATGCTCCCTACTAACAATCAAGCATATGGTTGCCTCAATTTAACTTTGTGATTTTGCAGCTTTCTCAAAAATCATTTAAATGATACTTATTGGTTTGTAATGCTTTCCGTACACTAGGATTTGATAGGTCAACCTAGGGGTGGGCATTCGGTTTATTAGGTTAATTCGTGTTCGGTTTCTGGGTATAAAAAAACTTTCGGTTTTTAAAATGTGACTGCTGAATTAACCAAACAAGAACTCCATACCGAACCTAACAAGCTGAATTTAAGTCGGTTAGGTATTTCGGTAATACAGAAATTGTGACAAAAGGAATTGAACTGTGAACAAATCCAACACATTGAAATCAGATCCAAAAACAATTCGCCAATAATTGGAACAATTTCACCACAAGATACAAGGCGCTAGCACCAAAATTTCCTACCAATCGAGCCCAAAACACCCAAAGTCTGAATCTTTCAACCACAAAAAAGCCACAAAAGGATTTGTGTGTCGCCACTAGCTCCTGATCCAGAGTTTCAAGCGGCGGCACCAGCGCATGCACTGTCGTGGGCTCTTGGCCATGCTACGCCGCCTCGCCAAGATGCTAGTGTTAGGTCACTGCTGCCTACTAGCCTTGGTCTCTCTTGAGCTCTAGAACGACTGGGGGCGAGAGGCCAAGATTGAGTGGCCATGTGAGTTGGGTTTTTGGGTTGGGCCTTCGCAAGATGGTAGATGGGCTGGGAGGCTGAGACATCAGTTGTGAGTAACTGACGCTGCCTCTTAGTCTTTTTCTTTGGTAATTCGGCTTGATCGATTTCTGAGATGCGCCTACTGAGCCAAATACTGATCACCAATTAGGACAAAAATAAAAACCGATACTTCTAATGAAAACCAAATAAACCAAAAAATTCGGTTTGTTCAGTTCGATTTCGGTAAAAAATATGCCCACCCCTAGGTCAACCCTAGTTGGAGCCCATGAGACCAATAACGTTTCTATGTTTTTATTCCCCCATCTCATCTTTCTCTCTTGTTTCTGTCCTGCACGAACGTCCATCTCACTCCCTCTCATTGTCACCCCCCAACACACACACAAACACAAAATTCTCCTTTGCTCCAACCCTTCCACTAGCATCTACTTGCCGCACATGTGCCCCAAACCATCCCATACATCCATGACAATGCAGTGTTATCTGGAGCTTTTTAAAGTTTTCAGTAAGCAAAAAAAAAAGGCAATTTGCCATTTCAGTACTTAATCTAAAATTGTGAATGCAGAAATTCATGGATATAAGATAAACTATAGCATCCCACCTGCAGTTGAATACTGCAAACTGCCCAAAGCAAAAACCTTTCTTCTCCTACAGTTTTGTACATTTTAATTGCTGTCTGCAAAACATACAAAGCAGGAAGCTCAAGCATTGAACAAGGAAGCACAAGAAAAATTACGTCAAGTAACAAGCAAAACACATCATACCTGTTGTTGCTTCACATATGAGTACTCCCTGACGTAGCAATTAAAAAGGCCCATCATTAACTCCAAGTTATTGTGGTACTTTGTACAAGCATACTCATAGCATGAAGTTGCGAGATCCACTGGTATAAACATGGGCACAAGATAATTTAGAAAAAAAAAGATGATGTTAAGGAGATAAAGCAAACAGCTAAGTATAAACATACATCGCTCAAGCCTTTGAAATACTATCTGTAGTGTGCTAAGGGTGAGGTCATCAAAATGAAAAATGTTATTGGAATACAACAGCTCCTTTGCATTCAAAGACACACTCAGTGCTTCATCAGGCTTTCCCATCCTTTCCAAAATAAGAGCCTTGAGAGCCTGAAATGAGATAATTTAATAGTATGGTTTAACTGAATTCTCAATACAGCCAACATAAAACCTATGGTTTCCTTAGAAACTGAGTTAATCCCTTTGACTAAAAAGATAGCAACATGAAAAGGGGGTTTTCCTTTCAGATCTTTAACAGACATCATGGAAACAAATCAAGGAAATTTTATAACACAACAACAAATACAGAGTATGTCAAAGTTTCAAGCTTCAAATTGATTTGAGAAATGGTTCCATAACATTTGTTGAAAATACAGATCTAAATTTCTAAGGAATAGTTCAGTAGAAGCCTAAATTTTAACAGCCTCATATCATAAAGTACAAACAGGGCCTAATCACAAGCCTCTGGACTATCAAATCAATGCACTGATTTGTCGTCGCAACTAAAAAACTAGCATCTTGCCACCTGCTGGGACTAGGCATTGGCTTCGCTGCTGGGCTTTGGCTTGAAAAACGCGAAACAAGCCAAGTTCAAACCAAATCCCTGCTGATGGATACTTATGAGTTAAGCCAAGGAAAACCCCATTCATTTGGGATAGGGTATCTCAGTCTTATTAGAAAGAACTTGTTTCCTCCCAAATTATTAATGACATCTCGCAAAAATATATAGCGCCACTTCTCATAAGAGCACTCTCTTGTTCCCTACCTCTCTAGTTTACATGTCAGTCTCATCTCATTTTCCTCCCAGTGCCCATCAATCAACCATACCCGTTTAATTTCTACCACTATAACCTAATCGATCGTCATCTTACTCCCTCCCTATCTTCTCCTCCTCCCATCCAACTTGGTATGCAGCAACCCAGCAGATAAAAATCCAATAGCAATCTTCTACCAAGGAGAGGATTTGAAGGCTTTTGAAGCAACCCAATTTGGAATAGGTAGCTTGGTTTACCACGAGTGTTTGGCTTAATGGTTCCTCAAGTCAATCTGAGCTGTCCGTTATATAGGATTGTTCCCAAACCCTTACTACCACTACCACACCCCTCAATAGGAAGCCTCTGAATCAATTCTTGCCCCCGATCATGCACGGGTGTGAGCACATATGCACACTTGCACGCACATTGCAGAAAATCCTAACACAAGTAAGATACTAAGATGAGATGATCTAAAACTCCTAGAAATCAGTCTCAGTAGCTCAAGCACGTTAGTATAAGCTAGAGCTAGCAACAGATTACGTACAACAATGCAAAACTATCATCTAGCTTTCCGTCGACGCAACTAGAGCCCTCATTCATTTGATCAAACTTTCCACACAACCGCTCCAAAAAGAAAAAAGAAAGTAGCAAACAAATCGGGCGGCCGCACGTGGCTCCCGATTGAACACCCACGACACCCATTTCTACGCCAGATTCATCAAATCGTGACCAAAACAACCCAAAAATGGGGATCAAAGCCGAGCGAGGGAGCTCACGAGGGCGTAGGGGGAGGTGGGGTGCTTGGCGAGGAGCGCGGTGCAGAGCTTGAGCGCGGCCTTGTACTGGCGCGAGTCAACGGCGTCCCAGATCGGCCGCACCCGCCGCTCCGGGATGCCGCCGGCGAGCCCGAACTTGCTGGCCATCTCGACCCCGCCCTCGCGATCTAGGGTTTTGGGAGGTGGCGCGGGTGGGAGCGGAGGGGGAAGAAGGGGAGACGCGGACGCGGAGGGCGGAAGGGTTTATCGAGTCAGGATGTGACGCACGCGTCGCGTGGGGGCGCCTCGAGTTGGCATGGTCCGAGGAAAGGGGCGTGGGCGAATCTGCACCGTCGATTGCACATGGACGGCGTAGGTTCGCCAGGCCGTGCGAGACGGGAGGCGGATGCCGTAACCCTGTCGTTGGGGGGTATAGAGATCTGGGCCGTTGAGTTCCGGATGGGCCGCTTGGATCGAGGAAGGGGCGTCCACTCGACGGGAACGCCGAAGCCTGAACCGGATGAGGTGACGACGTGCTGGTCGGAATTTTCGTGGCGTGGGGGCCCACCTAACAGTGAAACAGAAAGTGATTAGCCGGGAAGCACGACACATTGGCATGGGGCGGATCCAATATTAGAACATGGTTGTACAAATGTACACCCAAAAATTTTAGCAAACAACCTAGTATCTAGTAGGTATATTAGGTGATGTATTAGTAAGGTGGCTGAAATACGTATTTTAGCCTTGTAGTCTATCTAACCCGACTCCAATCGCCTCGGTCCTTTTTTTACTGGCTCGCTCGTTGTGCGGACCAGCCTCATTTTTCATTGCTCAGCCCAGCTCCAAGCAATACACCTCTCGTAGCCCTTGCTAGCTTGCTCTCGTCTCCCTCTCCTTTCTGCCTCTAGCGGCAGCTCGGGCTCTCCCTGTCTCCTCTCATCTCTGGCGCAAGGGCGGCAGGCGGAGGCCGGGAGCGGCACCGGGCACTGGCAATAGACGACAAGGAACAATAGGGGGTCCATATCTAATCTACCGCAACGCCGCTGTCCCTTGGCCCTTGTGACCGAACCAGCAGAGGCGGGCGATAGCCGGAATAGCAGGAGGTGGCAGTGCAAGGAGCGCCGACGCGCGACGGCAGTAGAGGAGCCCCCTGTGGTCGAACTGAAGGAGGAGGGAGCAGGTCCAGTGGGAGGCAGGCTGGTTGGGTAGCCGGTCGGTGAAGGCGGCACAGGCGGTAGGGCGGGCTACAACGAGTAGAACTTCAAAGTCTTTGTTGTTTACTAAACCATAGATTTATGCCCTATTTAGTAGAGCTCTAAATCTCAGCTCCACCTTAGATCTAGAGTTTGTAGGCTAAAATAAAGTGAATTAAGTTTATTTTTTTAATCTAAAATGTAAATAAGATGACACATCTAAACACTTTTAATGTACCAACAACTTCAACTCCATAAATTTCTAGAGCTAGGAATACCCTGCTCCACCAACTCCACGGATATTGGTGGAGCTGGAGCTGTACCAAACACCCCCTTGTTGTGATCTTGCCCTAAGAAGCTAAATGTTTAAGTACTAATTATCTTTGTAGCGTGTTTCACTTAATTAGCTTATAGTCAAGGTGGCTTACAACTTTTACATGCATCATGACAAGCTTGTTGCATTCTAAAATTGGGCAGAGCGTGGACTATTTGTTAGTGGCGAGTTGATATTTGTTAAACATTGTCTTTACGTTAAAGAAGTCTAGTAATAAAAGTTCTAAGAAACTATTTGTTAATTATTTTTGTAATTCTAAACATCTATTCTGAAAATTCTAGATCCACCGATGCATTGGTAGCGCCGGGACTGACTTTCCCTTCTGTTGATAGGCAAAGACGGACACCAGCTAGCTTCGAAAAAAAGACAGGATCGGCAATCTTCTTCTTTTTAAAATTGTTGCGTAGATTTTTTGTGGCAAGTCTTTTTATATTCCTGAGCAGGTAATTTAGATGTAACATCCATTGCTTCATTGCTAACAGTATCGTTTTACAATTCGTGCAGATTAGTTTCTCTCGCTAAGTGAGATTTATTTTGTCTCCTGTTCCCATGTTTAGTAGTTTTCACGTTCGAGATTTAGCCTAAGAATACTACCGTATATAAGGCTAGGAGATTTCGCCGCCTCCCGCAGCGTCCACGTCGCCTTCGGCGCCTTGTGGCCGCGCCTCCGCCCGCCGCGTCACGCGCGTCCACAGGAAACGAGAGCGCCGTGCATACGGCTGGCTCGGCGTTGAGCCACGTCGCCCACGTGGCTCACGCGCTTCCCTACCTCAAATACTTTCTCCATGTCATTTAGCCCTAAGATCCACCGTAGCGTGGTTCACCACTACCTATGCCAGCTTCTATGAAATTCCAAATTAAGCTTGAGCCCTAAGACACCGTAGCGCGGCTAGTAAGAACGCTTGCTTAGCAACGGGAGGTCACGCGATCGAGTCCTAGCGAGCGCTTTTTTTGGTTGCTGTCGTGCCTTACGGTCCCGTCCCTTCCCCTCCGCCCGCAGACGCCGCCCAACGACCACTCCGCGCCTCCTCCGCTAGCGCGCCTCTCCGGGGATCAAGTCCTGGTGAGCGCCATTTTTTTTGCCGCGGTTGCGTCGCTCGCTCCCGTGCCTTCCCCTCTGCCCACGTACGCCGCCCGGCGCCAGCTCCTCGCCTCCTTCGCTAACGCGCCTCGTCCATCCGATTCTTGCCACGGTCGTGCTCCAAACCCATCCGATTCTTGCCACGACGGTGCGCCGGCGCGGCCGCCATCGCCTCCTCAGATGACCCCTCCGTGGCCCTCAAGATCTGCGCGCGCCTGCCCCCGTGCCTCCTCCGAGACTCCGTCACCTCGTGCTGGTAAGCTTTTGTTCCCTGTTTCTCTATTTTCTTTGCCAATTTCGAAAGTTGAAAATTGTTAGGTGTGTGTTTATACCGGAGATATACAGCCCAGTTGAGCTTTGCCTGCCGTAAAAAAGATTGGCTATCAATTTAGCCGTATTGTATATGGGATAAAAAAGATTGGGTATCAATTTAGCCGGATTTTAATCCTGAGTACTTTGCGCTTTTTTTTTCACTAGATGCGTGCTAATGGTAGAATAAAGAGTTACTGGAATACTCAGATAAAGAGATACCAGCGATCTGGTTTACCAATCTATCCCGTTGCTATGTGCGATTCATCTTCAGATAGAGATCGACAGGGCTCCGATGGTTTAGCTGTGATGAGAATCTGGTCAGTTGTGATGGTTTTAGCTCCTCGCCTCCTGTTGCCTATGTGCCCATGCATTTGTGAAACTATTTTGTACATTATCTTTCTGCTTTTCAGTATGAAGAGAAACTAGCATATTTATCTCAAATGAATTCTGGAACTTTTGTATGTCAACACTGCAAAGTCAAATGTCTGTTGTGTAACCCAAACTGCATCTACCCTATGTCGTGGTCTGCACAAGTCGTATTATGATATTTTGGACAAAATTTCATTGGACAACAGGATGGCATTTTATTAAGTTACAAAGGCATGGTATAAAGATTTTTTTTCTTTTTAAACTAATGCATTGCTAAACCTACACAGCTCAGGGGAGATGGAAAAATAACGGGAAATTCTGCAGACCAAACATGAGATAGTGTTAGAGATGGCCCAATAGTTATGTTGCTGTGTAGCAAATCCTGAAATGTTCTGTTTATATTTTGTCTCATGCTGTCTCATGCTATAACTATGGTAGTCTCTATTACAAGTCGTCCTCTATACCACTTTTAGAAAAATATCGACTCGCATGCCTTCTTATGCTTATCACGCACTTTATATTCATATTTGTTTTTCACTAGCTTACTTGATGGGTTTACAGTTTTCACCAATGCCAGCAATAGTTATATAATCACTTATTTAGTTATTAGCTTGATTACTTAACAGATGTTAGCCAAACATTCTGTTTTGCAGGTTTATTTGGATGTATTTTCAGTAGTTGTTCTTATACTAGGCGGTGCTCCGGCATGTTATGGTAAGCATATAATATTATCTAGATGTACAACATGCCACAATTTTGTCCTAGATGTTAATTCAGTAAGTTTATGTCTATATATATAAAAAAACAATTGGTGATATTCAAGGCACCTCCTTCATTTTAAAGGTAAGGAAATCGCACAATAATCCTAACAACGAAAAAATCATAGAAATTAGTTCAGTTCTGCGTACCTAGCAGATGCTGTGCTACTCAACTGTAGACGCTAAGTTACCAAACTCATGCACTTAAAAATGATTAGTCATCTGGTGTATTTGTCCGCAACAATGGAGATTGCTTGGCACAGCAAATGAACTCTGCGTAAGCATCCAAGCCATCAAATTAATGTTAGGAAAGTACAAAACATCGTGTATGGTAATTTTATTGTTGATACACTATCCTGTTCTTTTTTTATTGATCCGTTTATTGCCCACCTGTTATCCCATTCACAGGAAAGCACTAGACACGATCACTTCATAATCTTGCTGAGTTCTAATGAAACCTCTCTGCTGATGTAAATTTTTTGTAGGCTCGTCAGTGCCATCAGGATTAGTTTTATGGGTCATGAGAGATATGCCTCATCGGCAGACAGTAGAAAGGCCCACACAATCAAGAGTGGTTACTTTGTTCAGGGATAGACCATCCACTACACAGGATCCACAGTGGAGAACTGCTGTTACATCCTCTAACAAGGTACTCCAAATGTCGTATTCTTCAATGCCAAATTATTCAGAGGAGTAAACATGCTCGTCAAACACTGATGATACTATAGCGGCTACATTTATATATATATATATATAAAAACTCAACGTGTAGGCCCTCAAGTCAAGCACAATTTGACCTGAACACGAGCTGTTGATGTTTAAACTTTTCGGTTTGCTGTCTGGGACTTTTACCAACACCGGTGACACTGGCATCCACTAGCTTCCTGACGATTGGTGGGTACAAGATGGATCTGTAATTCCTACTTCAAGGTGACTTTAGTGATGGAAACAATGGAATTACTTGTGGATGCAGCAAGGTTCTGAATGAAGGAGGGCACATTATGCGTTTATCCAGTAGAACTGAGGTTGGGTAAGGTTTGAAGCAGTAGCAAATGTAAATAGCCATAGAAATGAGGATTTTTGAGGTTTGGCTATCAGTTATCCCCTTCCAGATGTTCCATGTCCTCCATTTCTTTCTTACGTACTCATTTTAGTTTATGAAACTAGAAAGTGATGTTTCTCTTCATATAATTTACGATGGAAATGTTATGTACTCTGAAGATCTTCACTACTTGCTAACACAAAATCTCTCTCACCACACCGAAATTGTTTGATAGCCGAGAAATCGGCGTCGGCGGGCAATACCTATTTCACCTTATTAACTATTGTTGTACCACTTGTGTGTATAACCCATAGTGAGAAATCTGAGCTCTGTTCAGCTGAAGATAGTGAGATTCCCCTCGTGATGTTATCACCTGGAGCTCAGCATCTAATAAGTAGGTCAATATGGATGATGGCATGATATGCTCTCCAAAACACAGATAGATACATGGGAGATAACATTTAGAGTAGGGTTTTCTTATAGGTTCTGAATGCAGTCTCTCCCCATTTCGTTTCTTACCGGCAACCTTATGGTCGGCCGGCCATCTAGATGGGTCCTGAATATTTGGGTCGACAGTTAGCACGTAATTAACCCAAAGGACAGAAGAAGACTTTGCTTTTGCTTCCCCTTCTCTACTTTTATTTCACTGCACAGATCCTTCCTTGCGGAAGGTTTGCTTACTTTGTGCTGAAGACTAGACATAACTTTTGTTTCTACTGTGAAGTGCCTGCAAAATTACATATATGTCTGTTTTCTTCCGATAAGCCCCTCTAAGCTTCTTAGATTTTTTTAACGGTTCTTTTCTTCCGTCACAAATATCCTTCGACATGCCTCAAATTCTGCGTCTAACTCGGTTCTGTACGACAGTGCGCTCCAAAAGATTCTTAGATTTTTTTCTCCGATTCTTTTTTTCGATCAGGATATACGTTGCGTGGCGTGCCGCTGCGCAAAACGTACCTAGTTGATCATATATGTTTTTGAACTGAGAAGATAGCGTGGAGTGGATGTTAATGGGAACCGCAAGGACTGAACTTAATCAATGACTCCATGTTGCTCTGCAAAAACACTGTGCATGTTATAGTAAAATATCATAAGGTAAAAAAAAATTCATTAGCTTGGCAGGAGAGAATATCACGTACTACCACTCCTACCTACGGTGTTAACTTTTGTGTGATAATGTATAAAAGTTTTTACAAATTCATTAAAAAATTAGAAGGCGTAGGGGAGGACATATTATATAGACCATATAAAATTTCAGCATCAAATTCGATCACTTTTGAAGAATATAAAATTGACGAGCAGCAAAAATATAAGTGAGTAACAGTGAAATTACTATTTATAAAGAAATTGTCTTTTTCATACTCCCTTGTTCCTTAAACGACGATGTTTTATAATTTTGCACTTCAATCAAGGCATATGTAAAAATGACTAAATCATCATCCTTCATTAGCTCACTTATTGCTCTAGGATAGTGTTAGTTACTCTATTCCACACTAATAAATAATATTGGGAATAATGAATTGTAAGAATATGTAAAGGAAAAATAGTTACAAGTTGTCTTAAAATTGTAGAATAACGTATATGTAGGAATAAAATTTGAATGCTAAAATGACAAATATTCAGGAACGGATGGAGCATCTCTCAAATACAATCGTGTTTGATGCTAAAATATTACATGAATGTAGAATATGTTCCCTCCTACATCTCCTATGTTTTGGAGAATTTTTTTTAAAATTATATATAGCTAATACTTCCTTCGATTATAAATAGTTGTCGTTTTAGACATCAACACGATCTCTAAAACACAGCTTTGACCACTAATTTCTATTATAATATATTTATAAAGCTCAATAAAATTATAATATTATGAAAGTACTTTTTAAGACAAATTTACATATATGTTTTCATGTATCTAATTTAAATATTTAAAATGATATTAACATTCAAAATTTTGAAATTACAAATGTAGTACCGTAAGAGAGATTAGTAGGGATATTCAAGCTAGGTACGTAAACTTTTTTTTGTTAGTCAATTTTACCATTGTTGATGGGGGAAAGCTAATGTGGTCGGTGACAATGTTAGTACTCGCTTTTTTTTTTACAAAAGTACCCGCATATTTATAGGAGTTAAATGTGACATGTGTTGAGCACAAGAGCTGTTTCTTTAGCGAGATCACAAGCCAAAGTCAGGCAAATGCCCCCAAAAATTGGAGGGCTAAATTGGGATTTCCCATAGTCATTGTTGGATAGTTTCCTTCCAGAACAGTATTAGCATGACCCTCTTTCCACCTATGCTAAGCCTAATGAGATCTTGCTAATAGCTCAATGTCACACTTGTACCTTAAGTCGCAGCTAGATGTTATTTTTCACGAGAGGTAAAGTTATACATATCGAGGGGCCTGCCAAGTTAATTGAGAGATTGAGGCACTTATTACTAAGTAGTAAAATGTTTGCGCACATCTTGCCGAGAGTTTCCCGACCTAAATTTATTCCAAAGCAACTTAAGGGCCTGTTTGATTGGGTCAACGTGGAAGGTACACCTTGGGTAGTGGGCCAGGCCAGGCACAACCTAGTGGGCTTCGAGCCACGGTGTGCCATGCCGTGCCAACCCGACTTACCTCCATCGAGATCCAGGTAAGACCCAGATTATGTCGTGCTGTGTCGGCTCAAGCCTTGTCCTATTGGACATGTGGAGATAGGGACGTCGCAACCGTCGGCCCGTTGTCGTGGATGGCACCATAAACAAGGAGCAAGCATCGACCACTGGCAAAGATCCAATACACACAATTATTTGGAGAAAAAAAACTAAATTTTATTTATTCATTGGATACATATATAAAGTTATTGCCTTGTTAAAAACCTTACTCTATAGAGTGGGGTTCTCCTGATAAGTAAAAGAGTACAGTAATATATATACGTATTAACTTCTCCCCAATATCCAGATCGTTCATGCGTTCCAAGTCCGCGTATGTCTACACGATCTCAAGATCCTCCTGTTGATGTTATTGTCGCTGACGAATACTAATAACAGGGGTACCCCAACGGCCCGAGGCGACGAGCCAGCGGCCTCAAGCATATCTCCACCAACAGTAGCGCCGCCCGCCACCGACCGAATCGCTGCGAGACCACACAAGACATCCGCTCCTACCGGTCGAGGAAGCGACCGACCGGACAGCGCCCCGACCCCTTTGGCGGGCGGGATCTCCGACCGACCGGACGGCGCTCCGACCCCCTTGGCGGGCGGGATCTCCCGACCGGCCGGACAAGCGCCCCGACCCCTTGGCGGGCGGGATCTCCGACCGACCGAACCAAGGTAACAGACGCCGAGGGCCGCGTGTCGGGCCCTCATCACCTACCGCCACGCACCCGCGAACAAGGTCAATCGGAGGACTATACAAGGCGGTGGCTCCTTCCTAGAAGGTTTGGTGATCACAAGTCAAAGCTTCAAACCCCATCAACGATCACGACAAGATTTAACGCACGCTCCTCCCAAGCGCGCCAACGTCACACACCGCAACGGCGATTCGTAAGGATCACAGAGGCAAGCACGCTATTTCGGGAATACCTAACCTCCCGACCACCAAGGCTACCGACCCAAAGATGGGCAAGACGTGTGGCGACCAGTCCACAGGACGAAGGACCAGAGCTCCTAGCATAGGTCGCCTCGCCCTTCCCCCGACTCTCGATGTAACCTGCCCCTTCCTTCTGTATAAAAGGAGGCAGGACTAACGATTCTAGAGGGACGAACACATGAGAACACGAGGAGATTAAGTAATTTAGCGCCCTCATCTGTAAAACGTTGTGCAAAGCAATACAATACCGCCATCCGAACTGGAGTAGGGACTTTCAGCCCGAACCAGTATACATCTTGGACTCTCGAGTCTAACCATTCAGGGAGTGGAACGCGCGACCCCTTAGACTTACAAATTTACTTGCCGGCGCTCGAAAACGCCGACAGTTGGCGCGCCAGGTAGGGGGCCTTCGCGCGTCTTCGTCACCATCTCCGGATTCCGTTTGTCTCCCTGATGGCATCCACCCACTGCGACGGCATGACTGCGCCGGGGAGCCGGATCCGCTTCGGCTCCCTCGACTTCGCCGTCACCCCGGCAGGAGGGCTCACGCTCGTCCCCGCCGCCTTCGGAGGATAGGCGCCACGAGAGCCGGGCGCCCTCTCCGGCGACCGCTAAGCTCGGCTTGGGCGCCTGCAGCTCCCGGCCGGAACCCGAGGAGTGCTCCGCCACGCCCGCGAAACTCCGTAGGCCGGCGGTGACCATGTCACCCCGTAGGCTCGCAACTTGTGGCGATGGTGGCTACATGCCGCCTCCATCCACGAGCTGGAATACTCTTCCGGCTATGACTCCACTCGACATGGAGTACCGCTCACAGCGGCACTCGCGAGTGCAACATGGCGGCACGGCCGATTTGACTGTGGCCCCCGCGGCTCTGGGACCTCCTATCCGCGACTCAGCGCAGGAGGAGGAGTACAGCCATGAGCGCATCGAACGAGCTCAGCCCACCGCCGAGCTCCAACAATGGCGCAAAGAGTTGGAGGAACGAAGAGTCGAGCTCGACCACCTCGAGCCAACCCGAGCAGGAGGAGCTCGAGACCAGATGTGCTCGGCGACGCAAGGACGACGCTGCGTCAGAACACCCCAAAGCGGAAGAGTCCGACGGTCCTCGATTCTTCCCCATGCAAGCCAAAACGTGGCGCTGGCCGCAATCTTGCTCGAGGCCTCCCGAGCCGACCGACCCGAGGCCAAAGCCACTTATCAAAACCTCCGGGTGGTAGAGCGCGCGCGGTAAAGACATGCACGCCCGGCCCTATCGCCCGAGCCACCTCGCCACCGGGCCCGTCTGCGCCGACGGAGCCGGTTGGGTCCCGACAGCGGCGCGCCGATCGCGAGCCACACCAGCCTCGCGCGCCCGGCGCTAACGCTCGGTGATGTTTACGACATTCGCGCTACCCTGAGGCGCGAAGAAAGATGGCGAGGAGGCCGCCCACTCACGGGTTGCTGGCGGCGGCACCACCACCGCAGCCTCGAGCCCCGACGGGCCTGGACGCGGCGTTCGCCAGGGATCCGCCAGCGGACTTCCCGCCAGGTTCGGCGCCTACTAACATTGCCAAATACACGGGCCACAAACCCGGTGTCTCGCTCAAGATTACCGGCCGCATGCGCAAGGGAGGAGCAACGGATGACCTCTTCATCATCCAATACCTTCCCATCTACCTCGCAGACTCGGCCCGAGCTTGGCTCGAGTACTTGCCGGCCAAAACCATCAGGAACTGGACCGACTTGAAGGCCCTCTTCGTCGGCAACTTCCAGGGGCACTTACAAGCGCCCTGGAAACTCCTGGGACCTGAAGGGCTGCAAACAGCAGCCTGGAAACCCTCGGGACTACATCCGCGGTTTTCCCGCCACAGTAACGAGCTCCCGACATCTCCGACGCCGATGTCGTGGGAGCGTTCATCTACGGCACCCTCGCAAGGCCTTGGTACACAAACTAGGTCGCCTCAAGCCCGTAACTACCAAGGAGCTCCTCGACATCGCCACTCAACCACGCCCGGTGAGGAGGCTGTGGGGCCATCTTCGAGGAGGAAAGGCCCACCTGAACCAGGCGTCGCGATCGGGTCCCCTTCCGACCGCTCCGACAAACTAAGCGGCACGGGAAGCGATCCGCGAGACCCAGTGGTCGCCATCGTCGACCGCCGCCAAGCGGCCAGGTGTGACCGGCCGTCGCGCCCGACCACTTCGAAGTTGATGGACGGCCCGCGCCCAAACCACGGGTTCTCCGTCAAGCACAAGTCCGGATCGCGAGGTCCCGAGGCGTTACCTCTCCGGCGTCCCCCACAACGCCGCGTGGCAAGGGAAGAAGCTCACGCGGCGCGGTCGCGAGAAAAAGGCGCACGATGAGTTCCACGAACCCGACGGCCGCCTCATGATCTTTGGAGGACCGCTCGCTATGCCGACAAGCGTCGGCTCAAGCTCGCTTATCGCGAGGTCCACACCGTCGCGCCATGCGTCCCCCAATACCTCCGGTGGTCAGAGTTCCCGATCACCTTTGATCGGACCGATCACCCCGACCACGTTCCCACACCGGGAGATACCCCGGTGGTCGACCCGTCGTGGGAAGAAGCGCCTTTCAAAGGTGCGATGGACGAGGCGGCGACTCAACATCCTCTACGCCGAGACACTCGACGCTATGGGGGTCCCGCGCTCAACCCTCCGACCCAGCAAGGCACCTTTCCATGGCGTCATTCCTGGCCAGCAGGCCCATCCACTCAGGCAGATCGACCGCCTGTTACCTTTGGGGAGCCGGAAACTTCCGCACCGAGACCCTCACTTTGAGGTCGTGGATTTCCGGTGCCTACCATGCCATCCCGAAGGCCGTGTTACGCCAAGTTCATGGCGGTCCCACCACGCCTACCTCAAGTGAAGATGCCCGCCACGAGGAGTCATCACCGTGGCATCATCTTTCCAACTTGCCTACAATCGCGAAGCGCAGGTAGTGAGCTTGCCTCGGCGATCATCGCGTCTGCCGAGCTCGACAACCTCAAGAGGGAAGCCTCCGAATCCGCCCCGAGTCCAAAGAAGTCGGGGCGGATCCTTCAAGTCCGCCGAGGACACGAAGGAGGTCGCGATCGATCCTCGTGATCCGACCAAGACCGTGCGGATCGAGCCACGCCCCGCCAAATAGGAAAGCGCTCGTCGACTCCTCCGCACCAACAAAGACGTCTTCGCATGGAGGTCCTCCGACATGCCAGAATCTGGAAGTCACCGAGCACTCCTTGAGCATCCGACTGTGCTCAAAGCCGGCCGCCCAACGCTGCGCCGCTTGACGAGGAGAGGCGCAGAATCATAGGAGGAGATCGCCAAACTTCCGCCGCAGGTTCAGTAAAGAGGTGCGCCACCCCGAGTGGCTAGCCAACCTCAGACTTGTAAAAAGAAAATGGGCAATGGAGGATGTGCGTTGACTATACGAGTCTCAACAAAGCGTGTCCCAAGGATCCGCTCCTTTGCCCCGCATCGACCAAGTCATCGACTCCACCGCAGGTGCGAGTCCCTCTTTCTCGGATGCCTACTCGGGCTACCACCGATTGCGCTAAAGGAGTCCGACCATCTCGCGACTTCCTTCATTACTCCGCTCGCTCATTACGCTCACGCTATAATGCCGTTTCGCCTAAAGAACGCGGCGCTACATACCAATGATGTATGCAAACATGCTTCAATGACCAGATCGGCCGTAACGTTGAGGTGTACGTAGACGATTATTTCGTAAAAAACAAGGAGGGCGAAGACCTTTTCCCCGAGACCGAAGAGACCTTCGCGAACCTTCGACGGTTCCGCATAAAGCTCAATCCCGAGAAATGCGTCTTCGGGGTCCCCAAAGGGAAGCTCCTTGGCTTCATTGTCTCCGAGCGAGGCATCGAGGCCAACCAGGAGAAGATATCGGCGATCGCAAGAATGGGCCCAATCAGCAACCTCAAAGGGGTCCAGAGGCTGACCGGATGCCTGGCAGCTTTGAGCCGTTTCGTGTCTCGCCTCGGCGAGCGCGGAATGCCACTCTACAGGCTACTCAAGAGATCCGACCAATTTGGACCGGAGGCTCGGGAGGCCTCTCCCGCCAAGGCCTTCCTGCCCTCGCCTCCGATCTGTCGCCCGGCACGAGTGAACTGTTTTCTACATCGCCACTACCCAAGTCGTCGCGGCCCTCGTGGTGGAGCGGCGGAAGAAGGCCGCGAACTCAAGGTACAACGGCCAGTTTACTTCATTAGCGAGGTCCTTTCCGAGTCCAAGGCTCGGTACCCACAGGTGCAGAAGTTACTCTACGCGGTGCTCATTGCGAAGAGAAAGCTCGTCCACTACTTCGATCAAGACACCATCACGTGGTGACCACGTCCCGCTCGGCGAGATCGCCCGCAACCGCGACGCCTCGGGAAGGATAGCCAAGTGGGCGCCGAGCTCGCCGCCACGACATCACATACGTCCCTCTGACGGCGATCAAGTCGCGAGTTCTAGCGACTTCGCCGAGTGGACCAAACCTGTGCACCACGGTGATCGAAGACCGAAGCACTGGACAATGTACTTCGATGGGTCTTACAACAAGAATGGCGCGGCGCGGAGTAAATCATCATCTCCCGCCGAACAGCTTCCGACGCCATCAGCCGCTTCCGACGCCACCAACAACGCCGCCGAGCACGAGGCCCTCGTCAACGGTCTCCGGATCGCTGCCGACCTCGGTGCTCGCCGACTCCACGTCCACGGGGACTCCAAGCTTGTCGTCGACCAAGTCATGAAGGCTGCGGAGCCCCGAGACGCCCGTATGGCCATGTACTGTCGAGAAGTGCGCGGGCTCGAAGAGCGGTTCAAGGGCTTCGAGCTTCACCATAGCTACCGACGCTACAATAGCGACGCCAACTACCTAGCCAATCTGGCCTCCAGCAGAGAGCCGGTCCCGCGGGATCTTCGTCGCGACCTCCTGCGCGCCTTCCATCCGGTGGGCTCGGCGGCCGAACGGCCCCCGACCTACGAAGACGGCCGCCCGACCGCCACGCGATCGGGCGAGACTTGGCCGGTCGAGCCGCAGCGTGCTAGCGACCGAGTCCGACCGAGAAAGCCCTTCATAGATCGTTTGACGGACGGGTCACTTTCCGACCGACCGAGGCCCGGCGCCCGCCGGCGGCAAAGTCTTCGTCTGGTCGGCCTGCACCTTTACAAAAGAGCCCTCCGGTCCTCCAAAGTGCATCTGGCCGACCAAGGGAAACAATCGCCGGACGACATACAGCTGAATTTGCGGTTACCACGCCGCGCCCGATCTCTTGTGGGAAAGGCCTTTCGGCAAGGTTTCTATTGGCCGACCGCCATGTCCGACGCCGAGCACATCAGACGACCGCGAAGGATGCCAATTCTTTGCAGGCGCATACATCCGCCACCAGCCTTGCAGACGATCCCCATCACGTGGCCTTTGCGCTTGTGGACTCGATCCGGTCGGGCCTTTCAAGAAAGCGCCCGGGGCTTTACCCATTTGCTCATCGCGGTGGACAAGTTCACCAAATGGATAGAGGCCAAGCCGGTCGTGAGCGCCACGTCGGCAAGCGGCCATCTTCTTCGCGACATAGTCTTTCGGTTCGAGTCCCAAACTCCATCATCACCGATAACGAACGCAGCTTCACGGGAAGGAGTTCCTCGAGTTCTCGCGATGACTTCAACATCCGCGTCGATTAGGCGGCCGTGGCCCATCCGCGGACCAACGGCCAGTCGAGCGCAAACGGCATGATCCTTCAAGGGCTCTGCCGCGGATCTTCGCCTCAAGCACTTCGCGGGCGCGGGTGACCGAGCTACCCTCCGTCCTCGAGTCTGCGGACCACGCCGACCGGCGACCGGGTTCACACCGTTCTTCATGGTATACGGTCCAAGCCGCCTTGCCGGCTGCAGACACGGAGTATGGCGCCCCAAGATTACAAGCTCGAGGAGGCTCGGGGCTCACAGACAACAAGACGCCGTCGACCATTTCGACGAGGCGCATGACGTGGGCCATCCCGCGATCGGCGGTATCAACAAGCTCGCGACGTTATCACACCGTCGAGTTCGAGGGCGGTCGTTCGATCTTCGGGCGACCGTCCTCGCTACGGTCCAAACCAGCAAGGATAAGCACAAGTCGCCGCTCGGAAGGCCCTTCACCGTCGTGGAGATCCTCCGACCGCACCTTCGACTCAAGGACGCCGACGGCCGCTTCCTTCCGAATGCATGGAATATAGAAAAGTTAAGGCGATTCTATCCTAAACTCTTTTCCTCTTCCTAGCATGCTCTTTACTTTTTCCTTCCGAGCACACGGTCGCCATGCGACGACTCGGGTCGCCTTCGGCGCCTGCTCAGTCGCTCGATCGGCGCTACGCTGGTTGATGACCCAACCGACCACAAGGTCCTTCCGAGCGGTAACCCTTCGACCCAAGTGCTATGACCTCGCCCGGCGGCTATGGTTGCTAACACTTCGCGGAAGAAGGAAGTACCTGAGTGGAGTGACCTTTGGCTGGCAGGAACACTCCTCCCGCATCGAACTCGCCTATCCCACGCGCTTATGAGGGCACGTGACCCGACCGTCATGAGGTCCATCCCGAGCGGTAACCCTCTCAACCCAAGTGTTACTGACCTCGCCCCGGCTATGGTTGCTAAGTAGCACTTCGGAAGAAGGAAGTGCCCAAGTGGAAAGATCTTTGGTGGTCTAGAACACTCCTATCCTCACAAGTGCGCCTAATCATTGCATAGCCAAGTCTCCAATCCACCTCGCCCCTCCCAAAACGACCCAACCCACGCATAAGTGACCCCTGCGGTCCTTATGGCTATGGTCGGTCAAACACTCACCCTAAATACGAAAGAGGACGAGAAGCGATTTTGGAACTTGATAAATTCAAGATTGTTTACATAGCAGTCTTTACAATCTAAAAAAGGGTAAAGCTAACTATTTTTATTCTTCCCGTGGGCGATCAGATGGCGAGACGGAGAGTTGGTATCTCTCGCTTCTGGAGGGCAACTCGCGGCGGGATGTGGTGGCGATCTCGGGCGCGCGGCTCGACCAGAGCTCAAACTCGCCGATCTCCTCGTCGGTCCGATTCCTCGCTACGCTGCTCACCACCGCGAGGTCGATGCCGTCAGTGCGAGACGGTGTTGACCCACGACGGCTCCAAGCGCAGCTGGCCGATGATCACCGCCCTCTACGAGTCGGCACTCGGGCAAAGACGGGCAAGGGCACTCGGGCTGCCGGCCCAAGGATGCGATCGCACTTCCCGACCGCCTTGCGGCGGGCCTCGATTCGGCGCCCATCTCGCCCGACCGTCCTCCGCAACCTTCAACGCCGCCTGGCCTCATCCCGCCACGACCGCCACGTCGCGAGCATCTGCCGCCGTTCTGCGCCTCCACGACGGCCAGATTCTTCGCGCTCGCAGATTGCGGCGATTTCGGATAAGTTCGCCTGGGTCGCACCCCGCACTTAATTGAAGAATTGAGACACTTACCGCCGCAGAGTTGGTCGATTGCCGCCTTCCTTCTGAGCGCCTCATATGAAGTCCTCGGCACCACCAGTCCTACGGCGAGCGCGCGACGGAACGAACTCTCGGTCAAGATCCCCGAGCCTGGTTTCGCTCGGTCCGCGGTGGGTTGCTGCGTCTGCGCATGGTCCCCGCGGCAGCGGCGGCATCCTTGGCCTCGGTGACCTCCGCGAGAGGACTCAGCCCACCACTTTCTCCTCAAGACCTTGGCTCCTGTGCGCCATCATAAAGGGCCTTCGTGGCCTCTTCAAGCCTGGCGGATCTCCACCGCTCCGACCACTCGATGTCCATGGCCTCTGGACTAGGGCGCACTCAAGGCGCAGCTGATCAGACTCCACCGCAGCCGCCACTGACCGCCGAGCGCCGCAGAGCTCAACACGGCGCACGGCGAGCCCGCAAGTGCCGCAAAACGTAGACACCCGCTAGTCCCACTAAGAACTATAAAATGTGCAACAAGTCGAGCTTTTGGTCGACTTACTCGGGCGATCGCCGGACTTCGACCATCATGCCCGGGCTACTGGTGGAAGACTCAGAGCGAGAGCGGACCATTACGGATCCGCCTATCTCGACTTCGGCGTCCAGCGTGCCTTGCCGAAGGGCGGCCCACTCGCTTCCTCCGACCGCCCATGACGCCGACCGGGGACAACACCGGCAAGACGCTCGTTCGCCTGTTCGGGCGGGGACGTCGCCGCCCAAAGCACCATGGGCAAGGGCGATGAGGTCAACCTTCGAAACCCCGGCGGCTGCACGAGGGCATCGGTCGGCACCTCCCCGGGACAAAGGGTCGAGCACCTCCGTCACCGACCCGCCGATCGGGCGCGATCGTCGGTGGCACCGTCGTCTCATCCTCGAAAGGACGATCACGTCGTCGGTGGGGTCCCGCCGAGGCGCGAGCTCTTCTTCGGCCTCGACTCGGGTGAGGCCCGCCCTCAAGGCGATCGCGCCTCGGCCGCCGACACCGCGACCACCACCGACCCGATCGAGTCGCCGAAATCGCCGCGCCGCTACTTGCGGAGTCGTGCAGACGCCCACAGTCACGCCGTGTAGGCGCCTGACGTTACAAAGATTCAAGAGTCGCCGGCGGCTTTGCGCAAAAATGCTCCAATAAGAAGAAAAAAAAAGGGGAACACTTACAAGGCCGAGTGGTACGCGGCACGCGCGCCTCTTTGCCGCCCCGCCCAGGGCAAGTCGCCGGTCGCTTCGGCCGCCGCCACCGAGGCGCTGCGACAACCGCGAGCGCAAGATCACCCCTCGCTGGGATCCGCGCACGGGCCCGTGGTGTCGCCCTCGCCGGAGTCACGCTCGGCGCGCCACGATCGGTCGAGAAAAACCCACCATAGGGATGGTCGAGGCGCCCCGCATTGTCGATGGAGGTTGTCCCCACGGTGTGACTCAGGCACATCCTCGCCGCAAGGCCGCCTTGGCGCTCCTTATCTTCTTCTTCCTCCTTTCCTCCTTCCGCTTCTTGCGGAGGAGTCACCTCTAGTCTTCGCCGGCGGCCGCTCGCGCTCCTTATCCCGGGAGCGGCGCCGAAGACATCCCCGTGAGCCCCTAAGAGGATGCAGGAATGCGGTCGGACCAAGTGCTAGGGACAAAGAAAAGAGAAGCGAAAGAAATTTCATCGACTTACGATTTGGCGGGCGACCACGAGAATGGCTCGGGTGGCCACCGAGCCACCGTGGCACTTCCACCCGTGAATACCGCCACCGGGCCTCCACCTCGACGCGGCCAACTCGGGCTCGCCATCCTCGCCGGTCGGACGGCCCGCATACCGGAACAAGGGTGCGGCACATGCACAAGGGGTTGCACGCGCGATACCCATAAAGGCGTGCACAACAACGCCCCGGTGAGCGCCTCGCTTTGAGCCCCGACCGCTCCACGATCGGGGCCACCTTGTTCTTCTCCTCTTTTGGCGCCCCAGTTCCACCGCTCCTCCGCCATGGGAAGCTCGCCGGTGAAACGAGGCGCCATCGCCGACGCTCAACGTAGAGCCATTCGTAACGCCACCCTTGTTGGACGAGGGCGCTTTACCTCCAGTACTCCGTGCTCGACCGGGGGCGGCCGAGGCTGTGCCACCTGAGCGCCACGGCGTCCGACGGCTGTCTTTCGAGCCTTGCTCGAAGAAGTGCCTCCACAACGCCCAAAGGCGGCTCGATCCCAGAAGGCCTCGCACGCAGGCGGATGAAGATGGCGATATGGAGGACCCCATTGGGGTTGAGATGGTGCACCTCCACCTTGTAGTGAGACAAAGGCCTCGGACGACGGGTGCGGTGAGCAGCCAAAGCAGCCAAGAACGAGGCGAGCACCACGACCTCGTCGCCGCTTCGCGACGCGGGTGACGGCCTGGCCGGCACCCTCGGCCGGAAGGTCTGCGGCATGAGGAAGCCCTTCTTCACTAAGCCGAAGCGCATGGTGCCTTTGGCGCGAGCACTCCGCCACGACATCTTCACGTAAGAGGCGACTAGAAGGTGAGAAAGAAAGGCGGGTTTTCTTTTCCTTGGCTCTCTGGTGCTTTTCTTGTTTGTAGATAGAGACAAAGAAGGCAAGAAAGCGTGACTACCGGAGCACCCTAACCGGCGTATTATAGAGGACAAGCAGACGCCGACCGAGCAGCACCTCAAACGAAGCGAGCGTCGCGTCCACCTCGCCTATTGCGCCACTGGTAACTCCGGGCCTAATACCACTCCGCTTTTAATCCTGTCATGTCAGTGGCAAGAGCAATAAAGACGCCCCCGAACAACGTGTCCGTAACCTCTTGGTCTCGCCTTTAGGCCGAACAGTTGCTCGGCGCGCGAGAAGCCATCTGGGCGCTGCGCCCCAAGACGCCAAAAGCTTTGTGGCTTGCGTCGGGGCCCAGCGAGAAGTTGTGGGTTCAAAAGGCCTACCCCACCGGATGGGTATAAGGCGCCCCACAAAACTTGAGCAAGGGGCGTGTATGAGGTGAGCCCCATGGTGGGCCCTCGGTTAGGTCTACCGACGGCCTAATCACCTCTACTCGCGTCCGAGACCATACTGCGCACTCTCCGGGAGCTCATCAATGAGCGACACCACCGTGCTCTGGGTTGGCTGACGACCTGTGGTCCATACGGATTGAGTAAAGAAAGGTTTTTATGGGTCGCCCCACGCAGGCAGGACGGACACCCTACTGGGACCGTCCGCTCGGAAGGGTCCACCTTGGCGGGACCTCCCAGACCCACTCGGACTACCCGCTATTAGCTCCACGAGCACGGCGTTCAAACCAACGCAGGTAAACGTCGTCGCTCACCCCCCGGGTCCCACACTGCGGATGGGGTATACATGTGGGATAGACGGTGGCCATTCCTCTCGCGGCTACCTCGCTCGACAAGGACTCGGGAAGGATGCCCACGCCCACCACGACGTTAAACGAGCACTCGGACACCGAACCTCACAGAGGCATTGGGTCGCCCCCGCCACCAAAGGCCTTCGTCTAGCTACGACTTTAAACGAGCACTCGAACACCAGAACCTCACAGAGGCATCCGGTCGTCCTGCCGACCAAGGCACTCGGACACCCGAACCTCACAGAGGCATCCGGTCGTCCTACCGACCAAGGCACTGTCTAGCTACGACGTTAAATGAGCACTCGGACACCCGAACCCCACAGAGGCATTGGGTCGTCCCTGCCGACCAAGGCACTGTCTAGCTACGAATTTAAACGAGCACTCGGACACCCGAACCTCACAGAGGCATTGGGTCGTCCCTGCCGACCAAGGCACTGTCTAGCTACAACTTTAAACGAGCACTCGGACACCCGAACCTCTCAGAGACATCCGGTCATCCTGCCGACCAAGGCACTCGGACACCCGAACCTCACAGAGGCATCCGGTCGTCCTGCCGACCAAGGCACTCGGACACCGAACCTCACAGAGGCATCCGGTCGTCCTGCCACCAAGGCACCTTTGTCTAGCTACGACGTTAAACGAGCACTCGGACACCGAACCTCACAGAGGCATTGGGTCGCCCCGCCAACCAAGGCACCGTCTAGCTACGACTTTAAACGAGCACTTGACACCGAACCTCACAGAGGCATCCGGTCGTCCTGCCGACCAAGGCACTCGGACACGTAACCTCACAGAGGCATCCGGTCGCCCTGCCAGGCCAAGGCACTCGGACACCGAACCTCACAGAGGCATTGGGTCGCCCCCGCCGACCAAGGCAGCGTCGGCCACGACTTTAAGCGAGCACTCGGACACCCAAACCTCACAGAGGCATTGGGTCGCCCTGGCGACCAAGGCAGCGTCTAGCTACGACGTTAAGCGAGCACTCGGACACCGAACCTCACAGAGGCATTGGGTCGTCCCTGCTGACCAAGGCACTGTCTACCTACGACGTTAAACGAGCACTCGGACACCCGAACCTCACAGAGGCATTGGGTCCTCCCTGCCGACCAAGGCAATGTCTAGCTACGACTTTAAACGAGCACTCGGACACCCGAACCTCTCAGAGGCATCCGGTCATCCTGCCGACCAAGGCACTCGGACACCCGAACCTCACAGAGGCATCCGGTCGTCCTGCCGACCAAGGCACTCGGACACCCGAACCTCACAGAGGCATCCGGCCGTCCCGCCGACCAAGGCAACTGTCTAGCTACGACGTTAAACGAGCACTCGGACACCGAACCTCACGGGCATTGGGTCGTCCCCGCCGACCAAGGCACTCGTCTAGCTACGACTTTAAGCGAGCGGTCGGACACCAACCTCACGAGGCATCCGGTCGTCCCGCCGACCAAGGCACTCGGACACCGGAACCTCACGAGGCATCCGGCCGTCCCGCCGAGCCAAGGCACTCGGACACCGAACCTCACAGAGGCATTGGGTCGCCTCACCGACCAAGGCACCGTCTAGCTACGACGTTAAGCGAGCACTCGGACACCAACCTCACAGAGGCATTGGGTCGCCCTCGCCGACCAAGGCACCGTCTAGCTACGACGTTAAACGAGCACTCGGACACCGAACCTCACAGAGGCATTGGGTCGCCCTGGCGACTAAGGCATCGTCTAGATACGACGTTAAGCGAGCACTCGGACACCGAACCTCACAGAGGCATTGGGTCGCCCTGCCGACCAAGGCACTTTGTCTAGCTACGACTTTAAACGAGCACTCGGACACTCGAACCTCTCAGAGGCATCCGGTCATCCTGCCGACCAAGGCACTCGGACACCGAACCTCACAGAGGCATCCGGTCGCCCTGCCGGCCAAGGCACTCGGACACCGAACCTCACAGAGGCATCCGGTCGTCCCGCCACCAACGACCGTCTAGCTACGACGTTAAGCGAGCACTCGGACACCCGAACCTCACAGAGGCATTGGGTCGTCCTCGCGACCAAGGCACCGTCTAGCTACGACTTTAAGCGAGCACTCGGGCACCCGAACCTCACAGAGGCATCCGGCCGCCCTGCCACCAAGGCACTCGGACACCCGAACCTCACAGAGGCATCCGGTCGTCCTGCCGACCATGGCACTGTCTAGCTACGACGTTAAACGAGCACTCGGACACCCGAACCTCACAGAGGCATTGGGTCGTCCCTGCCGACCAAGGCACTGTCTAGCTACGACTTTAAACGAGCACTCGGACACCCGAACCTCACAGAGGCATCCGGTCGTCCTGCCGACCAAGGCACTCGGACACCCGAACCTCACAGAGGCATGGCCGCCCCGCCGACCAAGGCACTCGGACACCGAACCTCACAGAGGCATTGGGTCGTCCCTCACCGACCAAGGCACTTTGTCTAGCTACGACGTTAAACGAGCACTCGGACACCCGAACCTCACAGAGGCATTGGGTCGTCCCTGCCGACCAAGGCACTGTCTAGCTACGACGTTAAACGAGCACTCGGACACCCGAACCTCACAGAGGCATTGGGTCGTCCCTGCCGACCAAGGCACTGTCTAGCTACGGACGTTAAGCGAGCACTCGGACACCGAACCTCACAGAGGCATTGGGTCGCCCCCGCCACCAAGGCACCGTCTAGCTACGACTTTAAGCGAGCACTCGGACACTCGAACCTCTCGAGGCATCCGGTCATCCCGCCGACCAAGGCACTCGGACACCGAACCTCACAGAGGCATCCCGCCGTCCCGCCGGCCAAGGCACTCGGACACCGAACCTCACAGAGGCATCCGGTCGTCCTGCCGGCCAAGGCACCGTCTAGCTACGACGTTAAACGAGCACTCGGACACCGAACCTCACAGAGGCATTGGGTCGTCCACGCCAACCAAGGCACCGTCTAGCTACGACTTTAAACGAGCACTCGGACACCGAACTTCACAGAGGCATCCGGCCGTCCTGCCACCAAGGCACTCGGACACCCGAACCTCACGAAGCATCCGGTCGCCCCGCCGACCAAGGCACTCGGACACGAGAACCTCACAGAGGCATCCGGTCGCCCCGCAGACCAAGGCACTCGGACACCATAACCTCATAGAGGCATCCGGCCGCCTGCAGAGCCAAGGCGCGCGTCTAGCTACGACGTTAAGCGAGCACTCTCACGGTTGTTCCCGCCGATCAAGGCCGGTCTATCCACGACGATTAAAATCAAAGCAAACTCATCGCGAAGACATTTCATAAAAGAAGATTTCATTATATGCCACAGACTCAAACTTTACACAACGTTACATGAGGTACCGCGAGCTCAAAAGATACCTACCTACACTCTGGCGGGAACATATCCGCATCAAACTTGGCAGCCCTTGCTCGTCGACGGGACAGATCTTGGATCGGTGGACTGAGGTCGTTGGAAGTGACTCTTTGGTAGGCCCTTCCTTGCACGGGTCGACGGACGGATCTTGGATCGGTGGACTGAGGTCGTTGGAAGTGACTCTTTGGTAGGCCCTTCCTTGCAGTCGGTCGACGGATGGACTTGGGGTCGGCGGACTGAGGTCGTTGGAGACGACTGCTGGTAGCCCTGCCCGGCCGACGAGGTCGCCGACATAGCCACGGAATGGCATGCCGCATGCTGCTCAATGACATCGACGCCAAGATCGACAACGGCCGCGCCCTCGCACCATCGCCTCAAGAAGGGCCTCCTTACCACCTTAAGCCTCGGAGCGACCTCAAGCAAAGACGCCGACAAAGAACTACATCACAAGCGCGACTTCTTCCTCCCGAGCTCGACCATCGCCCGGTCGTACTCAGCCCAAAGCTCGGCCAAAGGATCTTCTTCTACCGCGGCATCATCACCAAAGCTGAAGACTAAAGGATGCCTCCATTTCAAGGATCAAAAAGGAGGATTTTGGTCTAAGGGTCCATCGCTCTAGCAAGCCCTTATATAGCCGGATGAAGGGAGATCAAGCGTCTCCAGAGTAAATGCCAGCGCCAGAAAATGAAGCGTCCCGCACCAGAATCCGAAGCAGTCAAGAAGGCGAACGGGCGAGGCACACCAAGCCATGCTCGGCATGCGCAACGAGGCGATTAAAAGCCTCAGGCAGTTCAAATGCCCCCGGCCAAGCTCCAGGGCAGCCGTCGGATCCATCGAGGTACACCTGACAAAAATCGCTAAACGATCGGCCGACCAGGCCAGGCCGAGCCCGCCACCACTCATCCAAGTTCAACCCCAACCGAATGCGCCGAAATCGCTCGGAGTTCGGGGCTCGACGAATACTAATAACAGGGTACCCTAACGGCCCGAGGCGGCGAGCGGCCGCCTCAAGCATATCTCTCGGCCTAACAAAGCCGCGCCGCCCGCCACCGACCGATCGCTGCGAGACCACACAAGACATCCGCTCCGACCGGCCGGGAAGCGAATCCGGCCGACGGCGCTCCCGACCCCTTTGGCGGGCGGATCTCCGACTCCGGCCGGACGGCTCCCGACCCCCTTTGGCGGGCGGGATCTCCGACCGGCCGGACGGCGCTCCCCCCCTTGGCGGGGCGGGATCTCCGACTCCGACCGAACCAAGGTAGCAGACGCCGAGGGTCGCGTGTCGGGGCCCTCATCAGCCTACCGCCACGTACCCCGCGAACAAGGTCAATCGGACTATACAAGGGCCGGTGGCTCCTTCCTAGAAGGTTTGGTGATGCGAAGTCAAAGCTTCTAGCCCCATCAACCGATCGCAGTCAAGATTTAACGCACGCTCCCTCCCGAGGCAGCGCCAACGTCACACACCGCAACGTCAGCATTCGTAAAGATCACAGAGGTCAAGTACGCTATTTCCTGGGGAATACTAACCTCCCTGACCACCAAGGCTACCGACCCAGCATGGGCAAGACGTGTGGCGACCAGTCCACAGGACGAAGGACCGAGCTCCTAGCATAGGTCGCCTCGCCTTCCCCGACTCGATGTAACACCGCCTTCCTTACGATAAAAGGAGGCATGACTAACGATTCTAGAGGGACGAACACATGAGAACACGAGGAGGTTAAGTAATTTAGCGCCCTCATCTGTAAAACGTTGTGCAAAGCAATACAATACCGCCATCCGAACTGGAGTAGGGACTTTCAGCCCGAACCAGTATACATCTTGGACTCTCGAGTCTAACCATTCAGGGAGTGGAACGCGCGACCCCTTAGACTTACAAATTTACTTGCCGGCGCTCGAAAACGCCGACAGTCGCTCTTTTGCCAATTTCTAGTTCTTGACGTATATGATTGCCTTCATTATCTTGGGCGTGAGGGATGACCTCCTTTCTTCAATTATCATCCTTGCCATACTGGACGTTGCTTCCAAAGAGTGGTTGACATCAGAATCAACACAACACTCGCGCGAAATGGCACAGCATGGGAAATATCCACTTGTTGCTTTTACACCGCTTGAGCAAGTCTATATTGCTTTTCATGCTCTAGGTAGTGAGTTAGCTCTGAGACAGAATTTCACTTGGGGGAGCTTGAGACTGAGAGGATGAAGAACTAGACTGTCCCTTTAGCTTCTTCCACAAGCGGGGTTGTCACACTTGTCTTGCCTTGTTGTGTCGACTGTAAGGCTTTTGATCTCACGCTACTGCTAAGCTTGTCATGATACAAGCAAAAAAACACGAGTGGTGTGATTCCGATGAATAAATGTATATGGATATAATTACTCATCTTCTCATGTGGAGTCCATTCAAACAAGATCTTAGGACATTCACAATGTAAGATGTTATCATAAACGCTAGAAAATACCATATCACTACCATAGTAGACAGATGTTAAACCTATTTTTTCTATCTAGTGCTTAGTATCTGCATTCATCTCAAAGAGATGGGGCCTACTATGACTAAATATTCCTCTCAATATCTCTCCTCTCTCTTGTTCCCCTCTATATTTCCCATTCTCTCTTGCACAAACCTCACCGAGTTGCCTTACTCCGCGTCGCCTCCCAGCTGCCCCAACTTCCCCTGCACCCCTCCTCCTAGCCCCCATCATCCCCGACACTCTCCTCATCCTCGACCTCATTGATGAGGGCCACGCTGTCGTAGGCGACCACCATGTGGTCCCTAGATCTGGATGCCCGCAGCCTCTTATGAGTCGATGACGACGGCACCACGATAAGGTACACATTCTCTCCCCTCTCTGGCTACTCTCTCCTTCCACCATCCGTCGATGCCACCCAGCCCAGCCATGACACTATTGTGCCACCGCCGTGCCAGCCCAGCCCGAGCAAGGACCAACCGGCGTGTTGTGTCATGCTGCCCATCAGGCCTTTGAAAGTTCAAGCTCTATTAAGTTGGTTTTGGTGTTAATGACAAATCTAATATTGAGACTAACTTTTTTGTTGAGCTTAAATCTTATTAGTCTCTTTTGGATGAAAATATGGAAATATCAAATGTATGTATTCAAGTTCATATTATCATATCTTGTTGCATCCCTTGGATATAATATTCATGATCATATTGATATATCCAAATATGAGACTAACTCTTTTATTAAGTATATCTTTGATTAGTCTCATCTCATTGAAAAATGGAAAACCCAAGATATGCACTCGTATTCATTTTATTATTTCTTAATGCATATTTTGGATTCAAGTTAAAGGATGAACTCTACCGTTATGTAGATCTCAAGATGTGCATTAATATTTTAATTCTATATATACATGAATGCACACATTTAGGGGGAGTTCATACTTTGCCTTAATATTTCAATAGTATTGATCTAATTCATCTTTCTATATTAAGGATTGTTACATTGAAACAACCCCTTGAGTATATTTAACTTGTGTAGTTGTAGTATACTCATGGCAAAATAGGATAAACTCTAAAGCAATCAAAAATTGAATATATGCATATTGATTCAAGTTCAATTATTTGTATGCACACATCTAACGGAATTTATTCTGTAATTAACGGTCTTAAGAGTATTGATCTGTTTCCACCACTCTATATAAATTGGATCACCTTAGATTCCATCGAATTGAGTATGCGAAATTTGTGTAGTTAATATATACTCATGATAATTTAAATTCAATTTAAATTGTGTTCGGTTATCATTAAATCAACAAAGAACTAATCATGAGTTGATGATTCACTTTGTTGATCTTAGGGCAATCAAAAGTTCTTGAGTATATGAATCATTAGTTGCATTAGTATACTCAAGACACAATTAATCTTTCAATCAATTGTCTTTGGGTTGTGCTTAATCGATCTCGAGAGCATCCATTTATGTGTTAATGGAGTGCAAGTGATGATTGAGACAACCGTGTTTGTTGGACTAACAATTTTCCATGAGTTGTGAAGTAAGTTGAGTCCAAAAAATAAAGAATCGGGAAGAAAAAGTCATCATGTGTTGATGAGCTTCAAGAGGTTATCCCGAAGTGAAGAAGAAGATAGGAAGTTAATCATGTGTTGATGAACAAGAAGAGCGGATCCGGCTTAGAGAGAAGAAGATGAAAATCATAAAAACTCCAAATTGATGTACTAGAGGCAAAGGTATAACTAGCTAGGGCTAAGAATGTGTTCCTAGTCTTTTACCGATCTCGATGTTTGGATGGGAGACTGAGTTGCTAGTTAGGTGTCATACTATTAAGAGGGATCGAGTCTTTTAGCTTGAGATTCATCATGTATTGATAAACTCAATTCGGTTCACTCTAGCTCACTCTCTTAGTTTAATTTTGCATGAGCCAAGTATTTGCATGTGTTGTAAATAATGGAGCTCATGCTTGCTTTTTATTGAATCTTAATTGATTTAGATTTTGCATGGAGCTATGGATTTGCATGTGTTGCAAAAGGGAGATAGCTCATGCAATTTGGTTTAAGTGGTTTTTGCATAGATCTAAGCTTTGCATGTGTTGCAAAAGGAGAGAGCTCATGCAACTTGATTTTAATGGTTGTTGTTTGTATAGAGTTAGATATTTGCATGTGTTGCAAATAGAGAGCTCATGCATTAGAGTCTTAACTTGTGATTTGATCATGTGTTGATCATCACAAGGCTAAGCAAAGTTTATGCTTTGTGTTTGCAAAAATGCGTTTTTGCAAAATGTTGATTGGTTATTTGCAAATGTGTTTTGCAAATAAATTAGAGGCTATGGGTTTCGATCCTAGAGCATGTGAATAAGGTTTGCAAATGTGTTTTGCAAATTGACTTGATCATGTATTGATCATCACATGGCTAAGAAGATTGATCTCATAGATTCTCATTTTATTTGCAAATGCGTTTTGCAAATAAATTGAGCTTTAATGCGATTCTTTGGAGTATGTGATTAACATGTACAAATGTGTTTTGCATAGTATTGTGATCATGTGTTGATGCTCACATAGCTCAAAGAACCAATCTTTTGGAGAAAAGACTTGTGCGGTGCTACCGGCCCAAAGTGCAGTAACACCGGCTCAGCGATGCTATCGGCCCCCCAAGGGTGGTATGACCGGCCAGAGTAGGAGTGCAAACGGAGCGGATAGTTCCCGACCGACCGTCCGTCCGAATAAATTTGGATAGTAATTCGGAGCGTAAATTCGGATATCCGGGTTTTTTTCGGATATCGGATACGGATTCGGATAGTTTTTTTCGGATATTGATATGGAATAAAAGTATCCGTCGGATTCGGATATATCCGGAAATAAATTTGGAGCTATCCGTTTTCTATCCGAATCTCTATCTGTCAAAACTCAAAAGCCTGACCGGCTGACCCAAAGCGCCAAGCGGAGCCCATCAGCCCAACCCCTGAACTCCCATCTCCTACTCGCCCGAAAGTTCTGGACTCCTCTCTCGCCGCATTCGCATGGTCTCCATCATGCCCTAGCCAGCCGCCGCCGCCGGGAGCCCTTCATCTCCGTCGCTCGCCCGGTCCTCCTCCACGCGCGCTCGGTCCCCACTCCCTTCTCCATTGGCGCTCTCGGTCGCGCGCCCTACTCAAATCTCCATGCCCTAGCCGGTAGCCTTGCCGGGAGGTTAGCCGTGGCGAGAGCTCTTCGTCGCACGTCCCCTCCACGTCACTGTCGGTCTCCACTTCTCACCGGAGTTGCTCTACTCATCCTGCGCCCCCTCGCCGGTCCCACACTGCCTCGTCACCGGAGTTGCCCGCCGGCAAACCGCAACCCTCGCCGGACCCATGGAGGTAAGAAATTCTTGCAAGTCATTTGTTATGATTTGCTTCTGATTTGGATTTGCACAGATGTGATGTGAGCCTCCCCCAAATAAAAATGCTAAGCATCCGGACTGTGAGCCCAAAAGTATTTTCCCCAAAGTAAGATTAAGACATGCTGCTTACTAGTGACCACAACATATGGCAATGCGATTGGGTGCATCAAATTGTTGAGTTGATCTTGTTATTCCAAATTTGGTTTGCATCAGTTTTTGGTTGTTTTCTGATTCTGTGTCATAGAAGTTCAAGATTGCTTTCAGGTAATGTTACAGATTTATGCCAGAGGGCTTCTTGAATCTCTTGTTGGCGTTGAAGATCGGTCTTTTGCTCTTCTATTGCGAAGATGCCACGAAGATTGTAGCAATTCCTCGCGGCCCGGCGGTTCGTTGGACCAAGTCTGAGTGCACACACGAGATGGGTCGGCTGATCTTTACAGTTGGATCGGTTTAGGTCTAGACAAACAAGTTCTCCGAGTGCATCTGCGACGAAGTCCAGGTTTCCAAAGCGGAAAGCCTGGCCGAAGATGAAGGTGGTGATGATTCCACTGATTGCTGCCATCGAGTTTGTAGGAAAAGATTATAACGCTTCCCCTACCTGGCGCCCCGTCATATCTCTTATATCTAAATATTTTTTCAACTGTCTCTAGGATCTATCCCCTTGCGCACGGCAGCAAGGCTTGGCGCGGAGCTTATCCTCTGGGCCTTCCACTCGGCTCTGTCTCTCCCTCAGGCACTTTTGGGCCGGTTATGAAGACACCTGGGTTCTTATATTCCACAGTAGCCCCCGAGTGATTCATGATCCGATTGCTATATCTTTATCTGGGTCTCAACTTTGGATCAACGTTCTCGGCTTCCAGCATAAACCTCTGACTGGTTTCTTCTTTGATTTGAATGCTTCTCCTTGCAGCAAGGGGATTATGAAGGACTCGAATATAACCCCCGGTTTTTGTCCCAACTGATTATAATCTTCCGTTTGATAGGTTTATTATGGGTAGCTTCGTGGATCTGACCCATATCTCATATGAAGATTAGATATTTCTTCCCGCTTGAGGCGAAACCCTAATATCCTTCCTCTTCAAGGATCAATACCGGACAATCTTCGAATTTGTTTTGACTTCCTGTGCCAATTCATTTTTTGAAAACCTCTTTGGCTTCTGAAACTATCTTAACTCCAAGTCTCCTCGGCTTTTGATGTCATTACATCTTCGCATTTACTTCAACCTTACCGTATCAGCTATAAAAGGCGAACCAGTGCTTTTAGTATTTATTCTCTCACGCTTAGTCCTCCATTTTCCTGCACCAAGCTCCACCTTCTTCCTGAAGGATTTCATGGACAGCCGGGATCCAGAACTTGTCGAGGAGTGGGCGCTATTCGACTTCTCCATGGCTGAATGGGCTGAAGAAAAGGTTGTTGCCCTCGACCGCGCCGCCATTGACGCCTTCATCGAAATTGTCCCCGCCCTTCATAGGGCTAAGAAAGCTCTCGTGGAGGCGCTTGGTCATGTGCGCCGCATTGAAGTATAATACTCCTGAAATGTAAGAGAGTCTTTTCCCAGGCATAGTGCCTGGGAAATTTATATAATAAAGAAATACCTTCCGAGTGATATCTATGACGGTCGTTAGACATAGCTTAGACCCAACTTGAGGTATATCAAAGCTTGCATGGCTCTTTGGTCAGGTGGTATCCATATCTGACTGTCGCAGGATATATCTTAGGTCCAACTTGGAACATATTAAGATTTGCGCGACTCTTGGCCGAGTGATACCTATATCCATTCTTTGTAGGATATAGCTCAGTCGACTTGGGACATATCATATTCACGTGGCTCTTGACCGAGTGATACCCATATCCGACTGCTGTAGGATATAGCTTAGGCTCGACTTGGAGCATATCATATTTACATGGCTCTTGGCCGAGTGATACCCATATCCGACGACTGTTGGATATAGCTTAGACTCGACTTAGAGCGTATCATATTTACGTGTCTCTTGGCCGAGTGATACTCATATCCGACTGCTATAGGATATAGCTTAGGCTCGACTTGGAGCGTATCAGGATTTTCTTGGCTCATGGCCGAGTGATACCTATATTCGACTGTTGTAGGATATAGCTCTGGTCCGTCTTGGGACATATCAAGGTTTATCCGAACGGTATCTGTACTCGTTTATTATGATGCACAGCTTATCGACCCATCTTGGGGCATACCATTGGAACCGTGCCTTATCAGGCTCAACCCGTGATATATGATTCCGTCGTGCGGTAACCAACTAGCGACCCAACGTGGGGTATATCACAAGAAGATATTTTTAATCCAAACTGGAGGATACCCACGTCCCGCTTAGTTCGATAAGTGGTTAAACATCCCATCGTGGGGAGCAACGTGTCCCAAATATGACTTGGTCAAACCATGACTGCCTCCATATGTCAGGACGCCGAGCTAGCGAATCATTACGAAGCATAGAGCAGGGTTAGGTGTTCTGCAATCTTTTTTCCGCCGACTCGGCGAAAACCTGATTTTCCCCCTTTAAAGACTAAGCAGTGCATTGATCGATGATTCATTTTTTTCACCGCACACTCCTGCCCCTTCTGCTTCCCTGTCTCTCCGACTTCTCCGCCGTTAGGGTTAACTGTTGCTGCGCGCATTTTTGCGCTGTCGTTGATCTTTCCTCCGAAAATATCTTCTCATTCTTCCAAAGACACCTCCTCGCTGCCTTTGCCCCAAGATTGGACCACCTCGATAACAACGGAAGAGCGGTTGAAGTCCATGGCGGATGACGGGGTTCTTCCAGCCCTGACTTTAATTTCCGCACGATCGGCCGCAGGTGAATCCATCCCTACCCCTCATTCTGAAGAAATTGTGGTTTTCGAATCTTTCTTCCAACGCGGGCTGTGCCTCAGGCGTCCATTGGAACTTGTCCTGCTTCTTGAGGAGTTTAAAGAATGGCATACCTCGCATACCCAGTCGAGAAATAACCCTGCTGAGTGCGACCATGCACCCTGTAAGCTTCTGGACGTCTTTTTGGCAAGTCGGCGGTTCCATATTTGATATGGCCTTGATCTTTTCTGGGTTGACCTCAATGCCTCGTTGGGATACGATAAACCCGAGCATTTTTCCCGAAGATACTCCGAAAACACACTTCTCGGGATTAAGCTTCATGCTGAAAGTCCTTAGACTTTCGAACGTCTCGGTTAGGTCGACAATAAGGTCCCTCCTCTCCCGAGTCTTTACCACGACATCGTCCACATATGCCTCCACATTGCGTCCGAGTTGGGCGTGAAAACACCGTTGTATTGCGCGTTGATACGTTACACCAGCATTTTTCAACCCGAACGACATCGTGGTATAGCAAAAGGCCCCAAAGGGCGTGATGAATGAAGTCTTGATATGATCTTCCGCCTTTAGGTGAATCTGGTGGTACCCTGAGTAGGCATCGAGGAAACTCAGGATCTCGCACCCAGCGGTTGAATCAACCACCTGATCAATTCGAGGTAGGCGAATGGATCGCCGGACATGCCTTGTTGAGATCGGTATAGTCAACATGCGCCAAGTTTTATTCTTCTTTTGAACTAGTACAGGGTTTGCCAACCAGTCGAGATGATACACTTCTTTGATAAAACCTGCGGCTAATAGCTTGGTGATCTCTGCTTGATGGCGTTAGACGATGCGGAGCGAACCGCGAGTCTTTGCTTGATTGGCTTTGACTTTTCATCGGCGTGTAAAGAATGCTCGATCACCTCCTTAGGAACACGGCATGTCGGATGGTTTCGAGCAAAGATGTCCTTGTTAGCACGGAGGAAGGTGGCGAGCATGCCTTCTTATTTATCCTCGAGCCCTATCCGTCAGTCGTTTTGGATGGGTCGGATGAGTCGAGAATAATTCTCTTGGTTCCTTCGCGGGCTTTATCACGACATGGCCTACTTCTTGGATGGGATGTCGCCTTCTTCTGCAATGTGGCGACCTGCTGGATATTCTTCCCTCGGCGGTTGCCTCTGCGACTCAACAAGTTCATAGTTCTCTTGGTCGCATTCCAAAGATCGCTTGATGTCACTGCGAACCGTCATGACGCTTTTGGGTCCCGGCATCTTCATCACCAAATAGGTGTAGTGCGGGACGGCCATGAACTGAGCCAGACTGGGCCTTCCCAAGATAGCGTGATATGTTGTCTCAAAATCCGCTACCTCGAAATTTATATACTCGGTCCGATAGTTGTTTTTGGTACCGAAGGTGACGAGCAAAGCAATCTGCCCGAGTGGAAACGAAGAAGCCCCATGGATCATCCTGTGAAACGGCTGTGAGCTCAGCCTTAGCTCGGAGCGGGGGACGTTCATGTCGTCGAAGGTTTTAGCGAACAAGACGTTGAGTCCACTCCCTCCATCAATCAAGACTATCTTGAGCTTTACATTGCGAATAACAGGGTCGAGCACTAGAGGATACTTACCCGGATGTAGAACTCGGTTGGGGTGATCCGAGCGGTCGAAGGTGATCGGGACTTGGACCACTTTAGATATCTTTGGGGTTGCGGTTCCACGCATTGATCTCTCGGCGGTAAGCTTTGCTTCCGCTTGGACTCGTATCCGTGGAGCCCCGTATATGTAGTTTAGCTCGTGCTCGGGTTCTTCGTGTCGTCCTCGCGGGAGGTCTTTCTTCTTGGCGACCTCATCCTTATTTGAGTCGGTTGTTTGTTGCTTTCACGCATAAAGCGCAAGTAAAGCGATCTTTGCGGCGTGCTTTCCCTTAGGGTGGAAAGGACAGATCGTATCCATGATAGTATTGTAATCGGGCGCCTCCCTCCGTGTGGCTCGGGACCGGTTGCATTCTGCTACCGCAACTAGCTCCTCGCCTTTCCGTTTTTTGTCTTTGTACTTGGAGGACTCGGCCTTGTAGCCTTTGTTCTTCTGTTGTGGACGATCTTCTTGGCGCTCGGCCAGAGCGTCTGAGGCCGTGGCATAGCGGTCGGCCATTGCAAATATCTCCTTTACGGAGGTCGGTGATTTCCTGGACATTTTCTTTATCAGATCAGGATCGCTGACCCCTTTCTGAAAGGCTGCTACCACCACTGCATCAGATACATCCCTGATGGTGTTTTTCTTCTGCATGAAACGCCGGATGAAATATCTCAGCGTTTCGTCTTTCTTCTGGTGAAGCTGATATAGGTCCCATGGGGTGCAAGGCCTCTCATAGGTTTCCTGAAAGTTCGCGATAAATTGATCGCAAAGATCGCTCCAGGAGTCCACCGAGTTCGCAGGAAGTCCTGTGAGCCATGATTGAGTTGAAGGGGTGAGATTGACTGGCAGATAATTTGCCATCACGTTTTGATTGCCCCCAGCCGCTTTAACTGCCAGGGCATAGACCTGCAACAAGCGGTGCTACCGCCCCTCTCGCTGGTGTGAAAAATCCAGAGAGGGGTGTTTTCTTGGTTTTGCTGGTCGGTGCTACTGGGGTATATGGGCGGTAGTACCGCTCTTAGTTGGTCGGTGATACTGGATTTCCTGTGCAATGGCTAATTTCTAGCCGTTGGCCTAGAGGCCGGTGCTACCGGGCCCAGTTGGGCGGTAGCACCGAGTTTGCTGATGTTTTGCCTAACTTGCCCTCCAATGGCTAGTTTTCCTTGAAGAAGCTATAAAAGGAGCCTTGGGGATGTCATTTGTGCTTGCTAACTTTATAGAAGGTTTGTTGGAGTTATGTGCATGTGTTGCTCTCTTCCATTTGGTTTTTGAGCTAAGTGAGCCCTATTTACATGTGTTGTATTTAGAAGAGGATTGAGAGCCTATTGTGCATGTGTTATACTTGAGAGGAGCCTTGTGCATGTGTTGCACTTGGTGATCACTATTGTACATGTGTTGTACTTGATGGAGCTCAAACTAGAGGATTTGACTTGTTACTCTTGGTGTTTGCCGACACATAGATGGCATGTGGAGGCGTCGTGCGCGATGACCTTCTTAAGGAGATTATGAGAAGGCCCGGCAAAATTGTGAAGGTCGGAACTCACCTACCCGGAGGGAGAAAAAGCTACCACTAGTGGAATTGAGGCGGGTGCTCAATTCGTGGAGCCGGTCCAAAGTGGTTTGGGCTTGCCTCAACGTGGATTAGGGGAGACCAGCAAGTCTCCGTACACCACGGTAAAAAGTATTGTGTCTCTTTGTGTATGCTTGCAATTCCTTATTTATATTGTTGCAATTTACATTCTTAGAATTAAATTGATTGATTTTCTTTAGAATTGTAATTTATTGTTAGAGACATAATTAGCTAGTGCACTTAGTGAGCCTAGTTGATTTAAGCTTTAATTGTTAAAACCTTAGTTTATCGCTTCCGTATCATTTATCATTTAGGTTTTGACATATAGGTACTTAGGTGTTTGTTTAATTAGAGAAAAAAAATTTATAACCGCTTATTCACTCTACTCTAGTCGACATCCTCGATCTTACAGCCTTCGAGACCTAGCACAAACCACCATTTGAGTTGTGCATTGACCGTGCCTATCAGCTCCGGGTTGACCAAAAAAAGCCCAGCCCAACTCTGAGGTCTAGTCGAAGGGGATCCCAACCCATCCATGTTGTATTAGTCCAACAGTGTGAAACACTAGAGTGATGCTTATGTGCGAAGTCGGTCACGTTTGATCTGGAAATATAACGTTGGAAAGAAGATTTTCATATGATATCACTTTGAATCAACATATAATTGAAAAACACCAAAAGGAGAAATTTTGCTAGATAGAAACATCTCATTTTCGATTTGATTTTTTCTATATTGCAAACACCCAGTAGATCAACTAATGTGGCATCAATCGGTGTTAGGCAACACAAAATCTACGTCAAAATACCATCTCTTATACTAACCAAACCAATTTTTTTCCTGTTTGTTAGATCAGTTGCACAGAACAGTAGCAGAAGGTTTAGGGACTGTTTGATCTATGACCTCAATTACCAAACCAAAATTTGGAATTACCGATGTTTGTCTTACTAAATTTTGGTAGTGTTGACCAAATTTAACAAGTATTTGGTTTGCTACCAAATTTTATTAAGATTTCTTTTTTCTTAGTTTTCTAGTTTATTTTCTTGTCAATTTTTGATCAAAACATTAGTAACTAATTTGATAACCAAATTTTGGTAAAAATTTAATAAGATAAATTTGTCATCACACCAAAGGACCCTACACTAATAAAGACCTGTTTGATTTGTAACAAATTTGCCGACGCTCGCCTCACCGAAATTATGAATTAGGTAAACAAGGGAGGAGGGTAGCTGCAGCATGCTGTGATGAGGTGTCACGTGGTGATTGGTGGTATTAAATGCATTTTCTTCATTTGATCATCCAGTTTTAAATGGCCATATCTTCTACACCAAGTATTTGATTTGCAATCCGTTTAGACCATTGTATTCCTCGTGATCTATACTCCTTTATAATGCACGTAAACATTCTTTTTTATGTCCACTCCAAATAGTGCATCCCACTAGAGATGGCCAAACATTCGTGCACCCAGCGAAACGTCCCCAAAAACTTGCCTCCATCAAAATTAACCTCTCAGATCTTTCCTCAGCTTTACTCACCCACATTCGATGGCCATTATTTAGTGTGTCTAATCATCCCTGTGGCCCACAACAGACCTTCCCCACCTACATATTTGGAAGGAGAGCGAATCAAACAAGAAAATAAATAAGGAGGATCCGCATGCAAGGAAACCAGACTTGAATTTTTTATTGGCCAAAATTATACGTACTACATATTTGGAAGGAGGGCGAATCAAACAAGGAAATAAACAGGGAGGATCCGCATATAAGAAAACAAGACTTGAATTTTTTATTGTCCTGACATTGTGATCGTATTTTTTTTTTAATATGACTTTTCTCGAGACTTTTTTACGGATTTAGCCCCATAGAGCCTAATTACTGCAGTAGGGACGGAGACGGCAGGGAGAACCTGGTCCGCAATGGCTCCACGGTGCCATTGGTGGCTTTCTTGACGCGACGAGGTTCTTTGGTCAGCGACCTCGCATGTTTGTCGTGCCTCGGCAAATTTATAATTTAATTTTTTAAAAAAATAATTTTATTAAGTACAAAATAATCGAAAGTTTTTTTGAGAATTTTTCTAGAATTTTTTAACCTAATGTGCTATCTTTTTAAAAATCCTTCTATATTTTAAAAAAATGAAGGCAACCCACCTATAGCTTTTTCTAGTGCATGAATTTGGACTGGAGAAGCTTCTTCTCTTCCCTCCCTCCATTAAAGCAAGAAAGAAGCTCCAAAGCTTCATCAATCCCGCACCAAATCTCCTCTTTCCATCTTTGGTGTTAATTCCCCAAATTTCGTGCTCTATTGCCAAAATTTCCTCCCAATCCGATTTGATCCCAATTATGGTTTCCATAAATATGCTTGTTTCGGGGCTATAAAAGCCGGCAAGCTCACCTCCACCCCATCGCATTGCGTAAATCCCTAAGTGTTTCCTCTTGTAAAGATCGCCGGATTTTGGAGGTAACCCAAGCCATCACCGTCATCTTTCCCGACGAAATTCACTGCAACCGTGACTCCTCCCCCGCAGGCGCCGGTGCCGACGATCTCGTCGCACCAATGACGATCCACTGCGACCGGCCGGCCACCCCTGGCCTTCCCTCCCCCTTGCGCTGGCCAAGCCCAGAGAGCACGCTGTGCTCTCTGTGGAAGCTGCAAAAAAAAATCTAAAATCAGAAAATTCTTTTTTCTTTCTCTTTCTTGATTTAAAATCTTTTGGAAGCCCGTTTTCGCCCATTCGACCTCCATTTAGTTCCTTTTTTCTTTCTAAATTCATTTAAAATTCTAAATTTCTCTTTTATTATTAAGTGTTGTATTCATACTTATCTTCTCATTTAATTGATAAACGGATGTACTGCCTTCGTAACGTTAGTATAGGCACTATACTAATATCTATAAAACAAGACCCATATTAGTTGTGTTGTGTGCTAAAAGTATAAGATGCCATGTGGGGGCTAACGTGTCATACTCACGACCAGAGAGATTTTTTTAACCAATGACCATGGGAACTTTGGCAACCATTTTGGCTATTGGCGTGGTTGCAATTCAAACGCATCTGCTTTACCAAAAAATTTTTGTCATACCCTGGCTTTGGTATTTGCCAAAATTTCGAAATAGCTATACCTAATTAGGGGCATAAACCAAACAGCCCTTGGATTTCCCTCATCTGTATTGCGTTACATAAGTGTTGCATTCTCTCCATTCGTAAACAAATACTAGCCAGGGTCACGTGCTATGTTGCGTCGTGCAAAATTTCGTTGCGTGACGCTGCACCGTACAAAATTTGGGAAATTCGGTCGCGCTACGTTGCGTCGCGCGAAATTTGGTCCGACGGATATTTTCGATTTTTTTGTAATTTCGGTTTTCTTGTTTTTTTAAAAAAATGGGTCAATATGACCCGTTGGCGAATCCGTGGACTGCTATAAACCGTTGGCGAATCTGTAGATTTTTTTGAGAGAAAACCGCGGAGGGATCTAAATGTAATTTCATTTTTTTTGTGTAATTTCGTTTTCTTGTTTTTAAAATAAAAAAAAATAGGTCGTTAGGACCTGTTGGTGAATTTGTGGACTACTATAAACCATCAGCAAATCTGTGGGTTTTTCTTAGAGTAAACCGTAGAGGGACCTAAACATATTTTTGTTTTTCTTCGGGCCCAATATGCTAAAAACCGATTTGTTGGGACCTAAACATAATTTTGTTTTTCTTCGGATCCAATATGCTAAAAACCGATTTGTTGGGACCTAAACATAATTTTGTTTTTTCTCGGGTCCATTCTGCTAAAAACCACCAGCAGGATCTAAATGTAAGCCGTAAAAGGACCTAAACGTAATTTCATTATTAGGTACTTTCTGTTAAAAAACCGACAGAGAGACCTAAACGCGATTTTAAATTTTTTAAAGGACCTTTTCACGAGAGGGGCTGAGGTGGCACGGCTGGGAGGACGCCAATTCCTCCGGCTGTAATTGATAAGTTATATATATACATTGTACAGATGGGAAGGTGACATGTGGCCAGATGGCTAGATATGTGAGTGTGCACCCAACCTTATCAAAGGTTGAGTTCTAAACTTAGCGTTATTGTCCAGAGTATATACATGCGTTCACGTTCATCGGTAAAACGTGTGCTCGTGATTTGTTAGGCCTTAGGTGTCACCCATAAATTTCTAGCATACATAGAGGATATGCATGTGTATATGCATAGGTGATATAAATATGATGTGTATTGAGTATATGTATCTGACTTATACTCTCTAAACAATAGTCTCCGTAATATTGCATTGCCATGGTTCTTTTATACCGAAATATCGTGATTCCAAAGATTGTTGTTGTAAAACGTAGTCGTTCGCCAGCGATCAATCAACGGCACACCAACAGGATCACACGAACAACAAAAAGGAGCACACAGAATATAGGGTGGAACTCTCTCCTCTTTATTGGATTGACTCTTTACATAGGGGAAAGCCCAATATATATAGGAGAAAGCAATAAGGGATGAGTTCGGATTCGCCCACAATAAGGAGATAGAGTCTAACCGAATACGGTTATGAAATCTTATCTCATAACACTCCCCCTTGGGCGAATACCGCGTAATGCACATGTCTCGTTAAAAACTCCACTCAAAAACCCAGTGGAAAAAAGGAGATGGAGAAAAGAGTACATTGCACTCGCACTTTATGTTGCACTAGTCGTCTCGTTAAAAACCTTTACATGACAAACTTCAGGAAAACTCACTAAAGGAAAAGAGTACAACTTAAAATCTTCTAGATTTAAATTAGGATCTTCGGGATCACCATAGGGGTTATGGTTCAAGGATTCACTCCCCCTGAACCTTGCATATCTCTAAGTCTTCTCATTCCAATGCCTTTAACACATCTTTGAAATGTGGATTTAGGCAAGGACTTAGTGAAAAAATCTGCAAGGTTTTCACATGACTTAGTTTGCAAGATCTTTATCTCACCGTTCTTCTGGAGTTCGTGAGGATAGAATAACTTAGGAGCAATATGCTTCGTGATATTACTTTTTACATAACCCAATTGCATTTGTGCAACACAAGCAGTATTATCTTCATAGATAATTGTGGGGGTATCGACGGTTTTAAGGCCACATGACTTCTGGATGTGGTTAATCACACGTCATAGCCAAACATATTCACGTGAGGCTTCATACAAAGCTATGATCTCTGAGTGGTTGGTAGAAGTAGCAATCAAAGTCTGTTTACAAGACCGCCAAGAAATGGCTGTACTACCACAGAGAAACACAAAACCAGTCTGTGATTTGGCACTGTGGGGATCAGACAGATAGCCAGCATCCGTGTATCCCACCATGGTCAAATCTTGGTTCTTCTGGAAAAATAACCCAAGATCTTGAGTACCTTGGAGGTATCTGAGTAAAGTCTTAACACCGGCCCAATGTCTTACGGTTGAAATTGCTTTGTGTCTTGTTAGCAAATTCTGACAAATGCAATATCGGGCCTTGTGCAATTCGCGAGATACATAAGCGCTCAATGGCACTTAGATATGGAACTTGTGTCCCAAGACTTCCTCATTTTCCATCCTTGGTGCGAAAGGGTCTTTATCCACTTCAAGGGATCTTACGACCATGGGGTTTTTAAAGGATCTGATTTATCCATATTAAACCTTTCCAATACCTTACGAGTATAGGTAGTGGTATACAAGAATTCCTTCAGGAAATGCTCTAGGCTATGAGCCTAAGCAAAATTTGGTTTTACCCAAATCTTTCATCTCAAACTCCGTCGTGAGGTAAGCACTTTCTTCCTTTATCTCCTCTGTGGTTCCGATGATATTAAGGTCATCGACATATACTGAGATGATACAGAATCCATTATGGAATTTCTTTATGAACACACAGGGACAATCATCATTATTCGAGTATCCCTTCTTCAGGAGGAACTCACTTAGCCGGTTATACCACATTCTCCCCGACTGTTTTAATCCGTATAGCGATCTCTGCAGTTTAACGCTATACATGTTGCGATTATTATGGTCCGGAACTTTGACTCCTTCAGGGACTCTCATATAAATGTCCGTATCCAGTGACCCATATAAATATGCGGTCACTACATCCATTAACTGCATTTTTAAATTTAAGCCAGCTGCCAATGATATTAAATATCGGAACGTTATTCCACTCATTACAGGAGAATAGGTTTCATCGCAATCGATGCCAGGTCTCTGCGTGAACCCTTGTGCTACAAGCCTCGCTTTATATCTCACCACTGGTTGTTTTCATTTCTCTTAGGATGAAAACCCATTTTGATCCTCTGAGGAACACTTTAGGAGGTGTTGGTCAACGGACCGAATACTTTCCTTTTATTAAGCGAGTGCAATTCCGCCTCAATTGCTTCTTTCCATTTGACCCAATCTGGCGCTTACGGCACTCTGCTATGGACTTTAGTTACGGATCGATTCTAGAGTTTTAGCAATTTTGGAGGCGAAATAAATGTCGACAATTGTAGCCTTTCTTTTATATAATTCTCACGAATCCACATAATTGGTGGATATTTCTTCATTCATTTCTTCCACTCGTCGTGATTTCCCACAGCGAAATGCAGGTGTTCGACTTCGACATCAGTTGTGCGCGCAAATTTTATTTGGGTCCCCATCTTCGGGATGGCTCACTTGGGAGGTTACCAACCGGGATGGCTCACTTGAGGATTTTCTCAACATCGGGTTGAGCTTCTTCAAGCTATCTCGGTAGTGATCTCACTTGTTCGGTTCTCCGTTTGCGGACGTCTCATGGGCCGAGTCCGTGCACTGGAGGCCTCCTCTTTTTGTCATGAGGGGCAAGAGTGGGTTCAATAACCTTCAGGGTATTTTCACTCTTTCAGTGCATTTCTGCGGTATGTGAGATTTTGTCACTCCTTATGATCTGTGAAGGCATCCGCGGATTATCGGCTATTTGTTGCGGACTTATTATCCTCCGAACTTCAAGTTCGGCTTCTTTAGTGCGTGGGTCTAAGGTGAATGCGGTTGCATTCCAATCTATTTCTCGGCATTCTTCAATGTGGTACTTATCTCCCTAATGCGAAAAATTGTCCTCATCAAAATACAATCGACATACCGAGCCGTGTACGGATCCTGTCATAGGCTCAAGGTATTTAATAATTGAGATTCATAACCTACATAGATCCCCAACTTCGGTGAGGTCCCATGGTGATCTGTTGAGGTGGAGAGATTGCACGTATCAAGATGACCAAATTTTCGCAGATGGGAAATGCTTGGTTCTTTCCCACGCACTAGCTGCAATGGGGAAGTTTCATGGCATGCAGTTGGTCTGAGTTGAATTAATGATGCAGCGTGCAGCACTGCAAGGCCCCACAGATGGTGGGTAACCTACAATTTTGCAAAAGCGGCCTAGCAATAAGCTTGACTCTCTTTATTAATGACTCTGCAAGGCCATTTTGTGTGTGGATATGGGGTACAGAGTGCTCTACATTAATGCCCAGAGCCATGCAATAATCATTAAATGCTTTTGAGGTAAACTCGCTAGCATTATCCATGCGAATGGACTTAATCCTTTCTTCTTGAAAGGAGGCTCTTAATTTAATAATTTGGGCGATTAATTTCGCAAAAGCATGGTTCCTAGTAGATAAGAGGCATACATGGGACCATCTAGTAGAAGCATCTATTAGAACCATAAAATATCTAAAGGGGCCCAACAGGGGCTGAATTGGTCCACAGATATCACATTGAATTCTCTCCAAGAAATTCAATGATTCTTCCCTAATTTTGAGATGAGAGGGTCGCACTATCAGTTTTCCTTTAGCACAAGTAGGGCATATAAAAGCTTCAGGTTTAGGAAAGACTGTAGTTTTTATGTTATGGCCAGCAGAATTATTTATTATTCTTCTCATCATATTCAACCCAGGATGACCCAGACGATCATGCCAGATCTTAAATATTTCTGGGGTTTTAACTATAGTTTTCATCGCAACATAAACTTCGGGTTTTATATATGTGTAATATAATCCGGAGGAGAAGGAAGGGAGTTTTTCGACCACACGTTTATTACACCCGTCAAACTTAGTCATGAGTAGGTATTCTGTACCATCCTCATTTTCAGTCTCTATGTGGAAACCATTTAGACGGATGTCTTTGAAACTTAGAAGAGTGCGACTGGACTCTGGGTATAATAGGACATTCTCTATAATTATGCGAGTGCCCATAGGGAGAACTATGATGGCTCTTCCGGTGCCAACAATGAGAGCATCGCTTCCGGCGATGGTCATAATATTTCCAGTTTTCTTAATCAAGGTCTGAAAATATTTAGTTTCCCTAAGAATTGTATTTGTGGTGCAACTGTCTACAAGACAGATTTCCTACTCCGCCATTGGACTTTACAAGTGTTCTATATTAAAGATATAAAAACAATCAAACATTTGCTACAACAGGAACAAATAATATAGAACAAGCATAGCATGATTAAATAAAATTCCTGAAAAATTACACATTTATTTAGTTTAACCGATAATCGCTCAACAGGAGCGTAGACCATTGTTCATTCAGGAACACAAAACTAAACTGATAAAAGAGACTCTTAAGGAGACTCTAGAAAAAGGATTATGTGACATTGACTCTAAAAGAAAGACTGGGAGACTACTGCATATCTCCATACAAATCATTTGTATCATCCTTCTGGGATTTATCATTATTCTTCTGGAATTCTTTTAGCTCATCTTCAATAAGATCATCCTCTTCCATGAGGGTATCACCATATCCCAGAAGGCCCTTTTTGAATTCTTCCGTTGGGTCGGAGATTTGATTATCGTCTAATTCCATTCTATTGTCAACAACAGGTTGGGTAATGAAATGTGCCTCCGCCTTATTCCCTTGATTCTTCTGGAACCTCGGTGGATTTCATATAAAGTTACGCCAAATGCTTTGGGGTGCGGCATGTCGTGACCAATGATCGATACATCCACACCTAAAACATGGTCATTTAGGATCATTGCCTTATTTGTTGGTCCTTTCTTCCGAGGCGACTGATCCATTTCCTTTTGTTTTCCACTGGTATTTACCTCTTCCTTTATGATTTTTGTCATTTTTCCATTTATCCCCTTTTTCTCTTTGGACCTTTCTGCGGCCTTGGCTATTGCTAGCCTGTTGAGCATTTGCATGTGCTTCAGGCAATGCATGACTCCCACTAGGTAGGACTTGATGATTTTTCATTAGAAGTTCATCATGCTTTTCTGCTTCTAGCAGAATGCATATCGACTCAGTATACGGTACTTTGCATGGCGATCTTATTCTCGCGGTATCCTCATATTGGGGTGGAATGTGCACAATGTTTTGTCAATCTTTTCAGCTTCTGTAATCTTCTGGTCACAGAATGCTAGTTTGGCGACAATCTTGTGCATGACAGAGTTGTATGCTGCCACTGACTTAAAATCTTGAAAACGTAGGAGGGTCCATTCCCGTTGTGCTTCTGGCAACATAACGGATCTTTGCTGGTTATATCGTTCTTTCAGGGAATTCCATAGAGCCAGCGGGTCTTCCTCCATCAAATATTCGGCCTTCAAGCCCGTATGGAGATGGTGCCTCAGGAAGTGCAAAGCTGCGCATTTAGCGGCTTCAGGGATAGCAGGGGTGCCAGCTTCAGGCTGGAAAATTGTAGCTCCATGGGATCAGGCTGTCAAGTTGATCTTGGCATCCATTGCCCAAGTGAGGTAGTTGCTGCCATTTAGGGCAAGCTCAGTAAATTCTTTCTTGACAATGTCAGATATATCCTATATGCAAGCAAAATAGAGATTTTACTTCAGGTAAAATGTTATTTTTGTATGCTTATTATTGAATCAGTAAAGTTTTAGTCTATATCTATTCAGTAGATAATCATCACATTTTTTCAGGATTTTCCTAACATTTTTCCATGATTTTCGCTAATTATTAAGCAATTTTCAGAATTACCGAATAACATTAAACAATATGTCCCGCATATATTAACATGAAAAACATGCTAAGAAATTAATCTAGCAATATGACACAGAGCAATGGGTCATACCTATTTTTCCATAATTTTCTAGCATTTTCTATTAATTTCTAGCAATTTTTCAAAATTACTCAAATAACAGATAATAAATTCAGCACATATAAATATGGCATAATGCTAGAAAAATAAACTCAGAACATGGAACATCCAATATATGCTAAATATCAAAAAACTTCAAAAACCCATATACCTAGAAAACGAATTTCTAGGATATATTGAAAATTTTCAGCAATATTGATTGTATATTTTCATCATCATTTTTTTTTTCTCACGTGTGGGCCGTACTGCTCAAAAGCATGCTCGGCCGCTAGGCCTGAAAATCCCGATCAACCTTCTAGCCCAAAAGGGCACTTGGCCAACGAATTTTTTTTTCTTTAATATTTATTTTTATTCTTTTTTTCAAAACTATGCGTCCGAGAAAAAAAATGACAAAAATACCCCCCGTCGCCGTGTATGGGCGATCGCCTCACACTGAGCGATCGGTCCCTCTGCCGTCGGCCGAGCGGTGCCGTTAGTGGGCCCCGTCGCCGAGACGAGGCGGCCGGTATGAGCCTTTTTTTTAGTTTTGTTTTGTAATTATTATATGCTTTTAATATAAACCCCGTAACTTTTGCTAGGAGTGTCCAAATTAAATGAAACTTGTTTCTAAATTTAAATTTTGGAATGAAGAATTAGAGTGTAAAATAAAAATCCATGTGTTGTTTGCAGAAATTTTTTTATTTGAGTTGAATGCTAGGCTCTAGCTGTGGATTGTGAAGGAATTATAATGTGTGTTGATCCATAATTCATGAAATAAATAGAATAAGTTACTACAACCTTATGCACTTCATTTTTGCAAAAATATCTAAATATGATTGCATTTTGAATAAAAGATGGCTAGTTTAAACCCTTTATAACATTCATTGTTCGAGCGATTAGAGTAATGTCGAACGACCTCAAAACTTGATGAGAACCAGTTTTGTTGCATTCTTGGGCTTGCATAGGTTACAATTATGTAAAAATATTTAGATGTCACTTTAGGCTGCACTATTTTATTGTTGTCAGAACATGCAATCGGTAAAACATGAAAATTGCCGTATCTTCGCAAACGATGGTAAAACTCGATGAAATCAAATCGTGAACTGAAAATGCTATAACCTATCTCGATGGAGAAAAATAATATCATTTGGGACAAGCTGGAGCGATAGGACATATCTGAGCCCTCGGACGGTGAGCATACTCTTGAAGGTTGGGCCGGCTGTTTATTACGACTTAAAACTAAAAGGAGTACCACGAGCAGAGAAAACCAAAGTTAACACCAGGCGTCTATTGAGTGCTTGAGGCCACTTCCCATTCGCCCATGCCTCGTGGGCTTCTCGCACGTCGCGCCTCTCTCGTTTCCTCTCTCTCGGCCTCCTTCTCCTCGCTTCCTTCCTACATGCCTCCTCGCGTGCGGCATCGCGTTGTTCTTGAAACCGCCGCGTGAACTCATCTGTCGGTTGGCTTGGTCAAGAAGCCGTTGGTCCTCGGGGTTGATCTCGTATCAAACCTTTGCTCAAATTCACGATGGCGGAGGTATTGCATGAAGCGTAAGTTAGCAAAGTTTCATTCACAAATGTTATGTAACCCGTCGATTGTTACCATGCGGCGATCCTTGAGCTCTTCTCGCGGATCGAAGGCGTAGTTGCGGCACTTCAATACCTCCTCTTCCAAGTTGAAATTTCCCAGAGCGAACAAGCTGCAAAGATCTCGCACATACACATGGGTGCTCTGACTCCACGAGGTAGGAAGAGATCTTGATGCGCTAAATTCGCGGGCATGCACTTGCTTCTTCCTTTGCCTTCCCTTACCCTTTGCACTTGCGCCTCGGCATTTTCGATTGATGCTCACCCGCTATTCTTTGCGAGACCGCTTGTGAGCGAATGTTATAAAGGCGGATATCGCGGGTATGGGCGATCGCCTCATATTTGGGCGATCGCCCATGTAAGCGATCGCCTCACATTGAGCGATCGCCTCACATTCGAGCGATCACCCTACTATAGGCGATAGGTGTGTGCAAAGCGTTGGTGTGTTGTCACGTCGTGTGGCATAGGCAAGCAATGCATAAATAATTTGAACAATTTATAGTGATAAATTTGTCATGTTACTAACTCGGGAGTTATACAATGTCTTCTTTGAGCGTAAAGCCATTACAAAAATACATCCGTACAACAAGTCAATCACGGCCACGCTTCCTAATCGGCCCGTGGGGTAGGTGAGTGGCGGCGCGACGGACGTCCCTCCTAGGCCGACCACTGGCGCGGCGTAGAAGTAGTGCGGCGCGGCGAGGCCAAGTCTGTGGCGGCGCGAGAGAGAGAGAGGTCGAGGTAGTCGGTCGAAAGGTACTCCTCCGGTCGAACTCGTCGTCGAAAGGCTCGTCGAAACCACCACAGGGTCTGTTTGGGCGCGGACGACGAGGAGCCTCCGCACCACTTTGCCCCAGCTGCTGCTGCTGCGTGGGGCGTGGCGAGGAACCAACGAGGGTAGGGCGAGGCGGAAGGAGCCTCCCAGCCCTTGTCCCCACTGCTGCTGCGTGGGGCGTAGCGAGAACAAGCGGGGTAGGGCGAGTAGCGAAAGGAGCCTCGTCGTTGCTGTCCCCCTGCGGTGCGTGGGGCGTGACGAACAGCAGGGGGGTAGAGGCGAGTCTTTGGGGCGAGTGGCGTGGTGTCTTTGCGTCCGCGGCGTCTCGCGCCCTCGGCGGTGGCCAAGCGAGCCAACCGCCTCACCGTGGCGAGGACCCGACCCCAAGCTGTCTCGGACTCGGCGGTGGTCACTTGTATGCCCCCTCTGGCGCGTCAACATGGACCTGACCTCCACCTCAATCTCCGCCAAGAGTGAGTCCGCATGTAACGTCAGTTGGTATTACGTAAGTTAGATGAAAAAGGCGTGCCCATGTAGGTTCGATTGCGACACTTACCGAGGCGTTGTCCCTCCGGGACATCTGTGAAGGGTGCGTGTCCGCTCCGATGCATCTTGCCGTCGGCGACGTCACGGTCTTTGGTGTGTACCCACCACGAGGCGAGTCGCTGGGCGAACCACTCCATGTCTTGATCGTACATGTCATGGTCGTCTGGGCGGGTCTCGGTGACCCTCTCGTCGAGTCGCGGCGTCCCCACTGCGGGGCCCATGGCTGCATACGGTCTGTGACCCGAGAGCCAGCGCAGCACCCATCCGGATCATCTGCAATGCAAAAGCGATGAAGTACACACCACATTAATTTCGCAAAGATGCGGAGTAGTAGGATCGGGGCAAGTACACGTGGCGCCACGTCGCGACAACGTGACGAGGCGGCAAAGGAAAGGCCCGAGCAGACCGAGCTGCCGCGGCACTCGGTCGCGGGAGTACTCCTCGACACAAAGGTCAAAGACGAGCACCTTACGAGTGAGCCAAAGGCCTCATCTCGCGTGCAAAGCACGGAGACCCGTGAGGTGCTCGGGCGTGGGCGTCGTCTGCGGTGTATGGCGTCCACCGCGCGTCCTCGTCGTGGAGGCGGTCGAACTCCGAGCGAACTCTGATAGGACCTCCTCACTGTCGGTGCGCGAACCTCCGCCTGCGAGGAAATAAGAAATGGCGAAGGTTATTCAAGTGCATTAGTGGGGAAAAGATACGAGGAGCATACGCCGTCGGACCAAGTAGTGGCCCATGGTGGGCGATCCGCGGGTCGTCTCCGTAAAGCTCCTCGAGTGCGGTGTCGTGTCAACAACGAACTGCCGACGGAGAAGCGCTCCCAAGATCTGGCGGAGGAGTAGGGCGCAACGACATCGTCGCGTCGTGCTCGCTGAGAAACGGCGTCGCCTGGACCTCATGCGTCGCCGCAAGCCACCGAGGCCCACGACCCTTGCATCACTGTTTACAAGGGGAGTTAGGCGTGCTCGCCGAGGCGAGATTGGGCGAGTGTGTTACCTCATCCACCGGGTGTCGGCGATGTCTTTGGGCGTACTCGATCGGTGACGGTCCACCGTGTTCCGTGGGAGGGCGGGAACATCACCCAACCGAACAACAACGGAGGTATGCCTCCAAGTGGCGGGAGATGAGCGGACGGCGGGATTGATGCGTCTCGGCGGCTGCGGCAATGGCGTGCGAGCACGGCAAGTGTAGCGGCGTGGTTTACGTAGGAGCACTCGCAATCGGTTGCTCGGAGTATGCAGATGGGAAGTCCTCTCCGGTGGGCACCCTGCGACCTCGGTCACGCGATTGCACGTGGTATCTCCGTTCCACGCCACTCTCGGTGTAACCCGATGTGTCTGCGCCTTTCTTGTTTTCTTGGACATGTAGGTAGACACAATGATTGAGTCTGACGATCGATTGTCCGACATACATCTTTGTGGAGGTCTTGTATCGCTCAATGAAATATCTCGTGTCCCTAATAAGACACCCTCAACTATACCCACGATGGAAGGCATCGGTGCCTTTCATTACCGATTGTAAATCTCCGCGAGTTCGTTGTCATGATCCCATAACGCGAGCCGCCCTCGTCGTCTGAAGGACCATTTATCCAAAGGCTCATGTCGTATCCAATCGGTGAAACTCTTTATCTTTGGTACCGGCCTCGCCGGATGTTTGGAATGCATCGGCGGCGCTTATAAAAGGTGTGGGGTCCTCTCCTTGCTCATGGTACACCATCGGGTTCCTTGATGAACTAGCGGTACCTCTGGGATCCATTGATTGCTTCTTCGTTAGTTAGTCCAACGTCTTCCAAAGCGCGTCGAACTTCCTCCGTTGGTTCTGTTTGCACAGCGCTTGAACATGTTCATAAGCTCCTTGTTCTGGCCGAGCGGAAAAAATTGGCACCATGTGCTTCATGCACCACTGCTCCTCGGATCCGCCACTTCTTTGCTCCCACGACGGCGGACCCTTGTTGCATATCCACGATCGCCCTTAGCGACCGCATGCCGGTCATGGATGACACAAACATCGAACTGTCGAGAACAAGCTGCCGACTTCACTCTTTCAAGGAACGATACCGACTCTCGTGTTTTCCCCTCCACGAATGCCAGCGCAATCGGTAGAACACAGTTGTTGGCATCCACCGCGATCATGATTAGAATCGGCCCTTGTACTTCCCGTGAGAATGTGCGAAATCCATGCAAAGGGCCGGCGGCGATCTTGAACGCATTTATGCATGCGCCAGGCGAAGAATGCACGTTGCAATACCCACTTCCGGTGCACGCACCACCGCGAGGAACTCCGCAAGGTCGATGGATGTCTGGGGTTCCTTTGTGCGATTGCCACGAGCAAGTGGGAATATTCTCGTCTGAAGCCTCGTCGTCCCGAACCGTATTTCCAGAGTGTCCTTTTGCTCTCCATGCCTTTGCGTAGCTAATCTTGTCTTGAAACCTCTCCTCCACGGCGGTGATAATAGATCGAGGTGCGGATGGGGATTGTCCACGATCGACCATAAAACATATTTGCCACCCAAGTGGGCGACAGATTGCGGTGTCCTCGCTCCGCTTCTTCCATTTCGCGATTATGCTCCATCACTATGGAGCATTTCCGATAGTCCGTCCACTTCCCGGTATGCATGCACCCGCCATGGGCACGAATCAACTACGCACTTCACGTCGTAGTCCTTCTTCTTGGACTTCACAACCACGAATTGCCGCTGGAGAGACATTGCCCGATGCTTCACGCATCCATCACAGCCTCCTTGTCTTTATATATGGCCCTCTGCGTCACCTCGTTCTCATGATACTCCCATGCATCAATGTTCCTTCATTCATCGTTAGGTCTTGAAATTGTAATTGGTCCACGCACGAGGATAGGCACCTCGGGCGTTGTCCTCCTCGTCAGTGCTCACCATCGAGGACTTCCTCATCCGCACGGTCCTCCTCTTCCATCAGTCAACAATGTCCTCCACCTCCTCCCCTCGTCGGCCACCTCGCGCCTCCACCTTGTCTCCTCTGCCCCGGTCCCTTCGCCGCGCGGTCTCGTGCTCCTCGTCTCGGGTTCCTCGCCGCCTTCCTCTTCGCATCCTTCTACATTTGATGTCCCCTCGCCGTAATGTCCACCCGACATCACGAACTTGCGACACCGATGGAGCTCACTGGGTAGCATTGTACCAACAACATGAGCGGCCAACCCGCTCTACAGCAAAACCAACATAACTCCTCCATGTTGGCGTCGAGTTAATAGGAATCAACTCTCCGTAAAAGCGGTCTTGCGCTCGGCTCACTCTGCTCGACCCAGAGCCAAACGATCCGGGCATCCAAACCGAACATCCGAGACATCCACTCCAACAAACCCCTGTATGTCCTATCGCTCGATGCGCATATGCCTCGTCACGACTCTTGAAAATGATGATAGATCCACCCCATAGCCGCCTGTGCTATCTCCCCATCTCCATAAAATATTTGGAAATACAATTTCTCCGACATCTTGCAACGTCCGACGGAAAAATATTACTCTAAAATACAATCTGATCCTGAAATTTCTAAAAACTAAATACTACATTAAAGTTCTAAATATGAGCTGCGACATTAAATTTCTAAACAACACTATCAGAAATTGTAAACGCTACACAATCCTAAATTTTCTAAACACTACAATAAATTTGTAACGTACTTAATACTATCTGATCCTGAAATTTCTAAAAACTAAATAGTACATTAAAGTTCTAAATATGAGCTCATGACATTAAATTTCTAAACAACACTATTCGAGAAATTGTAAACGCTACACAATCCTAAATTTTCTAAACACTACAATAAATTTCTAAGACTAAAAATAAATTTGTAACGTACTTAATACTATCTGATCCTGAAATTTCTAAAAACTAAATAGTACATTAAAGTTCTAAATATGAGCTGCGATATTAAATTTCTAAACAACACTATCCAGAAAATGTAAACGCTACACAACCTAAATTTTCTAAACACTACAATAAATTTCTAATACTACACTAAATTTGTAACGTACTTAATACTATACTGATCCTCAAATTTCTAAAAACTAAATACTACATTAAAGTTCTAAACGCTACACAATCCTAAATTGATTGGATATTACATGCTACATTAGAATTCTAATGACAAAAGCAGTCCTCTGATATTTTCTAAACACTACAAAATCGTAAAATTCCTAAATAATAGATTTATAAAATTTGTAAAAAATACCTTCGCAGAAACGACGAATCGATTTTTTTTTCCCTTTTTCTTCTTCTTTCTCTTCTTTTCTTCTTCTTTTTTTTCTTCTTCTTTCTCTTCTTCTTTCTCTTTCTCTTTTCTCTTCGTTTATACGCCTCATTGTTTGCTGCTGTAGAAGCGAGAGGCTTTAAAGCGCTGTCGCCCAGCTCGAGCGTCGCCCTGTCTCGAGCGACAGGGCCCCCAGTAATGGCGTCAGTGAGCACACAGCGAGGAGCAATGGAGGAGCTATCGCCGTGTATGGGCGATCGCCCCATACACGAGCGGCCGGGGTATTTTCGTAAAATTTTAATTCGGACGCATAGTTTTGAAAAAAAGAATAAAAAAATATTAAATAAAAAAAAATTCCTTGGCCAACTGGCTTGATCAGCCTGCACCTCTACTGTCCAAAAACACCCCGCACGACTAACATGGCCTATGAGCCTGCTTAGCTTCCAAACTAAGTAGCGTCAAACTGCAGCTAGGGTTCTTGGCCATTGAGCTCTGGCGGCGGCGCTAGATGCGTGCAAGGCGGCGCTCCCCGCATAGCTAGGCGGCGCAATAGCAGGCACGGGGAGGCCGGCGGCGCTCGCGATGGTCGGCGGCTTGCGAGCAGCGCGGGCGGAAGCCGAGCTCCCGGCGGCGGCGACTGAAGCCAAGCGACGCGGCGGCAAGGCCGAGGAGGCGCGGCGGCCGCGGGCGGCGCGGCCGAGACAGGGCCGCAGCGGGCGGCGCGACGGCAAGGCCGAGGAGGCGCGGTGGCAGCGGGTGGCGCGGCCGCCAAGGAGTCCACGTCGCGTGGCCATCAACGGCGCTCCAGCACGCGCATCAGGCGCGGAGGCGCGAGGCGAAGTTCTTGTCGGCGTCGGCGGGCCAGGCTCGGCAGTATGTTCTTCAGGCAAAAACACGCTACGGACGCACGGCGCACGGAGCGGCTTCAGGCCGATTGGCACAACATGTTCTTGATCTGTTCTTTGCCACCTCCCACTTGATTCAACTCAAAAACAAAACTTTCTAGATTAATCTATTTGTTTTGATGCGATTGATCATCCTGATTTGCTTGTTTGTAAAACAATTACTTAATTTCTATTATGTGCATCTGGATCTGTCACTAAACAAAGCGATAGATCAAAATATATGATACTGTTCCTCGCATATGATTTCGAGAATGAACAGCAGCCCTCAATTTGCAGAAATTAGATTTGAACAGATTTAAAAAAACAATATACAGTAGGTAATTTTCTGTTCAAATGCGATCAACTGGCGTAGATTGAACTTACGTAGGGCTTGATGTAGGTTGACCGTGTGTTGCTGGATGAAATTCGGTGCAGTGTCGTTTGTCGCAGGGAGACGATCACGATCGGTAGCCTCGGTAGAGCGTCGTGTTGATAACGTGTTGTAAAACGTAGTCGTTCGCCAGCGATCAATCAACGGCACACCAACAGAATCACACGAACAACAAAAAGGAGCACACAGAATATAGGGTGGAACTCTCTCCTCTTTATTGGATTGGCTCTTTATAGGGGGGAAAGCCCAATATATATATAAGTTCGGATTCGTCCATAATAAGGAGATAGAGTCTAACCGAATACGATTATGAAATCTTATCTCGTGACAATTGTCACCGTATGAATTGCCACTACAAAATATTGGCTTATAGGATCTGTCGCCTAATTCGCGAACCATCTGTGTATTCTAGTTATTTTCTTTATTTTCATTCGGAAACTTGACTTGTGAATTGTCCCAAATGCCCCCCTCTTCTTCCCCTGCGAAGGCGAGGACAATCGGCGACCAACGGTCGGCAAGCAGGCCGTGGCGTTTCTTCTTCACCGTTAACTCCCATCACGTCGCACCCGAACCCGCCGCCGTTCACCTCCGCCTGCATGTATTAACCTGTATGTGTATTACTGTATACACGCAGCTTCAGTTAACTTCCATCTGCCGATCGACCATATTTAATTACTAACTAGGAGATTAGATCATCAATTCAACAGCTAAGTTACTTTGGGTGTGTTTGGTACAGCTTCAGCTTCATCAGATTGGTGGATCTGGTGGAGCTGGGTATTTGTAGCTCCACAGATCCGTGAAGCTGGATCTGTGAGTATATTAAGAGTGTTTAGGTAAGTCATCTTATTTAATTTTAGACTAAAAATATAAACTTAATTCTATTTATTTTAGTCTACAAGATTCAGATCTGAGTTGGAGCCAGAATTTGAAGCTCTATCAAATAGGGCCTTAATCTGCGGCTGACATGCACTAGCGGTACATACTTCAGTAGTTTGCATACAATTAATTGGGTACTCCGAATATTAAAATGGAAGGTTTCCGCCCCGGGGCCCTCCACGTCATTTCGAGACAACGTGCTCACTCCGTGGCTGCCCATGTCGTTCGACTTTGTGCATCCGTTAATACGGATTAAGTAATTTAACTTGCTCCTGCGCAGAGGTAGCGCGCCTTGCTGCTGAAGACGAGGTCACGGCTTCGATTCCCGCCCGTGCGCGAGTCCGCCTCATAAATATTGTTATACACAATATCACAGCATGGGTGTGGCTGAGATGGTTAAGCGTAAGCTGTCATAAACAAATCCAGATCATGATTAAACTTGTTCAATTTTTTAAAATTCCGGCAGTTCTACTAATGCATTTAGATTTCGCTGTTTCTTATTTCCCAGCTATTAAGTCCAAGGTCCTCATAGCATATCTAAGTTGTCATAAAAATTCCAGATCATGATCAAACTTATCCAATTTTTAAAAATTATGACAACGCTACTAATGCATTTAGATTTCGCTATTTCTTATTTCCCAGCTACTAAATCATCTTGAAAAATTCTAAAACTTTTTGAGGGAGCATTCCTAATCTACCATAAAAATTTCATATCATGATCAAACTTTTTAATTTTTTGAAAATTTTGACAACACTACTAATGCATTTAGATTTCACTATTTTTTATTTCCCAGTTAATAAATCATATTAGAATTTTTTGAAACTTTTTAAGAAAGGTCCTGATAGCATTCCTAAACTATTACAAAAATTTCAGATCATAAACAAACTCGTTCACTTTTTAAAATTTTTGACAATGCTAGATTTCGCTGTTTTTTATTTCCCAGAGGCATCAAATTATTTTAAATTTCCTGATTTTTTAATATGATCTGGCGGGTTATTTAGTATTTAATTAAATTTTATGCATCTTTTTATATTCGTTTGGTTTTTGAAATTTAAATTTTAGATATCTCAATTTGACCAATAAAAAGTTGTTGTTTTGTTAGAAAAAAAATGAGAAATTCGTAAAACAGTAAAAAATCGTACCAGTGCCAAAATTAATATTTAAATTTAAAATTTATTTCTTTTTATTTTGAGGTTGTTGTTCGTGTATTATAGCCACCCCGTTTTAAAATGTAGAACATATATATTTTTAGGTTTGTTTTAAAACAGAAGGCCTGCAAGTGATTTTAATTACATTTTCTGCTCTTTTACCCTTATTTATCTTCTCATCTCTTCGGCATTTATGGGTAAATAGTTACACACACCCACCGACTCTTTCACAAAAGTCCCCTTCGAAAATCCTGAAAATACGTTTAGGTCCTCTCGTCGGCTGTTTTGCCCAAAAACTCGTGGTTTCGTATGTCCGAATCAAGCTCCTTCTCGAGTCCTTCCGAAGAAAATCCTCGCGATTTAAGAAAATTACCTTCAGGCTTGAACCATACCTTTTTTTTAAAAAAAAAAGACTCTCAAGCGACGTTGTGCGCATACGAATCTAGTGTATAGCAAACAACAAACTATATGGATGCATGAATCCAATCGTCGATGTAGTAGATAGGAACGAATTGTCCATTAAATTGTTGTTGTCGAGGCCATCGTGCAGGCTTTGGGACTGGGAGTAGGGAGCGGAGAAAAGGGCGAGCCGGGGGAAGTGCTAACTATGATCACTTGTATTTAGTTTTTTTAGTATTTGAATATTATGTGCTAGATAAATTTTAAAGGATTAGAATTAATACTTTATTTCAGAGTAGTATTTCTACTTATTTTGAATGACTAAGGAGGTTATATAAATCCGTAGTATGATTGTGGAAAACCCAATTAACCAAGAAGTCACCGACCAATTCATACAAAGCAAGAGATGGATTAGAGATTAGGTTATTCTTTAACACTAGATTCTTGTATAGGGTAAGGATCCGATGGTTCTAAAAGGTTCAAGAGGTTGTAAGAGAGCAATAATTACTTGTACTCTTTTTGAGTTTGTGCTTGAAGAATTGAATGTCAGCTTCGCCAAATCTTTTTCTTTTGTCGTGGTTGCTTGAACATCATTGGGACGGATGAAGAAATTGAAGAAGCATGCTCATACTTGAAGTTTGAGTTTGAAATGAAGGATTTGGGTAAAACCAAATTTTGTTTAGGCTTGCAGCTTGAGCATGTCTAAGGAGGAATCTTGGTACACCAATCATCCTACACGCATAAAGTGTTGAAAAGATTTGGCTTTGAAAAAGCATATCCTACAAAGACTCCAATGGTCGGAAGGTCACTCCAAGCAAACCTAGACCCATACAGACCTAGAGAAGAGGGGGAGGAAGTCCTGAGAGCAGAATTCCCATATCTGAGTGCAGTTGGAGCACTTATGTATCTTGCGAATAGCACTAGGCCGGACATTGCGTTCACTGTGAATTTGCTAGCTCGGTATAGTGCAGAACCCACCAAAAGGCATTGGAAAGGGATCAAGGATATCTTCCATTACCTCCAAGGAAGCAAAGATCTCGGTTTGTTCTTTAGAATAAACAATGAACTGAATTTGGTTGGCTACGTCGATGCTGGGTACTTATCAGATCCGCATACTAGCAAGTCCCAAACTGGGTATGTTTTCCTATGTGGAGGAACAACAGTTTCCTGGAAGTTGTCTAAGCAGACTCTTGTCTCGAGTCGACAAACCACTCGGAAATAATTGCTTTGTATGAAGTCTCTCGAGAATGTGCATGGCTCCAAAGAATGGTTCACCACATCTAGAAGTCATGTGGCTTGAACATTAAGCAAACTCTCACGATCATTTATGAAGATAATGCAGCTTGTGTTGCTCAAGCACAAATGAGTTATGTGAAGAGCAATCTCATGAAGCATATCAACCCTAAGTTCTTCTATGCTCACGAATTGCATAAGATGAACGAGATCAAGATATTGCATACTAAGTCATGTGAAAATCTTGCAGATTTGTTCACTAAATCACTCCCAGCATCTACCTTTGAAAGGTGCGTTAAAGGAATTGGGATGATGAGACTTAGAGAAGTGCAGATTTCAGGGGAAGATATTTCACATACTCCCATATAAATCTTGAACATGAGGTTTGAGTACCCAACATGAATCTCGAAGATTAGCAATTGAAGTTTGGGTGAATTGTACTCTTTTTCCTTAGCAAGTTTTTCATGAAATTTTCTTGCATAAGGTTTAAATGAGGCAATTCGTGCAACACAGTAAGCGTATGCTATGTACTCTTTCTCCAAGTATTTTTCCCACTGGGTTTTTCTGAAGTTTTAATAAGGCACATGCATCTCGCGGCAAAAGGCCCAAGGAGGAGTGTTGGGAAACCATATGGCCCATGAAGGCCTATGATGGTCCCTTAGCCGAAACCTTAGGCGACTACTATATAAGGAGGAGAGGGTCCTCCTATTGTACAAGAAATCAGAAGCAATAAAGTATTCTCTCGCAGTTCCTTCGAAACCTGCGTCTCTCTTGTCTCTTTCTGTTCTCCACTAATACTAGATTGTTCGGGAACCTCGGACTATTCGATAGCGAGGTTCCCTAACACAGGCGAGCGTTACCGGCGCATCAGAGGAGAAAGCAACAACCTCTTGTCAGGACGCCGGAGCTGCAGGAACGGCACAAAGGACAACAATGGCCGGCTCATCTCTCAATCACCTTTGGAGTGGGAAGAAGGGGGCATTTGGGACTCTTTCACAAGTCGAGTTCTAGAAGAAAAAAAATGCCAGAATAAGTAATTAGTGACAAATGTGGATTATTTCTTCCTAGAAGCAAAACTCTGTAGTGGCAATTCATAGTGTTATTGGGGTGACAAATAATTGATCTTTCCCAGTAGAAATTATGGATCGAATTAAGTTAAACCGATCGCTGTGGCCCAGCGTGAATGGATCTAGCAGCAGACTCGCCTCCCCTCGAACAGCTCGCAACTACCCAGGCCAGAACAGATAAGGCCGCACGAGGGCCACGCCAGCGCATCACGTCCTCTTTCACCTACAGGTGGGCCAATGGACGTGGGATACAGTCTCTTGGAGCAGCAAGCTCCACGACCGAGCGGAGCACGCGAACAGCGACGGCGGGTCCACACCACATTACCGTCAGGACAAGGCGGTAATAGTAAGGCACAGTGGAATTTGCCGGCCCCACGAATCACAGACGTCCCGTGAACCGAACCCATCGCAGCCGTTCGATCCAAGCACCACGCGAAAGCCGAGGCAAGGGAACCCACGGGCCAGGTGCACCTAGGCTGCAGGCTCACAAGCTCCAAAACCGTTATCCACACCACCAGGTGTGCTCACCGCACCCTGCCGCCATGTAGTTACCATGTATGGAGGAGGTCCATGCGAATTTTGATTGCAGATCCATCGCCCTCGAAAGTGAAAAACAGTGGTATTTACATCAGATCCACTCGTGGCGTATCTGATGTAAACTTGGTCCAGCAGCTCAGCCGGTAGGATTGATGGATGCTCTGCATCTCCTCCACTCTAGTCTATATATGATCGTATTGCCTTAGGCATGGTCATTTTTGTCTTATCGCCACCGCTAATCATTTATCAAGCTAACGAAGAGCATTTTTCTTTCTAGACTACAATGTAACCTAACCGTACAAGTTTAGAAGTTTACTTGCATTTCTTTTTAGCACATAGACCACGATGATATTAAAAATGACTAGATTATCCATAAGTATTATCGTTAAGCACTATATTCAACGCATGCATACAGAGAATATAAAGTAAAGATGAATATTTATTAGGGATATAGAAGTAATATCACACTATTTTTGCAATGTAATATGAAATACGCCTTATAAACATGGACAGAGAGAGTAGTACACGCGCACACGACAACACGAGTGTCTGCTAAGATACATTATGTTGTGTATATAAAGGTGGACATCCTAATTTAAACTCCAAAAAAAAATGATACACTTACTTACGGTTCACGAAAAGGTTTCATTCTGTCAGAGGGAGTGAGCGCGTACAGCATAAATCAAGTCTCTTGTCCCCATAGCCGGTCACCATGCGTTGTCTTAGAAACTTGATCTAACTAGTTGTAACTTGTATCATCCCATGCTGACATGCTGTAGTATATGGCCGATCAGGTTTGACTACTCGCCGTCATATGCATGGCCGAGGCCTTTGTTCCGGCTTCCGTAAAGGCAGCTTGTTGTTATTGTGAGCTAACTCCATCAAGTCCGATTGTTGCCACTTGTCAGGGTCGACTTATGTTCTGAGAAAGATTCATGTATGAAACAAGATTAGTTGTTGTAGTGTGAAGTGTAGAGTAAAAAACTGGCTAGGCATCTTGTAATCGCAGTATACATGCTTGGAGATCACAATAGACATGGAGCATGTACAGATCAGGGGCACAAAGCAGGGGAAGTTATTGGATCGAGCTTAATTGTGAGCGACACAGTCCATAACAACCATTTCATCTCATTTCGTTGGCATATCACTGCTCTTAGACTCTAGAGTGGATAACTTCACTGCCCTCTCCAAAAGGTGGTTCTCTAGTGGGGAGCACTTGCGAGCAAGGATCCAAATTTCGTTTTCGGATAAAATACCGCCCCTGACCGAATTCCGAAATTTCGGCGAAATTCGGGTATTTTGGACAAATCTCGTCCGAAATTCAAAAACAAAAATTCAAATCCAGTTTGTTTTGTACCGAGAAAAAACGAAATTCTCGAAAAATACCGAAATTTCGATCTTTTTGCAATGGAAAAAAAGTGGGTCAAACGATGTCAAAAATTTTGAATTTTTTTTAGAGTCCTGGTACATTGATGATATTTTCATAAAAATTTCAGATTATTCTGAAGTCTGTGGAATTTTTAAAAATTCAAACATTGCTACTGTCCTGATAAAACACTGACCGACAATTTTGAACCGAATGCAAAATGGTTCAAACCACGTTATAAACATTTGAATTTTTTTTAATGTTTATGATGTATCTCTAATGCTCTCATAAAATTTTCAGATGATGATCAAACTGTATGAATTTTTAAAAATTCGAACGGTACTACTGCCCTGTTAAAAGGCTTACCGGCAAACTTGAACAAAATGAAAAATTATCTAAACCATTTTAAAAACTTTTGAAATTTTTTTTGGATGGTCCTGATGTAACATTAATGTTTCTTTAAAAATTTTAGATGATGATCATTCTCAAATAATGTTTAAAAATTCAGACAGTGCTACGTCCTGATAAAAGTCTGATGATCAATACATAGATTTGCTTTAGCAATAAAAAAAGTTTAAATTTTTTTAAAATTTTACAGAATGGTGATAAGGAAGTTATTAATATCTCATAAAAATTTTGAATCATGATCACACTCCAGTGAATTTATAAAATTCTTACAAGGCACAGTACCATTTATGTTCTTTTCTTTTTTATTTTTGAAATATAATGTAACAAACGAAGTTCAATGCTTACATAGATTTGATTGACCAAACAAAGAAAGTTGTAATTTTTTGAAAAATTTATATAATGGTACTGAGTCAATTATTAATCTCTCACAAAAAATTTAGATCATAATCACACTCAAGAAAATTTATAAAATTCTGACAATGTAACTGTCCCAATTATGTTCATTCTGTTTTTGATTTTTTTAAAGATAATAAATGAAGTTAAATTATTTTTAAATTTTTTATGTATGATCTTAAACTACTAAGGATAGTACCATAAAATGTTCAGATTATGATCAAGCTTGTACATTTTTATAAAAATCTGACAGTGTTTCTGTCAAAATTTTAAAATGTCTAAAAAATTCGGTTTTTCAACAAATTTTCATAGGAGATGACTTTCCTAAGGGTTATTGGACCAAATCCGGTCCTAAAATTTTCAAAACTGGCAAAAAAGCATGAAATTTCGCCGAGAAAAACTGAAACTTTGGGTTACTATAGCAATTTCACATTTTTTTAATTTTTTTCCCGGCCGGTACTTTAGATTTCGGGGTGGTCCGAAATCCGAAATTCGACGAGATTTAGAACCCTGCTTGTGAGTATAATAAGGTTGGAAGCAGCCTTACATGTTTCAAATTTCAATGATATACTATTGGTCAATATAATTTACCGTGACATTAGCACAGTTTAGCATTTGTGACATTATTCATATAAGAACTATTGAAACACACGAGCACCTTACTATTATTATTATAATAGTTTTGATGTTGGACCGTAAAAGAACCATTAAAGCTGTAGTAATTTTCCTAAAAAAACATAAAAACGGTGATCTACAATTATTATTATAATAGTTTTGATATTGCATGGTAAAAGAACCATAAAAGTTGTAGTAATTTTCCGCAAAAAACATAAAAATGGTGCTCTAAAACGAAGAGTCCTTCGCTTTTTTAGCCCTCTCACGAACATTTTTTTATAAAGATGACCTCTTTCTGAATATATTTACAAAAAATAACCCTCTCCACAGCAACGAGAGGCGCAGCAGGTCATATGTATCGCCTACCATGTCCGGGGAGCTAGGTAGCTTTGCAGGCAGCTACCAAGCTCAGAAAGCTTGATAGGGCTCCTACCCTGCATTGTTGTCACGGTTGGCTTGCTTGCCGTAGACATAGAAAGCTAACAAGCTCCACCGGCGCGACAGGTGCTACCACGCCTTCAACGGTCGACGAGAGGGCTATTTTTGTAAATTTATTTGAAAGAGACCATATATGCAAAAAAAAAAAAAAATTACGAGAGGCCAAAGCTAAAAAAACTAAGGTTTCCACATCAAATACCTTAGAAAATTCAATTCAGCGCACTGAAAGCAATTTTGCTTGTTATTAATGTTTGACTGCACGCCCATGGTGAATGCGATCCGACCTAGGGACATATCAACATGACTATGCTACGTATGATTTTAGGTAATGTGGAGGAGAGAGAAAAACGGTGTCTAATTTAACAGTCGATCTTATAGATAGCTCTATATTATGTGTACTACTATATATATAATATTAATTATATAAAAGACCATTATAAATAATTATATAGACAATCCATTGTATAAGTTGTCTTTCCCCTATCTATAGATGGTACGAAAACTATATTACCGATAACTATTGCCCGTAGCAACGGATATGCCCTTGCTATTTTTTTAGGAGTACAAGTACGCACGCAACATATGCATACCCTACACGCACACACACTACACATCTGCTATAGACACTAAGAATTTTTTTTAAAACTCTATAGCCTCTTAAACGTAAAAACATAGTCTCATTGAACATGCACACGTGTACGTACCCACTCATGACACTTAAGAAAAAAATTTAGACTCTATTGTTGAGGAACCTCGCTATCGAATAGTCCGGGGTTCCCGAATAGATCTGAAGTGGAGAACAGAGAGAGAAAGAGAGACACAGTATAGGAAGAACGGCGATTGAATTCTTTATTGATTTCTGATTGCTTGTACATAGAGGAGGACCCTCCCCTCCTTATATAGTAGTCGCCTAGGGTTGGTTAAAGAATCATCGTAGATTTTTCATTGGGCCACGTGGTTTCCCAACATCTATAACCTCTTAAACGTAAAAACGCAGTTTTATTGAACATGCACACGTATACTACCTACTTATTTTTCGTTCGAGGCATCGGTCTAGACAGAGATCGAGCGCGCGTCCGACTCGAACGCGGACGGGACGGGCGCTCACCTGGCGCGCGTACAAACCGAGCTGCGCTTACTTCGTACCGGCCACGACGGGCCAGGTGAGGTGAGCGCGTCCCTTTTCCCAACCAAGCGGTGACCACACCGCAACAAACCGCCGGAGCCGGAACCTTCTTCGTCTTCGCCCACCCATCTATACTCACCCGCACGCTCGCCTCGCCGTAACCCTCGCGATGATGTTCTCCGCGCCGCCGCCAGACCCGGCCGACGGCGACGGAGACATGGAGACGCTCCCCCTCGCCGCCGCCTCCGAGTACACATCCGCCGCCTCCGCCTTCAACCCCCTCCTCTCCGCCGACTCTCCCCCCAGCCCTCCCACCCCCGCCGCTTTCACCCTCTCCCCCGCCTCCTCCTCCTCCTTCGTCGACCCCCCCTCCTACGCCGACGTCGCCGCCTCCTCCCCGCGCTCCGCCTCCCCGAGATCCGCGCGCGCCGCGGCCTCCGAGTACGCGCACATCGCCGTATCCGACCCGGAGACCGAGGCCGAGCCCGCCGCCACCTCCCTCGTCCCGGGATCCGCCCCCACCTACGTCTCCTACCTTGTCACCAGCGCCCGCCGCGGCGGCCACCGCCGCCACGCCGTCCGCCGCCGCTTCCGCGACTTCGTCACCCTCGCCGACCGCCTCGCCGAGGTCTTCCGTGGCCACTTCGTACCCCCGCGCCCCGACAAGAACACCGTCGAGAGCCAGGTCATGCAGCGCGACGAGTTCGTGGCCCAGCGCCGCGCCGCGCTCGAGAGGTACCTGTGGCGGCTAGCCGAGCACCCTGCGATCGGGCCCAGCGACGAGCTGCGTGTATTCCTGCAGGCCGAGGGCAAGATGCCGCTACCGAGCAGCACCGACGTGGCGTCGCGGATGCTCGACGGTGCGGCGCGGCTGCCACGGCAGCTGCTTGGGGAGGAGTCCGTGGCCGCGCCGCAGGACGTGGTGCAGCCGGCCAAGGGCGGGAGGGACCTGCTGCGGATATTCAAGGAGCTGAAGCAGTCGGTGGTGACGGACTGGGCCGGCGTGAAGCCGCCGTTGGTGGAGGAGGACAAGGACTTCCTGGAGAAGAAGCAGAAGCTGCAGGATTGGGAGCAGCAGCTCAGTAGCTCATCACAGCAGGTAATCTCTCAAATACCACTGGAGCTACGAGTTAGCTGGATCTGATGTGTCTGATAATTATGACAGTAAGGTAATGGATTCTTAGGGCATATACAATAAAGCCACCTTAGATTACTATTAGCATGTACACATTAGTTTTGTCTTACGTAGAAGAGTGATAAAAGAGGAGAGAGAAGAGAACCGGTTCTTATTTACTAATCAATATCACACGGGAAAATAGGTGTTATCACCGGCTAAAAGCTGGTGTTGGAGTCGGCACGAGTGACTGTTAGTGTTGAAGTTAGTGCTTTGTCAATAGCTACAAAGATGAAGTTAGTGTTGAATACCCAAATTAAATGATTTAGTGTTTCTCTAGAGACAACCTTTAGATATAGTTATTCCATCTCTTATCCAAATTTTACAATCTTCCCACCCAATGCCCATTTGATTGCAATGTTGTGCCTGTAATTAACGTTTCTCTGAGACAACCTTTGCAAAGCCTACTACTTCATTTCTCATCCATGTCATTTAGAGTAAGCAATAAAACCAGTTTGTTTCTAGATGCTGTGTAATAACTATCTTTTCTCACTTGTACATAACTAATCTATCTTGTTTCCCGTGCCATGCTGGCTTTTGCATAAGAGCCAGCTCTCTTATCTCTCATTTTCTCACTCTTTCACATAGGATAAAGCTGATGTGTACATGCTAAGAGTAAACTAAGGTGTCCTTATTGTACATGCCCTTAGAGTATCTCTAATAGTGCCACTTTAGCTGTCTCTTAGCTATACCATATCAGCAAAATCCTATGTGAAGGAGGGAGAAGATGAGGAAAGGGAGTGTGACCTCTTATGCAAGAGACAACCTGATCACGCAAACCAACGCAAAGAATGATGGAGTGTGAGGGAGAAAATGTGATGAAAATAATATAGAATAGTTAGAGGAATGATTTTAGAGACAAACCATTGGAGATGTTATCTCTAGTGTTGTCTCTAGGTGAGTTGGAATCGTTAGAGACAATCTTAAGAGAGACTATTGTACATGCCCTTAGTAGTTTTTTCACCTAAAACAACTAGTAAGCCAATGTTAGTTTCGAAATGATAAATTTTGACCCTTTTCTTTTCCCGAAAACCTATACAGATTTTTATCCTGCCCCCTCCTTTTTTTTTTTTGAGAGAGAACCCTGTCCTCTCCTAGTCTCCTGAAAACTAACAGTAGGCCAATGTTATGTCTGTTAGTCCTAAAGATGCAGTTGGGGTAACCAAGAGGATTCATGTTGTAGGAGTATGTTCCATGCTTCTAATTTGTTTCACATTAAGACAATTTTTACAATCTTCCCACCCAATGCCCATTTGATTGCAATGTTGTGCCTGTAATTAACGTTTCTCTTGTGCCAAGAGCCCAAACATCTTAAATAGTGTTATGCTTGGTTATTTTACCACTCATCTTAACTCTTATGGCAAGTATTAGTATGCCTTGTCTCCTACTACTAATATGAAATGGAGGGAGTAGCATTTAATATAGTGCGAGGTCATGTAGTAGGAAGGTTCAATTCAGATTAGCACTTAATTATGGGAGCTGGGGTGATAAGGAAGATATGGAAAGGGAATAAAAGTAATATCTTGGATGGAAATTTGGTCAAAACACAACAGGAAAACTACTAGCACACGTTGAAACCAGCAATGGTTGAAAACTTGAAATGAACACTTTGATAATTCGTTTTGGTGAAAAGGGTGATGCTGCCTCCAATCATCAAAAACTGTTATTTTGGACTCCATGCTTGACAGCTTGAGTACACAAAAAAGTAACGTCCTTCAAGTTTTCTTACCATTTGACCACTTATGGTTCAAATAATCACAATTGCATGCCCATCTTAATGACAACTCCCTGTAAATGGCTGCTATTTGCAAAGCCTCTTGGAATGGAGTACGCTTTTATGGGTAGGGCTACTGTATTGTTCTGCCCGCCAAACTTATGAGCTAGGCAAAACACACTGTTATTACGGCGTCGCCTAGGCGACGCCTAGTTGCCGACTAGGCGTCCGGGCGGCTGGCCGGAGGCGCCATGGCCTAGAGCGTCGCAGCGGTGGTGACTAGCGTCGGCTTGGCGTCCGAGCGGCCGACTAGCACTGTACTGGAGGTATTTGAGGCTGCAACCGTGCGTCACGGGATAGATCAGAGTCGGGATCGGGAGGAGTTTGGGACAGAAGACTCACGGGTGGACTGGAGAAACCCTAGTAACGGCACCGCCGCCACCGGTAATCCCCTTCCCCGTCCGTCTCCCGGCTTCCCCCTTCGCATCCCCCTCCGCCTCTGCCCCTCCAGCTCTAGCTGCCGCCGCTCTGCCCCAGCTCCACTTCGTCCGCTCCAGCTGACGCTGCTCTGGACCAGAGGAAGTCCAGTTGCCGCCACTGCTCCTCCTTTGCCCTAGATGCGGGTGGTGACAGCCAGGACGCGACGTCGAGCCACTGACACCGAGGGCCAGCCGCCAACGCCGAGGCGGCGAGGCAGATTTGGTCATCTCGACTGGAGGACGAGAACTCGAGGAGGACTAGAGGACGAGGACTTAGGCTTGACCGCGTTCGCGTGACGCCGAGACTCGTGAGAACGGGAGAAGACGACTACGAGAGAACCAGCTTAAAGCCTTGACCCGAGTACTCGATTGAGCCACTAAGGAAAGCTAGGGGAGTACTGTGCTGCGACCGACAGTTGTGCGCTGCTGAACCCGTGCCAACACTACTGCCGGTATTGTGCTGCTCTACTGCTGCCAACAGCTGCCAGTAAAGGTAATGGACTAATGGTGAATTGCTTATGAGTGATGACTGATCGGTGAATTAGCGATGACTGATCAGAGAATAATGATCACGGTGAATTAGCGATGAGTGATGACTGATTGATGAGTTACCAGGCAAGAGTGAGCATGGGGCTGCATATGTGCTGCATTTTAGTGGATGAGCTGCATTTTCTTTGGACGCCTAACTGTCGCCTAGGCTTCCAGGCGCCCCGGAGGCGACTTTTCTCGCCGGGGCACCGTGATAACCATGGCAAAACATATGGCGCCAAAAAGTGAATATCACGGTCTCAAAGGTCACCAATGAATTGTTTGGCGCCCAGATTTGTAGCCATTAATACCATTAGGAGACATTAAGAGGAATCTTTGCATTTAACTACCAGAGGTCATAATTCCAATGGAGAGGAGTTAATAGGGTTAGTATAGTCACAAACACCACTAATTGACCTCACATTGGTTTGAGGAATGCTGTCTAAACGGCAGTTTTACTAAACTTATGCATCCTGGTAACTTTGTGTACCAAACAGGCCCTTATCTGATTAAATGGTTAAGGAGTGAGGATTCATTTTCTTCTGGTAACTTGTGTACCTATTTTGCTTTCTGGCATGATATATCACTTCAAATGCTACTGTCTTTTCAACATTAATTTTTAGACTAGGCTGCACATATATTAATTACATCATGACCCATACACACCTCCAAGGTTTGTTGCGCACCAATTGTAATGGTGAACTAGATTTATAGGACAACATAAAGATTTTGAAGGCTAATGTTGCTGCTAGTTCAATGGTGAATTTTACTAGTCATCTCTAAAAACTGAAGAGTACCAGGAATTCTGTAGTAGTGAATCCTGGTTTTAGAGTCAGTTCACCGCAGTCAATCTACACCAAGATGCTTTTAATCTGACCTATACAAATTTTCACCTTTCTATTTATAAAAACTATTTGTGGTGTTATTAATGTCTAATATCTAGTGTCCCTTCTGTTTATTTCTGATAGCTATGCTTCAACAAGTGTTTGGTTTGATCCTATTTGAATGAAATAGTTTAGAAGGGCTATTTTGGGGGCATTTTTATTCTGTTTGGCACAGAATTGGCACCAATGTTTAGACATTGGAGGGGAACGATCATGCCTGTTGGGTACAGAACCACATTAATGGGAGTTATAAGATTGTTGTGTGCCTGATAGCACGAAGCAAATAATTTAAGGGAGATTGAACTTTTATGGCGTGGGCCTAGGGGGGCCACAGCCAGTTGTGCATGAACGGCCATGCGGTAAGGAATGGCAGCAGTAGTACATGCAGCAAGGCAACATCATCTGCGCCAATTAGCAGCCAGCGGTACCGAATCAAGGATTATCACCTTTCGGTTATTTAGGATTTGATTGGTTTGTTTCATTTATCAATTAGTTCCCTTCCTTATCCTTAGTCTATCATTGTTAGGAAGCTCTATATTTAAAGAGGGAGATGATCATGTTGAGGAACTAAGCAAGAAGAAATACAAAATCATTCCCAGTCTTAGTCCCCGGGCAAGCATTGGTATTTGGTAGTAATGTAGTATACTTCTGGATGCTATTAAGTTTGTGGGTTGTGTTTGAAGGTAGTTTTGACATTGGTGTCTGTCTGTCCGTCTTTTCCATAGGCTGAAGCACTTGTCAAGGCTCAGCAAGATATGGGTGAAACAATGGGAGCACTTGGATTGGCATTCATCAAGCTTACAAAGTTCGAGACTGAGGAGGCAATGTACGAGTCTCAAAGGATAAGAGCTGCTGACAGCAAGCGTATAGCTACGGCAGCTGTCAAAGCTAGCAGGGCATGTCGAGATTTGAATACACAAACTGTTAAATATCTGGTAGTACTTCAAGTCTGTTATTTTTTTTATAATCTCTTCTGGTTATGAAGTAATCATATTCCATGACTCATTCCTTTTTGCAGGATACTCTGCATGAACATTTGGGGATAATGCTGTCTGTACATACTGCATTTTCTGATCGGTCAAGTGCATTATTGACTGTACAAATGCTCATGTCAGACCTTGCATCATTACAATCCAGGATTGAGAAACTCGAAGCTTCATCATCGAAGATATTTGGTGGTGATAGAGCTAGGCTTCGCAAAGTTGAAGAGTTGAGGGAAACAATAAGGGCTACTGAAGATGCTAAGTGCTGTGCGTTAAGGGAATATGAGAGAATCAAGGTAACCAACATGTGTTCTGTTGAAAGGAAGCCTGATTGGATGTTTTGATAACTAGCAATGAGCCCATGACAAGACCAATAGCTCAACAAGCATCGCTGCTATTATTTATTTGGTTTCCTCAACAAGTACCTCCTTTAGGCTCATAAAACTGTTGTGACCATTATTTTCATTGCTTTCATATGTAATCAGTTTATAGCAATGGTTAGCTCTGATTTGAAATATACCTTTGTACATTCTATTACTTTCTTGTTAAGTTGGTTTACCGTATCCAACATTGCTTAAGTTGACACTTTATATTGATACAAAACCACTTTTCCGTCATCTCTGCCATAGAAATCATTTTTCCTTCACGGTGTTTTCTGTTAATTTATTTGCAAATTGTTTAACACATGTAACTCGGAATTGGCATGCCAAATTTTAGTGAGCAAATTTGTATTAATTGCACATTTTGCTCCTATCCGGTCGTGTATGTGAAATTGAAAGTAGAATCAGCGTAGGAAATACTGACAATTTCATGCCAGGAAAGTTGTTCTGCAATAGCCTTTTATTCATACTCTTAGGATACTTCCTTATCATTTGTGATCAAACCATAAGTTATTTTTATTGATTTGCTTGCATGGATCATATCTATTGTGGTGAAACCCTTGATTCTAGGCACCTAGGTAGCCAATATTAGATAGTAGCAGCAGTAGTACTGCTTCACTCTAAATTGTTTCGATCAGCTTGTTGTAAGCAGTGTGCTTTTCTTTATATTTTGAACTCTCTTCTAGAGTTCCATATGAAAACTCACTGTAGTGAGCCAACTGAGGTCTATATTTCATTTCGTGGCGAGTATCTCACATTGCTGTTATTTAATATGCAGGAAAACAACAGAACTGAACTCAACAGACTAGACAGAGAAAGGAAGGAAGATTTCTTGGAGATGCTAAAAGGATATGTTACAAGCCAGGTATTATTTGAACTTACTGTCATTTCTATTATATATTTTTATTTTTTTGTGCTAATGATCCTAGAAAACCTTTGCAGAAGTCTTAATTATATGGCATCCCTCTGTACCTTCCAAAGCGATTAGATAATTGATTATCACGTAAAATGGTAGAATTATTACTTGGTAGTATATATATACTAATACTGTGCAGAATAGATGCACATGTTGGTCTTGCCCTGCAGATGTTGAAACTTGGGTTTTTCTATCAAGATCTTATTAAGTAAACACATTTGAACAGTAAATAGTTTTTTTTTTCATATCCTCATCTGTGTTTTTGAGTTAAATATTGGTTTCCTTTCATATGCGCAATCCACCAAGCTGTTTTGCAATGCTGCTCTTCATTCCACAGCCTATTTACTAAAGACATGGTAACAATATCTGTTGTATATCCTAGACTGCATTGTAGTTAAACTTGGTTTCCTTACATTTGCCGAACCCACCAAACTATTTTCGTGTTTGTTACTCTTCACTCACTGGTTTATCATTTTACAAAGCACATCTTTTTTTGTTGAAGATCTCTACAAAGAAACTAATCTTGTATGTACACAGGCTGCATACACGGATAAAATTGTAGACGGTTGGGAGATGGTGGCAGAGGAGACGAGTGGATATGCCCGAGGTGCTGTTGACACGACCTTTTAGTTTTTTTCCCCATTTGGACACATGTATGTACAATGTAATCTAGGATGAATTGCAAAATAGAAGAAAGATGATCACAGTTCAATTTGTTTTTCATTTATGTAAAGTGTGCTGGCTTAGATCCACATTCTCACTTTCTGATTGATTTTGTTTTACCCCTCTCCGTTGATGTCGAAGGTATGCTCATTGTGTCTTGGAAAATAGATGTGGGGTACATGGACAGGTTTATGCAGATCGGCGTGGTTTGTTTTGGAATGGAAAGCGTTTCGTGTTTTTGGAATGTTAAAAGAGAGGAGTAAGTCTTTAGACGCGATGATGTGAGATCTCAGAAGTGTGGCAATTTGTGGGAAGAGAGATGCGTGAATCTGAGCAGGACCTCTCCCCCGTGTGGCTCCACTGATGCTGTTGGTTTTGAGATTGTACAATTTTGGTGTGTCGAAGAGCCGCTGTTCGTCGTTTCATTTTAACCTGGTAAGCTAGAGATGTCTCACGGTTCTCTCGCCCCTCCCAAAGCACAATCACGAGATACAAACGCACGACATTGAACGAATGGCAGATACATATCATTGGATGCTCGCCTCCAACGAACAACACACGTTTCATAGGCAAAATGCACATGATATATTCAGATGAATTAAGTAGAACGTCAGACACCAACCACCTCAGGAAAAGGAAAATGAATCGATTGGGAACCAACCATATGGTGAAACATCCTGCATGAGCGCCGCCCAGGCAGATGCATCCTTTCCACTATCACTAGTGTATTTACATCTTTTCCTTTTCTTGTTTCCTTAGTTCCCTCTCTGAAGGAGATCGATTATATACAAACAAGGGTTCTTAAATTAAGAAACATAGAAACGGAGTTCTAACGAGTTCCCATGCCTACAGAACTACAACAAAGTAAAAAGAAGAAGAAAAAACTGGCTTAACTAGAGGACTATCCACTTCGGCAAGGAACCCAATCCAGTTCAATGCTTCTACAATCATCTCATTGGAAGTTGAAACGCCAACGAAGTGAAAGATGAGCTAGCGAACCAAACACTAGAAACTTAGTTTGGCCTCTGAAAGAAATCAGAGCCCTCAAAGAACTCAACGTCTTGGAGGCAGGAGTTGTACATGGATGGATCCTGCGACATCCACTTTGGGGCTGCCTCGGCTGACTGGAGCATGCTCTCCAGCATGCCTGGATCCAACCTGCCGAAGTAGAAAGGCTCCTGTTGGCCAAGCTCCATGTCCATGCCAGTGTTAGCCCCATCTTCATTGGCTTCTGCATCCTTGAACCACAAGCCCTCATTCATCGGATCAGCTTCCATCATTCTCAGCATTTCATCGATATCAAAACCATCATTTTCCCCACCTGGCAGATTGGCAATAGGCTCCAATGGCTCAAAGACCTCAGCGTCAGATGTGCCCCTGCCATCGCTTGTCCCAGCATCAGCAACAGGCAGCTGGCTGTCATGGTTCTGATCATTGGTGACAGACTCTGTCTTAACCTCATGTGAAACAGCTTCCAGCACTTCTGGTCGAGTCAGGGGGCTTGAAATCTCAGAAACTTCTGGCTTATGTGAGGTAGAAGCGATGTCAGAGTGATTAGCTGTTGTAGTAGACTCGCATGATGTGGAACCACCAGGTAAAACACCTTGAGCAACTGCTGGTGCAACCAGGGCAGAAGAAGTCTCTGCACCCTGTCTGGGGAAGTTAGTGCGAGCCATTGGACCATACATTGCTCTGGCTGCCTCGTCATAAGCACGGGCTGCATCTTCAGCAGTGGGGAAGGTCCCCAACCAAAGTCTGCTGACCCGGTTCGGCTCCCGAATTTCAGCCACCCACTTCCCCCAAGTACGCTGCCTCACGCCACGGAATCCACATCGGGTATTCTCAGGTCCTCCTTTCCCCTTCATGCAGCCCTTCTTCGAACCCTTTGCAGGTGCCTTCCTTGACAGCTTCACACCCTCTGGACCATGCTCCAGCTGTTGGTTGAGTTCAGCCCACCGCCTGATTGTCTCTGAGACAGAATTAGGCCCATCGCACGATCTCCGAGGTCGCTTTTTCCTGCTGATTAAGGAGCAAAACTTAGTAATTCATTCAACAGATTCAGACAGAAGGTTCATAACACCAAGCAAAACTAAGCATACAATCAAAGGTTCCTACAAATTCCAAAGAAACAGATAATGTTTCATTCAATAACCAAACTAGTATTAATTGTCGTCCTACGAACATATTCAATTTCGATCGAACAGACCCATCTCCACAGAAAACTGATACCATGTTATTCATCAACACAACTACCGTTTATCACAACTTCAAACTGATACCATGTTATTCATCAACACAACTACCGTTTATCACAACTTCTATTTATCGTCCCTTCTACCAACAGATGTGAAAAAACTGGAAACCAACGAACTAACGAGAAATTTTTATATCAACAACTATCAGAGGAAACCAACAAAAAGACCACGTTTTTATATTAACAACTAATTGAAAACCAAGCGACGAAAAGGACCAGGCAAAACCGGTCAAGTGCTACTCTAGTGCGGCACTCTTCAACATGAAGACCCAGTTAGACTGGTAGTCATAGCTCACATGCTCTAATACATAGAGCAGCTAGACATAGGACGGTTAAACACACCACGGATTAGAAACCACTGGTGGCGCATCTCCCTTGGGGGTTTGCTGGGCTAAGAGTGCGTACTCATTACAGGGGAGAGCATGGCCTCCTGCTGAAACACAAACAGTTATTTTGTGGTCGCTTTTCCAGTGCCAAACACGTGGGACTTGATCTCAGTCAGTACTTCGTGTTTACAAGAGGTGTTCAAAGCAGTCATACCTATTGGTTCGACGGAATCAAGTGTCCCAGTACTGGCCTCAGCTCCACATGTTCTAGTTACCGAAAAGACAAGACAAATAGACACAGCACGTATCAGAGACTGCATAAACCAAGAAAAACTGACAACAATACGACAATTTGATAACAAAATGCAGCAACGAAGTAGAACTGACAACAATACATCAAGTTAGTCATACGAATTACATTGTACACACGTTTCTGTGGAGATGGTACTGACTGAAACATGTAAATAACATTGATACTAGCTGCGGAGTACACAATGCTCCTAAACCCAAAAAAAAAAAAAAAATCAAAATTTGTACCTACGTTCATACCCAAAATACACAATTTGCCCTAGCTATAACCCAACAGACATAATTCTATATCAGCTACCGATCGAAAGTACGCAATTACCCCCAAATTTGAGCGAAGCCACGGGGGCATCCAATTGAAGGCGATCCAAGATCAGAATCCCCAAATCACCGGCCTTCCACCAATTCCGAACCCTAAACGACCCCAAATTCGCCGCATCTACAACACTAACATCCTCCACAATCCCTATGACGCTCGCTCATCCTAGTAATCCAAGACTGCCCAAATTGCACGCAACACCAACCCAACCTGAAACCCTAACCCCCAAATTCCTAAAACACATAACACTGAATCCGCCCAAATACCACCAAACCACACAATCCCCAACTCCAAACACCCAAACCGATCAATTCCACTACCAAATTAAACAATCGCCCGGCCCAAACCCTAGATCATACCGAATTCGAACCACCCAATATCACACAAAGAAAACACTAAGAAAGGATTCTGGAGAAAAGAGATCTCACCTTCCGGGCTTTTGCGCCGATACCACGTCCGGCACCGCCGCCGCCTTCTGATCCACCGTCATGGCCGATCCGAAGACCTCCACTAGATCTCTAGGATTAGCTATTTTTCTTCGCGAGGTTGCTTCGCGTGAGTCGGGAGAGGGGAAAAGAGAGGGGAGAGATCGGAAACCCGATGGTTCCCGGTGCGGCGCGTATATATAGGCTCGTTCTGGATACTTCGTGCTCCCACCTCACGGAAATATCTAAGTCGCTGGTCCACGGGTTTCGTCCGCGTGGGGTCCAGCTGTCAGTGACGTGGTTCGCGTGGGGGCGGTGCAGAGGGGACAAGTAGCGGGCGCGTGACGTAAGCCGTGCCGCGGTGCGAGGAAGCCTCGGGAGACTTGGTGCCTAAGCAAACTCGGCCTCCCCTTTTCCGTTTCAGAATTTAGTTTTGATTTAGTTAATTAGTAGTATTATTTTTTCTACATATTAAACCCGCGCCTCTGGATGGCTGCCACGTGTGCGTGGAGGTGTGCCTTGCCGGCTGAGCCGTGGGACGAATGAGATTCGTGCACAGGGCGGCGTGGCAGTTCTTTTCTTTTCCCTCCTTTTTTTTTGGGGTTGATATTCCGTCGTGGCAGTTAGAATTGGGCTAGAGTCAGCGAGTCGTGGAGCGTCTGGAATCTGGATTACTACTATACTCGTACTAGAATGGGAAAGGAATGGTTATGCTTGGTTACTAATTTAGGTATATTCCGGTTCTAGTTGCTTAGCTTGCAAACACTTTCCTAGGGCGTGCACTGGTTTATGAAAGTGAAAAATGATCGAATCTATTACATTAGTGAATCTGTTTGCCTGGAATACTTCTTCACACTGTTCGGAAAAAGTACCTTCTTGATAAACTCTCATTGGAGCACACGAATCTAAAAACGTGGGAATAAAAAAAAACTAGCATTGGAATGCCACGATTTTATTAAATTCCATAGGGGAAAAAACATAAATTTCACAAAAGAAGTGTTTAGATACCTCACAGGGGAAAATGTAGGGATTTTGGGTTTAGATGTTTACTTTGTTAGATAGTGCAGGAGCCAGGATTTTGATGATGTGGGTGCGAACTTAAGTACGTCACACAACCATTACAACACAAAAGTTCAAATTGTTGTAAAACGTAGTCGTTCACCCGCGATCAATTAATAGCACGTCAACGAAATCACAAGAGGAAGACGGGAGCACACATAAAGTAAGGGGGCAAAGTTCTCTCTTTCATTAGATTGATCTCTTGTAAAGGGGGTGCCCAATATATAGTAGAAAATAGCAAGAGATAGATTCGGATTCGCCCACTAATAGATAGAGTCCTTCCAAACTTGGACTGGGATTCTATCTATATCATAACACAAATGACATAGTACGGAAGTCCATCGCCACGCCCACGCTGAGTCGTCAGGGATGCTAGACCGCATTGCACGATAGAATTTTTTTAGTGTACTAGTCCTCTGGTTGTTTTTCTTTTTGCGAAAATGGCCGTTGTCGTGATAAAATTGCGGAACTAGCCCACACAGCCAAATCCAGCGATCGACTTTCGCTGATTTTTTTCATTTATTTTCAACGGTTCCTCACCGCTGGAATTTTTTTGGCGATTTTTTTTCCGACGGCTGGATTTCGTTGTTTATTTTTTTTCATTGATTTTCAGTGGTACTGAACCGTTGGATTTATTTTAATTTTTTTTCATTGATTTTCAGCAGTTTGTTACCGTTGGATTTTTTTTTCAGTACTTTACAAAATCTAGCGGTATCAAACGGTTGGAAATCAATGAAAAAACATCGAAATTTGGCTGCTGGGAAAAAAAATCCCCGTGCGTTGAAAATAAAAAAAAAATCCAACAGTGAGGGACCGCTAAAAATAAATGAAAAATATTCAACAGAAGCCGATCGCTGGATTTGGCTTTAGAGGGCCAGTTCCGTAATTTCGTCGCGACAACGGCCATTTTCGCAAAAAAGAACAACCAAGGGCTAGTACAGCAAAAATATTTATGCACGATACACGCTGCGCCTGCCCGCCGTCCGCCCATGCCCACCATTGTGCCGTGCTCTGGATTGTGCTATGGACGAGATTAGGACCTAGGGCTAGGGTATTCGATCGGTTCACCTAACATTAGATAACCAGGGGATGATAATAATGATATAGATAACTAGAGCAATAGCATAATACCAAGAATTAATGTAGGCGGTACACCTAAATACATCTCCCTAGGACAAACCTGTATAGGAGAATATATTGTCCCGCTCAGGTGCGTATAGTGCACGTCACTCTCGCAATTAAAAATTTATCGTGTCACCATAGCTTACTATTGAACTAATGTCTTAGGCTTCATGGCTATGCCAAACTCCTCGAGTGACTTTCTTCTGAAAGTCTATCACCATTGTTTTCATGGTCATCGACACTCAATTTTTCGTGCATCAATAGTTGCTAGCTTGACTTGTGCCGATCTATCTATACCCCTTTATAATGCACCTAAGCATTCTTTTTTACGTCCATTCCAAATAATGCACCCCATTAGAGATGGCTCAACCTTCATGCACCCAGCGAAACGTCCCTAGAAACTTGCCTTCATCAAAATTAACCTTTCAGATCTTTCCTCAGTTTTACTCACCCACATCCGATGGCCATTGTTTAATGTGTCTAACTCATCCCTGTGACCCACAACAGGTCTCCCCCCACCTTCAGCATCATCTCAAGGAAAAGGAAACAAATATCCTGAAATTAAGGAAAATGAAACAAACGTTCTAGAAAAGGAAAATATCATATATTACGTGCTGGGAAAAGAAAATCAGAAGACATGGCACTATACTAGTGGAACATTAGGGCCCTTTGAGTCCTAGTATCGAGGAAAGATAGACAAACAACAAAGATAATGCACCTAAGCATGAATGTTTTTTTTCATATATTCTCATTATATACCCCTTTATAATGCACCTAAGCATTCTTTTCTACGTCCACCCCAAATAATGCACCCCACTAGAGATGGCTCAACCTTCATGCACCCAGCGAAACGTCCCCAGAAACTTGCCTTCGTCAAAATTAACCTCTCAGATCTTTCCTCAGCTTTACTCACCCACATCCGATGGCCATTGTTTAATGTGTCTAACTCATCCCTTCATCAAAATTAACCTCTTAGATCTTTCCGGATCTTTTCTCAACTTTACTCACCCAACAAAGAATGCTTAGGTCCTTAGGAACTACTCACGCTGTCACGCATCATCATGGTGACCAAGAATAATAGATAAAAAAAACCAAGTAAACAGTGACAACAGTATGAAAATAACAAGAATATATGAAAAAAGATGTTGCCAATGTTCCGGTATACTGATAGATAAATGATTACAAGGGAGGATGACAAATGATGAATAATGGTGGAAAATAAGACGGAGATGGTGTTTCTGGAAGTGTTGGCTCTCCCTTGTTATTATCCTTATCATCTCTCCTTTGTAGATGCAATTTGGCTCCTTTATATAACGATTTTCTAGGGTTTCACCACCGAGCGACCGTACCCCAACCCATATTCTCTTCTAGAGGGTCGGTTTGCGGTGATCAAGTCTGGTTTTCTTCATCTTGACAATATCTTTCTGTTCTAGCTTTTTAATGTGACTTATTCCCTTTGGATCCTACGGATAACAACAACTAACACATATATGGTATATTTTTCAATTAATCAATGATTATCCGAGCAATTAGAAGATAAAAATTAGTGAAATACATGTTCATTAGAGAAATGATAAAATTTAGTGAAATACATGTTCATTAGAGAAATGATGTTCTTTTTTGGCATATCATGTTCTCACTTCTAAAGGTGGGTATTCTGTTTTTTAGATAAAATTAGTTCATTTTTAATTGTTTTTGAAAGTGCCTACCGAATTTTCGAAGTTAAAATGAAAAAGTGAACCGAATTAACTAAAATATTGCAGTTCGGTTAATTCGGGTTTTCGGGTAACCAAAATTATAAGTTGAGAGGGACGAGGTGCCGAGCAGATAGGGGACTGAAGCACAGAGGGGTGAAGTACAAAGGGGGGAGAGAGAGAGAGATCTTTGCTTGCCTTGATGCAAGTCTACACTTCTGAGTCTCTTCCCACGCCACAGCTCGTTCTTCATACTCCTCTTTCTTGGCTTCATCCTCATCAGGGTCAGGGTTCTTATCCGGCGAAGCCTGAACAAAATCCTCCTTACTAGCCCAGGACGCAATGTTCAACTTGCCCAGCTGCAGCCCAAGCCCAGCGGCATTGCATAAATTTTGATGAACTTATCAGAATCCTGTAGAATTCTGTCGCATTTGTGAGCTAAGAAGATTATCTGAAGAAGCGCTACTCTTATTCACGTCCGACGACGCTATGGACTCCGGCGCGACCCGGACGCCGCCGCTCTGGCTGTGCAGGGTGCTCTTCTTGGAGAAGACCGGGTTGGAGTGCACGATGTACCTCCCGACGATCTACTTCTTGGCGTCGTTCCACTTGGCCAACCACCGGCGGCGCCCTCTCCCTATGGAACTCGAAGTTGCCGCCACCGGCGTTGCCGCTCTCGTGCTCGCGTGGGCGATGTAGGAAGGCGTTCCCCTCGGCGGTTTAGCCGGTGCCGTCTGCCAATTGCTCCACTGCCGCGCTGAGCTGCGAGACGCGAGTAGGGGGATTGGGGATTCGTCTGGCGAGACGCGAGTGGCGAGTAACGGCATGCTGGGCTAGTGCCCAGTGGTTTTCGGTTGTTTGGCTTTTCGGTTAACGAGAGTTAAAAATCAAACTGAAACCGAAAACCGAATAGTCTTAATAAAAACCAAACCAAAACTCGAAAACCAAAAAAACTAAAATAATCAATTAATTCAATTCAATTTGGTATTTCGATTTCTGTTTATATATACCCACCCCTACTCACTTCTCACTGCCCTCGCCCACTGCTTCAGCTGCGTGCCTCCGCGGGCCTAGCTACTTCTGACGCGTGAATGCCTAGGGCAAAGGCCGAAGGATGATGAATTGTTGAATTGGGGATGGATCCTGATTAGGGAGCCAGTACACCTGTTGGTTGTTGGGCTTATTGGGTTAGTGAGTTGTGGGCTCCATCTAAGGGCTTGTTTGTTTTTTGCTTTTGATTCTGGATTCTAACTCTAAAAGCAGAATCAAAGACAAACAGTCCGATTCTAGGAATCGATCCTCACAATCCAGGTCACTCATATACACTAGAATCCATAATCCACTTCATATATGCTTTTGAATTTTAGCTTTTGGAGAATCAGTTTCTCTACAACCACAATCCAGAATAAGCTTTTAGAGAATCCAAACCCTAAGTAGTGGGTATTAGTGTATGGGGTGTATATACTAGTTTTATTTTGGCAAATATGTTGGGGCACAGCTGTGCCCGCTGTACCAATCACCACCTTTGTTAGAGAGAGAAAAGAGAGATAATAAGGGAAGGTGCATTGAAAGTTTGAAACTCTCCAAGAAATTTTATATGAGATTGAAGCTCATATTTGGTGTCCTATTTTTTTTTTAGGAAAATCCGATCCTATGATAATTGCCTTTGATGCAATCCTATAATCCAAACACCATATATATGAATTTTCCAACATCCTCTATTTCTCCTCCAAATTTCCTTTTTCCAACAAAGGCCTAATTTCATCATAACTAGGAGGAATCATAGCATGCTAAATGTTTTTCATTCAATTAAGGTATTTAGCTTTTTTTTGTTTAGGTCACACAATGTTTCAACATTTATCAGCTAATAACCAATACACAGCTACACGTTACAATGCTACACTAACTGTGTGTTTGGTTGCTTGTATCAAGTGGTACATGTATGAGATGGTTCAAGAAAAAAAACTATTCATGTGTTTGGTTGCTTGAATGATATCATCTTGTTATGGATGGTGAGATACAATTTTGAGAAATATTCCCTATAGATGTTGAATCATTCCATTCACCAAAAACAATAGAACCAAATGGTATATAGATGTTGAATCATTCCATTCACCAAAAACAATAGAACCAAATGGTACAGGACCATTCCATCACATTCAACCTCATCCTACCAACCAAACACACCCTTTCCTTAAATTACCACCCTTTCCTTGGCAGCCTAACTGGAGGAACACGTGAAACAACGAACTGGAAGCGTGCTTCTCACCGCGAGCACAAGTTAAAAAAATTTCACATCTCAACAGCAAAGAAACATTAGTAAACAAGCACACGTCTGAAACGCTGACATTGACATTGACATTGAATTGCACGTTAACTACCAGTATAAGACAAAGCTACAACAGCAGTGCAAAACAACCGTACAGTTTAAGACGATTTAGGGGCCAGATCTGCATAGCACAACACTGTCAAAACTTCTTGCATGTAGGAAAACATACGGTAGTCTATTTCAGAGAAAGGAAAGCATATTCCAGGATTGAACAGCTGCTAACAAGAGAAGGTGCCTCACGCGCTCTCAGCCACAGGGTAGTCGAACACATCATCCTTCCCACAGAGCCTCCTGTAGACTGAACTGAAAGTGTCGTGCCTGTACTCGGTGTTATCTCTGGAGATGGACATGCAGAAAGGGGTGAACAAGAAGCTGCCACAATTTCCAACTCAAGAAATACTACCATCTATGGTTTCATATGACCATATCATGGCAAGCACAAACCTTTCTGACTTCTGCACCATGCAAGTGGTATCTACTATCTAACACGTTTCCCAAAAATCTCTGCGGGGTACACAACACCTCCGAAATGCCATCATGAACAGCAGTAAGACTGTAAGAGTGCGGTTATGAGGGCGAACAACAGCTGAACCTTTCTTGAGGGGCCTCACTATTCTTCTAGTTGCAACCAGAACAACATCCTATATCAAATTGGCACAAAGGAAAAAAAATAGTCATGACAGCCAAATGACACAGTGTTATCAATAGCAGTAAATACAATAAGGAAAGCCTCCAGGCTACTCCGGAGGCGAAACCAGGGCAAAGTCCAGAGCACTTCCCACTCAGCTATCTCCCTCGCCGCCGCCACTGGTGGTAGCCGGCTAGTCAACGGCAGCGGCGGGGCCTTCCATAGCTTTCTTGTGAATCTCCGCTTGGCCGCCGCCGCCCCCAGGGCCGATGCACGGGCCACCGCCTCCGGGCCGCTCCTGCTCTGAGACGCAAGCCGTTGGGTCGCACGGCGAGGGTTGCCAACCGCCGTCGCCTCTGGGGATCCGCCCGTCGCGAAGTCACTCGGGATCCACGATGACCAAAGCGATGGAGCCGGCTACATCCTGATCGGATTTGGTAGCCATAGCCTGGATCCCGTCAGATCTGGCCTGGGTGTAGGAGGAGGCAAGGTCGCCGGACTCGCGGGCTCGAGGTTGAGGAGATGGAGGGGTTGCGGAGGAAGTAGGACGGCGGCTCCGACGCGTGGAGAGGAACCCGCCGGTGGTGGCGCCAGCGATGATGGAGTTCCACGGGTCCTCCTTCGGGCGCACGAAGACCATGGTGCAGTCGAAGCCGGAGAAGAGGTCGTCCCAGATGCTTCACTTGCGACGAGCCCCGTTGCTGAGATCGGGATGGTGGCGACGAGCTGAGCGTCAGTTTAACCGGCTGGTGGGGGTCCGACGTTGGGGCCAGCGTTGGGACCGAGCTACGCTTCCTTCTGTGGTGCTTCTCGCGGCTGTCAGATCTGGCCAAATCTGCCCTCCTTCTTGCCAGATCCGGTCGGAGCGATGGTGTGTGAGATTCATGCCAGGGTTGTGCGGGCTCGGTGGTCCATTTAGGCCTGGCGCGGTCGGTGTTCTCCCGGGTGGTGAGGTCGTGGTTGTCGATGTCTCAGAGGCGGTGGCGGTGGCTTTGGGCAGGTCGAGGCGATGAGGTTTCCTACCGGCTGGGCATTTCAGTCGGTGCAGACGAGGTGGCTCGGAGGTTAGAGAGGCATGACAGCGTAACAGGTTTGGATCTCGGTGGTCGGCGCAGCAGGTCTGGAGCTCAGGGTGACCGGTGATCCGGATTCGCTGGGCGGAGGTGGCTCACAGCCTGCGGCATCGCAGGTCGAGGCGATCTGGAGTTGGTCAGAAGAAGCCGTAGCTCGGCCGGAGTTGGCGGCCGGGAAGGAGATGGCCCGAGTTAGCAGGAGCTCGGCGTCGCAAGTCGAGAAGGCGGCGTGGGCCTGCGCTCAAGATGACCGTCAATGGCGGGGACCGGCCGAGACGAGAGGTGAGTCCTGTGAGCCTCATCGCGGCGCGGCCGGAGTCGCGAGGCTCAGTGGCCGATAAGCGGGCCGGGTTGCGGTTGCCGAAGATGACGAGCGATGAGGCCAGGCTGGGATCGAGGGTCATCTTGTAAACGAATTAAGAGCCAACTTAAATTATGCCAACATCCTCAAAACTTTGCAAATAAATTAATGGCAAAGCACACACATTGCTCCATTGATGTAAAGGTCCTTCGAGTCACTCTTCAGCTCCTGATTCCCATTTTCCAGGTCAAAGATTGCATGCCACCCAAAGTTGGTTAAGACTCCAGATTTCAAATGCTAAATAGAAAAGTGAGAAATTCAAACAAACCAACGTGAGCAACAGTGTCCTCAAACTCAGTTGGCTCCACACCCCTGTTCTTCTGGATCTTCCTCCTTGCCGTAAACATCTCTCTAGCTTAAAGCAACCCCTGAACCAACAGAGCTTAAAATATGGTTTATCAAAAATAAATAAATAAATCAAGAGATCTTAGCAATGATTAAGGTGTCTCTTCTTTTGAAAATACAAACCATGTCTTGCGAAAAAATGTCGTTCACACGCTATCGGTTGATGAGTCCAATATTCAAAGAGAAGCAAACAAATTATTTGCTGCCTATCGTTGACCACTACAAATGATGCAAAAGGAGCAAAAAAAAAATGATGCTAGAGACTTACAATGACTAACATCTTTAAAAGTTATGTGTCATCAAGTAAATACTTGAAAACATAAAAAACAGAGTATTATATAGGTTCATCCCGAAAAAAACAAAATATTATCACCATGTAAATTTAAAGAAGATTAATTTTCAAAAATGTTCCAGAGTGTTTGTCAAAATGGTGCATATTTTGTGCTATAGTTCCTCGCCGGACCGTCGTGACAACTATGTTTTGCGCAATGTAGCATTTAGAAGCTAATTTCTACATGCTAAAGTACCGTAACAATTTTCTCTCTCTGGCAACCTACAGGCATACAGAAAAAAGTCAGCGCTAATTACTGACTTAGCAGCAATATTACATGACCACATTTATCCACATAAGCAAAAAGATAATGTCAGCCCTGGGTCTCGACTCTCAACTGTACTCCACAAATGCACAATTTCACAGGTATTTCGGGAGTAGTTTGATTTTCTTTGATATAACCTGGTAAAACTGGGGTTATGGGAATATAAATTTCGTTATCTAGCTTACACTAGAAGGAGATATCCGAGGCCCCATTTGGAACGCAAGAATTTCACATGAAGGAGTTCCTGCGTTCCAAAACAGGCCCTAAAATTCCACATACCATAACAAAAAAGCTTCACATTTGGCGGTGCCTACTGAACTACTGAGCAATTGTTACATCAAATCAACGCAGAAAGCGAGCACGACATAAAATCAGCAAGAATCCGCAAGCTCTTGCAAGGTGATACGTAACTAGACGGCTAGACCATACGCATGAGCGCCGTAATAGCAAACTAGAACAAGGCATATCTATCGCTACAACATACCAAGAAATGGAGAGAAAATATTAAGCCTGTAGGTCAGGACGGCAAGATCCATTCTCTTTAACTAAAAAGGATATGGATTTCTCTTTTTACCTTGGCTGATGGGAGACGGCGACGAGGGGAGTAGGAGCGCGGGAATGCGGCGGCGGCGGCGGGGCGAAGGTTTCACTCGTGACGACACTTCACAACTCACAAGACAGCTAGGGGTGGGGTTTCTGCTACAGCTTCGGCGCTTGATCACGGTTCTGCCACTAATGGTCCTACAGTGGGTTGGGTCGGACCGTGATCAATCCGGAAAATTCGAGCCCAATCAACTTTCTTCGTTAGTTCCTTCAAAAAATTATTCCTCCCGAAGCTATATTTCATAAAACTATAGAATTTTTAAAGAACTTATACCGTAAACTATAGATTTTAGAATAAGATGTTCTTTGTAACGGGTTTGACAACGTGAGCCTAGATGACAAATTCACGCACGAGTGAAATGGGAAATAAGGGTGTATGAGGCTGCCATATGGATTCACACTGTCAAACCACTGTCAAATCCATTACAACGAATGATCAATACTAAAATCTATAGTTTTGCGACATAAATTATACTAAAATCTTTAATTTGTGAAATATAAACAAAACATGTAGCTTTCTGATAATCAGTGAAAACAGCTTAAAGCTTTACTTAAAAATACTTTCATGGTTTGTTTTTTTCTCATTTTTTTGGTTGACTAGTCATATGCCCATGCGTTGCAACGGGAACTCAGTTTAGGACAAATAAAATTCTTTGCAAAGAGTACTAATCATGTCTGAATGATACTGTTCACTTTGAATGTACAATGGTTGAATGTTCAAATCAATTCATCGAAGCATACAAATTTCAAACACCTGTTTGCAAACTCGAGCCAGAAAAGAATATATAAGTTGTTATTTATTAGAAAATATGTAAGATACAAGCTAACAAATAAATATAGAATATGTAATTAGACACTGCAAAATTAAGACTATCCACTCAATTTACCTTACAAAGAAAAATGTGAACTAACATATTTCCAGTTGTTCCAATCATCACCTGTTATCCTATACATGTTAACATGCTCACTAATGTTCTCAGCTAACGCTGGAGTCACTTCAGTTCCCGGTGAGATGGACAGGAAGATTGGAATTTGGGTGGTCAAGCTCTTGCAGGAGCTGCAATATACAAATTAACTGATTGACTGATTCTGAAACTGCATTAATTGTAAACAAACCTGTGCGACTAATTCTAGGATATGGGGCAATTTACCTCTAAAATGGTGATGATTTCTTTTGGGATATAATTCGTGCCAAAGATACAATCAACCTTCACTGCAAGCAAAACGGAATTGTACATGTGAAACCGTCTATAAAATTTCAGTTTTTAGCACCACATGAAAAGTGTCAACTACTTCCTAATTTGGGAGCTTTCTACTCAATCCTGAGAATCATATACCTAAAATAATGTATAGAATTACAATAAGCATACCAAAATCAACACCCAAATCAGCATACTATCGGCAAAGAGATCTTAAGGCCTGTCCAGCTCCAATATTTGTATTAACACTTATAAATCCATACGAACAGCATGAGCGTCTTGTCTAATTACATTACCATGCCGAGTAGATCAAACAACACAGCCAAAGCTACACGCAGTAAACAAGCACATGCGAGAGGGGGAGCGCCCTGGACCCTGTAGGAGGCGCGGGTGAGGCCGACGGAGGAGGAGCAGAGCCAGACAGTGCCGATGACCCATAGCCGCGCCAGCGCGGCGGCGGCGGGGTTTTGCCCAACCAACCAACGGAGAGAAAAAACCATAAAAAAATAAGAAAAAATCGCGAAAAGATTGGAGAATTTTGGAGCGTGAAGGGGGTGCTCACTTGTGCAATGGGGACGCGAGGTTAGGGTTTGAGAGCAGAGGGGGAATTGGGGTACGAGAGACGCTCAAATCTAGGAATCGAAGGTGTGGGAGCTACGGGAGTGGAGTGTCCATGCCTGTGCGCGTGGTTGAAGCGGGCGAGCGCACCTAGACCCTGTAGGAGGCGCAGGTGAGGCCGGCGGAGGAGGAGCAGAGCCCGACGGTGCCAGCGACCAGCACCGCCACGACGACCCACAGTCGCGCCAGCGCGTCGGCGGAGCGACGCCTTACGAGGGGCCTGCGCGGTTTCGCCCAACCAGCCGAGAAAAAAATCACCAAAAATCATCAAAAATCGCAAAAAGATTGGAGAATTTGGAGCGAGAAGGGGATGCTCACCTGCGCATTAGGGATGCGAGGTTAGGATTTGAGAGCAGAGGGGGAATAGGGGCGTGAGAGACGCTCAGATGGATTAGGGGGTAGGGCGCGCGGAGGGAACAAGAATCGGATGAGTTTTTTTGTTTTGTTTTTGCTGTGGTAGTTTTTTTTTCCGATGTGGATAATGTAGGGTATGGACTGGAGAACGTATAATTTGTTAAGGAACCTCGCTATCGAATAGTCCGGGGTTCCCGAACAGATCTAAAGTGGAGAACAGAAAGAGAGAGAGACACGTGTTTAGGGAGAGCAACAGCGGGAATTCTTTTATTGCTAATGATTGCTTGTACATAGGGGGGACCCCTCCTCCTTTTATAGCGCTCATCCAGGGTTTTGGCTAAGGGACCACATGGGCCTTCACATGGGCTATTAGGGTTTCTTAACACTCCCCCTTGGGCCCTTTGCCGCGAGATGCATATGCCTCATTAAAACTCCAGAAAAACCCAGTGGGAAAAATACTTGGAGAAAGAGTACATAGCATACGCTTACTATGTTGCACGAATTGCCTCGTCAAAACCTTATGCAAGAAAACTTCATGAAAAACTTGCTAAGGAAAAAGAGTACAATTCTCCCAACTTCAATTGCTAATCTTCGAGATTCATGTTGGGTATTCATAATTCATCTTCGAGATTCATGTGGGAGTATGTGACATATCTCCCCCTGAAATCTGCACTTCTCTAAGTCTCATCATCCCAATTCCTTTCACGCACCTTTCAAAGGTAGATCTTTGGGAGTGATTTAGTGAACAAATCTTCAAGATTTTCACATGACTTAGTATGCAATATTTTGATCTCGTTCATCTTATGCAATTCGTGAGCATAGAAGAACTTGGGGTTGATATGCTTCGTGAGATTGCTCTTCACATAACCCATCTGTGCTTGGGCAACACAAGCTGCATTATCTTCATAAATTATTGTGGGGGTTTGCTCAATGTTCAAACCACATGACTTCTGGATGTGGTGAACCATTCTTCTGAGCCATGCACATTCACGAGATGCTTCATACAAAGCGATGATTTCCGAGTGGTTTGTCGACGTCGAGACAAGAGTCTGCTTAGACGACTTCCAAGAAATTGCTGTTCCTCCACATAGGAAAACATAGCCAGTTTGGGACTTGCCAGTATGCGGGTCTGATAAATACCCAGCATCGGTATAGCCAACCAAATTCAATTCATTATTTCGTCTGAAGAACAGACCGAGGTCTTTGCTTCCTTGGAGGTAACGGAAGATGTCCTTGATCCCTTTCCAATGACTTTTGGTGGGTTCTGCACTGTACCTAGCTAGCAAATTCACAGCGAACGCAATGTCCGGTCTAGTGCTATTCGCAAGGTACATGAGCGCTCCAACTGCACTCAGATATGGGAATTCTGCTCCCGTGACTTCCTCCCCTCTTCTCTAGGTGCAGTATGGGTCTAGGTGCGCTTGGAGTGACCTTGAGCCATTGGAGTCTTCGCAGGATATGCTTTTTCAAATCCAAATCTTTCCAACACTTTCTGTGTGTAGGTTGATTGATGTACCAAGATTCCTCCTTAGACATGTTCAAGCTGCAAGCCTAAACAAAATTTGGTTTTACCCAAATCCTTCATTTCAAACTCAGACTTCAAGTATGAGCATGCCTCTTCAATTTCTTCATCCGTCCCAATGATGTTCAAGTCATCTACATAGACGGAGATTATACAGAATCCATTCGGGGATCGCTTTATAAACACACATGGACAATCTTCGCTATTTGTGTAGCCTTTCTTGCAGAGAAAGTCACTCAAGCGATTGTACCACATTCTTCTGATCGTCTTGACCCATACGGTGATTTCTCCAATTTCACATCGCATGTGTTTCTATTTGCTCCATCTTGGTTCGGGATAGGAATTCCTTAGGTACTTTCATGTATATCTCCGAATCCAAGTTTCCATCTGAGTATCTTTGTGACAACATCCATTAGCTTCATTCTCAACTTCAAGTTGATCGCCATTGAGATCAAATATCTAAAGGTAATACCTCCCATGACCAGGAGAATAGGTTTCTTCATAATCAACTCCGGGACGTTGAGTGAAACCTTGAGCTACAAGCCTTGCTTTGTACCTTACAACCGTTGTTTTCATTTCTCTTAGAACAAAGACCCATTTGTGACCTCACGGGGTTTATATGGGGAGGTGTGCGGCATCTGCCCAAACACCTCTCTCTTGTTCGGAGAGACTAACTCGCAGATGATTGCCTTTTTCCATTCTTCCCAATCTAGCCTTTTCTTGCACTCTGCGAGAGATGCAGCTCGGGATCATGATCAATGATCGAGGTAATCTTCTTTACAAAGTATGCATCAACGTTGGTCGTTGCTCTATTCAGGATTCTCTGTTATTACAAAGTTTATGGCCATTTCTTCATGGGGTGCTTCATGCACTTCTACTTGCTCTTGTTGCTTTTCCTATCGCAGAACAAGTTCCTTTAGCTTTTCATCGCCTATGTGTGCGCACACATTATTTCGTGGCTTCTGCATGGAAGATTCAAGTCTGGAATTGCCTTTTCCGTTGGCTTCTTTCGGTGCAGTCTCAACCGCTCCCTTCTTTCCTTGGGGCATTTTCGTGATTGGTTGTGGTAAGTCCTCTCGCCTTGATTTTCTCGGACGTCTCCGGTACTTTGGGTTTGAGGAGCGATTACTGCTCTTTTCTTTGAGGCATCTGAGCAGGTTGAGGATACCTTCTATTTTCTTTGGTATTTCCACCCTCTCGGTGCATTCCTCGCGGTACATGCGACTTAACCACGCCTTCGGATCACAAAATGATCAGCGGTTCATTTGCTAAATTCGCAAATCAATTATCTTCGGACTTCTTGATTTGCTTCATTAGTGCGGGGTCATGTGCGGGATCGGTGGAATGCCATATGATTTCTTGGCATTTTTCATCCAAAGGTTGATTTCTCCCCTAATGACGGAAACGATCCTCGTCAAAGATGCAATCAATGAATCAGTGTATGCAAGTCTCAAATCATGGGTTCCAAATACCGATTATGGATGCACTCTCATAACCAACGATATCCCGGACTTGCGGAGAGGGCCCATTGCGATCCATGAGGGTGGTATAGGTACATATACTATACACCCAAATTTTCTAAGATGGGAGATCTTGGGATGATCCGTGCACAAGTCGCATAGGAGAATGTATGTTGTAGGCCGACGGTCTAAAATTGATAAGAGCTGCTGCGTGCAGATCGCGTGTCCCCAACAAGTGTTGGGCATGTTACAACTCGCAAAAGCGGTCGGCAATGAACTTAATCCTCTTTATTAGTGTACGCGCTAGTCCGATTCTGCGTATGAACGTGCGATGCGGAGTGCTCAATCGCTATCCTGTTCTTTGTGCAATAATCATCAAATGCCTTTGAAGTAAATTCTCGGCATTGTCCATTCTAATGGACTTCACGCGATGATCGGGAAAGCATTCTTAATTCTTATGATCTGCGAGATCGACTTTGCAAAAGCATGGTTTCTTGTTGACAACAAGCATACATGCGACCATTTCGAGGAAGCATCGATGAGCACCATAAAGTATCGAACGGCCCGACAGGGTGAATCGGACCGCAAATATCCCCCTGGATGCGTTCCAGGAATGCAGGGATTTCACTTTGCACTTTCATGACAGAGGGTCTAGTTATTAATTTCCCGGTGGCACATGCAGGGCACACAAAATCTTCATGATTCGGGAAATTTTAACATTAATACCATGATCTTGTGAGTTGTTCACTATATTTCTCATCATTCTAAGACCAGGATGGCCTAATCTACCATGCCATAAAGAAAATAACTCATAGCTTCTAAAAACAGTTTTAAAGGAAGTATACACTTCGGGTGCATGAATATTCGTGTAGTACAACCCAGATTCATATGAGGGACATTTTTCTAATACCATTTTTCCACATACCGCGTGCTTCACAATGCACAAGTATTCTTTGCCATTTTCTTCATTGGTTTCTACGTGAAAACCATTGGCGCGGATGTCTTTAAATCTTAAGAGAGTGCGTGTTGATTCGAGGTACAAAGGGCTTCTTCAATTACCAAAGTTGTACCCATAGGCAATATAATAGTGGCTCTTCCGAGCCGATTACATATGAGTCGCTTCTGCGATCGTAGTAATCTTTCCAGCGTTCTTCGTGATCGATCGGAAATACTTAGACTCTCTTAAGATGGTATTTGTTGTGCCACTATCAACAATGCATATCTCTTCCATTTGGGCGCTACACGATTTCTAGATAAAAGAAATATAATTCTAATCAGATAGAGGCAAAACAATCCAAATATTACTTGCAAAATTGAAGAATACTGGAATAAAGAATAAATTGCGTATTTATTCATGAAAGAAGTATGCCCTTCTAGAGCTTACAATCCTTTATTCAAAGAAAATGTTAACAACCAAAAACTAAAAGAAATGCATTAAACAGAATCTGTAAAATATGCATTAATTTCTGCTTCTATATCATCTGCAGAAGTTTTCTCTTCATTTGCCATAATCATCGCCGCAAAGATCGATGTCCGTGCTATTCTGTGAGGATGAGGCAAGTGGGGTGTCTACATCCATGACATCATCTTCACCGATGTTGGCGGTGCGCTCTACGGGCGTTTTCCTTTGCCTTCTTCTTAGCCCGATATCGTTGATCGCTTCCTTGGATTCTCGACATATCTTCGACCAATGTCCTAAGTGCCACACTTGAAGCACGCCCGTTCTGCTGTCCATACGGCTTGGCGTGCGTCTTTTCTTTGTCATCCCTCTTCACAGGGGTTTTGGACTTTCCTTTGGCCTGAGGCCTCTCTTTTCCACCCTGTTTGCCCTTCTTTCTATGAGTGGGCTTTCTCACCTTGTAGCTATTGGCATTGACTTCTGTGCCAGTGCCTCGTCCAGGTGGCTGCGAGACATAGTTCTTGCGTAGAATATCGTCTTGCGATTCCGCAACTTGCATTACATCAATCGATTCGCTATACTCCTTGTATGCGTCCGACGATAGTGCGTGGCACTGGATAGCATTAGGGTGGAAGGTAGAGAGTTTTTCAATCTTCTCTTCATCGGTGATCTTCTTGCCACATAGAGAAAGATTGGTACAAATTCTGTGCAAGGCAGAATTGTACTCGACCATCGCTCAAGTCAGCAAACCTCAGCGCACCCAATCTTCTTGTGCTTGGGGCAAGATGGTGTACTTGAGCTTTTCGAACCGCTTCAAGTGCAATCAAAGCTCAATGCACTCTCCTCACCATATATTCATTCTTTAGAGTGGTCGAGAGATGGTGCCTGAGAAAATGCAGAGCTTGATCGCTTTGCTCGCAGTAGGTTTTGCGCCCTGCGAGGACCCTAGACCAATCGCGAAGCGAGCTTCTGCCCCAAGAATGATCTTCACGTCCGATGCCCAAGTGAGATAGTTCGACCATGCGGGGCGCTTCTTCAAACTCACGATTCACAATGCCAGACATCTGCATGTTTTCAAAATTCTGATTTAGATTACTGCGTGTAATCTGGTAGAAAATGGTTGCAAAAAGCATAAAGTGCAGAAAAATAAATTCATATGCATTGCAATATATAAAATAAAGCAAAGAATTCAAAATTCATAAAGAAAATTCATAAAACAGAGAAATAGAGCAAGAAAAATTAAAAACAGAGCCAAATAAATCTTCTTGATTTTCTGGCAATTTTTCAAATTTTTCTGCATTTTTTCTTCTTCTTCTTTCTTCTTTTTCTTTCGGCTGCCAGGCCGACCACAAGGCCGTTTCCCCCCCTTTTTTTTTCTCTCCGGGCCAAGCGGCTCTTGGGCCGTGCTCCACACCTGTGGGCCATAAAAACCGACAGCTAGGGTTTCCAAACCCTAGCCGCCAGTGCTCTTGCCTGCGCCACACCGAGAAAAGGAAAGGGGAGAGGCGGCGCGCAGCGCAGGGGGACTTCGTGCCAGCGGCGCTCGGCTCGGGCGTGGGCGGTGCCGGCGAGGAGAGGCACAGAGGCGGCTCGGCGAGGAGAGGCGCGGAGGCTTCGACGCGACACGCCGCCGCCGGCTTCTTTCGCGAAGACGCATTCAGCGCATCTTGCGGCGGCCATCCGGCGTTGATCGCGGCGGCCGACCACGGCGCTACGGCGCGGGTGGAGCTTCGGCGAGGCGGCGGCGGTGGAGCGCTGCGAGCGTCCGGCGAGGCCGAGGAGCTTCGCCGGGTCGGCGGCTTGAGCCGAAGCGAGACGCGGCGGCCGGCAGACGGCGTGCCGGCCGTGGAGGTGCTGATCTTGCCGGCGGCGGAGCATGGAGGCCGAGGCCGGCCGCACGGCCACCGTCGAGACGGCGCGACGCGCGGCTCGCCGAGCGCGACGGCGATCTTGGGGAGAAGGCAGAGATGGGGCGGTGACGCTACGCGGCTGCGAGCAGCCAGCGGCGACGCTGCAGGCCGGCGGCGCGCCTTGTGCTTCGAGCGCGCAATCCGAGGCAACAATGGCGCGGGCGGGCGGTGCCAGCGCGCGCCGCCGCTTCTTCTTCCGACGGCGGGCGGGCGCGCGGCGATGGCGCCAGCGCCGCGACGACGGCGAAAGGCCGCGCGCGGCCACCAGGCGGCGGCGGCGGCAATGGCGGTCGGGCACCGCAACGAGCCGATCTACGTGGCGGCGTGGTGGTCCGGTCGGGCGGAGGCGGCGCTTTGCGCGGCGGCTTCGTGGGCTGGGCGAGGTTACGACGGCGGCTGCGTCGTTACGCGGCCGCGGCTGCGCGCAAGACCGAGGCGACGTCGATTTCTTTTTCTTTTCTTTTTTCTGTGATGAACAGTAAAAACATGTACTGTAGCTTCGAGCGATCGCCGAATGACTTCGTGCCATGTGACGAAAAACAGTACAAGATGCGTAGGATAGATGCATGCGAAGAAAACGACAAGCGTTTAGATTCGATTGCCGATTCTCACCTCTTCTCACCTTTTCAAAACTGATCTCCGGTAGAGCTTCGTGCTGATAACGTGTTAAGGAACCTCGCTATCGAATAGTCCAGGGTTCCCGAACAGATCTAAAGTGGAGAACGAAGAAGAGAGACACGTGTTTAGGGAGAGCAACAATGGAATTCTTTTATTGCTAATGATTGCTTGTACATAGGAGGACCCTCCTCTTTTATAGCGCTTCATCCGTAGTTTTTGGTGAGGAATACGTGGGACCTTCATACGCTTATTGGGTTTCTTAACATAATTAACACCTAGTTAGAAGTTGTTGAGATAAAGAAATTCGAGTGGTTGGGTTGGAAGTTGTCTGTAGATGGCACGTCACTTTCCGACTTTTCGTCGGCTCCTCCTCTCCCGTGACGTGTTACGGCCGCAATCATTTGCTCACCGTCACGCCGTCAACATCGCAAGGAAAAGCTACCGAGCTGGCGGACCAGATCGTAGACCGACAGACTCCGTCCACAGGCCACCGACAGTATCACGAATCTTGACGAGCCATTTAACGATCTCGATCATTCCCGGTTCATGCACCGACCGCACGCAAAGAAATTAAGGCGACACGGCACGATTCTTACTCATCACTGAGGCGTAGATAATCCGGTAGGGAGTAGCAGGCTAGCAGCTTTCAATCCCCTCTGGCCCTCTCTCCCCAATTCTATTCGAGCGATCCAAATCGAATCCATTCGAGTCGAGCTAGCTCGAGGCGAGTTGGGGATTTGGATTTAGGGGGAGAGGAGAGGAGATGGACCAGGTGCTGAACAAGGTGGGGAGCTACTGGTTCAGCAAGAGGGCCAGCAAGGAGATCGACTCCATCGGCGGCGACATCAACGTGCGCGCCGCCCCCTCAAATCCTCCTCCCCGTATTTTTCCTGCTTGTTCCTTTCCAGTTCTTGGCCTGCGTTGGTTGGTTTTTCGCGCATGTTAGTTCCGAATCTGAGGCCTCATACGCGTTGCTGTAATTAGGGATTTCCTTGCATTTTTTTTTGGTTGATTTCGGCTAGGACGCTCTTGGCACTGACGCTTAGCGGCTAGAGTGAGAAGGGACTACTTCTAGGGTAATGGGTTTGAAATTTGGGTTTGTGTTTCCCAGAGGATGAATCAGGGAGGGAGGCAGCGGGGAGGGGTCGGTCGGCATGTAGTGTAGATGCGGTAAGGTGGACGCGACGACTCTCGGAAAATCCGGATGTTCGAATAGAGCTCGATTTGTTGTTTAAAGAGTAAATTTGTAGGTACGTTGAGCCTCATCTGTAACGAATGCCTCAGAATTTTGATCGACCTTTCCTCAATATAGCCATTTTGGCTTCTTCAATTGTCTTCGAATTTTAGTTTGAAATGGATATAGTGAAAGGCATGCAATGGAAATCAAGCGATGATCTGCTACGGGCATTGCAAATTGTGACGCCAGTGCCATTGGGTGGATATCTGATGTCGTTCCAGAGAAAGTATCAGGGATATTCATTGTGCTGGAGTTGGACTAATTCATTTTCCAATAAGTAAATAGTTCAGCTGCCGATGTAAGATTCTAATTTTGTCTTTGAATAGTTGTTAGCTGGAACATTATTCCTAGAATCAAAAGCTGATAATGTATTTATTGCGTCACAATTTTCCATCCATCTGTTAAGTTCCTTGGTAAATGACATCAAATAGATGAGTTTTACAAGGAAAGGTGTTCTTTAGTGTGAATTATCTAGTAGATGAATTTTAACTGTAACTTCGTGTCGGTAATTGATTTGGGTTGGTTGTACAAGTCTATGAATATATATGCAGTTCATCTTATGTAATTTAAGCTTTCGACCTTCAGATTTTGAATGCCAATGTAGAGAAGATAGTTTGTGCTATAGTTCTATACTCTCCTGTTTCTTGTTTCTAGCCACTCAAATGTTTAAGCAATGGAACAGAATAGAAACAAGAAACAAAAGATGTGCAACTTGATGCTTCTTCACTACATTTGTATTCAAACTTCTGATATATATGAAGGATGCCCCCAAGGTTTCCTTCATAGAGCTAGAAACTGACCTTGCTACTGATTGACATAACAAAGGAAAATATTAACTATTTTCTTATAGCACAAGTAGAACCAAGGACCTAGTAATTTTTATCTGTACCTCTCATTCTACAGCTGAAGTTAGCTTCACGTATCTGAAACCCTGGCATGGTTGTTCACCGACTTTTGACTTCCAGAGTAATCCAGCAAAAGACATGCAAAGACGATGCTAGAAACTTTCTTATGTCAGCAATTAAATTAATTGCTCATTGGAAAATGATTTAGTCTAACTGTACAAACATTATATGAAGGTATGTCAGGTTGTTGTGGTGATGGTGCTTCCCATCAAATACACCTCCAGTCGAAAATAAATGCCTTCTTTTTTACGTTGTATGATCTAAAAAACACATCTTTGACAACTGTTTTGTAAATATTAAGACATTATGAAAGTTACAAAAGTCTGACAATATGAATGCATTTTTTATTATGAATGTACTTGGGTTATTCTCAGCCAATCTAAAAAATATGTTAAGGGCCTGTTTGGATACATAGTATCTAAAAAACACTATTAAGTTTTATAAATCGTAATATGACAAACTGTGGTATTTCATTCACACAGATATTCAAAAACTTTGGTTTTCAAAAACTATAACTTCCAAACAGGCCCTAAATGGTTTAAAATACAAAAAGTATTGGTTGGTTCTCTGATTGTCCTTGTGCTGGTCAGCAAGTGTAGTGCTAAACAGGAAGTGCCATGTGCGTCACCACCATGGCCGCTAAGCGCGTAACAGTAATCCCTGCACGTGACAACTTGCCCCCTTCGGTGACAGCTCATCCTCGAGCTGTGGGCTTTCCTGGTCCTCTTCTTGGATGCAAACTCCTGCTAGACGTGGACTCCTGCATTGGTTGTGCTGGCCGGCCTGCTGTAACGCATGTGACAGGAAGTGAGGATGAGGGAGAAATATGATGGCTAATCTTCCTGGAACATGCAAAACTTCTTATCAGTAAAGCATTGTGAACCAGGATTTCTGTTATTAATATTCATGTTCTCAATTATGGCATGTTAGCTTTTCAGCATTTGTAGGATCCTATTTTTCTGTTATTAATATTCAAATTCTCAATTATGGCATGCTGTGCCTTAGTAATATTGACCATCTATTATGGCATGCCGTTAGCATCTCAGCATTGTAGGACCCTATTTTTCTAATACTGTATTTTTAATGGTTTTCTTTAATATTTTTTTATTATTATCAATATAAATACACTATGTGGAACATTTGTCATTGTTTATTATGTTTTGCTATCTGTGTTCCAGATCCTGCTTATACATAAGCCAAAATTCCATTATGCAGTTCTGACTTCTAACATTACATTATTTACATGTTGAACCCAGTCAATCTCTACCAGCATTGGTGAGGGTGCTAAATGGATGGTGAACAAAATCAAAGGTATCTCATGTCTATTCTGTATTTTCTAATAGCAAAACTATGTTGTAGCAAATATTTGTACCACCCTATATACTGTATAGTATACTGCTGGTCATAGTTCAAAATCCTGGTTGGATAAAAAAAAATGAAAAAAAATTCAAATTGCGCCGAAATCTCAGGTATTTTGACCGGATTTGATCAGATTTTGGTCAATAACCCTTAAGAATGTCATCTTCCATGAAAATTTGTTGAAAAACTGATTTTTTGAGACGTATTATAAAAATAGCAGAAACATTGTCAGATTTTTATAAAATTGTACAAGCTTGATCATGCTCTGAAAAATTTATGGTACCATCTTTAGCAGTCTAGGATCATACAAATTTTTTTCCAAAAGAAATGAACTTCCTTTGTTATATTTAAAAATTCAAAAACAGAATGAACATAACTGAGACAGTAACTGTGTCAAAATTTTATAAATTCGCTCAAGTGTAATCATGATCCAAAATTTTTACGAGAGCTTAAGCATTGCCTCGGCATCCTTCTCTAAAAGTTTCAAAAATTGTAAACTTGTTTTAGTTGCTCAATCAAATCTATGGAAGCAATACATGTAGTACCGTAAGGCTTTTATCAGGACAGTAGTATTGTCACAATTTTTGAAAATTCCTCAAGCTTGATCATCATCTGAAAATTTAATGGGAACATTAGTGATGCGTTAGGACCATACACAAAAAATTTCAAAATTTTCTAACGTGGTTTGAACCATTTTTCACTCGGTTGAAATTTGCCGGCCAGCCTTCAGTAGCACTGTTCGAATTTTTGAAAATTCCTCAGGCTTGATCATCATCTAAAAATTTTATGGGACATTATTGATGCGTCAGGACCATCCACAAAAATTTTCTAACGTGGTTTGCACCATTTTTCATTCGGTTGAAATTTGCTGGTCAGCCTTTTATCAGGATAGTAACACTGTCATAATTTTAAAAATTCCTCAGGCTTGATCATCATCTGAAATTTTTATGGGAACATTAGTGATGTGTTAGGACCATCCACAAAAATTTTCAAATTTTTTTAACATCGTTTCGACCATTTTTCACTCGGCTGAATTTCGTTGAGATTTCGGCAATTTCGGAAATTTCATTTCAAGAATTCTGGATTTCAAATTTGCTTTTTGAAATTTGACCAGATTTTGTCCGAAATTCTGGGATTTTGCCGAAATTTTGGATTTCGCCCACCTCCGAGATATGAACTGAAAACAAAATTTCAAACCCTACTGCTGGTACATCATGTCAACAGCATTAAGAAGTTCTATTATAAGTATAACACAATATATTGCAACCAACCAACCAAGCCTTTTGTCCCAAACAAGTTGCTAGTTCTCGGAATGAAACCCAATCAAAGTCAATAAAACTCCTTAAACTTTCGATCTTAGGTCATGATTCTGGTACATGGATCGCTAACTTCTATGCACTCTTATCCAACACTAACTATTTGGATACATTCCAATCTTTCAAGTTTCTTTTAATTGCTTTTTCTCATATTAGTCTCAGTCGATCTCTATCTCTTATGTTTTTGTGATGACTTAAAATTCCACTATTTCCATATTAGTCTCGGACTCTCGGTCGACCTCTATCTCATGTTTTCGTGATGACTTAAAATTTCACTATGCACCGAAGCCTCACGAGGCCTCCGTTAGAGATGTCCAAATCATCTCAAATGATGTTGGACAAGTTTTTCTTCAATTGGTGCTACTCAAACCCTTTCACGTATATCATAATTGTGGATTCGATCCCGTATTGTATGACCACAAATTCACCGCATCATCCGTATCTTTGCTAGCTCATCTTTTGAACATGCTATATTTTTGTCACCCAACATTTTGTTCTATACAAGATTGAAGGTCTGATTGTCGTCTTATTGAACTTACTATTTAGCTTTTGAGGGAATTTTCTATCACATAGGACACTAGATGCTTGGCACCATTTCATCCACCCCGCTTGTATCCTGTGGCTCACATCGTCAATCTCGCCGTCACCTTGTAGCATCGATCCCAAATATCGAATATTTTCCTTCCTGGGCACTACTTTAGTGTTCAGACTATCATCTCCATTATCTGCCAAAGCACCACTAAAAACACATATCATATACTCCATTTTAGTCCTACTAAGTCTCAACCACTTCGATTCTAAAGTCTTCCTCCACAACTCCGGTTTCCTATCAACACCTACCCTACTCTCATCAATTAACACATCATTAGCAAAAAGCATACACCAAAGAATCTCTTCTTGTATGTCTCATGTGGCTTTGTTCATCGCTAGGGCAAAAATGTAGGGAGTCAATGCCAACCCTTGATGTAGTCCTATCTTAATAGGAAAGCCACTAGTATAGCTATCATATGCTCTAACATTAGTCACAACATCGTCGTACATATCCTTGATTAGGGTAACGTACTTTGTTAGGACTTTTCTCCTTTCAAGCATCCACCACATGACCTTTCTTGGCACAATGTCATAAGCTTTCTCTAAATCGATAAACACCATGTGTAGTTCCTTCTGTTCCTCCCTATACCTCTCCATCAACTGTCGTGTCAAGATCATCTTTTTGGTCGACCTCGCATGCATAAAACCAAATCGGTTTTTCGTCACGCTAGACACTCTTTTTAAACAATGCTCAATCACTCACACCTAAAGCTTCATTGTGTGATTCATGAGCTTAATTCATCTGTAGTTAGTACACAATATATTGCACATTATATAAAATCTGATTAAGGACATCAATTAATACACATCAATATCTAGTTTCTAGTAGGGATAAAAAACCGGTGGTAACCGGTAACTGGCCAATTACCGATCCTACTGGCTTGAACCGGTAGGTTTCATACCGGTCAGAAAGAGGTGATTTCATACTACTTTTAAAGAAACCTTGATGTTAATGCTTATAGAGCTCCGAAGAAACACAACACTTCAAGGAAAAAAATGAAAACAGAAAATAAAATATGAAACCGGAATAGACCGATAACTAGCCGGTTACCCGCTACCGGCCTCGCTATGGTAAATTTTCAAAATCTGTTTTTTTATCCTTGGTTTATAGAGCTATGCAAAAAAAAAAAGAGTTTACACTTTCCTCCATAACTAAATGTGACATCTCAAACCCTTGATTTGACGTGAAAAAAATCAGAAGAAGACAAATACAAAGTCTATTTTTGTAGTTAGAATCATTATTTCTATTAACAAATGCAATTTGTTAAACTGTAAAGGTGGAAGCTGATCTTTACATTTCTGATATTTCTGAAGGCTGTGCCTTAGTAATATGGACCATCTATATTCTAAGGTGCTAACAAGTAAGAGAAAACCAAGACATAAGTATTTAGCACCAAGAAAATGATCACTCCACTATTGCACCATTTTTTTAAATAAAATAGTAAAATTCACAAAACTACAGGTTTTTTTGCACAAATTATAAAAAAAACTACATGTTTTAGCATCTATTTAAGAGCTCCAGATTTTAGGAACATTTGTTTCGCAAAACTAAAAGTTGTAGCATCTACTGTAATTTGTTACCGCCCTTACAATTGGACATAATTCGACTTGGCCGAAACTAAATGAGACAAAGGGGTTTTGTGATTGTCATGTGGGCCCCATCTGTCAAAGCGGTACAAATTATAGTAGATGCTACAACTTGTAGTTTTGTGAAACAAATGTCCCTAAAATCTGGAGCATAGTTACCAGAACTGCGGTTCGTCCGAGTCGTGGTACAGGGTTCGGGTTCGTGGTTCGCCACTTTTTCTTCCAACTTTCACTGAGAACACAAACCTCTAAACCGGTTCGGGTTCGACGAATCTGGTTCGCGATTCACGAGGTTTTACAGCGAGTCCAATAACTATGATGTGGAGTTCTCTAAAATAGATGCTAAAACCTGTAGTTTTTTGATAGTTTGTATAAGAAACCTGTAGTTCTGCAAAATTTATTCTAAATAAAAAGGTAGCAGCTATTTCAATTTTTGGATCTGTAGTTTGGAAGGGGCAGCATTTGTTAGTATTGGACCTGTACAAAGTTTTTTTTAATAAAAAATATCCAATCATATTTCCTACATGTGTCCTCTATCTAGTTCATGCCTGTTCCCTTTTGTCATAACCTGAATTGTGGGATATATACCTGGAAAATCATTTATTTTGAGGGAATAGGGGATTTGTTTGGATTGACTTATAAACAAAGAAGCACTTTCACGATGAGGTATTCTTGAAGATTGAAGACATAGGAAAATCACTGTGAAAATATGTGATGAACTTGTGCCCTTTTTGGCAACTCTAGTTGTTTGCATTATTTTCTTTGCTTTGGTCATTACACTTAATTTGAAGTGACATTTTGATCGCTCAAGTGGCAATTGAACTAATGTTCAAGGTGACATATGTCACATGTCCATGCAAATTTTCTGATTAGTGAAACCGAAGGTCTATAGGGAAAACTTTCTTATGTTTACAGTTTTTTTTTCCTTCGAGAATGCTTAATGTTTACTGATCTGAGTAAAACATGTCTTGGTCTCAGGGAAGATGCAGAAAGCATTGCCAGACCTTCTCAAGGAATATGACATGCCAGCTGGCCTCTTCCCACGGGATGCAACCAATTACGAGTTCAATGAAGCGACGAAGAAGCTGACAGTGTACATCCCATCAGCTTGTGACGTCGGGTACAAGGACTCATCTGTTCTGCGGTTCTTCACCTGTGTGACCGGCTACCTCGAGAAGGGAGGGCTTTCCGATATCGAGGGCTTGAAGACCAAAGTACTTGTATGGACCAAAGTGACCGCCATCAAGACCGAGGGCTCAAAGGTCCATTTCACTGCCGGCGTGAAGAAGACCCGCAGCCGCGATGCGTATGAGGTTGTCAGAGATGGTATCACCATAGACAAGTTCTAGAGCACACCTGACATGACAAATGCGATGTAATTAATTACATGATAATGATGCTTTCTCCTCTCCGTTAGCTTATACCAAAGTCTGTTGTGCTATCGACCTATTTAATCAATGGTGTTGCTGAAAATGTGGATGCTACTGTGTCTCCGAACCTTCAAAATTTGGTGCTTATTTCACTGTGATTGTGATTCTTCAATCAAACCGGCCGTGGTCAGGACACCATATTCTAGCCGGTTTTTGATTGTGAGTTAAAATTAACCATATTTATGGTCCGATTCTTGCTAATTCTAACTGATTCCGGCTGAATTATGGGTTTCTGGAAATCAGCATTTTGAGGAGCACAGGCAGGTGATATCACACGGGCGTACACGAGCCTGAGTGACTTGACAGTTGACATACCGTTACTAGCTTTAACCACGCCATTGCAATAGATCTCAATATTGCATTGTGGCCAGGTGCCCAAAGAGGTTGTTTCGAACGATCAGGCCATCAGGGTTCTTTCTTTCTGAAGATGTGGTTGGAGGTATCTAGAAGAAAAGGACTCCACAAGCAGGAAAATAAATTTGCGAGTTAGAATGCATCTCAAAGAGCTCTCCCTTGAAAAGCTATATTACACAAGAAACAATGCTATAGAAACAGGATCGCAGCAGCTTCTCCACCAACGTGATTTATTTATTTATTTCTCCTCTTATTTCCATAAAGAGGCGGTTCATTTATTTCTCCTCTTATTTCCATAAAGAGTAACATGAATTATTCAACGGATGTTACAACATATGTTATGAAAGAATAATACAATGAATTATTACACGATAACTCTTTTCATCAATGTTACACATTGGCATCAACTGGAAACAAATTGAATTTTGGACATTCCTCGAGTTCTTGGCAACTACCATCATGGCCACACGCTTGAATGATAAATTCCAGACTAGTAACTTCGTCAGGGACCTGTAGGTCTGATACATAGAAGGCTTCGATGCTGGCAACTCCTATAAAACTTCTGAAAGCCTTAACATTTGAATCTGCAGTTAACTTCTGAACATAGACATTGTACTTCATGAATGATGCTGGATGACTGATATTCTGCTTCCAACTAATTTTCAGACTTACAAGTTTAGATTTGTTAGAATTTTTCGACCATGAGATGTACTCGCCTTTTGTGACCCATGATTCTGCTGGAGGGAACTGTGTGTTATCATCAGTGTTTCGAATACTCATGTGGCCTAGTGATGCATGATAAGGGGACGATCTATTTGCATCTGCTTCTGAGCTTCCATCTTCCTCTGTTTCTTGATTGATTTTACCAGTGGTTTTCAATGTGCAAACAATGTTGATTCCAGTTAATGTGTAGCCGGCACTGGACTGGACAGTTGCTTTGTAGAGGACCCAATTTTGGTTATCTGGAGCGTGTGGCCCTGCCTTATCAGCTTTAACATACAAGCTGTACTTGTGGTATCGTTTCTTTCTAGCAAATGTTGCGATGTCCTCTGCTATGAGAATGGAACTACTCCCCATGTTTCTGGATGACAAGTCCAGCGACAATCCTACATCAGAGTTCGTGTCGGCTTTTACCTGAATCAATCAACAGGAAGGAATGCTAAATCATTTGGCTGCAAAGAATACGTCCTATTGTAGAAGAAAGAGAACACTGAGGTACAGGGTGCTTATGTATTGTCATCATGAACACACTTTTCTTAAGCATTCGGGGAACTTGTGTCAATATTGAATTATGCCATCATTCACTTTCATATTTTCGAAGTATGAAGTGACTATGCTCGATAATCAGTTGGCAAATGGTTACAATACCATAATAAATGGAAAGACAAATTTTCTCACCGAATAAAATAGATGTAAAAATCCATCTTCCATGGAAAGTCCTCCGTTAAAAAGCTGTTCCGAGAAAAGAGCATTCTGGTGGAGATTTCCTTTGACTGTCACACAATCCCCTCCACTGTACGGTCCATCCTTGAAACTATGAAACAACCAGCAAACTATAAATTGTAAAATAATGTAGGAAATACGAACAAATAAGATCAAATGTAGAAGGAAAATAAAAATGGCGTGCTCTCTGATCAAATGCGTAAGGGAAGCGAAAGTTCTAGTACTAGAAAATGATCAAACCAGTTTGCTTGTCTGGAAAAGTGCACTACTACGCATGCAACATAGTATGGCTGGCAGATAAGGAGAATATTATTATGGTTCCAATTCTTTAATATATGATCTACTTAGCACTGCTTGTCAACTTCAATATACTGAATGCGCCCCCTCCCTCACAATCTCATAAGCCATTCTAGGACTGGTTCTTGTCCAATCAACAATACCAAATTCAAAAGGCCTATATGAGAAAATCTTGGTAGATGAGTTGTTGTGCTTGTCCCACCTTTCGTAGTGTGAAATATTATCTTTGGACAGAAGAAAAAAACATGGAATTCTTTCATACTTGCTGTGAGTAGGGATGAAAATGGATCAAATACAGATGGATAACGGTTCTACCATATTTGCTTTCAAATTTTTTCTCAGACACGGATACGAATACGGATAACCTGGATACAAATACGAATACGAATGATGTCAAATACGGATACGGAGCGAATACGAATCGAAACGAATACGGTCACGGATATTTATCGGAACATGAAAACCCTTTAAATTATACACACAAAATGGAAAAAAACGTAACTAGTTTATTTGCTCCAAACATTCATGAAGAACATGTAATGACGCAAGATTTGTATTCTTGGTAGAATTATGTTTAAAATAATAAATTATGTATTTATGAGTTTTTATGCATTTTTAGCTACTTATTTAAAAATATTGTCCTATTAAGGACAGTAGTGTTTGAATTTTAAAGAAAATTTAAAAGCTAATAAAATCTTGAAAATATTTTTCTTAAATGTTAGATTGTGTCAAGAACTACCCTAAAAAATTTCATAATTTTTGGAGTTGGTTTGCCAATTTTAATAATTGAAATTTGATTTATGGATTAATTAAATTAGAAAACGATTTTGAAATTCACAAACATTTTTGGGCCAAAAGAGTAGCCTTGGCCCAGCCCACGTACATATCCGGAATATTTGGCCCATAAATATCCGGATTATCTGGATATGTATCCGTATTTGACGGATAGTGAACTACCGAATCCGTATCCGACAGAAAAAATCTATATCTGTTTCCGATCCAATACTATATGATCCGACAGAATCCGTATCTGAAAATTATCCGATCCATTTTCATCCCTAGCTGTGAGTCGTTCATGACATGGTCCCAAATGCTTAAATTTGCTTATTATAACAGCTAAACTGAGTGGGACAAAATCTCCCGACCTGGCCAGGACTTCTCGTGATTGACTGTTTAGGAAAAGCTTTCCAACACTTCTCATGGTTATAAGAGATGATCAAATGCAAACGCAAGTAGATGACAAATTACCAAATTAATTTAGAACCGACACTCACTTTTTAATTAGTATAAGAAATGGAAAGTATTCACAAGAATTCGAGACACACATAATAATTAATGAAAATACATCTAAACTCATGGTGAGCTTACTTGATAGAAATTTGCAATGGTGGTTGAACTTCATCTCCAGTGTATTTAAGCATGGGCTGACAAAAAAGGGGCCATCGTCACAGGTTAGTTCAAGATGTGTTGACAAATGCCAGGTTTTGGAAAAGAGCAGCAATTTTTAGAAACAAAAAAGGCGATGACTGTGTTCAAAGAAAGTTTGAGCATTGCAGTTTAAACCTTTTTCTGGGAACATACAATATTACAGAAGTCATGCATGTAGAAACAAAAGTTGTGCTGATAATCAAGACATCAACATATCAGTCAGGTAAAATTTACCAACCACACAAGACAGGTATCTGGCATTTGAAGATCCAGCAATATGATGTAGGGTGAGTATGGACAATATTATGTGACACGATCCTACAGGACCTGTTGACAGCATGGTACCTGAAAACTTTGGGAAGAAATATTGTTCCATGGATCACCGGAGACTTGTAGTCCTTCAAACAATACCTGATAACCATGACCCTGGAGGAAAGCAAAAGTTTGAAAGACATTAATATAAAAGAAAAAAAGAGACACTCTTTTGACATTTGGGACAGATAATCTGCAAATTGAAAGAGATGGTGTGAAGGAACAAAACCATTATGCAATTACCTTACATACTACTGACTGGTTGTAATCAGTGTTAGGCATCAAATATTGCATTTTGAACTATTGCATGTTGTGATCATAGGCTAAATAGATATTTGACAATACAAAACGTACAGAAACATTAGATACATGCTGTTGAACAAGCAGAATTGAAGATGAGCACCTTAATACTACTAGTAGAACATGGAAAGATTTAAATAGTCATTCATTCTCACAAGTTAATATTGAGCATCACCGCATCAGCATTCATGGGTTTAGAGGTTTTGTAAGCAGCTTCCACATCACACAACAAGCCTAAGCTACAGATATTATTGTTATAAGATTCTCAGTACATGGCCAAAATGCTTCGATATTCAAATTGAAATTTTAGTGAAAAAATGATATAAATGTGCTAGATATTTAAATATCACATAAAATAGAGAAGAAGATATAGATAATACTTGCACAAAAAAATCAAATTAGAACTCAAACGTGGGCAAAACTGATTTTTTTTGGACGGCTTGAAATTTTACCGGGGGTCACGGGTGAAAATATAACTGGTACATATACATGTATTGACTTCCACACCCTCTATAAATTACAATGATGTTCAGATAATTAGCAACAATAATATTGATCACTGAGAATCTACCTGATCAAAATCTGAGTAGAAAGGTAATTGTTTTGGATAGCTCTGAAGAACACCCCATGATTTTTCAACGAGGCCCCACCAACTGCACTATTTCTAGGTGAATACTTTGCAGAAATAACATACAAGTACGATAGAAGGGAGTAAACAGCACATTACTGATTTTGTGCACTCTGAAAGTCAGGCGGTTGCTTAGTTTCATATACCCATCCAGGAGCAAACATGGCAGCCGAGACATCATCTTTCTTAAGAAGATCAAGGGCAACATTTGTCTAGCGAAATAGGCAATTAAGCACTTAAGCATAAAGAAGAAGGTGAGAAAGTCTAATAGAATGTATTTACATGAAGGCAAAGTAAAATGAAAAGGATGAAGTACTGCATTACTGTAGTAGTCATTTGACTGTTGTACAATCAGCATGTTTTCAACTAAAATCTGATAAAGTAATGTAACCCAGTAAATATTTGAGCATTAGCATATGCATCTAGTTAACACCAAATTTCTGAAATAAAATTGTAGTTACACTCAAAGACCTTACTAATTTAGTTGCCACTTTCAAAGCAGAGTACAGAAATTTATGCAATATTTTTGTACTAACACTATAATTCTTCTTTGTAATAATGGCTGATCATGAGTTGACAAAAAAGCAGATATATTTTCACATACATTCCATTGCCCACCACCAAATGTATTTCGGCCGAAAACATCAATACCCATGTACACATCATACTTCCTGTCACCAGCAACTGCAGCTGAATCTCGTGGATATGTTTCCTGCAAAAGTCATCCCAATCTCACCAGGCCATCATTCAGATTGCAGGGGGTCATCAAGAACACACGGTTACCTTCCAAGTATAATTGGCAAATAGCCCATCACACAAATCAAAGAATGGCTTGTTATACTCGTTGAGCTTATCCTGCCAGCCGAGTTCACCATTCACGTTAATTGCATCGTACCTGGAGAGCCAAGTGGAAGCCACCAAGTAATTCATCAAACAAGCTTTACAACTAAAACCAGCTATGCTTACAACACAGTTGGAAATATCAACTCCACCATATGACTAAAGACCCGGGAACTGCATCATGCATTGTCTTGGTTAGGTGTTCGACGAACTTTTTCAGGTTATCGATGAACTGAATGTCGAGTTTGACCTCAATATTGATCTGAAAGATGATTCAGTATCAGTAAAAGACATATCTCCAAGAAGGAAAACACGGATCAGATAAAAACTCTTGCCATTGAACATATTGTTCCTTTAGCTATGAACATATTGTTCCTTTAGCTATAATCACCTTTAGAACCCAAAATTACAAGATAGCATGAATGAGATTACCAGCCAGCCATCAAAACCCAAAGTAGCAGCCAGTTCTGTGAGCCTCTCGGCATACATCTGCGCAGAAGCCTCCGTTGCAAGCATCTCCTTGCAGATTTCTGCACCTTTATCCCACTCTATGATGAACGTTCCCAAAACCTTCGCTCAAGCGGCAAAGCAAAATTACACGTCGAGTTGAGCAAATTCAAGAACCAAGGCAATCGAAGTATCGAAGTAGAAAGAAGGCAAGAAAACAATTTTCTTTTCGGGAACACAAACGAGGATAGCTACGTGGAACTAGGTATTTTTTTCATTAAAAGGAAGAACGGCATCCATTCTCAGATCGCCGAAGAGGACTGCAACTTGGATGGTGGGGTGTACACACTACACACTACCTCCCATAAGTGAGCTGGGCTCAGTTCCCACGGCACGAAAAGAATTTTGGGGGAGGCAAGAAACTGAAGGAGGCAGCACCTTGACGCCGTGGAGGTGGGCGGCGTTGGTCCAGCACGGCGGCGGGAGGGTGACGAGGTAGTGGGAGAAGTACACGAAGACGTCGATGAGGTGCCAGTGCCAGAGCGCGTAGGCGTCCGGGTTGGCGCCGCCCTGCGGCGCCGCGTCGTCGCGGTACCCTCCCTGCATGTCGTGGCACACCAGGACCCGCCGCCGCGGCGGGAGCGGCGCCCCGGGGGACGGGAGCGGCGTGGAGGCGCGGTTGAAGGGGAGGTGGAAATTGGCGGCCTCGGAGAGGTAGGCGCGGGAGGCAAGCGCAGCGAGGTCGGTGATGGGGTAGGAGATGGGCGGCGCCGGCTTGGACGCGTCGAAGGGCGGCTCCCACGGCCGCCGGTCGCCGTCGTCGGCAACGGCGGCGGCGGGCGTGAGCATGGCGCGGAGGCGGCACAGGCAGAAACCCAGCAGTCGGACTGGGCAACACATCAATACAAGAAAACGTGGAACAAAAATAAAATTTTGTGGTGGAATGAGTTCAGTGAGTTTACTGGTTCTGGTTGGAGTGAGATTGCGAAGCAGTTCAAGATGGAATCTTTGCGAAGCAGCTTGAGTGAACAATGGAAGAACGCTTCTCGTCTCTTCACGCACGGAATCGGATCCTCTTGACTTTTGCGTGGTGTAATGGCACTGTGCCGTTGTCCATCCGGACCATCTGACGGAAAAAAAAAATGCGAGATGCACTGAGTACTGTAGCGTCTTTTTTACCGACTAATCTAATGCGTTTGATTTGATTGTACTTGCGAAATAATTTAAAGGATTAGGATTGGGCGATCATAAGCAAGGAGCAGTGTTTAGCTGAATCAGGTTGTCAAAATTTCGATTCGAGTTTTAAAGTTTTCCGATGAAACGATCCTAGATTTATTGGACCCCGGGTAATAGACTCCTAATTTGTTAGACTCTTAATAATCTTACAGTTCTAACAAAATTATGATAGGATCATGATCACACTTTGCATGCGATCCTAATCGATTCTACCGATTAACAAGAAATAATTATTTGCATATGTCCTTTCAACAGTAGAGTTTCACCTTTTATCCATTATTTGTATATACAACTATAAATCATTCATTTGGACAGCTTCGAAAGACCAATTCAAAAGATTTATCTTTATTGAAATACATGATATACTTGAAATAATGTATGTTTTGTAGAATTTGGTAGGATCTTAGATTCTACGATTCAATCCTATCAAAACATCTCTGATTCAATTTAAGATCTTAATCTTGACAACCTTGGCTGCAAGCGGCCAGTATCAGTTTTTTTTTCTTTAAACCTAATATACATAGAGAGCTAGAGGGACATTTTCTTGGCACACATTCTACGTTGTTACAGTAGCTTAGTTTGGGGAGGCAAGGTCAACGGATGACAGGATGAGACCAGTTATTACTACACGGGTATAGGAACACTTTCTTAATCTCGTGAAAAGAATTATGACATCATTTACTCGATAGCCGTATTATTTAGTGGAAAACAATGAAATGAGATGTAAACTGTTAAGGAACCTCGCTATCGAATAGTCCGGGGTTCCCGAACAGATCTGAATTGGAGAACAGAAAGAGAGAGACACGTGTTTAGGGAGAGCAACAGCGGGAATTCTTTATTGCTAATGATTGCATGTACATTAGGGGGGACCCCTCATCCTCTAAGGGACCACATGGGCCTTCCAATGGGCTATTAGGGTTTCTTAACACTCCCCCTTGAGCCCTTTGTCGCGAGATGCATATGCCTCAAAAACTCCAGAAAAACCCAGTGGGAAAAATACTTGGAGAAAGAGTACATAGCATACGCTTACTATGTTGCACGAATTGCCTCGTTAAAACCTTACGCAAGAAAACTTCATGAAAAACTTGCTAAGAAAAAAGAATACAATTCTCCCAACTTCAATTGCTAATCTTCGAGATTCATGTTGGGTATTCATAATTCATCTTCGAGATTCATGTGGGAGTATGTGAAATATCTCCCCCTGAAATCTGCACTTCTCTAAGTCTCATCATCCCAATTCCTTTCACGCACCTTTCAAAGGTAGATGCTGGGAGTGATTTAGTGAACAAATCTACAAGATTTTCACATGACTTAGTATGCAATATCTTGATCTCGTTCATCTTATGCAATTCGTGAGCATAGAAGAACTTGGGGTTGATATGCTTCGTGAGATTGCTCTTCACATAACCCATCGTGCTTGGGCAACACAAGTGCATTATCTTCATAAATTATCGTGGGAGTTTGCTCAATGTTCAAACCACATGACTTTCGGATGTGGTGAACCATTCTTCTGAGCCATGCACATTCACGAGATGCTTCATACAAAGCGATGATTTCCGAGTGGTTTGTCGACGTCGAGACAAGAGTGCGCTTAGACGACTTCCAAGAAATTGCTGTTCCTCCACATAGGAAAACATAGCGGTTTGGGACTTGCCAAGATATGGGTCGATAAGTACCCAAAGATCGGCATAGCCAACCAAATTCAATTCATTATTTCTTCAAAAATGCATCGAGGTCTTTGCTTCCTTGGAGGTAGCGGAAGATGTCCTTGATCCCTTTCCAATGCCTTTTGGTGGGTTCTCAGATTTGATCGAGAGCTAGCAAATTCACGGCGAACGCAATGTCCGCCTGGTGCTATTTGCAAGGTACATGAGTGCTCCAACTGCACTCGAGATATGGGAATTCTGCTCCCAGGACTTCCTCCCCCTCTTCTCTAGGTCTGTATGGGTCTAGGTCTGCTTGGAGTGACCTTTTGACCATTGGAGTCTTTGCAGGATATGATTTTCAAATCCAAATCTTTCCAACACTTTCTGCGTGTAGGTTGATTGATGTACCAAGATTCCTTCTTGGACATGTTCAAGCTGCAAGCCTAAACAAAACTTGGTTTTACCCAAATCTTTCATTTCAAACTCAGACTTCAAGTATGAGCATGCCTCTTCAATTTCTTCATCCGTCCCAATGATGTTCAAGTCATCTACATAGACGGAGATTATCTGAGAATCCATTCGGGATCATTGTATAAACACACATGGACAATCTTATTTGTTTGTGTAGCCTTTCTTGCAGAGAAAGTCACTCAAGCGATTGTACCACATTCTTCCCGATCGCTCAAACCCATACGGTGATTTCTCCAATTTCACACTGCATGTGTTTCTATTTGCTCCATCTTGGTTGGGATAGGAATTCCTTAGGTACTTTCATGTATATCTCGAATCCAAGTTTCCATCTGAGTATCTGTGACAACATCCATTAGCTTCATTCTCAACTTCAAGTTGACGCCATTGAGATCAAATATCTAAAGGTAATACCTCCCATGATCGGAGAATAGGTTTCTTCATAATCAACTCCAGGACGTTGAGTGAAACCTTGAGCTACAAGCCTTGCTTTGTACCTTACAACTTCGTTGTTTTCATTTCTCTTCCGAACAAAGACCCATTTGTGACCTACGGGGTTTATATGGGGAGGTGTGCGGCATACGGGTCCAAACACCTCTCTCTTGTTCAGAGAGACTAACTCTGCAGTGATTGCCTTTTTCCATTCTTCCCAATCTAGCCTTTTCTTGCACTCTGCTAGAGATGCAGGCTCGGGATCATGATCAATGATCGAGGCAATCTTCTTTGCAAAGTATGCATCAACGTTGGCTGTTGCTCTATTCAGGATTCTCTGTTATTACAAAGTTTATGGCCATTTCTTCATGGGGTGCTTCATGCACTTCTACTTGCTCTTATTTGCTTTTCCTATCGCAGAGCAAGTTCCTTTAGCTTTTCATCGCCTATGTGTGCGCACACATTATTTCAGCGGCTTCTGCAGTGGAAGATTCAAGTCTGAAATTGCCTTTCCTGTTGGCTTCTTTCCAGTGCCAGGTCTCAACTGGCTCCCCTTCTTTCCTTGGAGCATTTTCGTGATTGGTTGTGGTAAGTCCTCTCGCCCAGTTTTCTCCAGACGTCTCCGGGTACTTTGGGTTTGAGGAGCCAGGTTTCCTGTTCTTTTTCTTTGAGGCCTCTGAACAGGTTGAGGGATACCTTCTATTTTCTTTGGTATTTCCACCCTCTCTGGTGCATTTCTTGCGGATACATGCGACTTAACCACGCCCTTCAGATCACAAAAATAATCAGGCAGTTCATTTGCTAAATTCTGCAAATCAATTATCTTCTGGACTTCTTTATTTGCTTCATTAGTGCGGGGGTCATGTGCGGGGATCCCAGTGGAATGCCATATTATTTCCCGGCATTTTTCTTCCAAAGGTTGATTTCCTCCCCCTAATGACGGGAAACGATCCTCGTCAAAGATGCAATCAGCGAATCGGGCCGTATGCAAGTCTCCAGTCATGGGTTCCAAATACCTGATTATGGATGCACTCACATAACCAACGTATATCCCAGACTTGCGGAGAGGGCCCATTGCGATCACGAGGGGTGGTATAGGTACATATACCATACACCCAAATTTTCTAAGATGGGAGATCTTCGGGATGATCCCGTGCACAAGCTGCATAGGAGAATGGATGTTGTAGGCCGACGGTCTAAAATTGATAAGAGCTGCTGCATGCAGGACTGCGTGTCCCCAACAAGTGTTGGGCAAGTTACAACTCTGCAAAAGCGGTCTGGCAATGAACTTAATCCTCTTTATTAGTGCTTCTGCTAGTCCATTCTGCGTATGGACGTGCGATGACGGAGTGCTCAATCGCTATCCCGTTGTCGTGCAATAATCATCAAATGCCTTTGAAGTAAATTCTTCGGCATTGTCCATTCTAATGGACTTCACGCGATGATCAGGGAAAGCATTCTTAATTCTTATGATCTGCGAGATCAGCTTTGCAAAAGTATGGTTTCTTGTTGACTACAAGCATACATGCGACCATTTCGAGGAAGCATCGATGAGCACCATAAAGTATCGAAACGGCCCTGACAGGGGCTGAATCGGACCGCAAATATCCCCATGGATGCATTCCAGGAATGCAGGGATTTCACTTTGCACTTTCATGACAGAGGGTCTAGTTATTAATTTCCCGGTGGCACATGCAGGGCACACAAAATCTTCATGATTCGGGAAATTTTTAACATTAATGCCATGACCTTGTGAGTTGTTCACTATATTTCTCATCATTCTAAGACCAGGATGGCCTAATCTACCATGCCATAAAGAAAATAACTCAGAGCTTCTAAAAACAGTCTTCAAGGAAGTATACACTTCGGGTGCATGAATATTCGTGTAGTACAACCCAGATTCATATGAGGGGCATTTTTCTAATACCATTTTTCCACATACCGCATGCTTCATAATGCACAATTATTCTTTGCCATTTTCTTCATTGTTTTCTACGTGAAAACCTTTGGCGCGGATGTCTTTAAAGCTTAAGAGAGTGCGCGTTGATTCAGGGTACAAAAGGGCTTCTTCAATTACCAAAGTTGTACCCATAGTCAATATAATAGTGGCTCTTCCTGAGCCGATTACATATGAGTCGCTTCCTGCGATCGTAGTAATCTTTCCAGCGTTCTTCGTGATCGACTGGAAGTATTTAGACTCTCTTAAGATGGTATTTGTTGTGCCACTATCAACAATGCATATCTCTTCCATTTGGGCGCTACACTATTTCTAGATGCAAGAAATATAATTCCAATCAAATAGAGGCAAAATAATTCAAATATTGCTTGCAATTGAAAGAATACTGGAATAAAGAATAAATTGCATATTTATTCATGAGATAAGTAAGCTCTTCTAGAGCTTACTATTCATTATTCAAAAGAAAATGCTAACAACCATAATCTAAAAAAAAATGCGATTCATGCATTAACGGGCTTTAGACTTTCGCTTAGCCTGAAACTTCTCTTTTCCACCATGCTTGCCCTTCTTTCTATGAATGGGCTTTCTCACCTTATAACTATTGGCATTAACTTCTGTGCCAGTGCCCCTTCCAGGTGGCTGTGAGACATAGTTCTTGCGTAGAACATCGTCTTGCGATTCCGCAACTTGCATTACATCAATCAGTTCGCTATACTCCTTGTATGCGTCCTGACGATATCTGCGTGCACTCTGGATAGCATTAGGGTGAAAGGTAGAGAAAGTTTTCTCAATCTTCTCTTCATCAGTGATCTTCTTGCCTCATAGGGAGAGATTGGTACAAATTCTGTGCAAGGCAGAATTGTACTCGGCCACTGTTTTATAATCTGCAAATCTCAGGCGCACCCAATCTTGCTGTGCTTGGGGCAAGATGGTGTACTTGAGCTTTCCGAACCGCTTCTGAAGTGCAGTCCAAAGCTCATGCGCACTCTCTTCAGCCATGTATTCATTCTTCAGAGTGGCTGAGAGGTGGTGCCTGAGGAAATGCAGAGCAGTCGTTCGCTCGCCGGTAGGTTTTGCGCCCTGCGAGGACCCTAGACCAATCGCGGAGCGGAGCTTCTTGCCCCCAAGGACGATCTTTACGTCCGATGCCCAAGTGAGATAGTTCTGACCATGCGGGGTCAGTTCTTCAAACTCACGATTCACAATACTAGACATCTGCATGATTTCAAAATTCTGGTTTAGATTACTGCGTGTAATCTGATAGAAAATGGTTGCAAAAACACAAAGTGCAGAAAGAAATAAATTGCTATGCATTGCAATATTTTAAATAAAGCAACGGATTCAAAATTCATAAAGAATATTCATAAAACAGAGAAATAAAGCTAGAAAAATTAAAAACAGAGCCAAATAAATCTTCTTGATTTTCTGGCAATTTTTCAAAATTTTCTGCAATTTTTCTCTCTCTTTTTTTTTCTTTCTTTCCCTTTTATTTCTTTTCTTTTTCTTCTCTGTTGTTTTTTTTCTCTAGATGTAAAGATGCTTCATGTGTACTGTTGCTTCGTGTCGTTGTAGCTTCTTGCCACATGACGAACGCAGTACCGATGCGTAGTTTAGATGCATGCATAGAAACAACAGCGATTAGATTCAATCGCCGAAACCCACCTTTCTCACCTTTTCAATTCTGATCTCCGTAGAGCAATTCGTGCTGATAACGTGTTAAGGAACCTCGCTATCGAATAGTCCGGGGTTTCCGAACAGATCTGAATTGGAGAACGAAAAGAGAGAGACACGTGTTTAGGAGAGCAACAATGGAATTCTTTATTGCTAATGATTGCATGTACATTAGGGGAGACCCCTCCTCCTTTTATAGCGCTCATCCAGGGTTTTGGCTAAGGGACCACATGGGCCTTCCAATGGGCTATTAGGGTTTCTTAACATAAACCACTCGATAGACTTTCTTTTAAAGAGTTACTCGATAGACTTATGCTGATGGGTATTAGTCGTATCCACTCTCACCAAATCTTCGATAAGGACGCTCTTTTATTGTGACAAGTGTCATCAGCTCCTTACTTTCCCTACTTTTCTTCTCTTTCAAATAATCCCATTCATCCCCTTTCCTTCCCTCATTCTTTTCCCCTCAAACTCAAAATAGTTTTTCTTTTTTCAAAATTTCTCGAAGTTTTTGAATAAGAAATATTTTTAACCACTTTCGAAAGTTTTCGAATCAAAACTTTTTTGAACTGAAAGTTTTTTGAATGAAAGCTTTTCGACCCAACAATTTTTAAATTGAAAGTTCTCAAACCAAAAGTTTTTGGAATTTAAACTTTTCAATTTGAATTTTATTTCAGTCGAAACTTTCTAATTTAAATTTTTTTGAGTTGAAACCTTGTAAGTTGAATTTTTCCGATTTAAAGTTTTTTGAGTTGAAACCTTTTGATTTGAAACTTTTCGAGTTAAAACTTTCTAATTTATTTTTTTTTTCGAGTTGAAACTTTTTGAGTTAAATTTTTTTGATTTAAAATTTGTTGAGTTGAATATTTTGAGTTGAAACTCCCTATTTAGAATTTTTGAAGTTAAAATTTTCTAATTTTAATTTTTTGTGTTAGAGAGAAAGGAAGAGAGGTGAGGGAGTGAGTAGTAAAGTGGGAAGGGGGAAGATGTTGGTTGATGGAGAAGATTACACATAACATCATACGAGGGTGTTTTTAAATTTTTTAGTTTGAGGTAACCTCAAATAGTCATATCCTTAAGTATATATATCCATTCAAAACATAATTCTAGTATGCGTTGCGTTTTTCACTCCAATTATTTTGTAAGAGCTTTTCTAAAAAGAAAACAAGGAGCTCACAACCGGCAAATAATAGTGTTCTCAAGTTTGCGAATGCTTGTCATTTTTGACTTAAGTAAGAATATCGACGAAGTCGCCGATTTGATAAGATTACACAACAATATCCTCTAATAATACCAAGCACAAAAAAAAACAATTTAGTAAAGTGATTGGTAGTAGTTAGGTTAATATAGGTATTTTAGAAAGACGTTTTAAAATAAATGACAAGTATTTGTAAAAAAAACTTCCAGTGAAAAAGTAGGAAGAGAGCGCCACATGAGCATCATTACAAAATTGAATGATGAAGCATACTAATAAAGAGGTGCTCATTATAAAATTAAACGATGGAACAAGCTTTTCTTAAAAAAAGATAGGCACACAGAACATGCACCCTTAAAAAAAGATGCACGTACATATATAATTAGTTATTTCCTTCCAATATACAAAATAGTTTGCTGTCGTGTGTCAGTCCGTGCTAGCTATCACATGATCAGCATGTGCTGTTCTTATCTTACAAAAATGGATGCCAGATTATGTTTGATTTGATCTATTAGCGTCCGAATTTAGCAAATCAATTAGTCAGCCTAAAGATAAAAAGATATTTGTAGTCAATATCGGTCCAGAAAGAAAAAGTTAAGTAAAGATAGCGTTATAACCGATATTGATTCAAAGATAGAAATTTTGTTCGTATAAAGATCGATACGGATCATGGTGGACAACGCATCAGAGAAGGATATGATCGGCCAATGCGCTATAAAAGATGGTCAAGGGCGAGCGAAAAAACAACTCCAATCAATAAAACAACTCGCATTTACTTTCTTTTTATTTTCCTATCAACCATGAGTAGCTCTGTAATTTATAATCTTTCTTATAATCTAATCTTGATCAATAAAGTTGTGCATCGCCGATTGTTGATCATTTTCGATTACGTCAGGTTTGATTTTCTCCGATCTTGTTGCGTAACACCTTTTTCAAAAAATCTACCTTTATCTACCATCTAATCAATCCTAATCGGTTGTTTAGACTTACCGTTACCCCTTTGATTTAATCAGCTTCTTGGCTGTTTAGATCTTTGCCGATTGTTGCACTAGATCGACTTTGAGTATATTTTTTTCATCTATCTTACCGATTACAAGATTAAATCGGTTGGTACGCCGTGAACCAATCTAAATCCAGCATTCTCACTTGTTTGAGTTGACTGATCCGTTGTCACATTTTTAGCACCAACAGATCCTTTAATTTTTTCGGTAAAATCCTTGACGAAGTGCGGTCTTATGGATCTTTTCGGACCGTCGGCCAATTAATGAATAGGAAACAATTTCGAAGCATATGCTACAGTGTGCCCAGCACTTTTTTTTTTCTAAAGAAGTTATAAAAGGTCCCATAGTTTTGGGGTTAATCTGTGAGATTAATTAATCTGGATTGGAATAGATCTCGATACATGTGTGCCGGAAAAAAAAATCCCTCCCTATAAGTTTTTAGAATGTATTGTTTTCTTTGTACATAGATTAAGGAGATATTGAAATGACTAGACTATTTTTAATTATTATCTCTAAGAACTATATTTAATACATGTATATAGAGAATACCAAGTAAATCTGAATATTTATTAGGATATAAAATGAATATCATACTAATTTATATTAAAATTTAAAATACATCTTATATTTATAAATAAAGTCATTAAAACAATACGTACTATAAATTTAAAGAGGGATGGGATAAACAAACAGTGAGGGTAGCTGAAAGTGAAGCTAGGAACCACCACGTGCCCATATTCTGAAATCTACCATTGCTGCCGGGCGAAGGTGTTGAAGATGGCAGCTGGTCTTGATTTGGCTTTGCAGTCGACAATCGGAGTAGTTGCCTAAGGAATCCAGCCGCCGAATGAAGCTGACCGGAGGCGTTGCTCAGCTGGGAGTAGAGCCGTTATTAGGGATGACAGTTTTATCTATGGATTTGGTTACACACGGGTACCCGATAAAAGCGGGTATGAGCAGCATTTGAGATCTGTAAGTTTTTACGTTCGGTTACTCGATAAGGTCATAGGATGAGCGTGGATATCAATTTGTACCCATGGGTAGCCAATGGTATCTCATGACATGCGGGCTCCAATTTCCAGAGATACAAACGGTAACTTTCTCCGTTTCTCCAATTCTCCTACCATCAACCCGCCCTGTGACTGTGCTCCTTTTCCCCTCGGATACCTGATCAGATCGGCAGATCACCAGATATTCCCCATTCCATTCCCTAACCCTAACTGCGCCCAGCCGATTGCTGGTGCCGCCCTCAGCTAGTCGTAGTTCTCCGCCCTCCGCTGTCGATTATCGTGCCTCGGCCGCCCTCCGCCCTCGGCTAGTCGCAGTCAGCTTGGCACCTTGGCGGCTCCTCTCCTCCAACCGACAGCTCCACCGTCGAAAGCCCGGAAGAGTCAGGTTGTGCCCCCCCAATTCCCCCGGTGGCCGATTGGCACATGGGCTATGAAGCTGGCCCATTAGGGCATTGCGTGATAAGGAGAGCAGGGAGGTCCCGATCCTTCGGTGGTGGCGCCGACGCCTCAGGCACACGGGCGTCTCGCGGAATCTGGGAGCAGTTGCGCCTTAGGCTTGATCCACAACCATGAAGTCCCTCTTTGATTTCTCCTATCTATGATGCCCTCTGTCTCCTCTCCAAAACTCAGATTTGAGCCGTGATTTCTCCTTTGATTTCACTTCTGTCTTTGGTTTTGAGTCTTGATCAGTGAGCCTCTTGCGTGGGTGAGTTTGCCGATGACTTTCTGGCACCGGTGAGCTTTGGCAGTGAGGCTTTGTACTCCAGATTGATTTCACCGCAGAGAGAGAGTTATTTGTTCTTGTGCTGGTTGTGTCGAAGGCTTGTACTCTTGTGCTTTGTTCTTGAGCTGAGCACTTGTGAAGAATTTTGGTTGGAAGATTGTTTTGTGTAGCTGCTGGTGAGGCTCAGTTTCGCACTCGGAGTGTCACGGCTACGAAAAAGGGATCATTGTATCTTCGAAACCAGGCCATTCTTCTGTGGCACTTGCGGTGGCAATCGATTTTCTGGGATAGCGACTTCAGTCGTGCCTTGCCTTATCGTCTGAATAGCTTCGAGTGCTATCCTCAGTGAGTATTTCTGAGAATTGCTCTCAGATTTTGCCGCCTTTTCATTGCTCGATGATGATAATGGGTAGTATAATGACCATGACAATTATTTCTGTGAATTAGGCCTTGAACTGACTTACATGCTGGAAAATATTGATTCATTCACTGTTTTGTAATAGTCTGGTTACTTGCAACTATCCTCTTGTTATACTTCAATTGCATTGTCACTGGATTGTTTGGTTCGGTTGGCTACTGACATGAACATAAGTAGTTAATATTTTGATTAGCTTCTGAACTGAACTTCATCTATTTGGTTCAGTTAGTTTGCTATCTAGTTGCTAATTTGAATATTTTCAGTTGGCTCTGCTAGTAAAAATTCTAGAGGTTGATCTGGTTATAATAGCTGTCTTGCTCTGTTGATAGTTCAGTAGATTTGGTTGGTAAACTAAGGGTGTATTTGGTTGTCTGCACCACTCTAGCCTATCCCGCATGAGTCATCTAGGCTAGCCTTGCCCTGCATGAGTGGATGCAAGTTGAGTTGTTTGGTTGCTTGTTTATGCATCTCACGGGCCTGTATTGGAGAGAAGCCTAATTTATGTGTTTTCTCCATCCTGCATGAGTGGGTGCAATTGCATCCACCTGACCTGGATGAACAAGAAACCAAATACGTGTCTAACAGATACAGTTGCATCCACTCATACGATTCAGGCACCATGCAGGCAACCAAACACACCCTAATTGTATGCTAATCTGAATATAGACTGAGCTCAGATCATCTTTTGGTGTGTGTGGAATGGCACGGGCTCGGGTGCCCATTCGGCTTCAAGTACTCATTATCTTCTGGTGTGTGTGGAATGGCACGGGTTCGGGTGCCCATTGGGTTCGGGTGTGGGTACAGATCCGTGCTCGAGAAGTCTAATGGGTTCGGACGGACAACACGGTTTCGAGTTTCGGGTTCAGACAGACGACACGAGTCGTACACGGAGGTACCTACCAGATTGCCATCCCTAGCCGCCATGCATCCGCCAAAGGAGTCGACCTTACTTTGCTCACGGAGGAGTACGTAGGAGGTAGTTGGCTGGTGCAAAACTCAACCTAGTTGCAAATCTAAAAAAAAGATAGCAGTAGGACAGTGGCAAAGCCGGGAAAAAAGGGTGCGCTCAAATAATTAGGCTAACTTAAGATAAATATATTAAACAGCTTGTGTCGTATTCTTATCGGTTCGAGGGCTACTCATAATACTTTATTATTTGAGAAATACGTGTATAATGTTCGCTTGTTAAACTTTTGTAAATCTATTAACAAGTTAACACCAATCAATTAAATAAATTGGTTATTGTCTCTATTCAATCCATTTATATTAACAAAAAAAAATCATAAATCAGAAGAGATGCTCACATTGCCTATTTGTTGTTTTGGTTAGCTCACTTAGTCGGTTAGGCTCTCGCTGACATATGCTGCGCTGCATTCCTTGTGCGCTCGCCATTGCCGCGGTGGGTTGCTCGTCGCCGCACACTCGCGCCTTTGCTGGCTCCCCGGCATCTACACTCCGTGACACACATCAAGCATCTTTGACTCGGTGGGCTATCATGTCCTCACGAAGGAGAGACGTTGAGTCGTGCCCCCTTTCTCGCTCTATGGTCTTTGCGTGCGTGTAGAATTCAAGTCTAGTTGTGCAAGCAGTAAGCAAAGTCATCCATTGCCAAATTTGGCCTCTAATAAACAGAAGCTCACTAAGCCACATGGTACATGAAGCAGCTCATTCACCTAGCAAAGCTTTTTCTTCCTCAAGCCACACTCAAGCGCGTGTGCATTCACTATCAGTGTGTCAAAAATTGAGCAACAATACTAAATAAGTAATTAAGTTCCAACAGCTGGAGGGGTCTCTAACGGCCCCCGGTGGCTACGCCCGGTAGGATCACAAGACATTTTTCTTTAAGAACAAGCATAATTTCTTGTTTTCGAGATCGTCCACAAAACAGCATCAATCCCCAGTGCCATTGAGCCTATTACATTCGTAGGAAAATTCCTATGACACGCCCTTCCTAGTGTTTGCACTGAATCTTTTTTTTAAGACTTAACCAGGAGATTATATTACTCATCAAGAGGGTACAATCGTAGTTGAAACATGATAACAAGAAGGCCGGTGTTTGATTCAATCACATACACCGGGTGTATGCACTGAATCTGGAACACTACTAAAACTGAGAACATTTCACCACATTGCTATACCTGGCCAGAGGGCAATCAATGAACAAGCCATTTATAGTTTCATTAGCTCCACACAACATACATTTCTAAAAATGACTAGAAACACCGGTATTCATTAAAGACACACGAGCGCGCGTTTGCAAACGGCTCCGTGAGAAACCTGCGTTGAGCGGCGCTCGAACGTAGGCCGCCTGGGCGTGCGCCTCGTGCCCCGACCAGCCGAGCTAACTCGGCTCCTCAGCACATACATTTCTGAGAGCCTTGCCATTCTCTTTTCATCAAATTATCCTTTGTCAGAACACTGTTCCTTATCACCATTCAAGGGATAATTCATAGTATGAAGATTTTTCTTTAGAGAATACCACTTCAAACATGTTTGATTCTTCACAATACCTTTTCCACTCTTTTCCCTTTTTAAATCATTTTGCACCTTTTAACCTATGCAAAAAGACACATTGGCCCTCCGCGGTCCGACCCAACCGATTTCTCAACTGTGATATGGCAAATCATTCGACCCAGCCAGCCGTGACTCGGTTGAACAAGAGACATACATTGCAACATTACGATTATACCAATTTAGGATATATCACATACTTGAAAACACACAACTGATTAACGCTCTAATACATTGGTTACAGAGTTGGAGGGGTCGAGGGCATGCTAAATCGAGTAGAATAGTAGATACTCAACAACACTTAATATATAACTACTCAATATAATAATGTGAGTGCCATGCTACTAAACGTGTGTCAAATGTGTATTTTCTCATGGGTTGAAAGGTCCAAAATGATTTAAAAAGCAGGAAAAGAGAGGAAATAGTATTGTGTGGAAGCAAACATGTTTGGGGTGGTATTGTGTGAAGAAAAATCTTTGAAATGGTATTCCGATGGTTATTAACCTTTAAAATGGTATAGTATAAATTATCCCTTTATTCAAAAGCACTTTAATCTTCCACAAATGTCTACGTGTAAAGATCCTTTGCCGAGCTTTAGGCTGAGAGTAGAAAGATTGAACTATAAAATTTCCTTTAGCATCTAACATCCAAGCAACCTAATCCTGTTCTTCCCCCAACTGAATATCTGCACATTTACTCGGCAATTCTTGCCAAGATTCTAGTGTATCACCCCAGAGCAATCTTCTAAACCTTATACTAACCCAACCATCTGAATAAAATTTTGCCACAGTTATATCTTTATCAAAAGTGAGATCTTGGAAATTGATCATCTAAAGTAGGATTACCTAACCAAACATCCAGAATCTTGTCTTTGCACCATTCCCCACCTTTCTTCTACAAAAAGAATAGAACAGATCCTTAATCTCCATTATCCCTCTTCAGAAGTGTGAATGCCCTTGCTTCACATAACATTGAGCTGTACTACATAAGTTAGACAAGTATTTCGTCTTTAAGAGTTCTTGCGCGGGACCTTCCTCGTTTTCAATTTTCCATATCCATCGACCAAGATGGCAAATATTCAATACCTCCAGGAGGGAGATGATGTTGAAGCCAAAACTCCGTCGCCTTGAGTTGCTTCGTCTCATGGTATAGAATTAACCCAACAATTCAACAGCTCTCCCAGATTCTGGAAAATTTAGGACAAGAGTTTTCATTTGGTGTTACAAGAATGAGAAGTGCATGTGGATTAGTTGATTTCTCAATCTTTTAGTAATCGAGTCAACTTATTAACCATCTTTATGGAAGCGGGCCTCGGAAGTGCGAGGATGCAACTGCCTTGCTGCATGGGATCGAGAAAGTGTGCAGGCCAGTTCAGTTTAGCGGTTTAGGCTTTCATGACTCACAGTGATCCTCTCTTGCAAGCGTTCTTTCAGGCTTCTGTGGTCACCGTGGTTGGCAATGGACCATCACCTTCTGGTAGCTAGGCTGCGTCTACGCCAAGCAGATTTGGCACCAGGTGCTGGGATGGATGGATAGGGGAAAAGGTCTCAGAGAAAAATATGTCAACTATCAACTCGCTGATCATCCTTACTATGAGATTCTTATGGCCTGAAAAGGATTGCTGGAGTTTTCAATCAGACCTTCGAGACCCAAGGGCGCCTGGTGCAGGATATCAAAGAAGAATGCCGGCTGTGGAGGGTAGCGGGTGCGGCTTGCATTGACGCTCTGAGGTCTCTCGTTGGTTCGGGGTCGCCATTTTTTTTCTAGCGTGTACGTATACTAGTAGTTTAGTCCCTTCCTCCGTAGCGTGGGAGTTTGTCTGTGTATTTGTTAGTTCCCGTTGACGGCACCGTACAGAACTACATACGGCTGTTTTGGTTGTTACTTTTTTTTTTGGGTCGAGTATATTACTCATCTTTCCTTATCATGTTACCTTACTCCTTAGGGTCTATTTGAAGGAGCTGCGGTTGAACTAAAAAGCTGTTTTTAGTTTAGTGGGTTGTAAAGCAGCGGTAGCTGATAGCTGTGACTTTTCTTGTTATGCTGTTTGGCAAACTGGCTACTGCAGCTGTAGTTTTTAGAGTCAACCGAGCGAAGAGGTAGCAACATAGCGAAGTACAGTGGCGTCCAAGTGGGTAGGTGACGTGGAGGCGGTGAGGCGGGGTGGCGAAGGTCGAGAAAACGGAGCGAACGAGGTGGGAGGTGGTCAAGCGAAACCACAGCTGAACAGCTCTTCCCCAGCAGCTGCAGTTTTTGAGGGTGCTTCTGATGTGGCTTAGCTTCCCAGCTGCTTTGCAGCTATGCTGTTTGGGGAGCTTTTAGCCTAAAGCTGAAGCACAGGCCCCCAAACAGCCCCTTAATACAATGATGTGTTATTCTCTTGCGTGTTCTAAAAACGAAATCTTAATCATCTTGCGTATTTTTGAAATTTAGGAAATTTGCTCGCAAAGTTTAAATGGGTTCACATAGAGGCGGAGTTTATATTTGAATATGCTCTGATTATTGAATGAGGCTTACACTGAGAAACTTCGAAGTCTACATGAGCTAAGGATCTCTATAATTTTATTTCCTTCTACAACATTAATTGCGGTGGGTCAGTGATTGATGAACGGTAGCCACTATATAATTTTGCAACCTGCTGGAGATTATCCGCAAAAGGAGTGTTTTGAATAACGGGCTATAATGGTTCTCACAAGATAACCACTATTACCGCTGTAGCCATTATTATACTGGAAAATAGCAGCCCGCTATATCGTGCTTGGCAGATAACGGAAATAGTGGCCACTATGTCACATATAGTAATTCAACATATTTCCAAGCGACATTTTGATTTTGGAGTGACTGAAATTAGTTTTCTAACACAATGAATTCCAAAATGTTGATTTTGGACTTGATCGGTGTTTGGTCCATCTTTACGGCGTAGGGTTGGAGATAACTGGATCCGTGCAATCTGATGAATGACACCGTCAATCACCATCTCTATTATGGTAACCTTAGATATTAAGTGAAGTCTCAATTCTATCAGTGGTGGAATCGTATCTCACATAAACTATAGAACAAAAAATGTATTTCTGAATATCGAAAACTTGATTACAGTGGAGAGAATGCCCCTCCTTTTATAAATTTTTTGGTCGCTATAGTATGACAGTGCTATAGTGTTGTGGCTGCTACAGTACAAAAACCAAATTGAAATTGAATTTTTGAAAATATCAAGCCATTTTCCATCTTCTATTCAGACTTGGTTGATATTTCTGGTGTTCGTTATTCCTCTTGGCTTCTTTCCTTTCCTCTTCGACTCGCCTCCCACTAGGATCCACCATGATATATTGACATAATTTAGCTCCAATATACATTTGTGCAATCTTCAAACCTAGCAATAAGCTTGTTGATATTTGATACGGCTTAGAAATTCTGTCTAGTTAATTAAAAAATTAAACCGACAGGTACTAGACATACATATGTCCGCATTAGGAATGTTTGGCTGATATAAAAAGATTTGTTGATAGAAGGAAAGTCCAATGCACAGGCAGAGATGGAAATGAGAAGATGAACATGGAAAGGAACTTTCTAGAAGACAGAGTTAGGCTGATATGAAGAGGAGTTTGGAGCAGAATTCATGATTGAGTCAGCCGTGCTTAGGAGTGGCAGCATAGGCTATATAAACCTTGTACTGGTTGACCGGAAAAACACACCTAATCAACCAAACACTTTTACCTTTACCTTTATTTTTACCATGTAAACCTTGTATTGGTTGACGGGAAAGAAACTCTCAATCAACCAAACACTTTGACTTTTACCATGTACCTTAAGAATAGTTTGTAGTCAGTAGAACCCTTCCTCCGTAATTCAATCTATGTTGAAATATTGTATCGATTTTGAGTTACTACCACTGGTTTTGTCGCGTTTGTCTCAACTGGAACACTTATCCGTCAACATCATCCTTTGTCGACCCTTTACCGATTTGTAGGAAAGTCAACTGGCATGTCGCATACATCGCTAAGCGGCACCCTCCATAGGGACACAGTGTTTGTTGTGCCTAGAACACTTTTCCAGTGGCAACACAATGTGTGCTTTCTAGGCCCTAAATTTCTTTGGTTATGTATTTTGGTGATTAATGATATTTATTTGTCAAGCCCAATCCTATTTCAAGGTTTCAAAATGAGTTAGTACTTGACATTGGCATATTTTGAGTTTTTGGTATTCATGTATCTCCAAAGGTATAATTGACGACAAGACATGAAGATTAAGGATATTGAGGCCAGAAATGATCCAAGGAGTTGAATTTGGATCAGTTTAGTGATATTTTTTTTGGCCGTGCTATTGGGGGGGGGGGGGGGGTTTCAAGGATAATAGCTTGAGCTTGGTGAGGTTGGGTAGCTAGTTGTGATGCACACTAGGTCTCTCTAGCTCATATCTAGTCAGAGGAAGCCAAGAAAGCAAGTGAGGATGCCAAAATTGGACTCAGTATAGAATTTCAAAACTGGGTCAGAAATTTTAATGGGAGTCGAATGATCCGAGTGGATCGGACCACCAGTCAGATCAATTCAATAGAGGACAAGTTCTAGAAATTTCAATGTAACTCGGATGATCATAGTGGGTCAAATCATTGGTCAAATCAATTTTACGAAGAACATGTTTTGGAGATATCAACGTGACTCGAATGTTTCGAGTAGGTCGGATCAATTTGGCAGAGAAGGTGCTCTCGAGAATTTGCATAGGGTTAGATGATCTGACTGGGCCGGACAATCCAATTGTGCATAATAGCTATATTTTTTACCGTTAGAAAGTGTTTAAGCTGGATAATCCAACTGGGTCGGATGGTTCAACCCAAAAGCATATTTTGAAAATCTCTACCAACTAATTTTCTAGGAGTGTAGCTAGATATAGACTCTATAAGGGATCCTGTGCTGTTGTGGATGACTTTCACCTCATTGTTCATCCTAGCGAGGACCTTGAAGAGCACTTTGAAGCTTGTATTAAAGATCTTTTGAGTGCTTGAGAGTAAATAGGCCTAGTTTGTGCATCACCCTAATTGCTTAACCTTGTGAGGTTCATCCTAGATGATTTGGAGGCGTTTGGCTTGGTGACCTTCCTTGAAGGCGCTTATGGAAGACTTCAAGAGTCTTGTGAAGGATTGGAATCCATCTATCCAGACTGGAGGACTGACACGAGTGAACGGCTTGATTCCTTACGTGGTTTCAAGTCGGAGCTAGACTCTTACGAGAGTGCTCTAACAAAGGGTAGGGGAGATCGCAAAATCTCTGAGACCTTGGTAAAAAATTGGCCATGCCTCTTGTATCTTTTATGTTTCCACATTTACTTTGTCGTACTTCTACCGGTAGATTCATAGAATTGTGTAGAGTTGAAATTAGGTTACAAAACTCACATAGAATCCCTAGTCACTTAGGTTAGGCTAGTAAAATTCAAAATTTTAATTAATCCCTTTTTCCAAAAAGAATCACTACAGCTAAGGAAATAGGATCACAACAGCTTCACCCTCAACATTATTTATTTATTTCTCTTCTTATTTTTGTAAAGAGTAACATGAATTATTTATTACATGATAACTCTTTCATCAATGTTACACATCGGAATCAACTGGCACCAAATTGAACTTTGGACATTCCTTGAGTTCTTGGCAACTACCATCATGTCCACACGCTTGAATGATAAATTGCAGACTAGTGACTTCGTCGGGGACCTGGAGGTCTGATACATAGAAGGCTTCCACACTGGCAACTCCAAGAAAGGTTCTGGAAGCCTTAGCATTTGAATCTGCAGTAAACCTCTCAACATAGAAATTGTACTTCATGAATGATGTTTGATGACCGGCATTCAGCTTCCAACTAATTTTCATACTTACAAGTTTAGATTCACTAGAATTTTTCGACCATGAGATGTACTCGCCTTTTGTTACCCATGATTCGGCTGGAGGGAACTGTGTGTTATCATCAGTGTTTCGAATACTCACGTGGCCTACTGATGCATGATAAGGCGACAATCTATATGCATCTGCTTCTGAGCTTCCATCTTCCTCTGTTTCTTGATTGATTTTGCCAGTGTTTTTCAATGTGCAAACAATGTTGATTCCAGTTAATGTGTAGCCGGCACTGGACTGGACAGTTGCTTTGTAGAGGACCCAATTTTGGTTATCTGGAGCGTGTGGCCCTGCCTTATCAGCTTTGACATACAAGCTGTACTTGCGGTATCGTTTCTTTCTAGCGAATGTTGAGATATCCTCTGCAATGAGAATGGAATTACTCCCCATGTTTCTCGATGACAAATCCAGCGACAATCCTACATCAGAGTTCGTGTCGTCTTTTACCTGAATCAATCAACAGGAAGGAACGCTGCATCATTTGGCTGAAAGAATACGTCCTATTGTAGAAGAAAGAGAACACTGAGGTACAGGGTGCTTATGTATTGTCATCATGAACACACCTTTCTTAGACATTCGGGGAACTTGTGTCAATATTGGCAACAAGGAACAATCATATAGTTTGTGCGACTGGAAAAGAAGTGTACTTTTCTTGGAATTATGTCTTTATTCACTTCTGTATTTTCAAAGTATGAAGTGACTATGCTGGATGATTAGTTGGCATATGGTTCACATTTTCTCACCGAATAAAATAGATGTATAGATCCATCTTCCATGGAAAGTCCTCCGTTAAAAAGCTGTTCTGAGAAAATAGCATTCTGCTCGAGACTTCCTTTGACTGTCACACAATCCCCTCCACTGTATGGTTCATCCTTGAAACTATGAATCAACCAGCAATTTTTTTATTATAAATTGGAAAAGAATGTAGCAACAATATGATCAAATGTAGAAGGAAAATAAAAATGATGTACTCTCTGATCAAATGCATAAGGGAAGCAAAAGTTCAATTAGCACTAGAAAATGGCCAACTGCACAATTGCCAGTCTGCTTGTCTGGAAAACAGGAAAAGCACACCACTATACATGCAAGGCTGTATGGCTGGTAGATATGGAAAATGTTATTATGGATAAGGAGGGTTCCAAAGCCATTTTAGGACTGGTTCTTGTCCAACCACCAGTACCAAATTCAATTGGCCTATATGAATAAAACACAGGAAGATGAGCTGTATATACTTGTGGTGCTTGTTCCATTTTTTGTAGCGTGAAATATTATGTTTACACAGAAGAATAATACAAAATTCTTTCATACTTGCTGTGAATTTTTCATGCAATGGTCCAAAAAGCTTATTTTTTTCTTATTATAATAGCTAAATCGAGTGGGACAAAATCCCCTGACCTGGCCAGGATTTCTGGTGATTGACTGTTTAGTAATAGTTTTACAACACTTCTCAGGGTTATAAGAGATGACCAAATGCAAGTGCAAGTAGATGGCAAGTCAAATATTAATAACCAAATTAATTTTAAACTGGCACTCTCTTTTTAATCTAACAAATGGGAAGTATTCACAAGAATTCAAGACACACATAATTAGTGAAAATGCGTCTAAAACTCATGGTGAGCTTACTTGACAGAAGTTTGCATTGGTGGTTGAACTTTACCTCCAGTGTATTTAAGCATAGGCTGAAAAGGGGGGGCCATCATCACAGGTTAGTTCAGGATGGGTTGACAAATGCCAGCTTTTGGAAAAGAGCAGCAATTTTTAGAAACAGAAAAGACAATGACAGTCCCTAAAGAAAGCTTTAGCATTGTGGTTTAAACCCTTTTCTAGGAACATATTATATTACAGAACTCATGCATGCAGAAACAAAAATTGTGCTGATCATCATCAGTCAGGTAGAAAAAATACCAACCGCACAAGACAAGTATCTGGCATTTTTTTAGATCCAGCAATTTCATGTCAGGGTCACAGGGTGTATAGAGTAGGACAATATTATGTGGAAGACATGACCCTACACGACCTGTTGACAGCATGGTACCTGAAAACTTTGGCAAGAAATATTGTTCCATGGATCACCAGAGACCTGTCGTCCTTCAAAAGATACTTGATAACCATGACCCTGGAAGGAATCAAAAGTTTCAAAGCCATTATGTAAAAGAAAAAAGAGACGAAATTTTGACATTTGGGACAGAGAAATCGCAAATTTAAAGTGACGAAGTGAAGGAAAAAACATTAAGCAATCACCTCATATAATATGACTATTTGTAATCAGAGTTAGGCATCATACATTGCATTTCAAATCATCACATATTGTTCTGCAGAATTGAAGATGAGCACCTTAATCCTACTAGTATAACATGGCAAAGCTTAAATAGTTATTCATTTTCACAAGTTAGCATTGAGGATCACTGCATCAGCATTCATGAGTTTAGAGGTTTAGTAAACAGCTTCTACATCACATAACACGCCTAAGCTGCAGATATTATCATTATTACATTATCAGTATGTACATGTATTGAATTCCACACCATAACAAACAAACAATAATGTTAAGATAATTAGTACCAACAATAATGACAATGAGAATCTACCTGATTGAAATCTGAATAGAAAGGTAATTGTTTTGGATAGCTCCGAAGAACACCCCATGATTTTTCAACGAGGCCCCACCAACTGCACTATTTCTAGGTGAATACTTTGCAGAAAGAACACATATAACTACAACAGAAAGAAGTAAATAGCACATTACCGATTTTGTGCACTCTGAAAGTCAGGTGGTTGCTTAGTTTCATATACCCAACCAGGAGCAAATATGGCAGTCGAGACATCATCTTTCTTAAGTAGATCAAGGGCAACATTTGTCTAGCAAAATAGGTGGTTGAGCTCTTAAGCATAAATCAGAAGGTGAGAAAGTTGAATAGAATGCATTTACATGAAAGCAAAGTAAAAAGAGAAGGATGATCTACTGCATTATTGTAATAGACTAGTAGTCATTTGACTGTTGTACACTGCAAGGATAAATTTTCTTCGTAATAATGGACCACAATGAGTTGACCAAAAAGCAGAGATAGTTTCACATACATCCCATTGCCCACCACCAAAAGTATTTCGGCCGAAAACATCAATTCCCATGTACACATCATACTTCCTGTCGCCAGCAACCGCAGCTGAATCTTCTGGATATTTTTCCTGCAAAAGTCATCCCAATTTCACCAGGCCATCATTCAAGTGAGATTGCAGGGGAACAAGAAGAAAAAGGAGGGTTACCGTCCAAGAATAATTGGCAAAAAACCCATCACATAGATCAAAGAATGGCTTGTTATACTCGTTGAGCTTATTCTGCCAGGCGAGGTCACCATTCACAGTAATTGCATCATACCTGCAGAGCCAAGTCAAAGACACCAAGTAATTATCAAACAAGCTTTACAGCTAAAATCAGTCATGCTTAAAACAAAGTAGGAAATATCAACTCCACCATATGACTAAAGATCCGGGAACTGCATCATGCATTGCCTTGGTTAGGTAATTGATGAACTTTTCCAGGTTATTGATGAACTGAATGTCGAGGTTGACCTCAATATTGATCTGAAAGATGATTCAGTACCCGTGAGAGACATAAATCCAACAACGAAACTACAAATCGGATAAAAACTCTTGCCATTGAACATATTGTTCCGTAGCTTTTGTTCCTTTAGATTTTAGAACCTATAATCACTTTTAGAACCCAAAATTACAAGATAGCATGGGCGTACGCAGTATAAGAACATGGGTGTACGGATGTACACCCAAATTTTTTGGGAAAAAACTCAGTATATAGCAAATATATTAGGTGTATATACTATTAAGTGGGCTCAAAAATACATATTTCAACCAGTCCCACCCATTCCCTCTCCCATTCTTCCCTACGCGGCCTATTTGCCAAGGTCCGTCTTCCTTTATTCCTCGAGCCCAACACCAACTATGCCTTCATTCCTGACACCCCCATGCTCTCTCGCTCTATCTGTGACAACGACACAGGTGGCAGCCCGACAATGACGGACGAGGGCTATGGGGTAGGCGCAAAGCCAACAGGGAGCAGGGTAGCAGACGAGCGCCAAGCAGTCACCGGCATCGGTGAATAGGTTGAGGTAGTAGGGTAGGTAGTGGCGCAAGGAGCGGTGCGCGGCAGGGCAGCCATGGCCCCTGTGGCCGCAGCAAGCACCGACTCGGGGATTAAGAGTGCGACACCGGCGACGGCTAACGGGTCAAGGCGGCGGTGTCCAGTAGGGCAAGGAGCAGCGCGCGGCGTGTTGCATGGCAACCCTATGCTGCAGTGAGCATCGAGTCGAGGATGGAAGGTGCGACTCCGACGGCGACCAACGGGGCAGGAAATGATGCTAAAACAGTAGCTGGGCATTCGGCATGGATAACCACATAAGTGAATCTAATTCTTGATTCCCAAATCTGAAATCCTCAATTCACAACTCTATCAACGTTGTATTAATTTGTAACGGTGAATCATGGTTTTCTAAATGTAGCATGTAGAGCATTCAAAAATAAAGAGGAAGTATATAGATTTGAAATCCCCAATTCACAAATCTCTAAATTATTTTAGGTGTTGTCTCTATTAACAACAACTTGTACTTTGTATTTTTTGCTATTGTGAATCTTTATGTTTTACATTGAACAATATTTTTATAACTCCGAATACCCACTCTGGAAATCCTGGATCCTCTACTGCAAGATAGCATGAATGAGATTACCAGCCAGCCATCAAAGCCCAAAGTAGAAGCTAGCTCTGTGAGCCTCTCGGCATACATCTGCGCAGAAGCCTCCGTTGCAAGCATCTCCTTGCAGATTTCTGCACCTTTATCCCACTCTGTGATGAACGTTCCCAAAACCTACGCTCAAACGGCAAAGCAAAATTACACGTCGAGTTGAGCAAATTCAAGAACCAAGGCAATCGAAGTAGGAAGAAGGCAAGAATTTTTTTTTTTCGAGAACACAAACGAGGATAGCTACAAGGAATTAGGTATTTTTTTTCATTAAAAGAAAGAACGGCATCAATTCTCAGCCCACCGAAGAGGACTGCAACTTGGATGGTGGGGCGTACACTCTTACCTCCCACAAGTGAACTGGGCTAAGTTCCCACGGCAAGAAAAGAATATTGGGGGAGGCAAGAAATTGAAGGAGGCAGCACCTTGACGCCGTGGAGGTGGGCGGCGTTGGTCCAGCACGGCGGCGGGAGGGTGACAAAGTAGTGGGAGAAGTATACGAAGACGTCGATGAGGTGCCAGTGCCAGAGCGCGTAGGTGTCCGGATTGGCGCCGCCCTGCGGCGCCGCGTCGTCGTGGTACCCTCCCTGCATGTCGTGGCACACCAGGATCCGCCGCCGCGGCGGGAGCGGCGCCCCGGGGGACGGGAGCGGCGTGGAGGCGCGGTTGAAGGGGAGGTGGAAATTGGCGGCCTCGGAAAGGTAGGCGCGGGAGGCGAGCGCGGCGAGGTCGGTGATGGGATAGGAGATGGGCGGCGCTGGCTTGGACGCGTCGAAGGGCGGCTCCCATGGCCGCCGGTCGTTGTCGGAGACGGCGGCGGCGTCCGCGGTGGAGGGAAGCATGGCGCGGAGGCGGCCGAGGAAGCGGCGTGAGGAGAAGGGCATTCGTCGGCGTCTGCGGATGGGAAGGCGGATAAGTAGTTGACTTTTGTTGACCTCAGTATTGTGTGTGTGGGGTGGGGGGGGGGGACGCTGGGTTTGTGATTAGCTCGTGATTTTGGGTTTAGACTGTAGCTCATATTGGACCGATCCAACATACTAGTACAGTACCTTGTCTTTCGATTTTCTTTTCCCAGCACGTAATATATGGTATTTTTCTTTTCTAGAACGTTTGTTTCCTTTTCCTTAATTCTAGGATATTTGTTTCCTTTTTCTTGAGATGATCTTTGGAGGTGGGGAGATCTGTTGTGGCCACGAGGATGAGTTAGACACATTAAACAATGGCCATCGGATGTGGGTGAGTAAAGCTGAGGAAAGATCCGAGAGGTTAATTTTGATGGAGGCAAGTTTCTGGGGACGTTTCGCTGGGTGCATGAAGGTTGAGCCATCTCTAGTGGAGTGCATTATTTGAGGTGGACGTAGAAAAGAATGCTTAGGTGCATTATAAAGGGGTATAGATTTAGAGGAGGGTTGTTTCTAAAAAGTATTTTTTTGTTATAAAATTATGGACATTTGTCATGTGTGTGACAAGCTCACATATTTTCGATAGACTACCCATCAATTTAGTCTAACTAGTATAGTGCCCTGTCTTCCAGTTTCCTTTTCCCAGCACGTAATATATGGTCTTTTCCTTTTCTAGAACGTTTGTTTCGTTTTCCTTAATTCCAGGATATTTGTTTCCTTTTACTTGAGATGATGCTGGAGGTGGGGGAGATCTGTTATGAACCACATAGATGAGTTAGACACATTAAACAATGGCCATCGGATGTGGGTGAGTAAAGCTGAGGAAAGATCTGAGAGGTTAATTTTGATGGAGGCAAATTTCTGGGAACGTTTCGTTGGGTGCATGAAGGTTGGGCCATCTCTAGTGGGATGCATTATTTAAGGTGGACGTAGAAAAGAATGCTTAGGTGCATTATAAAAGGGTATAGACTAGCAAATCATGTGGTTGTTAAGGTTAAGATCAACGCTGGAATCTAAACTCACGATGAGTATACATGGGTTTATGTGTCACGCAGACTAACGATGCATTGAGTCACTTGTCATTACAAACTCTTTCTAAAAATCGACAAGCTAGCAAGTAGGATTGGCAAAACATAGAAGGAAAACTAGTTAAGTGTTCGTACGTTGCTACGAAAATTCTCAAACAACCTTATTAAGATAAGTTTTTTAAAGCAACAACCAAATTGGTTGATGAAAAAGACATATATGAAGCGAACTTGTTAGCTAATTAAGAGTGCTTCAAATTATCAGTTAATTATTCATGCTAGTATAATTTTAAAAAGCCTCAACATGATAGTAGAACGACAACTTTAAAGAATTTAGTCTTTTTTTTCTTCTTTTTTTTCTCCTCCCCTTTTGTCTCGAGTGTAGTCTTCTGTACCTTGTAACTTTAAATTTTATTTTCTATCCTCATAATTTAATCACAGCTTTAGTTGTCTTAAAAAAAAGAGAGGAGCCATGGCCATGACCTCCTTTCATATCATTTCTTGCACCCCTTGAATCTTTTGTATTGTTTCTTTCTCCTGTGTGTATGAGCCTTCATCTCCTCTGTCTTTTTCTGTATCTCTTCGTATGTCCTCTATGATGAAGATGAAGGTGATCTTTTATAAGTAAAGGAGAGGGCAGTCAGGCGTGTGAGTGCTCAGCCTATCTATACCCCTTTATAATGCACCTAAGTATTCTTTTCTATGTCCACCCCAAATAATGCACCCCACTAGAGATGGCCCAATCCTTGTGCACCCAGCAAAACGTCCCCAGAAACTTGCCTTCATCAAAATTAACCTCTCAGATCTTTCCTCAGCTTTACTCACCCACATCCGATGGCCATTGTTTAGTGTGTCTAATCATCCCTATGACCCACAACAGACCTCCTCCACCTATCATCTCAAGGAAAAGGAAACAAATATCCTAGAATTAAGGAAAAGGAAACAAACGTCCTAGAAAAGAAAATGATCATACATTACATGCTGGAAAAAGGAAACCGGGAGACGGGACACTATACTAGTATGATACGGTGCCTTGTGATATCTGGGATTGACACGTGATTTGATTATGCAATTCTTGCCTTTTAATATCTGCATTTCCATCCGATTGAGATACAATGAAATAGAATTTTCATGTCATGGGATATGCTGAGTATGTCATTCCATCCAAGCGGGATATGATGAGGAAACTCTTTCATTTATAAGAGATATGAATAAAATCCTTCTATTTTAAGGAGATGTGATCAGTAATATTTCCATAAATAGAGAGAATCCGGATTAGGTGGAGGGGGCGGGCTGAGCGAACAGAAGAAAAGGCTGAACGAACAAAAAGAAAGGCTGAGCGAGAAGGAAAGGCTGAACGAACAGAAAGAAAGGGGGTGGAGGCGGGCTGAATGAATAGAAGGAAAGAGAGGGTATGAAGAATGGACCGCTGCCACCAAGTCATAATTAGAAGTAGCAGAGATAATCAAAGAATTGTGATAGAATAGGACGAGAATTTTGTGCGTTTGAGTGAAGGATGGAAGAACGCTGGGCATTGTTTTGCTTGTACGAACAGCTTACGCGACATCTTTGAGGATTGGGCAATTATTAGCATCGAGTAGTGTCTTTTAACCGCAAGTGACGAGGAGTAAGTTCTTTACCTATCTTCATAGTCTAGAAAAAAATATAACGTTTCTTGGAACACATTCTACGGTGTTACTAGCTACATACTAGTTTGGAAGGCAAGGAACATGCATTCGTGTCATTTCTTAATCTAGTGCAAAAAGGGCCAAACTACCATCATTTAGTTACACTAGGTAGGTTTCACGCGCTACGCTGCGTGCGGCCAATTTTGATGTATTGAAGTATTCAAAAAGCAAAACATGCCAATGATTGTACAATATGAAATACATGCATATGGTAATACATCTTAGATCAGACAAACAAACAGACTAATATGATATCAGACCAACAGAGTAATAGATGAATAGGAAGCAGAACAGATTAGAAATGTCCAGTTTGCATATGCTAGCTACATGATATATAGACATGAGAACAATGGCGGATGGTAGGTAGCCCTACAACAAAAACTACTTGCATTGTGAACAGAATGTGAAGCCAATAGCAAGTATAGATAGTCTAAAGGCACACAATTAAAGTTCTCAGATTCTGAGAAATATGTCTATTTGCATCTAATACGTTCTTGGCTACTTGAGAATATATAATTCAAACGCAACTAAACCTGTTGATACTAAGCACATTGCTCTCTCAAAATTTCTAGTTCGCCGCCTCCAGCAAGAGCTACTCGATCATCACCACAAGCCTTTTGCTCATTTTCATCGAGCTGAACTTGCTCAAGATTGGCATCAGCGTGATCTCTTTTGCAGTGTCTGGATAATGTAAGTAGGTAGATATCTCATTTTTGCCAATAGATTAACAAGAACCAATCGAGTCACAATTTCGAGGAGTGAGGCAAGACCTGAGCTCCTAGTGTTGTTGTCGTGGGTGATCCGGCGAGATCGACACCACAAGATCTGCACATAAAACGTGGAGAGGATGATCATGACGGTGGCGATGAGTAACTCGTGATGATAATGGTGGTGCCTCTCCAGTATAGCAGGCAGCTCAAGGAGCGAAAACTACGCACCTGGGCATTTTCAAGAAATATAATCCACTAACTCAAGAGGATGAACAACCAAAGCTTCTTCTGGGTTTGGAGAAATGTGTTATTTTATTTGGAACGGCCCTGAAGTTAGAAGGATTTGATGATAGTACACTCTAGAGGAAGAATAGGTACGATGGCACTTAAGTCACAGCAAAATTTTCACAACAACAGTAAAGCAATGTTTTCCTCTGAAATTTGAATAAAGCATAAGATCCTTCGCTGAAATTTGCGAAACAAAACAACAATGGCACTTAGGCCGCAACGAAATTTCCAGAATAATTGTAAAGCAGCGTTTTCTCTCAAATTTGAATAAAGCGTAGGATCCTAAAAATACATTTTTTGTAGAACCCCAATAAAAGAACAGTTTCTTATCTCAACTGTGACACTGAAGCAACATTCTTTGTTCAAATTTGTGAAACAAAACTACGCAGATCCTGAAAAAACTCTTTTTTCCCCTGCCATTCCGGAAGGAACAGAAGCTAACAGCTAAATTCATAGGGGGGACTATGAAAAATTTTAGACGGTAAACTTCTCTGGAACTCGAAAAAAAACAGGAAGAACACATAGCAATTCAGAACAAACCAGAAATGCAGGGCCTGATCCCTCAACAGTCAGCACCAACACCTATCAACGGGAGACACCGGAGAAAAGGAGGAATAATTTCAAAAATTCATAAACGAAGAAAAATGGCATATCCATAACTAATGAATAAGGACAGTCGAGAAGCACACTATGCATGATCTGAGGGTAATAAAACCATATGCTTGCAATAAGTCACATAGAACTAAATTCTTCAACACATATCCCACTAAGGCACTAACAGATAATGTAAGTATAAGAAATCAAGAGGCAAAGAGCAAGCACGTAAAAATACACAATGCATAACTAAATCAATATAGGAGTAATCTACAATTAGCTATTAAGCTATTACATGGTCGGATACTAAAAGCAGACAAAATCATAAAGTATCTGCACACATAAAGAGTTCTTTCAATAGGGAAACTAATCGACAATAGGACCTAACAAACTTCCATATCATTTTCAAATCTAAATATTTTTTTTAAAAAAATCAAAGATTAGTGTGGCGTCCTATGAGCAGCAGTTTAATCATTCCTTACCTGTAACCACGAAACCTCATTGCAAATGAAACAACGGGAGAAACATTTAGCGAGGAACGCCTAAGCAAGATCGTACAATTCTTGTCTTAACTTATAACTCTAGTGACTTGGGCTATAGGGCAAAGCGAAAGAAACAAAAAAGCTACGACCTCTATGATGGTAAACCCGAAATTCCTGATACCTGAATTCAGTCAATCATTTCCAGGAAGAAAAAGAAAACTCTTCAAACAATCCAAGTAAGAATAATTTAAGCTTTTTTTGTTACCATTTACTTTGCAAAGAAAGGAAGGAAGGAAGTAAAGTCCAAGTATCCTTCTCCTTGCTTCACAAGAAAATTAAAAATGCAAATAATTTGACAATATCCTAATAATGCAACACTAATTAAAAGCAGCATTAAATACCGGAAAGGACAAACTAACACACCCCATTACCTCAGTCCAAAAAACAACACATTTTTTGTTTACTTCTGAAGATGCCTGCAAGAAAACAGAAAAATGTAAGATCCCTGCAAGAATTGGAATAGGGTACCACAAAGGATTGAAGAATGAAGACCACATAGAAACTGGAAATTTACCAATGCACTTCGTTTCAAACAAAAATTGGTCAGGAACTTCACTTCGTCTCCAAATAAAGGTGGCTGCAAGAACACAAACAAACGCAGGAGGCACGCAAGAATCAGAATAAGGCACCAGACAAGATACTTCAATTGGAAGCACAAGGAAATGGCAGGAAGGAAGATTTCAAACAAAAATTGGTCAGTAACTTCACTTCGCCTCCAAATAATGGTGCCTGCAAGAACACAAACAAACGCAGGAGGCATGCAAGATTCAGAATAAGGCACCAGACAAGATACTTCAATTGGAAGCACAAGGAAATGGCAGGAAGGAAGAAACAAGGCAATCAGCTCAATTCTAGTAGACCCCAGCACACAGCAAACATTATATGTGTAGCTCATATTAGTTTCTTGTAGAACAATCCAAACCAACATAAGTAAGACCTTTACCCTTAAGAAACGGCCATGGAACGCAGGGCTCCTATGAGGATCCTTTGCTTCTGCCAAGACCTTTTGATCGACTAAGACATCTGCTTTCTCGACATTGATGTCCAGCTAATAGCTACAAAACAGGAGAAGAACCAATCTTAGCTTTATGATTGTGCAAAGAAGACAATGGAATAATTAATTAATTGGCCTAGCAGTACTAAATCCAAAAAAAATATAGTGACTGCAATTACCAGCTTCGTTCTCAGATATAAGGTATCACGAAAGGAAACAATTCCCACAAAAGAGCAATTACTAAGGCCAGCTATGAGACTGGTTAATCTTACAGCGACTAAATAGAAAGCACGGAAGCTACGGCTATTCGCTAAGAAGCTTTTACATCAATTCCACAATTGCACCCATCAAATCGGTAATTTGATGCATGAATTCGGTTACAATGCACAACCTCTTGGTCTGGTTCACAACCAAAAAAATGATCTTTTGAGACTGTTCAGCGATTAATCGGCTAAGAAAAGGGATTGCAGTAATAACACTACTAAGCCACCAAGAACAAGAAACAAAAGGAGGAGGAGGATGAAGGGAGATAGGAGTAACACGAGTGATCTGAGGCGGCCGGGGGCGACTCCATGGCGCGGCAAGCTCGAGGCCTCTGTCGGGTGGATGAGGCGCAATCTCTTGGACCTGCAAGCGGAGGAGCAATGGCGGAGGGGGAGATGGCAAACATACACCGTCGAGGGAAGGGGCAGCCAGATCTAGAAAAGTAAATACAAACCAAAACGTCATCACCAACAAACAACAATAATATTTCAAAGAGAAATCACAAAAATCGGAAAAACCGCAAAGCAACCTTGTGAAAGAGGGATCTAAAAGAGAGGAGTATCCTGGAACTTGTGGACTCCTTGAGGAACCGCCCCGCGTACCAATAAAGTGAGGAAGGGGAACATCGGCGGGGACGCGCGACGTAGGAGCCGGAAGGGGGAGCACCAGTGGAGCAGGCCAGGCGGGTGAAGGGAGAAGCGGCAGAGGGGAAGATGGAAGGGGGAGCACTGTCGAGGCGCGCGAGGCGGGTGACAGGATAAGCGTCGTAGGACGTGAGAGGGAAGCTGGAGGGGGAGCACCGGCGGAGCGCATGAGATGGGCGACAGGAGAAGCAGCGGAGCAGCGAGGGGACCGGCGGAGCTTCCGAGGAGGAACGGACGATGCGAGCGAGGTTGGAAAGAAGGAACAATGCGATGCACCCAGGACGCAAGAATCTACGACGGAGAAAGAACCAGAGCCAGCACAGCCAGTGGAAAAGAATGGTGGGTTGAACGGAAGGACCTATCCACGATTTTGTTTTTTTCGGAGGACTTTTTCGCAAGATCTGTGACGTGGGCGGCCTCCCTATGCAAGGATTCTTCCGCGTATAATAGATACATTATTCTATCATTTCTCAAGGGATTCGTGCTTTAAGTAAAGAAAAATATTGACAAATCAGATGGAAACTGAAATTGAGAGATGAAAATGAAATTTGCGGTGGCGTATTAAAATGTTTCTTGTTCTTTTCTGGAGAGCATGCACAGAAGTAAGGATGCTAATGGGCCAAAACCCAACATAGATCTGATCCAAGCTAATATTCTTTTCATAGATCTGTATCTAGTCTGATTAAAAAAGAATGAGGTCCAAATCTGGTCTGAGCCCAAATGAAAGTCTGGGCCTTGATTTAGGCCTTTACCTAGACAAATTGTTGTTTGTTTGATGAGTTGATAGTTTATGGTACAATATCTAGTGATAAAACTAGGTCTATAATTACATCTCACTGAAAATATAGGTTAAAAGTTAGAATTTAAAGTATGCTACTGAAGTATGTAGAACAAAAAAAAGCATTAGTGCTAAAGGCAACATCAATTGGTTTACTTGGCTAGTGGTGAGAGATTTAATAGAAAAACATAAGATCCAAGCCTAGTCCAATTTAGTCTAGATATGATCAAAATAGCTATAGATCTAAAATGAGTACAATCTATTTGTAATTTTGGATCGATCTAATTCAAAAGGCTAGACCAGTCCAAGCCCATTTGCATCCCTACACAGAATCATTACAAATCCTAAAACAATGTTGTGTTATTAGTGGAGCAGTCGGTTGCTGCAAATAAACCTTCTAACGTTCTTCAAATTTTGTGCTATTGGAGAGCATAGAAGCAATACTCATTCGTACTATATCCATTCAAAACATAATTCTAGCATGCACTGTGCTTTTTACTGTGCTTAGAGCCTGTCTTAGAGATCCTTCTCAAGCTTTACCAGATCTAGACATCCCTCTGCAACCTGATCTAACCTATGAAAAATGCCCCATCAAGATTCTTGATATAGAAGAACGTCACTTCAAAAGGGCTACTACGAAGTTCTAAGTTCAGCGGAAACACCATATAGAAAAGGAAGCCACGTAGGAGGAGGAGGATCTGCGGGAATCTTATCCCATTTGTTTAGGTGAGTCGGATTTTGTGGACGAAATCCCTTTTAGTGGGTAGGATGTGAGGACCCTCCCCTTTAATCCTCCATCATCAAAGCATAAGCATGACATAATCATCATCATTTAGTCTTAAGCATGCATTAAGAAGCTACTAATTAAGCATGAGCATTCATGTGCATAGTCAATTGCATAAGCATGTCATATATGCATAACTGAAAGTAGCAGTGGGTAAAAGTGGAGGCAGTGTAAAATGGTAAAGCAGTAAAAAGGTACAGAGTAATGAGGTAAAAATGAAGCTACGTGTAGTCAAAATGCCTCAGAGGATTCATCTCCCCTTGTGCATGTAGCAAAACTAAGGCAGCTTGCATCTATGGTTTTCGGCCAAGCCAGCAAAAAGAGTACAGAGGTGCAGCCCCCATTGTTTCTCACCGAAACCCAGAGAGGGAGCAAGGTTCAGTGCTTGTAGCCATTTCAATCAAGAGCAACACAAGGCAGTCAGCTCTCATTTCCAAGAACAAGCCGTCCCATTTCTCATTTTCTAGCATCCAAGCCGGCAAGAGGAGAAGTCCAGCCGAACCAAAAGGAGGCAGCAAGAGAAGCAGTCTAGCAGGACAAGGAAGAAGAGGAGATCTAGGGAGCTAGGAGGAAAAGGCCAGATCTAGCAGGAGATCAACTTCATCTACTTCCTCTACCTCAACCTGGTTCTTCAACTCCATCAACCAAAAGCCAAACCAGCTAGGACCTCAAGTAAGTAATTTGTTGCCAGTAGAGTAGTAATAGAAGAAGAATCGCAGTAGGGTGGGGTAGAGAGAGTTGGTCTCAGTAGGGTGAGCCCTGATAGCCCACGAGGAAGCGTCCTAACTAAGTCAGTGTGACGTCCTCGCCCCCCCAACCTAGAGCTCAACCCTAGAACTAATCATCGACCCTTACCTGTATTAATCTCCCCTCACAGATTAATCAAATCAGCAACCTCATCAGTAGAGCCAAACCCCAAAGCAAGTGACAAAAAGCAACAAAGAAGTTAGGGTTAGGGTTGGCTTGGTACTGATATGAAGCTAGCCGAATCAGGGGAGGGAGAAGTAGAGGAGGGAGTCAGCCAAAACTACAGCTAGCTAAGCTAGCTTTTAGCCAGGGAGGAGAGCAGATGGGTAAAGAAGGAGAGGGGAGAGCTCGAAGTAGCAGGCTGCGGTGAGTGCAATCGAATGGAGGAAGTAGAGGCAGCATTCGGCATTAGTAGTAGTACTCAGCCAGGTGAAGCAACCGAAGGGAGTGAAGTAAGGTAGGCATTCGGCTAGGAAAAAGAGAAGCCGAGAAGCTTCGGCCACATAGGAATAAGGCAGTAGAGAGAAAAAGAAAGGGAAGGCAGAGAAGTAGAAAAATGGCAGTGAGAAGGAAAAAGAAAGTGAGAAAAAGGGAGAGAAGATAAAAGAAAAGAGAAACTAGAAAATAGGAAAATGGAGGATGTACCTGCATGCATATCATCGATAGCATCAATAAGTTGCATTAGTTGTATAAAAAATTATAAAATAGCAATGTAGTGCATGGCATATAAGAATGAATATCAATTTCATTAAATGATAAAAATGCTTAATTGGAAATGTTGGACCATGCCACTCATATTTAATAAAATACCGTAGATTAATGTAGTGTGATTTTTAGGACTAGAACAGAACCCCTCGGTCAGCCAGAGCCTGTTTTCAAGCGAGGCAGAACGTTTCGAGTTTATTCCAAGCAAGCATCCTTTGATCATGTCTTATTAAATGTTTTTAATGCTTTTATGTATTACTGGTATCATCACTGCGTTGGAAATTATATTTCAAATTGAAAATGTGAAATTGGAGGTGTTGGGTTAAATGGTCAGATAAATTGGAAAGTGAATGGTTAATTGGGCAGTTGAATTTGTTGATGGGTTAGCATGTGTAGTTAATGTGTTGGCGTGTGTTAATTGGGTGGGTAGAGGACGCTGATGAGAAGGGAAATCGCCAGTGGGGTCCTCTACATATGATAGCATATAAGTTTCAACCAACTAATAACTGGCAATGAGCTGTAAAATTAGTACCAACCATGGTGTGTGGAATCGATCAGAAAAGGTTGTCCAATGATGGTATTAGATTTCCACAATGGGTAAGAAATTAAAATCGTGTTGGGAAATACCAGTATGACCTAGGGGGACTGTGAAAGAAATGGGTTGGGGACGATATATTTGAAGCCCGATGGGTGCCGTTGGATTAAGCCAGGGTGCAACTGTATCTGGAGTGTGGGGTAGCCTGGGGAGGTGTATCCCATATTTAGTGCAGGGTGGAGAACTAATACTGGATTAGTGATAAACATTCTGGAGCATCTCTTATGGGTGTCATTGTGGGTAAAGTGGTACAAACCTGCGCAAGGTAAATCTTGAATTCAAGCCAGTCTCTTGGATTGGGGACTACAGAAAGCTTAGGCTATCTCATATACAATATTAGTAGTGTCTTTCACAAATCTAAAAACTGCAACCTTTAAAACTAAAATATATTTCTTACGAATGTATTTTGGATGGGAAGGGTCAGTAGGTGGAGTTGGATAGGAATTGGGGTATTTGGAAAACTCATCTAATGCATTTATTATTATTATTGATTGCTGAGTACTTAGTACTCACCCTTGCTTAAATCCCTCTTGCTTAGAAGGTGAGTCCTATGGACAATCCTCCGAGGTCTGGATGAAGGACTGTTCGCAGGAGTAGGATCTTCCGGAGGGCGACTACTACTATCAGGAGTAGTAGTAGTACTAGTAGGCCGTATTCCCGCGCTAGCCACCTGTCGGGAGTTAGGAGGTTATTAGTGTCTTTTGTTGTAGTGGTTTTTATGTAAAGATAAGGTATGTATAATAGCCTGTGTAGCTTATGGAATGTAATAAAGCTTTCATTATCAGTCTCTAATTATTGTTCTGCTGCAATACTCTGAAAATGATATAGTAACTAATAAAGCATCGGGATGCCCGATATTTTGCTAGCTACTGTACCGAGATCCACTTAATTAGCCCAAAGGTGATGGCAGTGTGACTGTCGTACCTGGGGTTAATTAGGCGGGTCGCCACACACGGGGAGGGGCATGTTTCAGGCATGAGGAAGAACATCATCCGTGGCCGTGGGCATGACCGTGAAGGAAGCCGAGGTGAAGATGGTGAAGAGCGAAAATTCAAGAATTTTGATAAGTCAAGAATCAAGTGCTACAATTGCGACATGGTGGTACACTTCCGAAGTGAATGCCTTAAGCCCAAACGGGAACAAGCTCACTATATCAAGAGGAAGGATGACCCTGAACCAGCACTACTCGTGGTCGAAATTTGTGAGTTGGTGCGGACTGCTCAGGATGGAGGAGTTGCGATAATGCTTAATGAAAAGAAGGTGATTCCAGAACTTAGTAATGAGAAGGACATGTCTGGCAGCACATGGTATCTTGATACCGGTGCAAGTAATCATATGATTGGTTCCAAAGAGCTCTTTGCCGAACTTGATGAGAAAGTACATGGGACTGTAAAGTTTAGAGATGGGTCTTTTGCGGACATATGTGGGCGTGGTTCAGTGCTTGTCAGTTGCAAGAACTATGAACACAAACTGCTTACTGATGTGTACTAGTCATGTGCCCGCGCGTTGCAACGAAAACTCAATTTGCGACAAAAAATTTATTTGCAAAGAACACTAACTTTAGTTATGTTTCAATAGTAGGAAAAGTTTTTTCCTCCAAAGAGATTTGACTATCGGGTTAAATCCTCTTCCATCTCAACCGTTCATGTTAGATCCAACGAATCAAGTACTCTGAAGGAGAACGAACGATCATCACCAACTCTTAATTAGAATTAGTAGAGAGATATCAATCCTTACCATTGAAGGAGGAGAAAGTTATTGCCTTCCTCTTGCAGGAAATCTTCTTGCTTCTTGCACGCAGCCTTTCTCTTCTCTTCCTACGTGTGTCTCCACTACTGACCAGCCTGTCCTCCTGGAGATGAGAGTGGGTGCCCTCTAATAAGGAGTAGATGAAAGCAGAAGGCAGTGTACGCATGCGGATGGAAGCCAGGTCTCCCCGACATCATCATGATTGGCACGTGATTTGGTTGCGTGATTATTTTCTTTTAATCTATGCATTTCCAGATATGATGAGATAGAATTCTCGTATTATGGGATATGGTGAGTATATCCTCCTATCCATGCAAGACATAATGAGAAAATCCTTCTATTTATAAGATATATAAATAACATCCTTCCATAGTAAGAACATGTGAATAGAGATATGCTAAAATAATATTTCTATTCAAAAAAGATATGATAAAATCCTTGAGAGGTGCTTCCATGCTTCTCTTTTTTACAGTTGCACAAATATTAAAGCATGAATAAAGGGTAGATGGTGATTACTTACCCCTTCGTTTGCTTCAAGATTTGTGCAACTTGTATTAGGAGGGAAAGCATTGAAGCACTGCTCAAAATCCTTTCATCTAAGATTTGATTAAATCCTCTTCTATCTCAGCCGTTCATGTCAGATCCAACGAATCAGATACTCTAGAGGAGAACGGACCACTGCCACCAACTTCTAATTAGAAGTAGTAGAGATAGAGAGATATCAGTCCTTACCATTGAAGGAAGAGAAAGTTATTGCCTTCCTCTTGTAGAAAATCTTCTTACTTCTTGCACGCAGCCTTTCTCTTCTCTTCTCTTCCTATGTGTGTCTCCACTACCGACCAGCCTGTCCTCCTGGAGATGAGAGTGGGTGCTATCTAATAGGGAGTAGATGAAAGCAGAAGGCAGCGTATGCAGGCGGATGAAAGCCAGGTCTCCCCGACATCTTCGTGATTGGCACGTGATTTGGTTGTGTGATTCTTTCCTTTTAATCTATGCATTTCCAGATATGATGAGATGAATTCTCGTATTATGGGATATGGTGAGTAGATCCTTCTATCCATACAGGACATGATGAGAAAATCCTTCCATTTATAAGATATATAAATAACATCCTTCCGTAGTAAGAACATGTGAATAGAGATATGCTAAAATAATATTTCTATTCAAAAAAGATATGATAAATTCCTTCCATCTAAGATATGATTAAATCCTCTTCTATCTCAGCCGCTCATGTCAGATCCAACGAATCAGATACTCTAGAGGAGAACGAACCACTACCACCAACTTCTAATTAGAAGTAGTAAAGATAGAGAGATATCAATCCTTACTGTTGAAGGAGGAGAAAGTTAATGCCTTCCTCTTGAAGGAATTTTTTTTACTTTTTGCATGCAGCCTTTCTCTTCTCTTCTCTTCCTACATGTGTCTCCACTACCGACCAGTCTGTCCTCCTGGAGATGAGAGTGGGTGCCCTCTAATAGGGAGTAGATGAAAGCAGAAGACAGCGTACACAGACGGATGGAAGCTAGGTCTCCCCGACATCTTCGTGATTGGCACGTGATTTGGTTGTGTGATTCTTTCCTTTTAATCTGTGCATTTCTAGATATGATGAGATGAATTCTCGTATTATGGGATATGGTGAGTATATCCTTCTATTCATGCAGGACAAGATGAGAAAATCCTTCCATTTATAAGATATATAAATAACATCCTTCCATAGTAAGAACATATGAATAGAGATATGATAAAATCCTTCCATCTAAGATATGATTAAATCCTCTTCTATCTCAGTCGTTCATGTCAGATCCAACGAATCAGATATTCTAAAGGAGAACGGACCACTGCCACCAACTTCTAATTAGAAGTAGTAGAGATTACATTCCTCAGCTCAAGAACAGGATAATAAGTCTCGGCCAGCTTGATGAAAATGGGAGCAAGATAGTTGTGGAAGATGGACTTATGTGCATCTATGACCGTGATAGGAAGCTCTTGGCACAAGTGAGAAGGTCCCAAAACAGAATGAATGTTTTGGACCTGAATGTGATATAACCAATGTGCTTATTGTCACAAGCTTTTGACATGGCATGGCTATGGCATGCTAGATATGGCCACCTGAATTTCCGGGCTTTGAGGAATCTCGGAACCAAGAAGATGGTAGAAGGAATGCCAACAATTGATCACACATAACAGTTTTGTGAAGGATGTTCTCTGGGAAAGCAGCACCATCAGCCTTTCCCTTAAATTGCAGCATACCGAGCCGAAAAGAGTCTGGAACTAGTGCATGGTGACTTGTGTGGCCCAATTTCACTAGTCACGCATACAGGTAATCAATACTTTCTGTTGCTTGTGGATGATTATAGCAGATATATGTGGGTTGAATTGCTTAAGAGCAAGGATAAAGCATTTCAGTGCTTCAAGAAGTTTAAAGGAGCAGTAGAAAATGAAAAGGGTTTGAAAGTCAAAGCACTTTGAATTGATAGGGGAGGAGAATTCACTTCCATATAATTTGGAGTTTTTTGTGAAGCAGTTGGAATCAAAAGATACACCATAGCTCCCTACTCACCACAGCAAAACGGGGTGATTGAGCGTCGGAATCAAACTATGGTAAAGATGACACGAAGTATGTTAAAAGGCAAGTCGATGCTAAGGAAATTTTGGGGAGAAGTAGTGAGGACAACTGTGTATGTGTTGAATAGAGCTCCAACTCAAAGTCTCGTGGGGGAAGAAACCATATGAAGCTTAGCATGACCGCAAACCGAAAGTGCAACATCTACGAACTTTTGGGTGTGTGGCACATGTCAAAATTGTAAAACCAAGCCTCAGGAAGCTAGATGACCGAAGTATTCCTATGGTGTTGTTTGGATATACTGAAGGTTCCAAAGCATACAGAGTATATAATCCAAAAAGCAAGAAGATTCATGTAACTCAATATGTTATATTTGAGGAAGACAAAATAGTGGCAGTGGGAAACTTTTGAGGGTACAAGCACAGGCACATTTGCCAGCATTATCCCACTATCTTTGAGGAGTCACAAAAACCAAATGGAGATGTGTTAGATGGAAGTACTAAAAATGCCGAGCCAGGTGGGCTCAGTCCAGCTCAGACAGCAAGCCACAGAGGAGCAACACCTGAGATGACAAGTGTTGGAAATAGCGAAGAGGAAATAGCATCTACCTCTCCACTTCTACCCTGCAAAACTCGTTTATTGCGAGAAATTTATGAAGTGGCGGAACCTATTGAGCTAGCCAAATAAATGGGGTTGTGTTTGTTGTCTGCAGAGGAACCAACGAGCTATGTAGAGGCTGTTGAGCATGAGTGCTGGAGAAGGGCAATGCAAGATGAAATAAAATCTACTGAAGACAATGAAACATGGGAATTGTCTGATTTGCCACAAGGACAGAATGTCATTGGGTCGAAGTGAATCTTGAAAGTGAAAAAGGATCCACAAGGAAATATAGTGAAGCACAAGGCTAGATTGGTAGGCAAAGAGTATTGTGAGACCCCGTTCTGATGAACAGGAACCTCCATGTGATTACTGTGCTATTCCCTGGATCAGTAGCTAGCACTCACATGTTTACAACAATTGGAATCACAACCACACCACAAATAATTACATCGGAAACTAATATACAAAGAGAAGCTTACAAGGCAGAGGATAGCAACAAAAGAAGCAATATCTTGTAGTGTGCCCATCCGACCCGCAGGCAACTGACAAGGCATAAACTCCAGATAGAACACGACGATAAAGATCCCGCAACCTGCGACGAAAAGAGACTCGAAGCCTCGCTAACTTTCACCTAAAATAATAATTAAGCAAGGGTGAGTACTTTACGTACTCAGCAAGACTTGAGTAAAACCTATAATATATGTAGGCCATTTCAAAGGAAAGGCTAATACAGTTACTTTGCATAAAGCAGAATTTAATTGTAAAACAAGTTATCATTTGCAAACGAAATTTATAAGAGCGAGTTGATTGATAAGAAATATATACACAACAGTAAGTAATACTCACAGTCCTCCATGACGTGAGTTCGAATAATCCAAACCACAAGGTCCATCAATGTCAGCCCTTCGACATAAAGCAACAGTTGCTAAAACAAGTTCAGACCAAACCCATTTTAGAAAATACCAAAGACTCTAGCATGGAATAACGTCACCAAGTGTCCTTAACCGCGGACGCGGCTAATCGATTAGATCTTACACTCTGCAGAGGTGTACAGCTTTACCCACAGGAATGATCAACCTTTTCGCCAGATCAATTAACACACTTCCTTTGGTGTGTCGGCAAGGAGATCATACAGAGCCGTTACATTACCTAGACGTGGCTTTACACCAGCCCGGGACGTTAACCCTCGCCCTGAAGACAGAGACACTCACCTAAGCCGTGGATCCACATTTATCACACACAACACCACGTCTCTGTCCAGGGCAAGGCGTACACCGTTGCATTGGTATGTAGAAACCCCTATAGACAGACCTGTCCGGAATGCCTGTGCAATCTCCCGCCTTCCATAGATGCAAAGCCACATCTAAACAACTTAATAGGCTAAGACCCGCCCATACAAGCCCTCGTGGTTGCACGGAATTCTTGGATCTACCGTCCCATTGCTCGGTCCTTAATCCGACACGGGCGATACTCCACCCTACACTACGTGCAAATCCGTCTGCACATCCGGCTATTGCCAATAATCGCCCGCATCAAACCATAGTTTTATTTTGGGTTTTTAACAAACTAACAGCAACCATTTTCCCAAAAAGGACCATTTAGGTTCCATATAAAACATTTCAAAAACAATTTTAATCATGATCATCTACCCCACAAAAAGCTAAAGCATGGCTAAGCAGGTTTAACATGATCGCATATACCCAAATTTGGCATTAAGCATTGTCTAGCCCTATTCTATGGTTATCAAGGTTCACATGTACATAATTAACAAGGAGTTTTATGTGGCAACAGGTATATCTACCAATACCCCAAAATAGCAAATTTACAGAAAGTAAACGCATGCATGAAACATTTTAGTAAACACAGTGCAAATCAAATACTGGGATCAAGATGGTCAAAGGGGCGCTTGCCTTGCTTAATCATTGCTTACGGTGAAGACGAGATCGCAATAGATGAAGTCAACGACGGAAACGGCGACATCGGGTTCTACACGTCGTTCAACGAAATAAAGCAAATAACAAGCTTTAATAAGGGCAAAAGAAAAGCAGACAAAGAAATCAAATAAAGATTCACTACAGAAAACATGAATGCTTTAGGGTTTGAATTATGAATTTCCACATCTTGAGTTCAAGATAAACAAGCATTCATATAGTTAAAGGCTTTTATTATGAATAAAGCAGGGTTTCTTTTATAGATTATCTATTCTTGAATTACGAATTCAAGAGGCTAAAATTATGAATTCTTGCATTTATAACTTCGAATTATAGATGCTAAAATTATTTGGATTATTAGAATTAATACATTAGCAAAAGGATTATGCAAATAGCATTTAAATCCCTAATTGACTTTGCACAAGAAGAAGCCTTGAATACGATTGATCTATTAAGCTAGGTTACTGGATTTATTTATGGTTTTCAAGAAGGTTCCGGTGATACAAATATATATTAACTATAGATTTCTTCATTATTGCCAAGTTGCTTATTCATATTATGAAGTTCATGAAACATAACACTTTAGGGTATTTGGCTAATAGGATTTATATGCAAAACATGACGAAACAAGAGTATTTCTTCAGAACAGGATAGTATATACTTTGAAGAACATTTCTAAGTTGATTTCATACATTTTAGTGTTTAAACGCGACATTATACTCATTGCTGAAAAAGCTTATATGATAATAAGGTCTATGTTATAAGGAATTGGATTAGAAGTGTAGCGAACAATTATCACTTAAGGTTATTGCACTAGCTAGATTCAGATGAATATCAAACTATAAACAAAATATTTTTCCAGAATATGATAGCTCATATCCCAAATATCATTCCTAAACTGATCTTCATAATATTAGCATTTAGACGAAATATTCTACGGGTTGTTGAAAATGCTTAAGTGTTTCATTTATTTAGAAAACATAACACGTAGGGCTATGTTACTAGTTTGTTTTATATGTAAAACATAGTATAACAAAATACTTTCTTTAAAATACAGTAGTATGCACTTTATAGAGTACTTCTATACTATTTTCATAATTCTTTTCATTTGGATGAGATACTTTATAAGCTACTGAAAATGCTTAAGCGTTTCTAACTTTACACAATAAAGGCTCGATTTTCGATTTAAGTTTGAGATTACACCTTATAAGATTATTGATCCATTTTTCAGACATTAGCAGGGGATGACACTACGAGTGTTTTATAGTTAGTTTCGTGATATTTGGCTTTTATCCGAAATGTTTTCCATATAAACGATCACTAGGGCCTAATATGGACTTAGTTCAAACTTGTATAAACATGAAGTACTTTTGCATAACTAGTAAGGATATTACTTCTCAAGATCCTAGGACTTAGTTTTGTCAAATTTGATGTTTATTTGTGAAAGTTATCACTATTCAAATTATACAAGTATTGGAAATTCAATTATTTGGTTAAGTGTTATTTATAACTTTGTTATAATGATTTTTTTGTTGAATCATTTAGTTTGATCACATTAGATATTTACAACCCAATTTCTTCTCATGTCTTTGCTCTATATTAACTATACCTATATACATTTTCTACATATACAATGCTTATGCTCTTGATGCAATATAAACTTGTGCATATATGACATTTCATTAAAAACATTTCTATAGTTACAATTTACTCATTCTGATAGCTATTCCTATTCTTGTACAGCTATTAGACACTTTTCACATGTATATATATATATTGCTACTGATTACTATATGCACTTACATATATACATACATCTTTTCCATTTAAACCATTTATTATTCATAAACAAGTCTAAATCAAATTCATACTTTAATCATTTCAGCATATTAAGGTAGCCTACTGATATCTAAGTTTTTATAAATCACTTTTTATTTATTTTAGAATTTCTTTTATACAATCATTCATTTTTGATTATTTATTCTTTTGAGAATGACCCTTAATGGGAAATAATTTAAACAAAGGTAAAACATAAATATTTTTATATATTTGAGTTCCTGGATGTATAAGGATTCTAATAAAATCAGTTTCATTCCATTTTGAATTTGTTTACAATATTTTAATATGTAGCCTATCTTTAAGTCTTTCATTTAAACTTGAATTTCAAATTAACCCATTACTGTTTTTCAAAATGTTTTTGCATATTCTAGAAGCACTTGATTTTAGATGATTTTAGAAATTTGTTTCATTCCATTTGGAGCTATAATGCAAAAGATATATCTAATTGAATTACCTCGGGTATGAAATTCTAAAGAAAAATTGAAAATACGTTTTCTGAACTGGTTAACGCCTTTACCTCATTGAACTGAGGCTCTTCCGCGCACTGGCTGACAAGAAGGACCCACCGTGCAGTGAGCCGAAGCAGAGAAGGCGCTAGGGCACGGCGGCGACGGCGTTCCGGCGGAGTTCCGGCGAAGGCGAGGGCACCATGAGCTTCAGTGGACCATCGCGCATCTGATGGTGGAGTCGATCACTTCCGGCAATGGTCGGAGCGGGCTGCCATCGTGGGCCAGCGGCGGAGGGAAGGGCGACTCGCCAGGGAAGAAGAAGCAGTGAGTTTTAGCTCGAATGGGTAACGGGGTGAGCATCAGTGAGGCTAGGGAGTACCATTTTGGGGGTCGGTTTGTTCAGAGAAGTGACGGGTTGGGCCGCCACCGTGCGACCGGAGTTGGGGAAGAAGAAGTCGGTGCGGCGGCGTTGCGGGCAAGGGGAGCTGAAGCCGACAGGTTGGAGAAGCTCAGGAGGCCGTAGTGAAGCTCCATGACGAATGGATTCCAAGAATTCTTACCGAATTGGCTTGGATCGGTTTCCCCCTCTTCTTGCTTGCGGCGGCAACGGAGCTGACTCGACAGCGATCTGGAGGGAATGATCAGGCTGTGGGGTTCCTGAAAGGCGTGCAAGGAGATGCAGCGACCGTGATCTTCACTTGCTCCACTGAAGAAAATGGCTTGGGATTGCTCGGCCTCCTTGCTCTTCTCTGGTTTTGCGCTCACTGAATGAAGCTCATGTAGAGGAGATGAATGCCTGAGGGCTTTTGCTCACGACTTGGAGTTGCTGTCTTTCGCCTTGGTAGGAATGAGTCAAATGGCTGGCCTTGGCTTTGGCTTGGAGACTTGATGGCTTGGCGTGAGGATGCTCTGGACTTGGCGCTGGTTTGGTTGCTGAAGCTTCTGGACTAGGCGAGCTGTCCCCAAAGAACAGGATAAGAGAATGGCTCCAGTACTGGCGTCGAAATGGCCGTTCAACTTTGTTGAAAAATTGCGAAACTTTTTGACCATGGTCTACTGGGAGTGTTTAGCTTCCAGTAAAATTTTGGGGTTAAAATACCGCATGGTTAATTAATTAAAATTCTGACACTGTGTACTACTCAGAATTTTGATTTCGGATTTTGATTTATTTAAGGATGAAAATTTTATTATTTATTTTTAAAACTTTTTTTCATAGCTTGGTTTTGGTTAATAATATCTCTATAAAAATTTCAAGTCAAAATACGTTTTAATTAGTTTACAACAATTCTGACTAGATAATCTTCGGATTTTTAAAGCCTCTGTTTTCGAATTTTTAAATGGTCTAAATGACATTATTAATTCCTGATATTTTTACCAGAGGTAAATATTGCCTTAAGGATATTATGGTAAATTTTTCAGGAGGAGATGAGTTTCTAAAATTTTATAATAAATCTGTCCTTGCACTATTTGGAGGTCAAAGGGATGTCCTTTCAACTATTTAATACTTTCTTATGTATTAAAATTTATTTGCTGGATAAACTCATCCACTGCATGCTTGGAGTTACCATGGTAAATTTTTCTAACTTTTACTTTTACCATTTTATCATTTCCCATTTACTAATTCTATTTGTTGGATTTCCATCAAATACAAAAATCCAAAGAAATTCAAATAAGAACCAATGAAGCCAATAAAACTCATAAATAAATATTTTCAAATTTAAAATATTTATTTTTATATTACTTTATTTTTCGGGATGTTACAAGTATGCGCAAAGGCATGGAGTTGATTTTGATGAAGTATTTGCTCCTGTGGCAAGAATTTAAATAGTGAGATTGTTAATTGCTTTGGCTGCACAGGAATCATGGGAACTGCACTATATAGATGTGAAATCAATATTCCTTAATGGTGAATTATCAGAGGAAGTATATGTGTCTCAGCTGCTCAGTTTTGAAGAGGAAGAGAAGAAAGCCAAAGTGCTTAAACTCAAGAAAGCGCTCTACGGGTTGTGATAGGCTCCTTGGGCTTGGAATGAAAAACTGGACAGCACCCTTGTGTCTCTCGGTTTTGAGAGATATCCTTTGGAGCATGCAGTCTATAAGAGAAGCCAAAGTGGAAATAATTTGCTTGTAGGAGTATATGCGGATGATTTGATTATAAACGATCCAAACATCTCAGATATTCCAAAGTTCAAAGATCAAATGAAGAAAATCTTCAAGATGACTAACTTGGGTTTGCTGTCCTATTATCTTGGCATCGAGGTGAATCAAAGTGCAGAAGGGATTTCTCTGGTTCAATCAATTTATGCAAAGAAAGATACTTGAAAAATGTGGCATGTCAGACTGCTACTTAACACATACTCCAATGGAGGTAGGACTGAAATTAAGCAAGGTCAGTGTAAATCCTCCCGTTGATTCAACCATGTATAGAAGTATTGTGGGTAGCCTCAGATATTTGGTGAATACTAGGCCAAATATTGCATAGGCAGTCGATATTGTCATTCGCTATATGGAGGTGCCTACAACTCAGCATATGGCAGCAGTAAAGCAAATTTTGAGATATGTAAAAGGAACGCTGAATTATGGATGTAAATACACCAGGAAGAAGGAAGCTGGTCCTAGATTAGTGGGCTACACAGACAATGATCTTGCTGGGGATCTAGATGATAGAAAGAGTACTTCTGGTCTACCATTCTTCCTTGGAACCAAACTGATCAGTTGATTTTCACAGAAACAAAAGGTTGTAGCTCTTTCATCTTGTGAGGCTGAGCATATTGCAGCGACAATTGGAGCTTGTCAAGGGGTTTGGATCAGTAGGTTGCTGGGAAGTTTGATGAATCCGGAAGTGAAGAAAGTGGCGCTAAAAGTGGACAATAAGTCAGCCATTTCATTGTGTAGAAATCCAGTCCACCATGATCGAAGCAAACATATCGATACCAGGTATCATTACATACGGGAGTGTGTTGAGAGAGGTGAGGTTGATGTTGAACATGTTAGCACTCAAGATTAGCTCGCTGACATATTAACAAAGCACATGGAAGGGTGAAGTTTACTGAGTTGTGGGAAAAACTTGGTGTGGTGAAGGTAAAATGAGAGAAACAAGATTAAGGGAGAGATTTGTTAGATTAATCCTGTAGTCTGTTATTGATACGAAGTAAGTTTCGTTTTCAGTTTGTTAGCTTCAGATAAGTCTGTTGTTTTTGTGTCCAGTTGTCGGACAAGATACAGTGCTTTTGTGCCGTAGTAAGTTCAGGTTGTTTTGATCCGTTTTGTTTGCAGTCATAGCTAATACAAACTCTTGTAATTCTGAGTCTATATAAGTGAAGAAAAACCCAGAAAAGACGTGAGCAGTTTTGCACGTCGCAAAAAAAAAAAGGTTTCTTGTGCGGTTTCTCACCTGAATTCTCAAGTTCAGGTCTTCAGCTATTACTCTGAATTCTTGATCTTGCGCTGCTCTGTATTGTGCTGAAACTCTGCTCCGAGTTATCAGGGTTTCTTTTGTATTGTTGGCTGAAGTATTAGGTGTTAATTTTTTGGCCAAATAAATCCCCAGACCTATGTGCAATACTAGGAGTTATGAGGACATTTGTCCCACATGGGTAATTGAGAGAAGGTTTGATCAACTTAAATAGCTTGGACTCATGTCCATCTGTTGTGAGGTTGGAAAAAAAAGGAAAAAGCGATGCCACACGCGCGCGCGTCGAGCCGAGATGAGCCGAGCCGAGCCGTGGTGTGTGCGAGTCGAGACGAGACAAGACGTGCGCGGCGCAGGCACAGTCCGAACATGATGTGCTGGGCGGGAGCGGTTTGTTTTTGCCGTTTCAGTGATCAATGTGGCCGGTTTATGACCAGTAACCGCCGTCAGTTACCAGTAACGGACGTAGTGATTAATGTGGCCGGTTTATGACCAGTAACCGCTGTCAATTACCAGTAACGGACGTGGTTGATGGCTGGTTAATCGAGCGTTACCTGGTTGATGGCCTCCTCTCTTGGTGCTTATAAAAGGGCGCCCTTCTCTCTTGTGTAAAAGACAGAGACAACACCAGTTCCTCCTCCTCATCCCGAGTTCAGCTGTTGCGCTGCCGCCTAGGTATTCCTGGCTCTGTCTCCTGCGCGCATAGGAACCAGAGTGAGCAGGCATCCGGAATCGTCGTTCTCTTGTGTTCCTGCTGCGGGATAGAGAGCGAATATGATTTTTGGGGAACGCGAAGACCGCGTGACTGCTCCTTATGTTCGATTACATCGTCTACTGGTTACAGAATCGGCACTGCAACAACCGTCTACACTGCTTCAAGTTCGTTCGACTACTACGACAAACTGCGATCATGTCGACTGATCTGCAAAATAGCGCCTCTGGTGCCACCGGCACTGGCCCCACTCAAGGGTATAATCTGGAGATCCTTCTGTTGAGTTATACAATTGATGTTTGCCATGTGATCACCATGCTAGATGTTATGTTATATAATGTTTTTGTGTGGATTAAATTAAACCGAAAAATGTCTATTTTCTCAACATTAGGTGCGGTACCGCTAGTTTCAACATTTTCTCTCTCTAACTCAGATGCTCTAGTTGGTTTGTTCTCCTCTGCAAGCCTTGCAGCATGCATGCTCCCGAAACTGATCCGTCGCAGCATCATATCTTCTTGCCGGCCGGACACTTCCCACTGCTGTTTTCCTTCTTCTCTTGCACCGGCCGTCGATATGCTCGCCACCATGGCCGCTGCCTCATGGTCTTGCTCGTCGGCCAGATCTGCTCTAACATCCCATCACTAATCACTTTCTCAAGCTATTACAGCCATTGCTATCTCCTCTATTCCTCGGCGTGGATGCCGAGAAACAACGCAACCATTACACCATGCATCCATCTCGCTAATCGTTCCTTCACACAGCCATTACACCAGGCATCCATCCCGGTGATCGTTCCTTGGCTCTCCTGTCCCATGGGTCAGACTACTGTTGTTGCTTCTATTGTCGACGTTGACGTCCTGATGTTGCTGTTGTTATGACCTGTGCACGGTGGTGCCTCATCTGTGTCACTTTTTTTATGGTAAGTTTTACTCTAGTTATGGTAGTAAATGACATTAAAAATAACTAACAATGAGAGATATATAAGAAAAAATAGTAAAAAATCATCTCGAAATTATAGAATGATACTCCCTTCGGTTCATAAAAACTTATTGGTTTGGATATATGCAATCAAATTATTTTTGAAACTTTAGCTATTGATATCTTTTTAAATATTTAGATTATATGCATGAAAACTATATGTGCAGATCGATTCATCTCGAAACTTACTTCCATAATATTATAATTTTATTATATTTTTTAATATATTACAATAGAGATTAATGTTCAAAGTTGAGTTTTGGGGACCATGTCGATATCAAAACGATAACTATTTGTGACCGGAGGAAGTATGTATTTAGAAATAAAATTTTATAGTTAGAATGACATCTATTCAGGAAGAACGGGATTATTAAGATAATCCGCGAGAGAAACACTGACCCATTTGGAGATTTGTAGGGGGACAAACTAGTTGTTTGTCTGAGAAGGAAGACTTGGTCACTGTTCTAATTTAACCACTCCATCTGATGATCTCTTAGTCATATGCATGCATGCTACCGCCTAATCCTCATTTACTTAGAGCAAATTTATTTATTTAACAGTTGATCCTGTGTTATCTCTCTCCATTTGATAAGTTTTTCTAGGATACTAGAGAAATACGTGCAATTCATTTGTTTCCAAACAGATGTCATTTTAAAATAATGTGAGTAATCATATATTAATATTCTGATAACTAATATGCACAAAACTAGTAAATTTTTCGTGTACAAAATGGTATTATTAGTTTTATCATTGTAAATACTACCATATCATTTTATTATTTAATATTCTTATTAAATTATAATTATTAAAAAGCAATGGTCATATGTGTATTTTATTTGTAAACAGAGGGGGTACTTTATTATAAATAACACAACAGATTAAGTAAACTACATTTGCTAGTTGATTTGCTTTCTATTGTCTGAACTTTTAATTCATTTCTAGTTTGAAGGACCACACAGGTACACACCATGCTGCGAATTACATTTCAAAACCATTCCATTCTTCAAAAAGTTGTTGTTTTAAGGAGATTATACTGAAAAGCCCCTCAATTACTCCTAATTGGCTGTACTTAGGTCCTATTTGTTTGGTTTTTTTTCGGCTAGCTTAAAAGTCAAAAAGGCAAAGTTAACAAATAGGTGACTTTTTCCTTGAGCTTTTTCAAGCTTCTATATAACTAAAAGCCAAAAGTTACTAGAGATGTGCTTTTTAACTTATTGAGGGTTGGTTTTAGACTAATGCTGCTGAAGTTAGGGTAAAATTACCTACCTCTACCATGTATAAAAGCTAATTACTTTTAAGTTGTTTAAGCCCAAAAGATTAAGCTATATAAGACAAAAAAACCTAAGCCTAAACAAATAGGACCTTAGTTGAAAAAACAACAAACCCTGTTTGGAGGGCTTTAAGCCAACTTCAACTTCTGAAAAGCTAGTAAACCTCTCCAAACAACTCATCTTTGAAGTAGCTTTTGGTATAGACTAGAAGCCATATATAATTAGTAAAAGCAAAAAGTTGAAAGCTGAACTGTATCTGCTTTAACAGCTTATTACTGAGGGAAATTAGCTATTTGTCAAACGATCTCTTATAAAAAGCTACAGGCACTTTTCAGCCTAGAAAACTAAAAAACAGTTTTTTTAGAAAAGCTAAAGCTCCCCAAACAGACGATTGCATCAACCTAGCCAATTAATATATAAAGTTCAGTGTGAAATGGGGATGAACTTAATGGAGCGCTAATATTAGTTCTTGTAGGAGATAGAGGGCTGAGGTCTAATGTGTCATCCAAAGTTTGAATAAGTAGGTTTACTGTAAGAAATATAACAGGATCAAGCCCTCAAAATTTAAAGTTGGCCTCGATTGTTCGCTCCATACACACGTTGTGTTGTAGTACTACTCAAAAGATACTCAGAGGTCGGCGTGCAGGAGAAAAAAAAAAGGGTAGAAAATAATGAACAAGAACATGATGACGATCACAAAAGCATCAGCAGTAAGGATATCCTACTAGTTCTGGATCACAAGTACGATACAAGAGCAAGAAATGGAGAGAGAGAGAGAGAGATCTCAATGAAACTAAAGCTAGCCCTACACGGCTACATGCATGGGCAAGCGACAAGCTAAGTCCTACACGAGCTGAACGACTTACTAGCTACGTCCAGAGGGACTCTCTCTTGAGGTGCTCCTGCGCCCCGTAGTGCATGCCGCCGGCCGCCGTGCCGTAGCTCACCAGCTGCTGCGGGACCAGCCCGCCGCCGTTCTGCACCAAGAACGCCTCTGCCGCGGCGTCGGCGTCGACCATCTGCTGCTGGTGATGGTGCTGCACCGTCACGCTGTGGTCGCTGCCTCCGGCGAGCTGGTCGGCAGCGCCCTGCTGCATCTGGATGCACAGGATCTCGGTCTGCGCGACGGCGAGCTGCATCTGCAGCTGCGAGACCTGGTTCTGCAGGAAGGAGATGGCCCCCACGCAGCCGTACACCGGGTCCCGCATCCTCGCGTTCGCCTCGTACACCAGGCTGCTCACCGCGTCCCCGCGCTGCTGCACAGGTAGCTCCTGACATGCCAATCCATGGTCTTGCAATGAGGTGCATATGGTATGTGTGTGTGCATGCATGCACGAATGTTTCTATGTATCTACATGCCTGGAGAATCTTGCTGACGTTGCTTGCACCGAAGACCTTGTGGACTATGGCGAACTTGTGGGGGTCGTCGGCCGGGAAGAAGGGCGCGAAGATGCAGTCCTTGGTGCACCGCCGCCGTAGCAGCTTGCACGACGCACACGGCGTGCCGCCGCCCATGTAGTAAACGCCTATGCACGTATCGCCGCCCCCGGCCGGCTGGTGACCTCTATCTACCGACCGACCGATCGATCCAGCAAGGCAATGAGATATATTTGTCAGCAAACAGTGGAACACTAACCAGGCAGCTAGCACTTGAGCTTGCTAAAGCTTGACTAGTTAGCTTCAAGAGAGCGAAGCAAAGCAAGATGGCGACCTGAGAGTGCGAAACGAGCGATATTTATAAGCAACATCTATACGTGTACACACAGTAAAGTAGCAAGACGAAGACGACGCATGCGTGGTGTTCAGACTCGAGACAAGGGTAATTACTTGCTGTTGGTTAGTTTCTCAAGAGATGCCCTGGGTGCCCCCGACCAGGAGAGGTTAAAATCTGAAGAAAGTAAAAAGTAAACCTAACTTAATCTAGACCTAGATAATTTGTCACTGACCGCTGCAGGACAAGGGGGGTCGATTAGATTAACAGAAGTGACACAGGCGGTGCTTCCATTGGACACAAGGGCATCAAAGCCACCGTTAATTAGCTTGCTAGGAATCTTAGTAAATAAATTAGTACAACTCAACCAATTAATTCCTGTCAGATTGGGTGCGGCCTGTAAGCCAACACCATCAACATATTCGTGAAGGGGCGGATCTAGGAGCGCCAGGAGATCACCTCTTTAAATAGGTCAAATTTATTAATTGAGTTGGTTCCGATTTTGATGGTTTAGAATTTTAAGATCTTAGAACTATTTGTATCATAATTTTAGCAAACTTCAAATATATGTGTTAGATTTATGATGTTAAAAAATAATTATACAAACCTATAGAATTGTACATCCTATTGAATTTTTTCTAGTTGCGCCACTGTATACTGCATTTGATTGCCTGCCGGATTGAACCGTGCTATGGCATATGAATACGTTTACAAAATACGGCGAGAGAAAAAAACAAATAATACTACTACATCAACTATGTAGTATATATATAGTGGGTATTCATACGTACACGGGTTAATTGGTTAAATAGATTAATTAGCTGATTAGGGGTGCATAGAACGTGATCAAGAGCAGATGAGATCGTGGACTCGAAGCAAAGAATCGATGGAGCAGTGTAGAGTTTACTCCTCCCATCATGTAAACCAAGGGGTGCAGCAACACTGCATGCAGCAGTGCTAAGTAGGCGTAGATAGTTTATTCAGTTGCTGTTGTGGCAAGAATCCTCCAGAATTCCCTTATTCCAAGACCATGTTTCTCCAGATCTTTTGTGCCTTAAATCCATCATAACCTTCAATTAAGCCACCTCTGTAGTGTTCTGTTTTCAGAAACCTGCTGAGCAAAACCTTTTACTGATCTGCTAAAAGACCTAAGGATTTGGTTATTTATCAGTTTCAGATAATTTCTCACCAAACATCAATAGGGAAAAGACTAGCATTGACATTTGTACTCCAATGTCAGATTCAGCGAGATTTGACTACAGTTAGGTTTCGAGGTTCATCAGACAGCAATGCGTCGATTGGAAGGGGAAGGAGCCAAGCTCTGTTTTTGCAATTAATGGTGCCATCATCGGAGTTAAAGGACGGCGCTGAATAGTAGGGTGGCGGACGAATGTACGGTAAGGGCGGTGGCTCATGGGTGTGGGAGACCTGAAGGAATGGGAGACGTGGAGGTGGTGATAAGATTTTGTTAGGGCTGGCTTACAAATCTTAAAAAGACCTAATGGTGGGAAATTTAGCCGATTTTTAGGAAGAAATAAGTTGATATATCACTGAACGCTAGACTCAACCATTAAAGCCTAATTGCACCAGAACTTGTAATCTCCGCGCACCATATACTGTATTATATAACTATGAAATGACAAAGCTACGCAGAATTAGGATGGTCATGCACCATTAATCAGCAAAAAGGAGGCAACCCCGTGGGAGCCCTAATGGCATGTACAATATGAGAGGATTCGTCTAGGTGCCTGTAAGTTTACCACCTAGGCTCGGATGCCACCATGAAGGTGAGATGGTAGCTTGCAGCAGAGGCGGAGCTAGGATTCTGCTAAGTCTCGAACGAAAAACTAAGCGGCGATAACTAACGCTAAATATTATCCAATTCAAAATATAACCATGATACGACAAACATAACTGTTGGTTAAAAAATGAGGAGTGTATACTGTTGGAAAAAATTAGGAATTTTCTCAATATTTTAATCCACAAAATTATGTAGATCATGTTTAAACAATTGCACATTTCTAGTTCACAGCCAAAGGTTCTAGATAACAGATTATCTATCTCATATGCAAAGGCTAATGAACAAGAAATCAAATCGATAAAAACACGGTATAAGACGATATACCCTTGAGCCGGTGCCACCGTTAGCGCAGCGCAGCAGTAACATTCTCGTTCGCCATGACGGTCGATGTAGACGATCACGCATTGTTGCGATGAAGCGTTAGTGCGATGAAGCGTTTGATGCGATCTGACGCGCTTTCGGGAGTATTTTTGAGCGATCGCGTGGTCGCTCCCCAAAAACCTTATCGGCCTTCTATCTCGAGCAAGATCTCAAGAAGGGCGAGGTTCCGGAGGCTGCTCCCTCTCGCTACTTGTGCGCGCAAGAAAAGAGGTGGGGAGACAAGAAATGCAAGACTGGAAATGGAACATGGAGTCTTGAGAGAGGCGGTATTGGTTCGTCGTCAGAAACACAGCCACGCCCTCCTTATATATAGGCTCGCGAGAAGGGTAGCGTCGGCGACATTTAGGAGGCCATCAAAGCGACCGTTACTAATGGCGGCGGTGTTTATGACCCGACCATCAACCACGTCCATTACTAATCGACAGCCGATTCTTGGTCATAAACCGCCACATTAAGCGGCAAAAGCAGACCGCTCCCGCCAAAGCACATCACGTCCGGATCGCTGCGCGCAAGCTGCGTACGCGTCTCGTCTCGTCTCGTCTCGACTCGACTCGACTCGACTCGCACTCGCACACGCCACGCCACGCCACGCCTCGGCTCGGCTCGGCTCGGCAGCAGCTGCGTGTGGCATGACCTTTACCCTTTTCCACCTTGCTAATTGAGAGACACACAACTCAACTATTTAAGTTGGTCAAATCTTCTCTCAATTACCCATATGGTACTAAACCAATTTCATGACTCCTAGTATTCTAATGGGCCTTTTGGAATTTCTATTAAATTAATTATGGGCCATCCCATAATAATCTAACAATCCCCACCAAATTTCAAAGGCACATTTGAAATACTCTCGATTCAATGTAGTTTGATATACAGGTTTTCGATGGAGACCGTTAAGTTGAACTTCCATCTAGAACAAAGGTTACACTCATCCACAATTGAACAATGGACTATGCCTTGAATTGACAGTTTTGTGCGAACAAGTTTCACCAAAAGTCCTTTACTGATACTAGGCTGCTAAATGCATCCCCTCGGTTTGGAGCTTATAAGTCATACTCCTTAGCCTTTCATGAGCCTCTAGAGATCACCCAATCTCATAGACTGTGACTAGCGATCGAACTCATATAGGTGTATTCCTCATAAGATGTTACAGTAGGACAACATCTCGCTTATCAAAGCCACTCGGAATACATTAAGGTATAACCAACCTGCCATACGAGAATAGGAGAGTTATTGCATCTCAAGCGGAGTGGACTAAGTACAGAAGTACTCTCCTCTCAGCCAATCACTAGCTTGTCTCAACATCCTAGTTCACGGGATCTCCGATCAAATAGGATGAGTTACCACTAAGACATGACTTTATGTGGGTCTCAAGCCCATCTCCCTCGATGCTTCATCTATCACATTCCGTGATAGTCCCTTTGTAAAAGGATCGCCAAGTTTTTAGCCGTCGGACATAGTCCAACGCTATAACTCCGAGTTTCTCATTTTCTGACAGACTTCAACCGCCTCTTAACGTGCCTTGATGACTTCATGTTATCCTTAGAATCATTTACCTTAACAATCACCGTCGATTGTCACAGTTCAAAAGAATAGCGAGCACCGGTTTCTCAACCACCGGTAAGTCCTTCACAAGTTCACGCAGACGATCGGCTTCCACAGAGGCTGTATCTAATCTTTGTGAGTTACGCTTCCATTGTAGACCTCGTTAAGATGGTGCGCTTGCAAGACTTCAGAAACAGCTCCACCACCCAATGTGAACACATATCCACTTGTGGCTTTTATTTCATCGACATCGGATATCCGGTTTGAATCACTATAACCCTCAAGTACCCTAGGGTACCGGTGTAGTGAATTCCATAACTTAATGTCTCTTTTAGATAGCGCATTACTCTCTCAAGAGCATGCCAATGATTATCTCCGGGTTTGAAACAAACCGGCTTAGTTTGCTCACGACAAACGAGATATCGTGCCTTGTTGCACTAGCTAAATACATCAATGAACCAATAATTTGGGAATATCTCAATTGATCCTTTGCTATTCGTTGGTTCTTTCATAATAGCACACTTGGATCATACGGCGTTGGAGCGGGTTTGCAATCGCTATAGCCAAAGCGACTCAACACCTTTTCCACATAATGGGATGCTCAAGAGTAATCCCACCGTCACCTTCTCTTAACAATTTAATGTTTAAGATGACATCCGCTACTCCCAAATCTTTCATTTCAAAGTTTTGGACAAGAAGTCCTTGACTTCCTTAATCACATTAAGGTTTGTCCCAAAGATCGATATGTCATCAACATACGGACACATAATCACTCCTTCACCCCCACCATAGCGGTAATACACACATTTGTCGACTTCATTCACAACAAAGCGGAGATGTTAAAGTTCTGTCGAACTTCTTGTGCCTTTGCTAGGTGCTTGCTTAAGGCCATACAAAGACTTCAACAACCTACACACTTTTCCTTCATGACCCTTTACTACAAATCCATCAGGTTGATCCATATAGATTTCCTCTTCCAACTCTCCATTAAGGAAAGCCGTCTTTACATCCATCTGATGAATGATCGGACCGTAGGAGGCGACCAAAGACAGTAGTACTCTAATAGTGGTCATCGCAGCGGTGAGTAAGTATCAAAGAAGTCCTCGCCTTCTTTCGGGTATAACCCTTGGCCACAAGCCTTGCCTTGTACTTTTCAATCGTACCATCGGGCCTCGGCTTTTCTTGAACACCCACTTACATCCTCTGAGGTTTACACCCATATGGACGTTCAACAACTTCCCAAGTTCCATTGCTCAAGATGGAATTCATCTCACTCTGGACCGCTTCCTTCCAATAGTCAGCGTCCTGAGATGAATAAGCCTCCTCAATGGTTCTTGGAGTATCATCCACTAGATATACAATGAAGTCATCACCAAAAGACTTTGTAGTCCTTAGTCTCTTACTCTTACGAGTTATTTCATTGCCCTCATCTATTGGATTTTCCTCAAAAATGGGCTCAATTTGTATAGGAGTGGAAGGTTTAGGAGAGAAGATAGATTCTTGGCGGATGAGCTAAGTGTCTCTTTCATAGGAAATAAGTCCTCAAAGAATGTGGCATCATTGGACTCAAAATTGTACCTTCATACATATCGGTACTCAGATTTCACTATTAAGAATCTATATCCAACGCTGTGAAAAGCATAACCAATAAAGACACAATCAACGGTTTTTGGTCCAAGTTTACGCTTCTTTGGGATAGGCACATTCACTTTAGCCAAACAGACCCCAAGCACGTAAATAGGAGAAATTTAATCTTTTCCTCTCCCATTCCTCGAATGGTGTAATTTCTTTATTCTTTGTAGGAACCCTATTTAGGACATGACATGTAGTCAATATAGCCTCACCCCACCATTCCTTGGAAAGTCCCATTGTTTCTAACATGGCGTTAACCATCTCGATTAGAGTACGGTTCTTTCTTTCGGCAACCCCGTTTGATTGGGGCGAATAGGAGGCGTCCTTTCATGGATTATTCCATGTTCCTCATGAGAATAAATTAAACTCATTAGAAAAGAATTCTCCACCACGATCCGACCTAACCCGTTTGATTTTTCTCTCAAGTTGGTTCTCGACTTGACTTTATAGATCTTAAAATAGTGAAAAGCCTCATCTTTTGACTTTAATAAATACACATAGCAATATCTAGTAGAATCATCAATCAAAGTCATGAAATACCTCTTACCACCCTTTGTCAACTCCCGTTCATCTCGCATAAATCGGTATGAACTAGTTCTAACGGTGCCAAGTTTCTCGCCTCTGCTTTGCCTTGTGAGGCTTGCGAGGTTGCTTAGATTGCACACATACTTGACACTTAGAACCTTTGACTTGGGTAAATTTTGGGATTAAATTCATCTTGGCTAACCGCATCATGCAACCAAGATTAATATGACAAAGTCGTGAATGCCAAACATCGGTCTCATGATTACAAACATGATTCACAATTTTATTCATGTCCGTCAAAGACAAGCGGAACAGCCTCCGCTCTCATAGCCTTTTCAATAAAAGTTCCAATTTTAGAAACAACACATTTATTGGATTCAAAAACTAGCTTAAAACCATCTCTACACAATAGAGACCACGACAAGGTTTTTATTTATCGCGGCACGTGATGCACGCCTCGATCGCACGATTTTTCTGAAGTAAACTTCAAGTCAATCGTGCCGACTCCACGCATACAAATGCTGCGACCCATTCCCCATCAACACGGAGGTAGCCCTGCGACTGGTAAAAAGAGAATAAGGATCATCGGACAAACATGTATATTGGCCCCGTGTCAATCCACCAATCAAGTGAACGACATATCGATAGAGCGGTAGGTATTGAAACATACCGGATGTTCCTCCTCGTATTGCCAATAACAACGTTAGCGGACTTTTACGCTTATTGTCTTTACGATCAGGGCAATCCTTTGCCCAATGATCAGTACCATTACAGACAAAGCAGTTTCCCTTTCCTTTATTCTTCTTCTTCTTGAAGCTAGTAGTTTGAGCGGCCTTGTTCTTGTTCTCGGGCTTTTGGACTTATTTTTATTCTTCTTGTTGAATTGAAAGATTTTCTTTTGTACCACATTGGCACTAGAACTTTCTTTCCCACGTATATCTTTTGCCTCGCTTTCTCCTCAACATTTAGAGACCCAATGAGACCAGCAACGCTGAACTCTTGTCTCTTGTGTTTTAGAATAGTGGCAAAATCCCTCCAAGAAGGTGGCAGCTTCGCGATGATGCATCCCGCCACAAACTTGTCGGGTAATGCACATGTAAAATTCTCAAGTTCTTTCGCAAAGGCTTGAACCTCATGAGCCTGTTCTACTACAGAGTGGTCATCGACCATCTTGTAGTCATGAAACTGCTCCATAACATAGAGTTCATCGCTGCGTCGGATACTCGAATTTTGCCTCAAGTGCATCCACATTTCTTTACCACTTGGCAAAATCATATATACATCAACAAGATTTTCTCCCAAAACGCTAATCACGGCGCCTCTAAACAGGTTATCCGCAGCCGTGAAGGCACTCTCCTGCTCAGGAGAGAGCCCACCCTCAGCCGTGGCTTGCCTTGCGCAACGTGATACACGTTCATGGCGATCAACCACAAAATCATCTTGGCGCGCTAACGCTTATAATTTGCGCCGTCAAATCTGATTGGCTTAAGCGGCAATAAACCGAGAGTTGTAAAATTCCTTAGATAAGGTTTTTGGATTGTTGGAAAAATTAGGAATTTTCTCAATATTTTAATCCACAAAATTATGTAGATCATGTTTAAACAATTGCACATTTCTAGTTCACGACCAAAGGTTCTAGATAATGATTATCTATCTCATATGCAAAGGCTAATGAACAAGAAATCAAATCGATAAAAACACGGTATAAGACGATATACCCTTGAGCGGTGCCACCGTTGGCACAGCAGCAGTAACATTCTCGTTCGCCATGACGGTCGATGTAGACGATCGCAGTTGTCGCGATGAAGCGTTAGTGCGATGAAGCGTTTGATGCGATCTGACGCGCGCTTCAGAGCACTTTTGAGCGATCGCGTGGTCGCTCCCCAAAACCTTATCGGCCTTCTATCTCGAGCAAGATCTCAAGAAGGGCGAGGTTCGGAGGCTCGCTCCCTCTCGCTACTTGTGCGCGCAAGAAAACAGAGGTGGGGAGACAAGAAATGCAAGACCGAAATGGAACACTGGAGTCTTGAGAGAGAGGCGTATTGGTTCGTCAGAAACACGCCCATGCGCCTCCTTATATATAGGCTCGCAGAAGGGTAGCTATCGGCGACATTTAGGAGGCCATCAAAGCGACCGTTACTAGTAATCGACGCCATCAAGACGTCCGTTACTAATGGCGGTGTGTTATGACCCGACCATCAACCACGTCGATTACTAATGTAATCGGCGATTCATCGGGTCATAAACCGCCACATTAAGCGGCAAAAGCAGACCGCCCCGCCAAACACATCACGTCCGGATGCTGCGCGCGCTGCGACGCAGACGTCTCTCGTCTCGTCTCGACTCGACTCGACTCGACTCGACTTTCGCACACGCCACGCCACGCCACGCCTCGGCTCGGCTCGGCAGCAGCTGTGTGTGGCATGACCTTTACCCTTTTCCACCTTGCTAATTGAGAGACACACAACTCAACTATTTAAGTTGGTCAAGTCTTCTCTCAATTACCCATATGGTACTAAACCAATTTCATGACTCCTAGTATTCTAATGGGCCTTTTGGAATTTCTATTAAATTAATTATGGGCCATCCCATAATAATCTAACATATACCAAGCTAAACCAAGCAGAGCAAACTTGCATTCGAATTCTTATCTAGGAAAATGGTAGTACTACTACTGCCCTTCTCCTTCAGAATGCAGCTAGAATTGAAGCCTACCAGTTGCTCTTCATTTGAATCCCATAAATTCTGAGGTATTGTGTGGACATCTATTGCGGAGCACACCACCCCATAGCTTCCCTTACCAATGACTTTCTGAATCTTGTAAAGACTTGCATCGTTATACTCTGTGAAAAATCTGCCTCCGCGGAACCCTGGAAAGAAATTAGTCAGAAGCTCCCAAACAGCAAAGAAGCTTCATTGATCAATGAACCATCAGTACTCGCAATCAAATGCAAACAATCAATGCCAAACGGTCAATACAGCATTGCAGCATAACCCCGAAAACCTGAAATTGCTAGATCTCCGGATACTTTTTAATGAATGAAATGTAAAACAACCAATCATTTGGAAGCTACCACCAGCGTTAACGAATAGATGCAATGAGTAAAGGAAACACTACAGTTCAGTTTCAAGACACAAGAACTACATCGCAGCACCACAGCTTGGAGGGCAGGGCAAGGTGCCACGGCACTACCAGCTTCTAGGCGTAGTTTCGCAGGGGTGAGCGTAGGGCCGACCGGGCGAGCACAACGGTCGGCGGTTAGGGTGAGTGATATGTGACTTGTGAGGGCCGGCTTCCCTTGGGCTTAAAAGCTCTAGTACCATTTGGGTCTGCCTCGGGCCATGGCCCCACCGGCCCGAGGTCTAGCTAGCAGACCATCTTCTACAAGGTGTGGTGGCTTGGAGGAGAGAGGGTGCGGTCTTGGCAGAGAAAGATAGGGTGGGAGAAAAAGAGGGAGAGAGCATGAAATCTTGTCATCGAGTTCTTGCTAGAAGCGGTGTCACCACAGGAGCCGTGATGGAGTGTTATCTAGACATGCGAGTCCGAATTTTTTTTACCGTGTCAACGCATGTCGGACACTCACTGACACGCATCGAACACCCTTAGCAATATCCTAGATGAAGGAGGAAGAGACTAGATGATAAAAAGCTAAAATGCCTCGACATCCCTTATTCGTGACCATGGCTAGGAAAAGCAAAGCTAGAGGAAGACTAGAAGAAAAAAAGAATGATTATTTTCCTTCTTTACTATGGTCTGCTGTGACTTTGGTGGAGGAAGAAGAACAGAAGAAGGGAAGGCTTTGAAGGGAAGAAATAATGGAGAGAAAGATCCATGTCCGCGATGAGAACATGCTCACATGAGTTTAGAAGAGAAAAGTGCTACCTTTGTTTTGTTTACTACTTTTCATTCTCACGTGTGACGGACTGACAAGCTGATAGTTAGCAGGCAGCCATATCAAGGTAAGAGGTGAATCTTCTGTGCTGTATATGGATCTTTTGCGCATCAGACCCTCCAACTTCATTGACAAGGGGCTATTTGAGAATTTATCAGTATTATTTACAATAGAAAATAAATATATTCATTTATTTTTAGTATTGTATTAATATATAGTAGTTGAATCCCTAAATCCTATTTTTTTATGTCTCCCGAATCGGACACCTGAATCCGAGTCAGATTCCGATTCCTATGTCCGTGTCTAGGTAACACTGCCTGACGTCGGAGTTAGGGTTCACAATTTCGTTTCGAAGCCGAAAACCGCTGTAATGACCCCCATTTTCACATAAATGCAAAAATGGAAATCTCATGTGCAAACAGTACTAGTCCCATGATCAGTAGCTAGTACGCACATTTACAACAATTGGAATCACAACCATACATCATATTATTAAAGCGGAAGTGATTTATACAATAATCTTACAATTCAGAGTTTATAGCAGCAAAGAAGCAAAGTCTTGTAGTGTGCCCATCCAATCCCTCAGGCAACTGACAAGGCATAATCCCTAGAAAACTTTCATCGCTATCATTCCCGAATCCTGCGATGATAGTTTCATCGAACTAATCTGATTCTTCACCTAAAAACAACAATTAAGCAAGGGTGAGTACTTTCGTACACCGCAAGACTTTTGCAAAGCCTATGATATATGCAAGCCATTTCAAAGGAGAGGCTAGTTTGGTTAGTTTGCATAAAGCCAATTTGAAATGTAAATACAGAATAGTAGATTGCCAAAACGGAATTTAAGTAAAAGTAATTTAATACTGAAAGTAACAGAATATAAGCATAATTAAATCTCATGTACCTGGGTATCCTGACCATATCCACAAAACCAGTTCTACTGACACCCAGTAGAATTCACCAACACACGGTAGAAACCGCATTTTATAAAAATAACAAAACTGCTAACTATGTGATGACTTTACCAAGTTCCCATAACCGCGGGTACGGCTAATCGATTAGTTTTACACTCTGCAGAGGTGTACATCTTTACCCACAAATCATGACCTTTTCCTTTTGCCGCATAGTTCACGCACCTTTGGCGTAGTGGCCAGAATGTTTATGACGAAAACCTTTACATTACCTAGGTTAACTTTGCACCAGCTCCGGGACGTAAAACCCATACTATGGCAGAAGAACTCAGAGCATAGAAATGATGGAACTTCCCCAGAGTACGGCGTACACCGGTGTATCGGTAAACGTTTGATCCATGATCACCTCGGTGTGGACGTCCCATCGAGCAATTCATTAAGAAACAGCTCGTACTGCTCCAGCCTCCCAAAGTGCAGAGTTAAACTAGATAACTTAATCGGTTTAAGGCTGTCCTATACCAGCACTTGTGGTTGTACGGTAATTCTTGGCCTGAAAACAACCCATAGTTCGGTCCTTAATCCGACACGGGCAATAATCTCCACCCTACACTACGTGCAAAGACATGCACACTCGGCTATTGCCAATAATTGCCTGCATCTAAACCATAGTTTTATTTTCATTTTTCCAACCAAAATACCAACCATAAAATGGTCATACCCAATTAAATGTCATATCCAAAGTCTTTAACCATGTCACAGTTTTATGTTCATTTAAGCTTGGCTAAGCATGTCACTAAATGTGAGTAACCCAGTTTGACATCAATTACTGTCTAAGTTATTCTTAGGGTTATCAAGGTTCACAAATTCATACTTATCAAGGAAGTTCCATGAAGCAATAGGTACAACTACCAATACCCATAATATAGCAAACTTTAATAAAATAAAGTATGCAGTAAAATATTTAATGAAAACATTTATAAAACTGGGATCAATATGGTCAAAGGGGGTGCTTGCCTTGCTTATTTATTGCTTACGACGAAGACGAAGCCACGGCTGACGGAGGCAATGACAGAAGTACTGACGTCGGATTCTACACGTCGTTCAATCGGAAATATAGCAAATATTCAACTTTAATAAGGGCAAAAAGAAAACAGACAGAAAACCAAATAAAGATTCATTAAAGAAAACAGGAATACTTTAGGTTTAGAATTATGATTCCAAGATCTCATGGTTTAGTTAAATATACATTCATATTGTTAATGACTTTTGTGATGAATAAACATGGTTTCTTTTATAGATTATCTATTCTTGAATTAAGAATTCAAGAGGCTAAAATTATGAATTCTTGCATTTATAACTTCAAATTATAGATGCTAAAATTATTTGGATTAATAGAATTAACATATTAGACAATTGAGCTGGAAACTATAAATGAATAACACTTAATCCTTTTTAATTGATTTTGCATAATATGCGACTTTGAATTTGTTAGATCCATTGAACTAAGTTATTGAATTTATTCTGGTTTTTAAGAAGGTTCGGTGATACAAATTACATATTTGTTTATTATTTCTAGGTTCGCTTATTCATATAATTAAGTCCATAAAACATATTACTTAAGGTTATTTGGCTATTAGGATTTATATGCAAAACAATATGAAATAAGATTATTTCTTCGGAATATGATAGTCTATACTTTGAAGAACATTTCTAAGTTAATCTCATACAGATTAGGTTACCAAGACTTGGTTTTATCAAATTTGAGTTTAGTTCGTGAAAGATATACTATTTGGTTCACATAAGTATTGAAACTACAATTATTTGGTTAAGTGTTTATTACAACTTTTATTGCAATGATTCTTGTTGGATAACATAATTTGATTACATTAGATATTTAGAATCCTGTTCCTTATCATGATTATATTTCTCATTAATTCTACATGTATACATTTTTCTACATTTACAAGACTTATGTTTTTAATGTAATTCAAACTTATGCATGTATGATATTTCATTTCAAATTATTTATTCATGTCTTTGTGAATTTATTAGATACTTGCATATGCCTCTATTTATTGCTACGGATTATTGTATGCAATTGTACACATATATACCCTTTTCCATTTGGATCATTTACTATTCATAAAACAAATCTAAATCAAGTTCATACTTTATTGGATTCAGCATGATAAGGTAGCCTACTGATATTTAATGATTTAGAAATCAATTTGACTTACTTTAGATTCCTTTTGCACAAACTATGCATTTTTGAATATTTATAGTATTGAAATCAATCTTTAATGGAAAATGGTTCAAACAAAGTTATAATCTAAATATTTTTATATATTTGAGTTGCTGATAACATAAGGAATCCATTAAAATTGGTTTCATTCAATTCTAAGTTCTTTTGCAACATTTTTATATCTAGCACATCTCTAGGCCTTCTATTCAAATTTGAATTTTAAATTTACCCAGAGATCATTTTCAAAATATTATTGCATATTCTGAAGGTACTGAATTTATCATGAATTTAGAAATTTATTTCATCTCATTTGGAGCTAAAATGCAAAAGATATAATAAAATGAATGTACTAGGTTTAGGAAAATACTGAAAATTAGAATTTTACCAAATTAGGAAAGTACGTCTTCAGGCTTTGAATACGCTTTCCATATCTGGACTCGGCTGAGTTGAAGGGTCGACTACTGGGCCCGGCTTATAACGATCGGCTGAAGAAAGCGATCGACGCGTGCTGGGCAGAAGGCGATGGGGCGCGACCGGAGGATGACAAGCGGGTCCACTTTGTCGGCGACAAAGCAGAGGCGGCGCCAATGCTCACCGGCGGCGAAGAGTACCGAGCGGCGAATCGAGAGCACGACGAGCACCAAGGAGTGCGCGCGCGCTCGAGCGGTGACGGTTTGGCGGAAATGGCTCGAGGCGCGCGCCACCGTGGACTGCGCGGACCACCATGGCGGCGATGGAAACTCGAATCTGTGGTGATTCAATGAGAAGAAAGGCTTGGATGAGCATCGGAGTGCGGTGATTCCGTTTTTGGGTTGAGCGCGAAGAAGAGATACCGAAATGAGCTCTCACCGTCGCGCGGGCATCCACGGCGAAGGAACACGCGCGGAGGCTTGCCAAGAGGATGAGCTTCAATTGAAGGTGGGAATGGTGCTCGATGTTATGAGGTAGCTTCGGTTTGAGCGGTTTGAGGTGAGGTTCGGCGAATTGTTGGAATTGGGTTTCTCCCCCCTTTTCTCGGGTTTCGTCGGAGAGGACAGAGAAAGAGAAATTCCGGCGTGATCGATACAAATGAGTGAAGCTTGAGGGTTTGAATGCTGCTCAAGGTGATGAGAAGAGGGTTTGATTGCTGACTTGGGCTAGAGACAAAGAAAGAGGTGGTGCGGCTCGGCTTTGATCGAAGGAGAGCGGAGGGAGCGACTGAAATATGAGAGAGCAGCTGCTGGTGTCGATTTGGAGAAGAGGAAGGGCAATATCTGGCTGCCAAGTGGGCCCAAGAGCAAGAGAAGACAATTCCAGTTTTGATTCTTCAGGACAGCACACGATCCTTCCATTAATTAAGCTAGCAAACCGACTTAATATTTTATGAGGATTTTTAAATAGGTCTGAAATGAAGAGATAAGAGTCTGGTAAAATTTTCAGTTAAAAATGATGAGTAAAAATATTTATAAAAATCTGACAATTCATAACTGTCATTTTCTGCTTGTTCTGATTTATATTTAATTTAAGATCAAAATAAGATTATTATTTTATGAAACTTTTTCACAATATCAAAAATGACATTATGTGAATGATATAAAATTTTCAGAATTTTAAATTGTATATTTTATTTTTAATAATTCTGACATTGAACTTTTCAGCTTTCCACATTGTCTGTTTATGATCTTCTAAAATTAATAAAAGATGGGATAAATTCTTGATATTTTTACCAGACATATATAATATAAGCATGTCGGCATGGTTAAAGTTTTAACTCTGGTTAAGGTCGACAGAATTCTGGAGAAATCTTGCAAGGTCGGTTCAGAGTATCTAGATAGGGTCATTTTTGTCTTTTTACTTTATTTAATTATTCCAGATCAGTGCAAGTTGTATAATCATGATTCTAGATAGATCTGAGATTTATCTGATATTTTCACATATTTTATTGATTTTGTATTTTTATTTTTTTTACTTTTACCATTTTACCATTTCAATATATATTACTTTTCTTTTTAGAGCAAAATTCAAGAAGAACCAGTAATTCAGAAAACTCAGAAAATTCAAATTCAAATTAAAGATTACATCTCAAATTTATTTTTATATTTTGTTTGTTTTGGAAGAAATATTTTTAATAAAGAAAATCTTTCCTTTTCTTTAAGATTAGAATGCAAGAAAAGAGGGAATGATATTGTTTAAAATAAAAATCTCAATTCCAATTGAATTTTTTATTCAATTCCATTTTTAAATTTAAAATTTTATTTTTCATATTTTTGAATTTTACGGGATGTTACAACCGCTAACCCGACAGTAGCGGTTTTCGCGAGAAACCGCTCGAAAACCACGAAAAACCGAACGGTTTGCAAATTCAAAAAATTTGAATTTTGGTCAAATCTATGCGCGAAAACCGCGGTTTTTCGCGAAAAACTAACCGACCAATTGAACGTTCTTGAAAAACGGTTTTCCGAGCGGTTTTTTGCGAAAACCGCAGTTTTTCAACGGTTTTTGAGCGGTTTTCAGCGCATAATTTTTTTTTCAATTTTTTTGAATTTTTTTAAATTCCACCGGTAAACCGCTCGGTTTCTGTTTTCTAACCGGAACGGTACGGTCGAAAACCGCGAAAACCGAGCGATTTACCGCGGTTTTGTTAACCCTGGTCGGAGGTGATGGGATCATGGGAGCCAGACTAGGGCGACGAAGGTGACGATTGCTCTGGAAGTGGAGGCTATGGAGGCAACTGTGAACTCCAGATGGATCTTGACTCTGTGAGCTCCCTGGGACAAGGGCAACTGGCGAGGGAGATCTTGACTCCAGGTCTAGCAAGGCGAGCTCCAGGCGACTGGATTTGTGAGAAAGAAAGGTGATGCGGTTAGGGTGAGAGTGAGAGATGGTGAGATATTTGTGACTGACATGTAGGCCTAGAGCATGTGTGTAATTTCTTTTCTTTTTATAGGGTTTTTAGTATATATATTTTGGCAAGTGTATAAATTTAAATACGGTATGGGCTGAAATAAGAAAATAGAGGGCTGAAATACAAATGTCTCCAACACAACTTGCAGTCACCGTGGATTGGATAAGAAATTTTGCGGAGGGGCTTGAGCTGACGTGGAATACACTTTCTCTTGAGGCTGCCACGTGCTACCATGGTGTTACTGTACATGCCCTGGGAAAATCCCTGATAATTTCCCCTTCATCCCTGACAGCTCGTAGCCGTTAGAAATAATCATCTGGTAGTGAAGAACCATCCGTAGGATAAGGGCTACTAGCCAGGGTACGCGCTACGCTGCATTGTGCGAAATTTAGAAATTTTTGTTGCGCAACGTTGCGCCGTGTGAAATTTGGACCGACGGGTATTTCTGAATTTTTTTTTTTGCATAATTTCGGTTTTCTTGGTTTTTTTTTAAATTGGGCTGCTAGGAGCTGTTGATGAATCTGCGGATTGCTAGTACCCGTCGGCGAATTTGTGTTTATTTCGGGAGAAAAATGCAGAGGGACGTGAACGTACTTTTATTTTTTTTTGCGTAATTCAGTTTTCTTTTTTTTTTAAAAAAAATGGGTCGCTAGGACCTGTCGGCGAATATGTGGACGGCTATAAACCGTCGGCGAATACGTGGTTTTTGTTTTTGGGAGAAAATAAACGTATTTTTGTTTTTTGCATAATTCCGATTTCGTTTTTCTTTTTTTTTTTAAAAAAAAAGGATTGCTAGAACTCATCGGCGAATCTGTGGACTGCTATAAATCGTCGACGAATCTGTGTTTTTTGTTTTTAGGAGAAAACCGTGAAAAAAATGTGTCGCTAGGACGCGTCGACGAATCTGTAGACTGCTATAAACCGTCGACGAATCTGTGATTTTTTTGGCAGAAAACCGCTGATGGACCTAAACGCATTTTCTTATTTTTTCGTGTCCATTCTGTTAAAAACCGTCGGGAGGATCTGAACGCAAACCATGTAGGGACTTAAATGTAATTTTATTTTTTCGGGTTCTTTTTATTAAAAGCCGCCAAAGGACCTAAACGTAATTTCAAATTTTCAAAGGACTTTTTCGCGAGAACGCTGACATGACGCCCTTAGCTGGCCACAAAATCTCTCCGCTATATGTAAAAGGTATACATAAGCCTAAAACTAGGCCTATTGGGCTGAGTCGGGCGCTTTTTTCTCCTGTCTACTTGAGGTACAGAAAAGGAACCTAGAAATTATAAAGCCCAGTTTCTACATGATAACTAAATATTTTGGCCAGAAGAACAAATTGTTCAATTGGAGACAGTTTGCTGGGAGATGTACGTTCAATTGGATAGCTTCATGAGCTAGCTTAATTTCTGGTCAACAAGCAGTTCCAAACAGTAAAAGAAAAATGCTACAGCTAATCCAATTGATAGCCATTTGGATGTAGCGAGCTGTCATGGACTAAATTAAACATGACTTGATCGCTTAATTGTACAATTTTCTGTGCTCTTTTTTCCTAGCACATTGATTCAGACAAAGCATTGTGGTTGAGTTTCAACTTTCAAGATCTCAGAGCATCAAACCCGTACAATTTATCTCAGAGCATCAAACCCGTACAATTTATCTCAGAGCTAGCAGAGCGCATCCATGAGCCAAAAAATTTGCTGAGCTTGCAAGTTGTGGCAACCACTGCAACTAGATTCTTTTGCTGAATTAGTTTACAGAGCCCATCATGTGCACTGCATGAGATGAAGCATCCATAGAAATAAAAACATCAATTTGCTGGGATCTAATCAGAGCCGATGTTGTTGACACAGGACTACATTACTGCACTACCTTTGTCTCAAGTACGTGCCATTAATTACAACAATTTGGAAGGGTCTAACATACCGAGGTCAGTTGTTGGAGTGAGTTAATTAAGACTAATCGTAGGGAGTAGAGTAGAGTAAAACATTTTTCTTTCATGCCTTGGTCAAGCCAGTTTAGTCGACAAAGTAGTATTTTTTTTTCTCCAATTTGGCCTTTCCTTTGGTCGATCTAGTGCACCATGCTTTGTTACTTCTTGCCGTTCAATAAGCTCTTCTAGATAAGGTGATTTTTTTGTTGTAATAAATTCGTAAAATTTCTATTCTTAAGAAGAAAACTTTATACTTGTAACACCGTCAAAACATGCACACATGATTTCATGTCCAAGTGAAAACACTTTCAGGGTTTCAGGACTCACAACTACAAAATGATACTTACAACACTATCTCTTCATCTAAGTCGGTTCCTAACTTTTCAGGAAAAAACCGACAGTGATATATGATTTGGTGTGGGTGAGAAATATGATGCAAAACATCACTATCGGTTTGACTTTAGAACTGATAGTGATAAGCCGATAGAGATGACAATCGTCGCCACTATCGGTTCCAAGGTTCGAACCGATAGTGATGTTATAGGTATCACTATCGGTTCTCAGGTCCGAACCGATAGTGATATTTTACTACCGGTTCTAATATCATAACCGATAGTGATGATTTGGTCATCACGATTTGTTTCTGAGATTAGAACTGATCGTGATAGTACAAATACCAAACATCCTCGCGCTTGACCTCTTGGCTTCTCCCGTGCTTGACCTTTCGGCTTCTCCTCCCGATCCATTCAAATACCAAAAGCCGAGATGTCCACTTTGCGTTTGACCTCTCGGCTTCCCCTCTGTTCTATAAAAAGGAGTTTACTCTTGTCGATGTCTAAGACCTAGGGTCCCTTAATCGAACTTATGAAAATATGATTGTGGACTCCTAGTAAACAAGATGAGGAAAACAATATATGGGGATTGCTTCTTTATTAGCCAAGCGGCTCCACCGAGTATACAGATTACATAATGGTTACAATTATTTATTCTAATTGTGAATGCTAATTGACAATGCTCTCAGATATCTCCTTTTGGTATGGACAGGCTCTCTATTTATGCTGGATGAAAAGACGGCAGTTATTTTTCATAAGGGCATTGTGTAACCGAGAGGTGTCTTCCCGCCAAATGGTATCTTCTCGCCAAATGGTGACTTTTCCAGAGATAACTTCCGGGTAGTTAAATGTACCTATCAGATAACTGTCCGCACAGAGACATGTGTGGGGATAATAGCTTGTCCCCAAACAGTTCACAGGTCGGGATGACTATTTCACTGGTCGGAGACGACCAGTGTGAAGCAAAGTTATTGACCACCTTGACTGAACTGGTTGGAGACTTAACCGTTCGGATAAAGGTGGGTTTTGTTCTATATATTATAGGTTTTATGTATTGTAGGCCCATTAATAAAGTACAGGCACGAACAATTGATGGCCCAAATAAATGACAGACTTTTAATCCTCGCCAACTCCTCTCCGCCTGCATCGCCCATCTGCCTCCCCTTCCCTGTGTCGCCCATCTGCCTCCCCGAGCACATCACCATCGTCTCCTCCCTGAGCACATCATCGCCGCCTCCCCGAGCACATCGCCATTGTCTCCTCCTCTGAGCTCGTCGTCGCCTCCTCCTCCCTGAGTACGTCGTCGCCTCCTCCTTCCCCGAGCACGTCGTCTCATGCAAAAGGGAGACAGCTTATGCAAGCTAGTTTAAGTGGTTGTTTGTATGGAGCTAGATATTTGCATACATTGCAAATAGAGAGCTCATGCATCGGAGTCTTAGCTTGTGATTTGATCATGTGTTTATCATCACAAAGGCTAAGATAGGTTTATGATTTGTGTTTGCAAAATAAATTTTTGCAAAATATGATTTAATTGAATCTTATCTTGGAGCATGTGAATAGGATTTGCAAGTATGTTTGCAAATTGGTTTGATCATGTGTTGATCATCACATGGCTCAAAGATATGATCTTGATTGCTTTTGATTGCAAGATTTATATTTGCAAATATGTTTTGCAAAATATTGGTGTTCATGCATTTGATATTGGAGCATGTGATTAGAATTTGCAAATGTGTTTTGCAAAATTGTTTTGATCATGAGTTGATCATCATATGGCTTAATATTTGATCTTATTGACTCTCTTTAAATTGTAGTCACGCTCTTGATCAAGTCTATGTGAGGGATTTCGAGGAATCAGATTTTAGACTTGAATAACTACATTAGAGTCTTTATTTTTATGATATTTAAAAATATACATGGTTTCTTAAATCTTTAATCTGGGTGGAGATTGTAGACCTCGTGATAAGCTTCGCATAGAGTCCAAGATCACCTAAATCGAAGTTTGGAGTAAAAAGTTATGGCCGTTTTAGTCGTTGTAGCAGCGGTATGATCGACTCCGGTATGACCGGGCCCAGGCGGTGTGAAATTTTCAGAGAAGGGTTTTCTTTATTTTTTTGAAGGACGGTGCTACTGGGGTGTGAGCGGTATGACAGCCCCATGTCCGGTATGACCGGATTTTTTGAGTAACGGCTAGTTTTTTCTAGCCGTTGAACCAGAGACCGATCATACCGGCCCTAGGGCGGTATGACCGGGTTTCCTGCGAATTTTTTCCCATTTTGCGCCCCAACGGCTAGTTTTTCTTGTGGAGGCTATAAAAGAAGCCTTGGGGGTTAGCATTTGTAAGTTGCTGGGGTTTTGGAGAGTTCATTGCTCTTTATGGTTGAGTTGTGCATGTATTGCGCTCTCCAATTTGGTTTTTGAGCTAAGAGTGAGCTCTAATTGCATGTGTTGCAACTAAGAGAGGATTGAGAGTCTCTTGTTCATGTGTTGCACTCGGTGAGCATCCTTGTGCATGTGTTGCACTTGGTGAGGATCAAGCTAGAAGGCTTGGCTTATTACTCTTGGTGTTTGCCGACATCTAGAAGGCGTGTGGAGGCATCGTGCGCAATGATCTTCTCAAGAAGATTGTGAGAAGGCCCGGCAAAGTTGTGAAGGTCGGAGCTCGCTTACTCGGAGGGGGAAAGAGCTACCACTAGTGGAATCGAGGCGGATGCTCAATTTGTGGAGCCGGTCCAAAGTGGTTTGGGCTTGCCTCAACGTGGATTAAGAGAGATCGGCAAGTCTTCGAACACTACGGTAAAAATAATCGTGTCTCTTTGTGTTTACTTGCAATTCTTATTTATATAGTTGCAATTTACATTCCTAGAATTAAATTGCTTGATTGTCTTTAGGATTGCATATTTTTGTTAGAGACATAATTAGCTAGTGCACTTAGTGAGCCTAGTTGACTTAGGCTTAATTGTCAAAACCATAGTTTATCGCTTTTGCATCTATTATCATTTAGGTTTTGACATACGAGTACTTAGGCGAGATTTTAATTAATCATAGAAGAAATTTTATAGCCACCTATTCACCCCCCCTAGTCGGCATCCTCGATCTTATGAACACAGAGTTGGAAGAAGCCAAAGCTGAGCTTATAGAGGTTTCTAGTATTTAATTCGACGTGATGACTGACAATATACCAAGATAGCCTATTTTCACAACAAAATGATTATTTTTGTAGGGATTAAGAGATATGACTGAAAGTCAATCAGTTATTAGGTGTGAAACAAATTGGCACTGTGCCTGAGCTGTGGAACTATAAGGAGAACCAGAAAGCCTCTGTTACGAAAGTTATGGCGCATATGATGGCAGACATGAAAAAACACTAAGGTCTCGTTGTTTGATCTATCAAATAATATTGTTTCTCAATGTACGCTTGTTAATATTTTAACTAGTTTATTGTATCCTTGTAACATAGAAGGAAATACTTCAGATAAAAGTTGGCTATAAAAACAATACGAAAGACTGCTCTTCTGCCAAGAAGTTCTGCAATGAAAAGGCTGCCAGAGGATTGTGCCACTAATTTATGCATTAAGTATATTCAATGGACAATCTCTGTGGTACTCTAGATGCAATTGCTTGGGGGCAAAGAGCCTTCTACTGGGACGTCAGAGCTATCTGAGGAGAGTTAAGTTAGAGGATTGTGCTACTGATTTATGCATTGAGTATGTATACTATCAACAATACAGTGAATGTGAATATACTGTGAATTTATCGATCTGTGAGTATACTATGAATGTGAATATACTGTGAATTTGTCAATTATACATATGCTATCAATCTATGAATATACTGTGAATTTGTCAATATGTGAGTGTGAATATACTATGAATGTGATACCTGGAATTTATCTCTATCGGTTCCACGGTTATAATCGATAGAGACGTGTAATCTCTATTGGTTCCGAGTGTGGAACCGATAGAGATAATTCACTAGTCTCTATCAGTTCCACGCTAAAAACTGATAGAGATCATAAGCACTTCTCTATCGGTTCTGATCGTGAAACCGATACAGATTTCTAATTATCTCTATCGGTTTCTAGCTCGAAACAGATAGAGATAATAGGTCTTCTGGGTCGGTTCCGACCTTGGAACCAACTGTAATGACCCCCATTTTCACATAATACAAAAATGGAAATCTTATGTGCATACAGTACTAGTCCCATAATCAGTGGCTAGCACGCACATTTACAACAATTGATATCACATCCATACTCTTTATTACAAATGATAACGGTAATTTACATAATAAGATCTTACAATACAGAGTGAAATGCAGCGGAAAGAATTAAGATTCTTGTAGTGTGCCCATGCAACCCTCAGGCAACTGATAAGGCATAATCCCTAGAAAAGCTTCATCGTCAATATCCCGAATCCTGCGATAAATATGTTGCATCGGACTAATCTGATTCTTCACCTAAAAACAACAATTAAGCAAGGGTGAGTACTTTCGTACTCCGCAAGACTTTTGCAAAGCCTATTATATATGCAAGCCATTTCAAAGGAAAAACTAGTACGGTTAGTTTGCATAAAGCCAATTTGAAATGTAATTACAGAATAGTAGATTGCAAAACGGAATTTAAGTAAAAGCAATTTAATACGGAAAGTAACAGAATGTAAGCATAAATAGATCTCATGTACCTGGGTATCATGACTATATCCACGAACCATTCCCACTGACATATAGTAGGAATTACCGACACACGGTAGAAACCAGATTTTATGAAAATAAGAACTGCTAACTATGTGATGACTTTACCAAGTTTCCATAACCGCGGGTACAGCTAATCGATTAGTTTTATTCTCTGCAGAGATGTACAGCTTTACCCACAAGACATGACTGACTCTTTGTGCAGATCATTAGCACACTTCCTTTGGTGTGCCGCAGAGAGTCATGACATAACCGTTACATTACTTAATCCTAACTTTGCCCAGCCCGGTGATGAACCCATACTATGGCAGTAGAAGATGTGTGACTAGTTCGATAAGTGGTGACACACACCAAATTGTCCCACTTCTACCTACGGCGGCAGAAGATAGGTGACTAGTACGACAAATGATGACACACATCAAATTGTCCCACTTCTCCCCATAACATGGCGTACACACCGCTTCAGCCTACCAATGTGTAAAGCTAGTTTTAAGTAATTTAATAGGTTAAGACTATCCCATACCAGTACTTGTGGTTGTATGCATTTCTTGGCCTGAAAACAACCCATAGTTCGGTCCTTAATCTGACACGGGCAATAGACTCCCCCTACACTATGTACAAATCCCTTGTACACCCGGTTATTGCCAATAATTGTCCGCATCAAAATCATAGTTTTATTTTCATTTTTAATCAAAATACCAACCATAAATAAGGTCATACCCATTAAATATCATATCCAACATTTTTAACCGTATCAAAATTTTATGTTTCTTAAGCATGGCTAAGCATGTCACTAAGTGTGAGTAACCGAAATTGACATCAAATACTGTCTATGTTATTCTAGGGTTATCAAGGTTCACAAATCCATACTTATCAAGGAAGTTCTATGAAACTACAGGTTCAACTAACAATATTCACAAAATACCAGACTTTAGTAACGTATGCAGTAAAACATTTAATAAAAACATTTATAAAACTGGGATCAATATGGTCAAAGGGGGTTCTTGCCTTGCTTATTTATTGCTTACGATGAAGACAAAGCCACGGCTGACGAAGGTAGCGACGTCAGATTCTACACGTCGATCAATCGGAAACATAGCAAATATCCAACTTCAATAAGGGCAAAAAGAAAACAGATAGAAAATCAAATAAAGATTCACTGCAGAAAATAGGAATATTTTAGGGTTTAAGTTGTATGATTCCACATATTGTTTTCCAGATAAACAAGCATTCAAAAGTTTAGGTTTTTATGATAGCAAAGTATGACTTCTTTTATAGATTATCTATTCTTGATTTTACGAATTCAAGAGGCTAAAATTATGAATTCTTGCATTTATAACTTCGAATTATAGATGCTAAAATTATTTAGATTAATAGAATTAAAACACAAATTAAAGGTTTATGCGAATAACACTTAATTCTTTAAGTGGTTTTGCATAAGAAGTGACTTTGAATTTGTTAGATCTATTGAGCTGAGTTACTGGATTTATTTATGGTTTTTAAGAAGATTCTGGTGATACAAATATCTTAATTACATATTTGTTTATTATTACAGAGTTTGCTTATTTACATAATCGAGTCCATAAAACATATTACTTAAGGTTATTTGGCTAATAAGATTTATATGCAAAACATGATGAAATAAGATTATTTCTTCAGAATAGAATAGTTTATACTTTGAAGAACGTTCTTAAGCTGATTTCATACATTTTAGTGTTTAGGCGAGACTCTATATTCTTTATTGATAAAGCTTATATTATATTAAGAGTTACGACGACCATATTATTTAAGGGTATTGAACTAGCCAGATTCAAATGCAAAGCAAGTTGTAATAAGAATATTTTTCTAGATTATCGTAGTACATATCTTAAGTATTATTTCTAAACTGATCTTCATAAAATTTGCATTAAGACGAGATGTTCTACGGGCTGTTGAAAATGCTTACGTGATTCTAACTTTTATGTGACAGGTTCAGTTTTAATTCTTAGTTGGCGACTGCACTTTATAAGATTATTTAACCATTTTTCTAACATTAGCAGAGGATGACCTTAAAAGTGTTTTAGAGTTAGTTTCACAGTATTTTGCTTTTATCTAAGATGTTTTCTATATAAGTAAATATTAAGACCTAATATGTACTTAATTCAAATCTGCATAAACATGAGATATTCTTTGCATAACAGGGGGTATTATGGTTTTATTAAATACCTAGGAATCATTTTACCATTATTTGAATTTGTATGCTTTAAGTTATATTTATTTTGATTTCTACACATTGGAAAGTAATCTATCTTCAAATTTAATTCAAACTAGATTCAATTGTAAATGTTTTTGTATATCTAAGTAGATTACTAATTTTTAAACACTTAATAACTGGTTTGACATGAAATCAATCCTTTTTGCAAAAGATATTCATATTTGAATATTCAATACATTGGAAACAACTTACTTTAGAAAATGATGTAAATCAAGTCTAAATCTAAATATTTTTGCATATTTAGGTTCCTGAGGAGTTAAGGTTTCTAACAAAATTAGTTTCATTCCGGTTGGAGTTCATTTGCACAATTTCCATATATGACATATTTTTTATTCCTTCTTTAAATTTAAATTAAATATTTAAAAAGAGTTCATTTTCACAATATTTTTGTATATTCTGAATCCACATGATTTATCATGAATTTAGAAATTTATTTCATTTCATTTGGCTTGATAGTTCAAAAGTTATAGGTATTTGAATGCATTGCGGTTTGGAAAATACAGAAAATAGAAAAATTACCAAAAGCGGAAGGTGCGCTTTCACCATGGAAATGCGCTTTCCTTTTCGGGCTTATTTGGTTGAAGGTTATGGTGAGCCCTATGGGCCGGGCGGCAATGATCGGTTGCGCGCATAAGCGACTAGCGCACGGGGCCCGCACGGCAGTGAAGCAAGATTCGCTCAAGCGACTGCGGCTGACAAGGAGGGCCCACCTGTCGGTGGCCCGAGGCAGAGGAGACACCGCCGAAGCTCATCGGAGGCGAAAGAGTACCGGAGCCGGCGAATGGGTAGCATGGTGAGCTTCAGGGCAGCCGTGCGCATGCAGGGGATGAGTCAGCTCGACCGGAGGTGGCTGGGATCGGCCCACCACCGTGAATGGGCGGTGGCGGCCATGGCCAGCGAGCACAGCTCTGATTTTAGAGTCCCTAGGCTTGAATATCACATGCGTGAGCATCAGGGTATCACAGGGATCCTGTTTTGCTATTTCTACGAGAGAAAGAGTAGACGGGGTGAGCTCTCACCGTGCATGGGCGACGGCGGAAGGAGGTGCGCGGTGTGGCGGCTCACCGGAAAATAATACTTCCAATTGGGGACGGGGATGTGTTTTGGAGGCTATAAGGTAGTTTCGGATGAGATATTTTTGTGTGCGATTCACTGGATAGGTTAATCGGGGTTTTCCCCCTTTGCGCTGTTTTCGTCGGAGTTGGGGAAGACGAGCGCGAAAGAGAGCTGCTTTGAGGTTGGGGAGCACTGGACGATGGCTCTGGCTAGCAAGGAGTGACCGGTTGGTCTTGATAGAAGGTAAGGGCAGTTTATGCACAGGATTTGAACGCGGCCAGAAAAATGGCGGCTGGGGGCTAGGTACGCGCGAGATTTCTCGACTGTGGTAGCGAGATGACAGTCGTGACAGAGTTTCTGGCAAGGATGGCAAGTTGGGGCTTCGGGCGATGTGAATTGCTGCGGGAAGATGACAAGGAATGAGGCGGCGCGGCTAAGGCGGGGTGCGGCTCTGCTGCTTGCGCGAGACACCGGCGAGGAGGAGAAGAAGAGAGGAAAGAGGCTGCCATGTGGGGTAAGGGTCCACATGGCAGTCAGATTAGGTGAGGGAAGTCGGCAGGGGAAAAGCTGGCAAGTTGGGTCCACTTGTCATTGAAAGAAAAAGGCAAAATGCATAAAGACTCTGGACAACACGAGATATAATCAAGGTTTGGGTTGGCAGATGGACTCAAAATTTTATGAAAAATTTTATGTAGGTCGGAAAGGAATATATTAGGGTCCAGTAAAAGTTTTAGATAAAAATTATTGATAAAAATCTGACAATTCATGAATTTCATTTTCTGCCGATTCTGATTTTTATTTTATTAAGGATCAAAATAAGATTATTATTTTATTAAACTTTTTTAAAATATCTGGAATATAATTATTTACATTATATAAAATTTTTAGATTTTTTATATTTTATATTTTAATTTTAATAATTCTGACATTTCAATTTTCAGCTTTTCTGATTGTCTACTTTTGAATATCTAAAAATAATAAATTTAGGATTTAATTCTTAATATTTTTACCAGGAATGGTTAAGATTAAGATGTCGGCATGGTTAAAATTTCAACTCTGGTTAAGGTCGAGAGACTTCTGAAGAATTCTTACAAGGTTGGTTCAGAGTATCTAGACAGGGTTATTTTTGTCTTTTTAATTGATTTTTTTTGATCCAGATCAATGCAAGTTGCATAATCAGGATCCTGGATGGATCTGGGATTTATCTAAGATTTTTAAAAATTTTATTGGTTTTGGATTTTTATATTTTTACTTTTACCATTTACCTTTTCAATATGTATAACTTTTCTTTTAGAACAAAAACTCAAGGTAAACCAATAATTTAGAAAAATCAGTAAATTCAAATTAAGTATCACATCTCAAATTTATTTTTATATTTTGTTTGTTTTAGAAGAAATAATTTTAATATTGCTATTCCTCTTTTCTTAAGATTAAAATGCAAGAAAAGAAGAAAATATATTGTTTAAAATCAAAATCTTGATTCCAATTGAAATTTTTATTTAATTTCAATTTTAAATTTCAAACTCTTCATTTTTCATATTTTTGATTTTTTTCGAGATGTTACACTAACACAGATAACGCTATATCTCTATTGGGCGAAAATCGACCGTGATAGTCACTCGTTATCACTGTCTAAGGACTTTGTATCACCACCAAAACCGATTCAGATGACGAGAAAGAACCGATCCAAATGACCATTTCTATAACAGTGACTAGTGTTTTAGTTTCAACTTTCCATGGCACGAAGAGTGAACATATTTAACATCTTTGCATGCATGGGGGTTGTAATAATATTCCTATGCTAGCTTGACATTTTGTGCTGTGAACGTCGCCAATTTGGCCATGAACTGACACGATTCTCCATTGCGTGATATGTTTAGTCACTTTTCGAGCAGATAGTGAGAGAAAGTGCCCAAAACATAATAATGGAAGATGAGGATATATCTCGAGTGTTGGAAAATTGACAGTGCAGATGGAGAAACCCTTGCTAACCCTAGAGAGAGAAAGAAAGATCGACGAGGGCTCGACGTGAATGTTTGTTTGGGAGACATTCACGTGGGAAATACTACGTCTCCTCTCTTCCCAATTAGCTAGCCTTCTGTTGTTCAAGTTCCTATAGTAACCATTAGCCATGCATGTTTGAGTGGACTATGTACCTGCAAAAATATTTAATTTGTAGCTACTCGTGTTACAGGAGTAGACATGATTTGTCTTTTACCTACTCCTCCAGTTCAAAATATTTTGTTCTTTTTCTGATGTTTTTTTAATTAATGTCTATGGACGATCTTTAAGATTCAACTTTGCCTTTTAAATTACCATATTATTTTTGTAACAAGTTACAAACTATAGCATGAAACTACTTGTGAAAAATATGCTTGCATAATTTTCATGTGGGAAATCTAGATAGATTTATAAATGTATATATTACTCGTAAAGTTTAAGAAAGTTTGATACATACATATGCAACCCTTTGTATACAAAAACATTTCTATCATAGTCAATTTAGTAAAGAGATGGAATAAATTTTATGTGCAAAATCAAAATCTATCCTAATCACACCTTTTTTATTTTCTGCATTCCTTTTTATGATTTATTTTTACCTTTAGCTCGGCATTTTTCAAGTACACTAAAGTTGACTAAATTGTAATTATTTCTTGAGTTTGACATGACATCTCCATTGACAAAGTAAAATAAATGGGGCAGAAGTACTACTCCTACCCTATATTAAATTGAGGACTATCCAGTGGCTAGTGAAATTTGCCCCAAATTAAATTACCAACTTGTTTGAATTTTGTTTGTACAACGCCAGAAGCTACTTAAATTAACTTTAATCTTCATTGCAAAATGGTCAAAAGGAACTTAATTCTTCTTTCTTACCATATTATTATTTTTGTCGATCTCTTGTTTCTCTCACCTTTCCCATGAAGGGAATGCATGATCGATGCTGTTTTAATTCCCTCTTGATCTCCTTTTGCACTTTTCAAAGATTTTAATTAATTGGCAGTTGTCGGCTATTTATATCTCTGTAATATGAATAGTATGCTTAAACATAAAATATTAGCAACATTGAAATAATACCTCTATTATACGCGGAAGATTTCAAGCGCAAAGAGAGCCGCCACGTCATTTTTTCCGGAGAAGCCCCAAAATTGGAAATCGCAGATAGATCCTTTCGCGGAAAATTAGAAATCGCGAACAAGTCCTTCCACCGGTTATTTTGCAAAAAGGACCCTGTAATTTCGCAAATTCTATATGAGCGCCGGTTCTTTCGACCCGGAAGATTTAGAAAAACTTGAAATCACGAACATGTCCTTCCGCCGGTTATTTTGCAAAAAGATCCCTATAGTTCCGCAAATTCGATATGAGCGCCGGTTCTTTCGACCCGGAAGATTTAGAAAATTTTGAAATCGCTAATAGGTCCTTCCACCGATTATTTTGCAAAAAAAAGACACCCGTAGTTTCGTAAAATCAATTTACAAAAAACTCGAACCGAACTTTTCCTAACGGACCTAGTATAATACAGTTTGGACAGAATGCAAGCTAGTTAAGCGGTTGCACTTCGCATAGGGTTCGATGACCAACTCATCCATCGAAGAACAGAGAGTCAAATGGTCGGAGCGTCTTAATTGCACTCTGACAAACCCCATGCAAACACTGTTGTGGATTCCATAAAAAACAAAAACATGTCTGAAGTTTGTAATAATACATGTATAGAGATCGATCCCAGCACGAACTGCAGTGCCTCGATCGCTTGCTGCGGTACAGTAAGCTACGTACGCTACTCAGAGCCATCCGATCTGGGTTAGACGGCCTGGATCTCCTGTGCGATTTAAATCAAACGGACTTGAACCTGAAGTGACTGTCTGTGATCTCTGTCTCTCTGTCTCTCTCTCTGATATGCATGCATGTGTTGCGTTGAAAAGATCTTGAGCTTCCTTTCGAATGCATTGGTGGCCGTTGAGAGAAAGAGAGATCTAGAGAGCTGTAGAAAACATCAAAATTCAAATTAAACTAGTGGTTGTTGCCTACTTGCCTTGTGGGTGTCGTCGTTACCAAGTGATCGAAAAATCGAGGGAGGGAGGAACAGACATCTTTCACCCGTGGACTGCATTCTCCAATGCTGAATTTAATGGCCATCACTTGATAATGTTGAGGACTTGAGATTCCTTTCTTGGAGAAGCTGTCCATAACGACCAGCGATTTTACATGGCTACGTGTGTGTCGCCAAAACGTCCCAACTCCCAAACACTGTCGGCAAGGCTCGTACGGTTTTATTACAGTGTATGGATTTAAAGTGTCAAGAACGTCGCTATCGAATAGTCTAGGTCCCCGAACAGATCTGAAGTGGAGAACCGAGAGAGAAAGAGAGACACAGGTTTAGGGAGTAACAGCGAGAGAATTCTTTATTGCTTTCTGATTCCTTGTACAATGGGGGACCCCCCTCCTCCTTATATAGTAGTCGCCTAGGGTTTCGACTAAGGGACCATCGTAGGTCTTCATGGGCCACGTGGTTTCCCAACACTCCCCCTTGGGCCCTTTGCCGTGAGATTCATATACCTCATTAAAACTCCAGAAAAACCCAGTGGGAAAAATACTTGGAGAAAGAGTACATAGCATACACTTACTGTGTTGCACGAATTGCCTCATTAAAACCTTATGCAAGAAAAACTTCATGAAAAACTTGCTAAGGAAAAAGAGTACAATTCACCTGAATTTCAAATTGCTAATCTTCGAGATTCATATTGGGTACTCAAACCTCATGTTTAAGATTTATGTGTGAGTATGTGAAATATCTCCCCCTGAAATATGCACTTCTCTAAGTCTCATCATCCCAATCCCTTTTACGCACCTTTCAAAGGTAGATGCTGGGAGTGATTTAGTGAACAAATATACAAGATTTTCACATGACTTAGTATGCAATATCTTGATCTCGTTCATCTTATGCAATTTGTGAGCATAGAAGAACTTTGGGTTGATGTGCTTCGTGAGATTGCTCTTCACATAACCCATCTGTGCTTGAGCAACACAAGCTGCATTATCTTCATAGATGATTGTGGACGTTTGCTCAATGTTCAAGCCACATGACTTCTGGATGCGGTGAACCATTCTTCGGAGCCATGCACATTCACGAGAGGCTTCATACAAAGCAATGATTTTCAAGTGGTTTGTCGATGTCGAGACAAGAGTCTGCTTAGACGACTTTCAGGAAACTGCTGTTCCTCCACATAGGAAAACATACCCAGTTTGGGACTTGCCAGTATGCGGGTCTGATAAGTACCCAGCATCGGTATAGCCAACCAAATTCAGTTCATTGTTTCTTCTGAAGAACAAACCGAGATCTTTGTTTCCTTGGAGGTAACAGAAGATATCCTTGATCCCTTTCCAATGCCTTTTGGTGGGTTCTGCATTGCATAGGGCTAGCAAATTCACAATAACGCAATGTCCGCCTGGTGCTATTCGCAAGGTACATAAGCGCCCAACTGCACTCAGATATGGGAATTCTGTTCCCGTGACTTCCTCCCCTCTTCTCTAGGTGCAGATGGGTCTAGGTGCGCTTGGAGTGACCTTCCACCATTGGAGTCTTTGCAGATATGCCTTTTCAAAGCCAAATCTTTTCAACACTTTCTGCGTGTAGGATGATTGGTGTACCAAGATTCCTCCTTGGACATGCTCAAGCTGCAAGCCTAAACAAAACTTGGTTTTACCCAAATCCTTCATTTCAAACTCAGACTTCAAGTATGAGCATGCTTCTTCAATTTCTTCATCCGTTCCAATGATGTTCAAGTCATCTACATAGAAGGAGATTATATAGAATCCATTCGGGGATCACTGTATAAACACGCATGGACAATCTTTGCTGTTCGTGTAGCCTTTCTTGCAGAGAAAGTCGCTCAAGCGATTGTACCACATTCTTCCTGACTGTTTTAGCCCATACAGTGATTTCTCCAATTTCACACTGTACAGGTTTCTATTTGCTCTGTCTTGGTTCGGGATAGGAATACCTTCCGGTACTTTCATGTATATTTTCAAATCCAAGTTCCCATACAAATATGCTGTGACAACATCCATTAGCTTCATTTTCAACTTCAAGTTGACTGCCATTGAGATCAAATATCTAAAGGTAATTCCTCCCATGATCGGAGAATAATTTTCTTCATAATCAACCCCAGGACGTTGAGTGAAACCTTGAGCTACAAGCCTTGCCTTGTACCTTACAACTTCGTTGTTTTCATTCCTCTTCTGAACAAAGACCCATTTGTGACCTACAGGGTTTATATGGGGAGGTGTGCGGCATACGGCCCAAACACTCTCTCTTGTTGAGAGAGACTAACTCGCGATGATTGCCTTCTTCCATTCTTCTCAATCTAGCCTTTTCTTGCACTCTGCGAGAGATGCAGGCTCGAGATCATGATCAATGATCGAGGCAATCTTCTTTGCAAAGTATGCATCGATATTGGTTGTTGCTCTATTCAGGGATTCTCCTGTTATTACAAAGTTTATGGCCATTTCATCATGGGGTACTTCATGCACTTCTACTTGCTCTTCGCTGCTATTTCCTATCGCAGAGGCAAGTTCCTTTAGCTTTTCATCGCCCATGTGTGCGCACACATTATTTTCGGCGGCTTCCTGTAGTGGAAGATTCAAGTCTGGAATTGCCTTTTCCGTTGGCATCTTTCCAGTGCCAGGTCTAAACTGGCTCCCCTTCTTTCCTTGGGGCATTTTCGTGATTGGTTGTGGTAAGTCCTTTCGCCCAGTTTTCTCCAGACGTCTCCGGGTACTTTGGGTTTGACGAGCCGAATTTCCTGTTCTTTTTCTTTGAGGCCTCTGAACAGGATGAGGGATACCTTCTGCTTTCTTTGGTATTTCCACCCTCTCTGGTGCATTTCTTGCGGGTACATGCGACTTAACCACGCCCTTCAGATCACAAAAATGATCAGGCAGTTCATTTGCTAAATTCTGCAAATCAATTATCTTCTGGACTTCTTGATTTGCTTCATTAGTGCGGGGGTCATGCGCAGGGATCCCAGTGGAATGCCATATAATTTCCCGACATCTTTCATCCAAAGGTTGATTTTCTCCCCCTAATGACGGGAAACGATCCTTGTCAAATATGCAATCAGCGAATCGGGCTATATGCAAGTCTCTAGTCATGGGTTCCAAATACCTGATTATGGATGCATTATCATAACCAACGTATATCCCAGACTTGCGGAGAGGGCCCATTGCAGTCCGCTGAGGGGGTGGTATAGGAACATATATCAAACAACTAAATTTTCTGAGATAGGAGATTTTCGGGATGACCCCGTGCACCAGTTGCATAGGGGAATGGATGTTGTAGGCGAAGGTCCAAATTGATGAGAGTCGCTACGTGCAGATCGCGTGTCCCCAACAAGTGTTGGGCAAGTTACAACTCTACAAAAGCGGTCTGGCAATGAATTTAATCCTTTTTATTAGTGCTTCAGCTAGTCCATTCTGCGTATGGACGTGCGGTACGGAGTGCTCAACTGCTATCCCTGTTGCAGTGCAATAATCATTAAATGCCTTTAAAGTAAATTCGCCATCATTGTCCATTCTAATGGACTTCACGCGATGATCAGGGAACACATTCTTAATTCTTATGATCTGCGAGATTAGCTTTGCAAAAGCATGGTTTCTTGTTGACAATATGCATACATGCAACCATTTCGAAGAAGCATGATGAGCACCATAAAATACCGAAACGGCCTTGACAAGGGCTGAATCGGGCCGCAAATATCCCCTGGATGCGTTCCAGGAATGCAGGGATTTCACTTTGCACTTTCGTGACTGAGGGTCTAGTTATTAATTTTCTGGTGGCACATGCAGTGTACACAAAATCTTCATGATTTGAGAAATTTTTAACATTAATGCCATGACCTTGTGAGTTATTCACTATATTTCTCATCATTCTAAGACCAGGATAACCTAATCTACAATGCCATAAACAAAATAACTCAGAGCTTCTAAAGACAATCTTCAAGGAAGTATACACTTCGGGTGCATGAATATTCGTGTAATACAACCCAGATTCATATGAGGGACATTTTTCTAATACTATTTTTTCACATACCGCGTGCTTCACAATGCACAAGTATTCTTTGCCATTTTCTTCATTGGTTTTTACGTGAAAACCATTGGCGCGGATGTCTTTGAAACTTAAGAGAGTGCGCGTTGATTCAGGGTACAAAAGAGATTCTTCAATGACTAAAGTTGTACCCATAGGCAATATAATTGTGGCTCTTCCTGAGCCTATTACATATGAATCAATTCCTGCAATCGTATTAATCTTTCCAACGTTCTTCATGATCGACTGGAAGTATTTGGACTCTCTTAAGATGGTATTTGTTGTGCCCTATCAACAATGCATATCTCTTCCATTTGGGCGCTACATAATTTTTAAAAAGGAAAATAATTCCAATCAAACAGTGGCAAAATAATTCAAACATTGCTCACAGATTAAAGAATACCGGAATAAAGGATAAATTGCATATTTATTCATGAGAGAAGTATGCTCTTCTAGAGCTTACAATTAATTATTCAAAGAAATTCGCTAACAACCATAATCTAAAAATAATAACGCGATTCATGCATTAAACGGAATCTGTAAAATATGCATTAATTTCTGCTTCTCTGTCATCGACAGAAGTTTTCTCTTCATTTGCCATAAGATTGGCTGCAGCATCGATGTCCAGGCTAGTCTGTGAGGATGAGACAAGTGGGGTATCCTCATCCACGGCATCGTTATCACCAATCTTGGCGAAGTGCGCCTCTGCTGGGGCGTTTCGTTTTGCCTTCTTCTTAGCCTGATATGCGTTGATCATTTCCTTGGATTCCCGGCATATCTTTGACCAGTGTCCCCAAGTGCCACATCTGAAGCACGTTTGGTTCTGCTGTCCATACAGCTTAGCATGCGCCTTTTCCTTATCATCCTTCTTCACTTGGGTTTTGGGCTTTCCCTTAGCCTGATACCTCTCTTTTCCACCCTGCTTGCCCTATTTTCTATGAGTGGGCCTTTTCACCTTATAGCTGTTGGCATTGACTTCTGTGCCGATGCCTCTTCCAGATGGCTGTGAGATGAAGTTCTTGCGTAGAACATCATCTTGTGACTCCGCAACTTGCATGACATCAATCAGTTCGCTATACTCCTTGTATGCATCCTGACGATAGCTGCGGGCACTCTGGATAGCATTTGGGTGAAAGGTGGAGAGAGTCTTCTTAATCTTCTCCTCGTCAGTGATCTTCTTGCCACATAAGGAGAGATTGGTACAAATTCTGTGCAAGACAGAATTGTATTCGGCCACTGTTCTGTAGTCTGCAAACCTCAGGCGGACCTAATCTTGCAGTGCTTGGGGCAAGATGGTGTACTTGAGCTTCTCGAACCGCTTCTGAAGTACAGTCCAGAGCTCAAGTGCACTCTCTCCAGCCATATATTCATTCTTCAGAGTGGCTGAGAGGTGGTGCCTTAGGAAGTGCAAGGCTTGATCGTTCTGCTCGGCGGTAGGTTGCGCGTTCTTCGAGGTCCCTAGATCGATCGCAACACGGAGCTTCTTTCCCCTGAGAACGATCTTCACGTCCGATGCCCAAGTGAGGTAGTTCTGACCATGCGGGGCCAGTTCTTCAAACTCACGATTCACGATGCCGGACATCATTTCAATCTGTTCGCCGGTAGAGCTTCGTGCTGATAACGTATTAAGGAACCTCGCTATCGAATAGTCCGGGGTTCACAAACAGATCTGAAGTGGACAACAGAGAGAGAAAGAGAGACACAGGTTTAGGGAGGAACAGCGAGAGAATTCTTTATTGCTTTCTGATTCCTTTACAATGGGGGGACCCCCCTCCTCCTTATATAGTAGTCGCCTAGAGTTTCGGCTAAGGGACCATCGTAGGCTTTCATGGGCCACGTAGTTTTCCAACATAAAGTACGCACTAAAATCAGGTTGTACAATAGATATCTTTAAAGATTGACTTTAAATGCTATGTATTAACTATCTCTTCTCTCTTGTACATAACTAATCTACCTATGGTCCTGTGCAATGCTTACTACTAAATAAAAGTCAGCTCTCTTCTCTCTCCTCTTTTTTCACTCTTCCACATAGAACAAAATTGACGTGAACATGCTAAGAATAAACTGAGATGGCCTTATTATACATGTCCTTATAATGCTACACAAAGAGTAAAGACTCATGTATATACTATTGTTTATTATTTATTTTTTTAGTGGATGGTGCCGGTGTTGTGTAAATTAGTGTCCTTACTTCTGAAATTGTAGCATTTAGGTGGAGAAAACTCTGCACACCGGCACACAGTCCGCTCATGCCGCACAGCTCGTCCGGCGAGAAGCTGCGCCACGGCGAGGTCATGTTCGCCCTATGGATCGGCACCCAAGCCGACAAGGCCTCCAGAAACCTGGCACTTGGACCGTTGGACGCACACTCCGTTTTCCTCGATGGCCTTGCCAACACGGGCTTCAAGGGTAAACCCTCTTTTCCCTTTCCCTAGCTAGCTAAGCATGCACGGCCGAAAGGCAGTCTGCCTACCCCCTGATACGCGCGGCCCGGCCCGTCCTGGCCCATTTAGCCGATCTATTGCAATTGTATCTGAGGCAACTCGGCCCAATTCTGACGCGGCCTATCTCGGCGGCATGGAAATGCGCCATTCATTGTGTCCAGCCCCATCACGACGCGCGCGCGAGAGAGAGAGGTAGGAGTTTGGATTTAATAGTCTCTTCGGGCCAAATGAAGTTTATAAATGACATGCATTGATGCATAGCATCAAGATTGATCGATAATGAAGAATAGAGATGACATATAGTATATATACAGCATCAAGACTGATCAATGATGAATGCTGAACTGCGGGGGAAAAAAAAAACTGAGCCGGCCGCCCACCGTGGGGCTCGAACCCACGACCACAAGGTTAAGAGCCTTGCGCTCTACCGACTGAGCTAGACGGGCTTGCTTGTACGCACAAAAACTAAGGTTACACTTGAATCTCTACTCATCCGATCTGAATGTAAAGGGTTGGTTTGGCCGTTTGATATTCCATCTAGGATTCCTACATGCCAGATTGCCAGGTAAATAATATCTATGACACCAGTTCAAAACTTGCGCCGTAGATATCACTAGTATATATAAAAGCAATTATTCTTCTTTCTAAATTAAGATAAAGAAAATATTAGTAATCAGCTGTCGCGACGCGCGATGTTAATTACCTTAGGTTGTACACAATTGCTCGTATGCCACTGCAAGGCGCCATATATTGTGGGTGTATAACCGCCTAAAGCATAGCCAAGATATAATGATGTTTCATTTGTAACGCGCGGAACGGACATGTGGCCTCGAATAATTTCATGCCCTGTCGTGTCGTGTGCATCAAGATTATTCATCACACCACCAATAATAGAATATATGTCAAAAGCCAGCACCTGTGCATGATCCATCTCGTACAAATTTCTGGCAAGCTGCACGATTTACGTACACGCACCTTGTCATGATCGATCAGCCACCTCCAACAAATTAAAGGATTCATGCATCATGGCAAATTAGTGCATCGGAACCATGCGTTCCAAGAAAGCGGAAAATTTCATTTCTGTTTATTGCCATTCGATCGATCATTTGAGATGTACTGAAAAGTTATAGCATCCATGCATGCCATGCCATGTCTGTGTTATTTGGTTCTCTGCTCTCGTAACCAGAAAGAAAACTGGAAATTAATGTGCTGCGGCCGGGCACGCATACACCTTCTTCTTGTCTTGGTTAATTTTAATTGTGCATTACAAAAAGAGATTAGCTTCGAGAGCGGAACCGGAAATTTTGCATGACAGAGGCAAGATCAATTAGTACTAATAAACAAAAAATAATTTCTTTTGAGGAGCAAAATAATTAGGCCAGTACCTCAAACATTTGTTCTTAATTTCTCCTTGTGTTAGCTAGTCTTGTCTGAAGTGAAGTTTTTTAAACGACTATAAACCTAGCTGGGCACCTATTTTTTAAAACTTCCACACAACTCTTCGGATTGAGTACGTTGTTGTCTGAACTTAAAGGATCGATGTGCATGAACTTTCCCCGGAGAACTGTTTTCTGCAGGATTCATCACTTCCATGTATCACAATGTTTGATCTTATATTAGTGCCCACAGAAATATTTTGCTTAGGTGCACTCTTTTAGAAAGGACTGCAAATCTTAAAGCATAGTATATAGTTAATATTAGGTTGCGCAAATATGGTTCTCTAAAAAAAAGGTTGGGCAAATACATAACATAAAAAATAAATAAAATTTAAGATCTGTCCCTACTTAATATTCAAGCCTATAGCCATATGTAATCTTCAATTGGATTTATTTTTATAGGTTTGGTACAGATTTGTCAACATATAACATTAACTACTCTACTTTAAGATTTGTAAATTTTTCTAAAAGAGGTCTAATCCAATGACTGAAAAGTGACCGCTTGCTCATCTCGAATCCAATGACTGAAAAGTGACTGCTTGCTTGTTGGAACCATAAGTTTTCTTTCCTTTCTTGGTAGAACTTCTATGAATAATATATGTTGTTCAATTTTTTTTCTTTTTAGATATTTCTACAATGATATTTACAAGGCCCAGTTATAAATTTTGTAATTGAATATCTAAACATCCTAAATACATCAAGGCAAGGCTTGTCTGACCGGGATCATCTTAAAGTATGAACATTTGTAGAACTTTCATCTACTTTCTTATTGTAATGTTGATGGATTCCAAGGAAAAATCCCTAAAGTTATCATACCCTGATTTATCGCTTCCACGTCATCCTCATCCCCGAATGAGAATACCATAGGCAACCTATTTTTATTTTGGTCTTATGTAGGAATATGATCACTCTGGTCCTATTCATGACCAATACCAGAGTGAAAGTGTGTTGTCTATAGTATTCTCATTCGGGTATGACGATAAAGTGGAAGATAAATCAGAGTATGATAACTTTCAGGATGAACTGTGGATGGAATTTGATTTTACCTTGGGATCCATCAACATTAGAATAAGAAAGTAGATGAAAGTGCTACAAATGTTCATACTTTAAGATGATACCGATTAGACAAGCTGTGCCTCGAAGCATCTAAGATGTTTATTCAATTACAAATGTTATAACTGGTTGTGCCTTGTAAATATCATTCTAGAAATATCTAAGGAGAAGAAAATTTTGAACAACATATACTAATCATGGAAGTTCTGCCAAGAGACGTAAGGAAAAAAGGCTATCAAAGACGGTTCTAGATAAAAAAATTGTCTGTGATAGGCACATATCACAGATGATTCTTGATAAAATAGTCAGTGATAGTCTATGGCTAATTTCCCCATCCAAATAAACTAATAATAAAATAATTATTATTTCATCATTTATGAATAATATAGTGTTCCTAAATCTCCACACAAAACCTTCAAAAATCCCCTGAAATCACTATAAACACCAAAATACACTAATAACGACATACTGATACGACAATTATTTATCAATTTCTTGCTCAACCCATTCATAAATTTCAGTAAGCCATCTACAAAATTCAACCCTAGAAAAAACTCAAGAAACCAAATTTTAGCATATATAAAAATAAACAAAGTGTAGTAGCAGAAGAGAAGAGAAGGTGTGTGGAAACCATCCAGACGATAGGGGTGGAAGACAACGACATCTTTCAACATGCCAAGGTAGACTAGCTTCAACGTCTCGCCCATATTCACTACCTTATTCGATAGCTGCACCTCACACAAGTCCAATTACAAAAAAATCTTAACCAATTCGTACCAAACCTACAAAAATGGAATCCCAAAAACAAAACCCTCACACACTGTGGCCTTGAAACTGGCGAGCAAGTGCGCCCGAAAGGCTACCATGCCATAGTCATCCTTCTTGTTGCCTTCCCCACCAGCATCACCTTTAGAGCAGCCCACCGTGTTGACATAGGATGAGAGGAGGGCTTAGGGGGAAGTGAATGAGGCGATGGGCGGTTGGCTAGGACAATGAGGGCCTACACTGGTGGCAGTGGTAGTGGCGCGCTCATTCATAAGTTGGTTAGATCGGGGGAGAAGGAGATGCAGGGATGCCATGGCGGTGGCAACATTCATGAGGTGGGTGATGGATAAGAACAGAGGCGACGAAAGTGATGAAGCGAGGGGAACAGTGAGAAAGTGTGAGAGAGGGTGCAATGTAGGAGGATAGAATAGCCGAAATAATTGGATGTATTCCTTAAGCCTTGAGGATATATATAGAGAGTATATGATGACTTGGAGATCAAGCCAATCTACTATAGACATGTTAGGTTACTATAGATATGGAAGGAACCATATCAGACACAAATCCTAATTGATTATATTATATCTCTAATAATCTTAACATACGAATCGTATACTCTAAAATCATCTCGTAGTCGGAGCAAGAGCGTCGCGGACGCTCAGGATGGAGAAGAAGAAGCTAATGAGGATGCTCAAACTAGAGTAGAAGCCGACAAGGTGTGCCATATGAAGATACGGTGGTAAGGTTGTCTGCCATTGAGGTAGTCGTAAAACTAGGAGTGCCGATGATGAAGAATAGCGCTGTTGATGAAGAAGTCGTGGAGGTTGCCATAGACGAAGATGACATCTATGTAGCGAGAAGTCGATGTAGAGGTTGTCGTAGTTGAGGAAAGTTGTCTTAGTCGAGGCATCACAGATCGCCCAACAGTGTCTAGGGAGAAGCAGGAGCAGCAATAGTAGGAGGACTCTATGGCGGGGGTGATGTGCAAATTGACGCAAGAGAGAGGGACATACAGCACGACGGTTGTCCGTAGTAGACGAGCACGCATGCAACCAAAAAAAGAAGAGGGACACTAGGGGCAAATATGTATTGGGCATTGAGAACAGCATGGGACAGCGGCAAAGAAGAGTGTCGTGGTGAAGAAAGGTGAGAAGCTGACAGACGAGTCGAACGTGAATCACGCTCAAGTGTTGGGAAAGAAGTAGAGTAAAGCTGCGATGAAGAAGTTCAGTAGTGGACGCCAGTGGAGTACAAGGTAGCCGAGAGTTAAGAAGAATAGAAGAACATCACCGTGTAGCGTGGAAAATCAAGTCAATCTACTAGGGCCCATTCAGTATAGCTTCGGCTCCCGGATTCTCGTCTGGAGGAGCCAAAACTCTACCGAACGGTCTCAGGTTCTAGCGACGGGGAGCGGAATCGCAGAGGAGCGATTCTCAATTTTACGCGGGGAGCGAGAAGCAACCTAAATGCCGCTCCCTGCAAGAATACAGAACGAGGCCTAGATACGGAAGATAACTTGGAGATCAAGCCAATCTACTAGACATGAAAGATTACTATAGATATGAATCATATGAAATACAAATTTTTGCTGATTCTGTTATATCTGTGATAATAAAAACATACAGGTTATATATATACTCTAATACGCAGGAAGCTTCCCTCCCGAGCTTAACTTGGACCATCGGGGGTCCCAGCTCTCACCCAGCAACAAATGTGGCGCGGCCGCGTGCCCGAGAACACCCAAATCGCAAGCGACACGTGTCCAGCCACAACTGGCCTAAAATCGGCCCAAAATGCCCAGGAGGTCGCGAATTTGTTGCCCTTTAAAGGCTCCCTCTATTCAATTATGTACGTACGGTAAAACCATGTTTGACCTACCAGCAACTTTCGCCTAAATTCGTGTGTAAATGGTCTTGAGTTCAGACTGGACTGGAGCAAGAATGCGGCAAATTGGCCTGGACATGCTATAGATGTGCCATCATTTTCATCACATGGGAGCTTTCCTCCTGTCACCAAATTATCCATCGTGGCCATTTTATTGTAGTACCGCGTTGATATGATAGCACATGAAAGAAAACCATGTGTGCTCTGCGCTATACATTTCGTGTGATCTTTCAATTTACATGCATGCATGTCTTATCCTTCTCCTTTGGAAGAGTGGCCGGACTAGAACACTTTCAATATAAATGCACGTTTTATACCGACAGTTCTATAGTTATGTATAATGGTTTGATAACATCATAAATTCAACAAATAAGTTCGAAATTTACCAAAAATATAATACAAAATAGTTCAAATAAAAGATTACAAAATATACAGAAAAAATTAGACCTTTATGTGTTTCAACTTGGTCCGTTGCTCTATATTCACAAACCAAAAATCACAACATTTTTTTTTGAATTTCCAATCACCACATTATACAAATCCCAAATTCCCAAATAGGACGCACTACGTACTACTATTAGGTGCTGGCTCCAGCTCCACCCGACCACACCATCGCCTGCTGTGAGCTGTTGTGTTGTTGCGACGTCACCTGCTGCTAGCGGCGGAACTAAAACACTTTTAATGAGGCGTACACTTCACACGAACAACTCTATAGTTTTGTATAATTATTTCTTAATATCATAAATCTAACACATATATTCAAAATTTGCTAAAAATACAATACAAATAGTTCTAAGTTCTTACAAATTCTAAACCATAAATCGAAATCAATTCAATCAACAAATTTGACTCGTTAAAAAGGTGATATCACCACGTTTTTCAAAGTTTTTTGAGATACCAGTGTATACCTAGCATCCTACCTAGATCCGCCCATGATAGTGTGTCACGGCGCCGCACTGAGTCGCCGCCTGCTACCCTAGTCCTGTTGGGGAATTGCTAGGTTCCCTTACGATGCTTGCTTGGAGTCAGGTTAATCTTCTCCCAAAAGCAGTTAATTTAAGCTTCATGTCTAATAATGTGTTTTGATGTTAACAGAGTTAGGTATTCTAATAATAGGTGATTGTCTGAGGGTAAAGAAAGTAAAAATACCATCCACTGAGACAGTCATGCATGATCGATGCATGCGCATGACAGAGTTGCATGCATACGTGGCAGGTAAATAAACAAAGTAAAAGTAAAGCACCAGAGGATTCTGTACATCATGTCAATTGCCAACACAGTAATGCTGCAAAAGACGAAATAATCATAAAGGGACAAATTACAATAAAGAAGATGTTACAGGTGACGATCCAAGATTTGGATGGATTAATTTATCTGGACGTTGCTGTAGAGTACGGGGGATTATTCTCAAAAGAAACAGTTATCTAACTTGGGCTAAACAAAGTGGTCGATGGGTCATTCTCTGCCAGATTACCTGGACATAAGCCCATCTAAAAAGATGTATAAACTATCCAAAATTATTTGTACTTTATGGCATCGTTAGATCAAACTGTCACGTTTTCGGACTAACGAATTCACACGACTCGTGTTTTAATTACTGGCTAACAGTATACTAATTATTTCAAGTTTGTTTTATACTCCCTCAGTTTCTAGCTTTTAAATTTTGTTTCTAAATACATATCATTCTACAATTTCGTAAAAAAATTTAACATATTTTTTCCTTTGCATACCTCTGCTATTCATTATTCTCAATGCTATTTATTATAGTGGATTAGAGTAACACAAACTATCCAAGAGCAATAAGTGAGGTAATAAACGAGGGTGATTTGGTTATTTCTATACGTATTTTGATTGAAGTGCAAAATTTATTGAGAAATGGAGTAAGTTCTAGCTAGCATGCAGAGTATTTGACCATAGACCTCTCACCTTTGAGAAAATGTATCAAAATCACATAATTTGTACCATGCATAAGTGTGTATGCAATGTATCATAATTAAGTATATATGCAGCACATGTGTCAGATGAGTACAGGGGGTGTGCACTAAACCAGGACTGTCGTAGTGAGAGAATGCGAGTTTGTATTGTGTCTACACCATCAAAATTTATGTCGAATCACCTCCAATTATTTGATTAAACCAATATTTGGTAAGATCTCATTCGATTAACATGATATTGATTTACAAAATGTGAAATACGAGGGAACAGTATACTGTTCCCTAGCTTTCCAATGACATGAACTATCACGGGGAGGAGGCCTCCTAGCCCCGAGACGATCATTATTCCTTCCTCGTTGTCTCCAACTCCAAATCTCCAACCCAATCCAACGCACTACTCTCTCTCTCTGTATGCGATGTTGGCCACCAACTCCTCATCGTCGGCCACGCCACTCGCCTCCTTTGGCTGCTCCGTTCTCTCCCTCCGCCGCGACCAGACCCCTGTCCCACCCGCCGATTGCCTCCACTCCTCCGACCTCGAGATCGACGCCTTCTAGTGCCATGCTGCTGATCTCCTCCTCGACCTCCTCCCCGACCCCTTCCCCTCCGATTGCGTCGCCCTGGAGATCCTCTCCCTCGTCTGGATGCGCCACCTCCTCGGCTCCTTCCTCATCTGCCTCGAGGAGTTCTGTGCCATCCTCTTCAGCTATGGGGCAGCCTCCGCCGCGCTCCCCCCGCTCGATCGCCTGGTAGCCGACTTCTTCGACCACGCCGTCAAGGCGCTCGACCTCGGCAACACCATCCACAACGGCCTAAACCTCATCAGCCAATGGTGCAAGCACCTCGCCATCACCGCCGCAGCGCTCGCCTCCCCTGACCCCGCTACGCCGCTCAGGGAGGGCCAGATCCGCCACGCCCGCAAGGCGCTCACCGATCTGACCATCCTCATGCTCGAAGACAAGGATAGCGGTGGTGGCGTCATGGGCCAGCGCAACCGATCCTTTGGCCGCAGGAACAGGGCCCTGCAGCTCAATGGCCTATTGCAGCTCGGTCGCTTGGTGGTGCTCCTCCAGCTTCCTCCTCAGAAATGCCTCATGGCTAGCCACGTTTCCATACAACATTCTTGGCCCTAACAGATTGCAACACCAATTCGACAAATCAAGTGCCTGCAATATGTAGCATCAATACGATAAGAATGCATACGAAAAACGGCTCTAACATTGACCAATCTGCGGCCACTGGAGGTTGAAGGGGTCCCTGGAATCGAGCAATCCGGTGGGCGTCGTGCAGCCAGTGAAGTCACCCTGGTGCTGGTGCTGAAGCTTCCTGCAAACAAACAAAGAACCTTAGTATGAAAAAAGGGCCTTTTTTCATACTGGAGGAAGATATCGTCAAAATAATAAGCAATTCGCAAAAGTTTCACAAGGTTCGTGGCTAAGTTTTATTAGGTTTCATGGTGTTTCACGATGTTTCACAGATAAGTTTCATGAAACATCACTAGGTTTTATGGTGTTTCATGGATAAGTTTTATAAAATATTACGAAACTTATCCGTGAAACATCATGAAACACCATAAAACCTAGTGAAACATGCTATACCGTTGAAAAATGGTATAGCGTTAGATAGTAGCTCTCTTACGAAATACCCATCGTTTTAGTTTTCTTATATAGTTTTTCCACCAAATGTTGTTGTTGAGTTGATGAATTAATGTAGCCGTATTAATTAGATAGAACCGTATATGATCAAAACGGTGAATTTGGTCAAAAGTATCATTATCCCTTGTTCCGTACTGCACAGAGCTAAAACGATTTCTAGTTGGGAGCGAACATGCTAAAACGTAGAGTATTTCTAAAAGCATACAAGGGCGCATGTGGCTGAATAATGTTCAGGATATTTTAGCATGACTTTTTTATCTTGTTTTTGAGCAACAAAATTTAGAGAAGCTCATCCATCTCCGAAAGCCCTTAAAAAAATTCTTCCAAAAGAACTCTGTTTTTTATTCTCTTGCTTCCATTTTACGGTCTCTTAATTTGAGTTAAAAAAAAAACAAAACGAACGTTGTATATATTCTGCTGCAAGTCGCCATGCATGTAGCCATGTACTCACATCTGGGTAGGTTGTAGCTAGCTTCGTGAACTGTGCAGGTGTCGGCACACGTGTGAAGGATACTGTAGCGTTAGGAAAAAGCTTGGTGTTGCGGATGTTATGTGGAGACGGAGCAAGCCCCGCGCGTGTTGTTGGCTACGACTAATCGAACCGCAGCAAGTCATACCAGTACGTATAAGTGGAGTTTTTATTTCTGAAGGTAATTATATGCCCATAAGAGAGCCGTCCTATTAATTTAAGGTAAAGTTGAGTATAAATATCCTGGAATTACATAAAATACTATTTGAAAGAAAGAACATTATAGTATGACCATTCCACCGACAGCAGTAGACATATGGCAGTAGAATACGAGAGTCTTGCACATGGCTCCTAATGTGGCTGAGAAACGGGTATCGGAGGATGCTCTAGCGAGACTCATTGATGTCTCCAATCGGAGTTGAGGGCACTAAGTAGGAGAGTTTGACCGAGAACCGCATAATATTGTTGATATAGACGATGAAAACTGATTGTCGCGGAAGATCTTCGTTAGTGAAAGACGTAACTCTTGTAGAGCTGTTGTATCACCACTAGCAAATAGGGGCCGTAGGAGGCATTGCTCTTCAAAGAGGGACCTCGTACAACCACAGCCTAAAAAGGCCTCTATTGCTCTCAAGAAGATTGTAGCTAGAGGGTTAGAGCGAATTGGAATTCAATCTTGATCGACATCAGCGACAATTGTCGTAGCAAAAGATTTTGTTGCATTGAAATTCGTAGAGGTTTGTTTGTATGAACCCATCTTTCTCGGATCTAAAAGCTCTCTTTCAATTAAACTTAATTTGTTGGATTATAGGATAATACTCCACAAAACCAAATGATAGGGACACTATATTCCTCTAGGAAGGTCGATGATGGCAGTCCTAGTTGTAGAGGTGAGCGACAATTTGGGCAAGAAGCCTAAACGGCGATGAGGCACGAAATCAATACTACTGGGGAAAGCCACGTCTCACAAAGGAGATGAAAAACAACAACTAAAACCATCCAAAGGAAGAGAACTTAAGAAGAAAGAAGCAAGAGAAAGCAGCCCAAAAACAAAAGAAGAAACAAGGTTATCGGGGTGGGGTCCTCCTCCCCTCTAGCCGCTGGGGAGGACTCCAGAGTAGTGAGGAGGGGGCCAAGCATATCTGAGGAAAAACAATGAGAGGCATAAAATCGAACAAAGATGATTTCTCTCTCAAGTTCAAGTAAAGACCATAGAAAGATAGAAGCTAGGCCACAATTCACTATAACAGTGTAAAAAAAAGGGAAATATAGGAATTACTTTAGATCTTCTGTATATTGTTGCATACGTGATAAGATATAAACAACTTTTTTTATATAGTAGTACAGATATCCGGTAGCTATGTATGTCAATACGGAGCTTAGGATAAGCTGAGTGGCTGACTTTGGTGACTTCCTCTTGTTTTTCTTTCCGAGAACACGCAAAAGATTTGTATGTCATTGCATTAAAGAAGAAAGAGTTTGTTACACGTGGTGCTGATTATGCCACACGCCAAATTAGAAACACAGGAAGAATGAAAATATGGAAAAAGAAAAGCAACCTTAGAGCATGTACAATAGTGTGATACCAGTTGTCTATATACTTTGCTATGTAAGATTTTTGTTAATATGGAGGAGAGAGAAAGAGGAGTGTGAGTATAGTTGTCTCTTTGTAAAGAGACCACCATATAGGCAACATAAATCATCATTATATGAGTTATTGTCTATAATAAACGTTTTTTCCATAACATAGTTAAATATTGTAGGATCTCATACAAACAAACTTAAGATGTTATCAATTGTAGAAGTTGTCTTTAATTTTGTTTTTAAATGATATGGAGTAGTTTATAGACGGTAGCCGTCTGTACATTGTGCATGCTCTCAAGTAAACTACGATAGCCAATTGTGCGGCTCTGGTGCTCTTGCTGTACACCAGTGATGCCCCTCTTACTGGATGATGCTAAGAATATCTTGCATGGAGCTTGATTTATTTTAGAAAACCCGTGCATTGCGCTCTTTCTAAATACGCCAGAAAATCAAAATAACTAATAAGTCAAACCCCTTTCTCAATTCCTTTGGAGCCGCACGACGTGAGTTGATCCACCAATATGAAATTTGAGAGAAACCATCCGGCATAAGAGCACTATGATACGAACTATAAAGCAGTTCATGCCAAATTTGTCCAGCCACCACACGGTAACTAGAAGATGTGAATTGATTCTTGTTTCTTGAGTGCACATGACACAGAGATCTAGATGAGGTAGCCCTCGACGACGCAATCTAACAGCTGTCCACAATCGATTTTGAATTACCAACCAAGCAAAGAATTGACACTTCATGACACTTCAAAAGGGCCATAAAAAAAAGCTTTGTAAGTTAATTTCGCTGTGTTGAGTTGTGCCCTTATTTTGCATGGTGACTCCCTGTTGTTGAGTTGATTTGTTATCTAACCGTAGCCTGAAGTCAAAATTTTAAATCATCATAAATCAGGTCGAACTTGGCTTTGCTTAGGTTAATTTGCTACTTGGTCTTGCCGATTCTTGATTAGGTATATTTACGTTGGACTCATTTTTACTTCTGGAAGCTAGGGAATACAATAATGTCCGAGAGTTTTGATACAATAGCTAAAACTAAAGATCGAGTAAATTATTGCTATACAGGAGCTGTGGGTCCTTCCTGGATGGCACCTGCCTGTGCGTTGGAAGCTTTGGCCGTCGAGCAAAATTTTTTTTTTGCATTTTTGTTTTCCTCTGACGTAATTACAAAATTAACCCATTTTCAACCACAGAAACAACGATAGATAACACCTGTCACATGCTACACTCTCCTACCATGGCACCTCGTCGGTAGTGTGGTAGCCACATTGACCACGACACATACTCTGACTAACGTGGCAGGTGCTGGGCCCATAGCCTACCACGGTTCTACTATATCGCTACTATATTGCGATCTCATAGTAGGTTGTACTATATCACTACTGTCTGACGATCCTACAGCATACGGAAATCACAGTAGAAGCTTGCCAATCTATAGGACCGTGGCATCTCCTGCCGTGGTGGGCCTACCATACCTATCATCGATGCACGCCGTTGCCACGAAGCCAACTACCTGCCACAGTGAGGAGCATGTCGCTGCTTTCATAGGTAAGAGGTTAATTTTGTAATTACGTTATGAGGAAGACAAAAAAAAAAGAGTATGCAACCCAGGGTTACAAATTTCGGCGAAATTTCGTCGAAATTTTGGATTTTGGACCACCACGAAATCTAAAGTATCGGCCGAATTTTTTTTAAAAAAAAATTGAAATTGCTACAATCACCCGAAATTTCGGTTTCTTTGTTGAAATTTCGCCGAATTTCGTGTTTTTGATCGGTTTTGAATCTTTTAGGGCCAGATTTGACCGGATTTGGTCCAATAACCCTTAGAAAAGTCATCTCCTATGAAAATTTGTTGAAAAAACGAATTTTTTAAACATTCTAAAATTTTGGCAGAAACACTGTCAGATTTTTATAAAATTGTACAAGTTTGATAATAAGCTGAAAATTTTATGGTACTATACTTATTAGTTTAGAATCATACATAAAAAATTTAAAAATAATTTAACTTTATTTGTTATCTTTAAAAAATCAAAAACACAATGAACATAATTGGGACAGTTATATTGTCAGAATTTTATAAATTTTCTTGAGTATGATTATGATCTAAAATTTTTGTGAGAGATTAATAATTGACTCAGTATCATTATAAAAAATTTTCAAAAAATTCCAACTTTTTTTGTTTGGTCAATCAAATCTATGTAAGCATTGAACTTCGTTTGTTATATTATATTTCAAAAATAAAAAAAGAAAAGAACATAAATGGTACTGTGCCTTGTAAGAATTTTATAAATTCACTGGAGTGTGATCATGAATCACAATTTTTATGAGATATTAAGAACTTCATTATCACCATTCTGTAAAATTTGTAAAATTTTTATGGTTTACATAATTTTTCATTTTATTCAAGTTTGCCGGTAAGCCTTTTAACAGGGCAGTAATACTGTTCGAATTTTTAAAAATTCATACAGTTTGATCATCATCTGAAAATTTTATGAGAACATTATAGATACATCATAACCATGCAAAAAAAATTTCAACAGTTTCTAACTTCATTTGTACCATTTTCCATTCGGATCAAACTTGTCGTTCAGTGTTCTATCAGGACAGTGGCACTCTCCGAATTTTTAAAAATTCCTCACATGTGATAATCAGCTGAAATATTTTTGAGAACATTAGTTATGGGTGATAACCATGCACAAAAAATTTCAACAGTTTATAACTTGATTTGTACCATTTTCCATTCGGATCAAACTTGTCCGTCAGTGTTTTATCAGGACAGCACCACTCTCCGAATTTTTGAAAATTCCTCAGATGTGATAATCAGCTGAAATTTTTGTAAAAACATCAGAAATGTGTCAGGAACCTCCAAAAAATATTTCAAAATTTTTCGATAACCTTTAGACCACTTTTCAGCCAGTGCAAAAAACCCGAAATTTCAGAAATTTCGCCCAAAATTTCGGATTTTTTCGCCGAATTTCGGATTTTTATTTCCGGAATGGACCGGATTTGAATTTTCAAATTCAAATTTCGTCCGAAAATATTTTTCAAAATTTCACCGAAATTTCGCGATTCGGTAAAGGACGAAATTTATTCCGAAACCGAAATTTGATACCTTGATGCAACCGGGCTAGATAAGCCGAAGCTTGTTTGCGTTGCCCATTTTTCGCCGGCAATCCCACGGTGATCGAGCGGCCTGGATGAGCTGAAATTAGAGAAGTACTTACTGCATTGAATGACTTGAGTCAAAATCCGTCCCAGAATCCGTCCATAAGGCCAGAACCCGCATGCATGCGTGAGTCAGCGAGGGCGTGTTTACTTTCCCGATGAACCGCAGAATAGCATGCAGCAGCAGCCGCCACAGCGACTCCTCGCTGACGGCGTGGGCCCGCCGTGGCTACGGTGTGACGTCAGTTCAAAAGCAGCCAGCGGGGCGCTTGGGTGGTGCGCGGTGGAATAAAAGACGTGCGGGGCCGACAAAAGCACAAGGAACCAATGACGTACATCGGTACATGTACAAAGAGGATAGAGAAACAAACGAAGAGACTAACCGAGAGAAAGAGAGAGTTACAAAGCTATCTACAATACTCTTAGGTTCCGTTCGAATGAGATATAATTTTTACTCTTAGGTTCTGTCCGAATGAGATATAATTTTTTAAAAGATTTTAAGATTTAATTTAAATTTAAATTAGATCTTAAAATATTTTAATCAAATACCTCTAATCCAAACACCCTTGCTCTCTTACTACTTTGTCTCGTTCTCTCACTAAGGGCAAGTACAATAGTAAAGCCAACTACTGGCTAATAGTAAGCTAAAAGCCAGTTTGTACAATAACCGTCTTTAAAAGTTGTCTTTAGATGTTGTGCAATAATTATCTTTTCTCTTTTGTACATAAATGATTTACCTATGCTCCGTGCAAAGTTGACTACTAAATAAAAGCCAGCTCTCTTCTCTCTTCTCTTTTCTCACTCCGCCACAGAGACTAAAATTGATGTGTACAGGCTAAGAACCAGCTAACGTAGCTTTATTGTACGTGCCCTAATTCCCCCTCTCACACAGGATCATCGGAGACACAATTAATATGAAGCTCGTGTAAGGACTACGCACTCAAAGAAAAAATTGTGCTTCGATCTGTGGGTGTCTTTTGATGAGAGAGAGAGAGAGCGCTGAAGGAGGGAGAGAGACGAGGGATCAATGATCATATTACCTTGTACAAGGAGAATTTTCAATTTTGAAACCATTCCATGTTCTCCTTCCGTTCATTTTTATAAGGCGTATTTTGACTTTACAAAAGGATTAAAATTGCATTGAAATTAATAAAGGTACGAGAGAAAATAACTTATATGCCCACAATTAATTGTCTTGTAAGATGAAAGATATACTTTGTGTGAGTGGTAATGAATAAATGCATATGGTTGAGAGAGAATAAATAGGGATATAGAAGGAAAACTTTTATTAAATCTACATACAAGCTTTATATTTATGAACAAAATTATTCAAAAAATAAGCCTTATAAAAATGAACGAGGGAGTACTAGATTTTGGTTCTGATTGCTTGTCGGTGAAAAATCTCTCCCTTTTTATTTGTATCAACGACATATTTGCAGTTTGGATCATTACAATTAGTTCTTGGATTTGAATTCGTGATAGCTTTGACTGTTGCATGTACATCAGAAAACATGATCACTGTCGGTTCCAAACCCTCATTAATGTCGGATATAGAATAGGCAGTGATAGTCCGACTATCACTGTCGGTTTTAGAATTGGTAATGATACCGATATCACTGCCGGTTTGTACGTGGACCGGCAGTGATAGTGTGTATCCAAAAATCACTCGTTAATAATAAAAAAATTATTTGTACCTGGATCACCCTTTATTTACTACGCACAGTCTCGCGCGTTGCAAGTCACAAGTCACGCGAAATACGTGCGCGTGCGGTTGCTAGGGCTCGAACACGTGACATGCTACTCCGCGAAAACTCCCTTTACCATTGCACTTAACATACACTTTTCAATTATTATAAGATATATTTTCCTTTTATCTCTTCGTACCCGAAAGTTTCAACGATTATTTGAACATCTAAATGACTTCAAATAAAAAAGTTACCAACTACAAAGTTGTAGATCTTATCGAGAGCTACAATTTTCATATAAATTTTGTCTCCATCCGACTTTGTATGAAAAAATTATGATTTTTCAAAAATATTGACACTGCTGGTTCGTAAGCTAAACTGGTAATAATACTTTCTCCATTATCACTGCTGGTTCTTCTTAAGAACCAACAATAATAGTATCATTGCTGGTTCTGAACCAACAGTGATAAGTTATTATCACTACCGGTTCTTCTTCGGCCGAGCATTTATGCTGTCTAGCTTATGAACCGACAGTGATAGTGTTATCAGTGCCGGTTCTAGTCGAATCGGCAGTGATAGGTCAACAAGAAAGGTTTTTTTTGTAGTAGTGGTATGTTCTGGTATTATACATGTGGGTAATTGCATGCAGATGTATATATAAGTATAAAAAAGAGAGAGCAAGAAGTAATTAGGAATGCACTTAAAATTTTACAGGAATAAATGTATGCACGCATAAGAACTGCCAAAAACTTCCTTGAACAACGTATTTTGTTAAGATCAGGATTCACACGCACAAAAAAAAATCTCTACAGAATGAACAACGGAACTGGAAGATGAAAACAGCACGTTCGATTATATGCGTTATCGAGGCTTGCTTGACAGAAATATAAGCACATTGCACATATGTAGATCGACGTTCTACTCATTGCGTGTGCCCTACAAACAAGGCTCAAAATCCTGTCGAGATTTCGGATTTCGGTAGGGAATAAGATTTCAAATCCCGACGTAATGAATTTTTTTTTGTGAAAATTTTCAAAAATGCACATCACACACGGTTTTAGCTAAAAACCGTTTGTGATGAGTCAACACAAACGGTTTTTAACTAAAATCATCTGTGATGTGAACATGAGGTATTTTTACCGGATTTTAAATTTTTTGGGCCGAGATTTCGGTGTTTCTCGTCGAGATCTCGGCAATTTTTGCCGAGATCTCGGAAATCCCGGTCCAAAAAAGTCGGATTTGAATTTTGCCTTTTGAATTTCATCCGGATTTTGCCCAAAATTCTGACATCTCGCCGAGGTTTTAGATTTCGGTCACCTCCGAGATACGATCCGATACTAAAATTTGAAACCTTGCCTGCAAATCCTTGCGGACAATACAAAACTCACAAGTAATAGAGTAGTGGAGTTTCAAATAATTAAGAGCTAGCAAATCTAGGGTATATAGTCAATCCCTGAGTTGCAAATACTCAAAACTCACAAACTACCTTTTTTTGTGTGTTAATGACGCCTATAATTATAGAGCTCTTTTACGGTACACTAAATTTAATATGAATCGTTCATTCTTTTCTATCCAATAGATCAAATAAGCTATAGTTTATTTATACTTCATCTGGTAGTAGAGTAGTAGAAACACACTTAACAAATCAACGGCTAGATTTGATTCCTACTACTCACTGTATACTATCAGTATAATACACCATAAAATTTCTCTAATTATAAAGGCACATGTAAGATTTTTTAAAATTAAAGAAGAGAATTATATCTCTTGGTTGGGTAATATATATACCTCTCTCTCATATCTAAATGTACAAAGAATTTAAGCGCCCATCTTTAAGGAAAAAAGGTATATGTTATGTAAGTACTCATAAAATTTAAATATCTGAATAAAAATTTCCATTACACACACTTCTTTTCTTTTATGTATGCGAAACCTTCATATACAGTTGGTTATTTTATATTTACGTAAGCTCTAGTAAAACATCTATATATAGTACGCACCCTTGGAGTGTTATTACAATAAATACTCCAAGTAAAGTACAAAAATGATCAAGACAACAAGACATATCATACTGGCAACCAGAACGAAAAAAGAAGACAATGAGATCACCGAAAATAAAAACAGAACGAAACCGAGAGAAAGAGACGAGAGGGATGGCGTTGCACTTGGAAAAGAAGTAGGATGACAACGGAAGCAATTATATGGATTCGAGAAGCTTATGCTATGCTAATAAATTGTATCGATACCGACATGCGATGTGCAACTTTTCGTGTATGTTTGTATCACTTTCTGTTCATATATATGTACGCCACACCACATCAAAATTGTTAAATCATAAACTATGCTTAACAGTACTGCTCATTCCCTGGTATGTCAAAGCAAATACTCTTAATATATATATATGAAACTGAAGCCTCAACAACCACTGTTCAAAAATATGTACTCCTCTTTTTCCAGAGAAAGTGCCATTTGAGATTGAAATGGTGATGAATGGAACAAAGAAAATGGAGGGAAAACTAAGGGAATATAATAATGGATAAGACTATAGGAGGCACTAAGACAGCCGTGATCGACTGCTAATCACTAATCAGGACCCATCAGACTAGAAATTCGAATCAATGTGGCCCTGTTGCACTCAAATCAACAAACTGTAAAGCTTAGCAGCCCAAATATGAACAAAAATATAGTATCAGAGATGGAGCAAAGGAAGTTGTCTCTCTCTTATTCCTGCAAATTACAATTTTCTTCAAGTTAATCAACAGTTTTTTTATGTACTTGATCCTAATTAACATGATCCTATACGAACCCTTAGATCTCTCTCTTATACCAACAAATAATAACAACAGAAATAACAATAATAGTAAACAACTAAGAATTAAGATGATCGATGCAGGAATAGAATTTGGAGGCGATGGAATAATCAAAAGGGTAAATGATCATCTACACTTATCATGAACTCGGCGCTGATCCTTCTGCTGCTTCCTTCCCTCTTGTCGTCGTCGTCGTCGCCGCGACCGCTGCAGTAGTACTAGCGCCTGCGCTAGTTGGAGGAGTAGGACGAGACACCGGCGTGGTCTGCTGTTGCTCAGTAGACTGCGACGTCTCGTCCTCCTCCTCCTCGCCGCCCCCTGACGTCCCTGCGGCCTCCGCGGTGACAACGGGAGGCGGCGCCACGGGGGTCGCGGCCGTGCTCCCGCGCTTGCGCTTCTTCTTCTCGTAGGGGATCCCGCGCGCCTTGGCCTGCGCCTCGCGCACCTCGCGCAGGTAGATGCGCACGGCGCGCGCGGCGAAGGGGTTGGACTCGGGGCGGCCGCCGGACTCCTCGTAGGCGGCGCGGAGGCGGCCGATGAGCGCGTCGAGGCTGCCCCAGGCCTGCCTGAGCGGGCAGGCGCATGGCGCCGGCGGGTTGGGCTGACCGAAGTAGGCGCAGCCGTCGGCGTGCACCTTGGTCTTGCCGAACTGGTCCAGGTACTTGAGAAACTCGATGACATGCGCGCCACTGCACCGCTGCAGCGTCAGCGGCGGCTTGTGGTTGCGCAGGTATTGCAGGAACGTGTTCCAGTCCCGGCGCTTCTGCGACTCGTACCGGCTCAGCCCGGCCGGCGGCTGCTGCGACAGCGGCTGCGGCTGCTCCTGCTCCTGCGCTGCTTCTTGCCCTCCTCCTCCTGCCCGCTGCGGCTGCCTCTGTGCTCCATACTCTGCCTGGCTCGAGGACGCGGCAGGCGCCGCTGCCGAGGACGACGATGGTCCAGCCTCCGCCGGCGTGCTCGCTGCCCCGCCACGAGGAGCATCAGGGGCAGGCTCCATGGCCAGATAGCTAGGCTTCTCTCTCCTCTCTCCCCGGCCGCCTGGCCTGCTTGTGCGCGTATGCGTGTAGGTATAGGGGAGGGTAGGAGAGAGAAAGAAAGAGAGAGAGAGAGTAGCTCGTAGTAGCTAGAGAAGGGAAGAGAGAAGGAATGGGTTCAGGGGGAGGGAGAAGACGACTTGTTGGCTGTGTGGCATCCTTTGCGGCTTTTTGTCTCTGGTTGGGTTAATAGTCTCTCCACTACACACTGTCGAGCTATTATGATTTCTTATTGTTCGGCATAAGTACTCGTCCTTGTTGTTCTTGTTTTCTGTTTTCTTTTTGATGCGTATATATGCATATATAATATATTTTGTGTTTTCTTTCTGATGTGTATATACGCATATAAAATACATTTTGTGTTTTCTTTTGCTGCGTACGTGCTTTCCTTTGATTTCGTTGTAGCTTTTGTTCCTTTTTGTATATTTGGATTTATCGTTGAGGCTGTGGAAGAGTGATGTGGCAGGGGTAGGGGTGAGGTGGGCCGTCGTAGAGGATCATGCCAGCTTAAACACGGGATGAGATTTGACTTATGGCTGTTTTCACTGTAGATGTGATAAAGTAGCATTTTGCAATCATGGTTATGCCGTTGTAAAATAGCTAGCTATTTGTTGGTGTGGAGCAGCAAAGTATGAAAATTATTGTTGTTACATTTCTTGGACTAATTTCTGTAGTTACATATGGATGCTAGCTCCATTTGGCTAGGAGATTAAGGAGATAATACATTTGGGTCTATTTGGGGAACTGTAGCTTTTATAAAAAGCTATTTTTTTTTTACTTTCTGAGCTGAAAATCGGCTGTAGTTTTTTTTATAAGAGATCATTTAATAAATAGCTAATTTTTCTCAGCAATAAGCTGCAAAAGCAAATCCAGTTCAGCTTTTGGCTTTTTTAGTTATACGTGGCTTTTGGCATAAGCTGAGCTGTTTGGGGGGGGGGGGGGGAGGGTTTGATGGATTTTCAGAAGCTGAAGCTGGCTTTAAGTCCCCCAAATAGGCACAAAATATGTACTATATTTAATTTGTTGGGACCTGGAATGATTCCTATCCTTATGTGTATATTGTGCCAATCTCACGATCAATAGCTAGCACACATATTCAACATTGACATACCACATCTATATACAAAAGAAATGATAGAATGTACATAATATTAAACATTCAAAGTTATTCATACATGAATAATTTTAGTAACAAGGCTAACTGACCAAATAGTTCACATAATAAATAATACAGTGTAAGCAAAACAAGAGGCACCAATCACTTTTGTAAAGAAGGCTATTACAGACAATTTTCTGAACCGTCCATAAGCATGTGTTAGTGATAATACAACACATATCAAAAACGATTTCCGAACCGACTGTAAAAACACATATCATAGACGGTTTTTATCTAGAACCGTCTGTGATATGTGTTGATTACAGACGTTTTTTTAAATAGAACCGTCTATGACATGTTTTTCTCCTAACTCTCTTGGCAGAACTTCCATGATTAGTATCTGTTGTTCAAAATTTTATTCTCCTTAGATATTTCTATAATGACATTTACAAGGCACAACCAGTTATAGATTTGCAATTGAATATCGAAACACCCTAAATGCATCGAGGCAACAGCTTGTCTGATGAGGATGGTCTTAAAATATAAACATTTGTAGCACTTTCATCCCCTTTCTTATTCTAATGTTGATGGATTCCAAGGCAAAATCCAATTCTATCAACAGTTCATCCTGAAAGTTATCATGCTCTGATTTATCGCTTCCACTTCATCATCATCCTCGAATGAGAATACCATAGGTAGAGGATGAAGTGGAAGCGATAAATCAGATCATGACAACTTTCCAGATGAACTGTGGATGGAATTGGATTTTGCCTTGGAATCCATCAACATTAGAATAAGAAAGGTGATAAAAGTGCTACAAATATTCATATTTTAAGAGAAAGGTGATGAAAGTGCTATAGATGTTCATATTTTAAGACCATCCTCATCAGACAAGCTATTGCCTCAATGCATGTAGGATGTTTTGATATTCAATTACAAAATTTATAACTGGTTGTGTCTTGTAAATATCGTTGCCGAAATATCTAAAGAGAAGAAAATTTCGTACAACAAATACTAATCATAGAAGTTCCTCTAAGAGAGGTAGAAAAACTTTTGGTTCCAACAAGCAAACTCGACACTATTAAGTAATTGGATTAATTCAAGATGAGCAAATAGTAAAGATAATTTCAATAGTCAACACATTGACAAGATATGATACCACAAATATAAATAAGCGTACATTGAGAAACAACATTAATTATTTGATAGATCATGACAAGGCCACCTTAGGGCTTTTCCATGTCTGCCATCATCTGTGCCACAACTTCTACAATAGACGCTTTTCAGTTCTCCCTAAAGTTTTACAGCTCCGGCATAGTGCCTATTTGTTTGACACCAATAACTGGTTGACTTCCAGTCATATCTCTTAATCCCTACAAAAGCGATCATATTATTGTGAAAAGGATATCTTTGTATATTATCAGTAACCACATCGAATTACATATTAAAAACTTTTATATTACCTCTATAAGCTCAGCTTTGGCTTCTTCCAGCTTTGCATTCGCCGTGCGCTCCTTAATGATATATGCAATTTGCAGCTTCTAAGACATATACTGTATATATGATGAATCATGACAGAAGTTAAACATCTAGATGTTTTTGGAATATAATGTGCACAATTCAAATCTAGCAAAAACAACATAATCGAAAGGATAAAGCAATTCGTACTTATTATGTCGACTTAACATTGCATTATGTCTACTTAATAGATTAATCAGTAATTGTATGATAGAGTGCTCTCAGGTGTCGGGCTGCTAAATGTTAGACCTTGAGCCTCCTCGCCACAAGATGTAGGGCTGCTAGAGACAATCTCTTACCTCCACTACACCAGGGTCATGTAATCAAAATTGAACTAGACAATTAACTAAGCAAATAAGGCTTTGAACTCTTACCTTCCTAAATTATGCACCATCAAAATCAGATTATGAATAGTATCTAAGTGTTCTTCTAGTGTATGGGTGTAGCAACAAATACAGAAAGGAAAACACTTTGGGCAACTTCAATTACCCATACAGACCAAGATAATGGTCAAATAGATCATATATAGCAAAAATGACATGATCATAGAAAGATTAGAAGTTCTAAGAACAGAGCATCTGCTTACTTAAACAAATCATATTATTAAATTACATGTAAAGTTCTAAGAACAGGGCATCTGTTTACTTAAGCAAATCATATTATTAGAATTACATATCATGTTCTTAGAATTACTGAATATTGAATATGATGATCAAACTCAAAAACAGTAAAATAAAAGCAATATTTTCTACCATTAACCAGAAGCAACTATATAGTTCAAGGTTAGATTCACTACTTTAATTGTTTTAGTTCATCAATAGACCCATAACATCATTGAACAGCAATATGTACATCCAGAGGAAAAACATCCATGTGGCGCAAGGGCTCGAAAATAATTTTTTTAAGACCGGATGAATTTATGCATTGACAAAAGTCCTAGCCCTATGCAAACTAAACTTATAATTGAGATAATATTATTACCGATAGACTGCATGAATATGTTGTCATTTGTTAATGACTTATTGGTTGAACAAGGGCTAATGTGTAGTGATTTAGGAATCATTCAACAAGTAAGATTAGTGTGGTAACTCGTTGTTATTTTTTCGGATTAAAAACGATGTTAAAAAGTTGATCACTTAGATGGTATGATGTGACTCTCTTTATGTTAAAGAAGATGTTGACTAAAATATGTTTTAGCCATAGCAATAGTTTGTGTGAGCGATTAGATTAGCTAGACCTCTTGAAGAAAGTTGCTACCTTCTCTTTTTCTTTCTCTTGTTTGCTCCATGGATATGATGCTCACATGACTGTCAGCTGACATATTTCACATACAAGCAATTAACTAGCATCCAAATCAGTTGCATAAATATCATGGCTACTTGCAACTAAGTTGTTTTTGCTTTCTTTAGAGTTTTGCTAGACACTGAAGTATTGAACTTTGCACAACAATCCTTTGTAAACTTCTGGGGACTACACCATGATAAGTGTGTCATAATTCATGGAAAAAAACATCTATATGAAGGGCATATATATTGTTTTGTCTATTATAGACATATATGCAATTCCATCATTCGATCCACTTAAGTGATTATTTCTTGTGGTTTGATGGTTCATCCAACAGAGTGAGTACCAATGAGGTGTTAGTGCATAGAACTTTGATATTGAGGATCTAAAGGCTCAAGCATCTCTGGTAAAACACTAGCTTTCATAATTTCTAAACTATGCTACATTGCTACCTTACTCAAACATTGTTGAGATGAAAGTGACTATAATTTAACCTTACAAGCTGCTAGATTGCATATCTACCATTCACATGAAACTGCACATCTACCATTCAAATGAAAAGCAACATGCTCTATCATTCACGTGAAAATGCGGAGGAGGATATCGGCGCTGGGGAGGAGACCAGCGTGGGGAGGGAGACCAGCGGCGCGGGGATGGAGGATGGCGGCGCGGAGGAGGATACCGGCGTGGGGGAGGAGACCAGTGTAGGGAGGGAGATCGGCGGCACGGGGGAGGAGATCGGTGCGGGGGAGGAGGACGGATACGTGGGAGAGGAGATCGGCACAGGGAAGGAGGTCGGTGACGCGGTGAGGAGACCGGCGCGGGGAAGGAGGCACTAGGGTATGGGGGAGGAGAAACACGCTGGGTATCCTGCGCGACAATCGGTATATTTATAGGGATGTTATCTTAGACGATTCTACTGTAGAACCGTCCGTGATATCAACTATATTCACACACGTTTTTGGTATAAAACCATCAGTGATGGCTACAGGTGTCATCACTGACGGTTTTATACTAAAACAGTCTGTGATATCCCTATATATCACCGACGGTTTATGAAGTGAATCGTATGTGATGATGTCACTGACGGTTTCACTCTAAAACCGTTAGTGATTTCCCTCATCACAGACGGTTTTGAAAAACCGTCTGTTTCAAAACCGTCTGTGATGAGACGTTTACTGTAAGCCTTTTTGTAATAGTGAATGTTCAACAAGTATGCCTCGGTCCATCCATAGGCAATTAATTGGGGCAACCTACAAAGCATCATCTTCGTCACTGAAGCCCACGGTATAAAGGTATCCGCAAGATGGGTATCCATCTCCATCCTTTAAATATGTTTAACAAGCAACGGTTGAGTATGAAAATCATACTCCGCAAGTGTAAAAGCCTAAAATTTCAAAAGGAATGGAGTTCAAAAATGAAACATGAATTTTGGTCACAAATTGAAATTTCATCATTTTTATGATTTTCCCTGGATTTTTTTGTTTCTAAGAAAATACTTTTCAATGATTAAATTGTGGTTTCTAAATTTTGGAGTTCAAATTCTAGTAAACATAAAATCTAGAGAAAACTTAATTAAATCCTAATTAGTCCCCAAATCCCCTCTGTAAAGTTTTAGGAAATTTTGAGTGCATTTAATTCCTCTAGAAAATCAAAAGTAGCCAATTACAAAAAAGAACAGAACCACTTTTAGAATTTTATAAGAATTCAAAAGCTTGATCATATTCTAAAAAATTTATGGTACCATTTGGGGCAGCCCAAGATCACACAGAAAATTGTTCAAAAGAATTGAACTTCATTTGGTGCCTCTGAAAAAGCAAAAACCGAAAAGGCTTATATAGGACAGTAGCATTGCTAGAATTTTATAAAATAGCACAAGTGTGATCATGATCTGAAATTTTTACAGGAGCTTAATCACTACCTCAAGACCCTCCTAAATTTTTTAAAAAAATTGAACTTCAATTGTTTGCAATTATTTTACCAAAACTATCTTTCTTAAGCACATAACAAGAGTCATAAATGTTATTTTTAGTTGTTTTATCCAAGAGGCAATTATTTGATAGATGACCTACCTCATGACATTTATAACAAAACTTCCCATTTGATTTAACGAATCGAGGAGCTTTGTTATTAATCTTTTTGCCCTTATTAGGAACATATCCTAGTCCTTCTTTATTGTAGGAGCATCTTTGACTATTCAAGATTTTATTAAGTGTGTCTTTATCCTTAAAACATCTATCAAGAATTTTGCTAAGTTTGTTCACTTGTTCTTTGAGTTCATTATTTTCTATCACTAGGTTTTCATGGCATTAAAAGGAATTGGAGCATGAAATTGATGACATATCAACTAAATCATCACAAGAGGTAGATGTGCTAGTTTTTGATATACAACATGAATCGATTTCTAAGCAAGATACATCATCAATAATTTTGCAACTAATCTCTATATCATTTTGAGACTTTGAATGGTCCTTAACAAGAAGAGTCTCATGAGCTTCCTTTAGCTCCTCATAAGAGTCTTTGAGAGAAAGGTATTCTTTTCTCAAGGCTTTATGTTTAGACTTTTCTTAGATACTCATTCAAATCCTCAAGCATATCCATTAATTCATCATAGGAGGGTTCATCATCATTTGTGTTTACCTTAAAATCTCCTTTTGCCATAAGACACAAGGGAGTGACGAAAGGTGATGAAGTCTCCTCAATAGCGATGCCGGCAAGACCCTTCTTCTTTGGAGGTGTATCATCCTCGGAAGAGTAGGGAGTCCGAATATTCTTCTTCGGAGTTCCACTCCCCAATGTGAGCCTCGCCTTATTCAACTTCTTGAAGAGCTTCTTCTTCCCATGAAAGAACTTCTTCTTCGAGGGGGACTTGTTTTTGTCGTCCCTTTTCTTTAGACATTTTGAGGCAATATGTCCCTTCTCATCACACTCATAGCACCGGATATTTGCATATCGGTTGGTGCTAGAGTATTGTCCCTTCTTGAATTTTTGAGGACGACTTGTGCTTGAGCGCCTCTTCATGAATTTTCTCATTCTTCTTACAAAGAGAGCCATTTCCTCCTCAGTGTCTTCATCATCATCGGAGTCATTGAGCATCTCATCGCTTGATTCCGCCTTTGCTTTGAAGTTGATGTTCTTCTTCTTCGAAGAGCTTTGCTCCAAAAGCTCTTCCTTATCCTTCTTGTAAAGCTCATTGGTTATGAGATTTTCAAGGAGTCCCGTTGGCGTCATGCTTGGCAACTCCAGTGAGTTGAGAAACAACGTCACCAAGGTCTCATATTTTTTCGGAAGAACCCTAAGCATCTTACGGACAATGTCAAAATCGGTTAGTGATGCTCCAAGGCCCTTGAGCTCATTTACTATGTTGTTCAATCGTGAATACATCTCATTGATGTTTTCATGAGGCAACATAATAAAACTTTCATATTTGATTTTAAGCATATGCAATTTGGCTTCTTTGACCGAGGATGTTCCCTCATGAATTTCCGAGAGGGTTGTCCAAATCTCATGAGCGGTTTCAAGATTGCTCACTCGATTGAACTCATCCGCTTTCAAAGCGCCAAAAAGAGCATTCATAGCTTGAGCATTAAGATGAATGTTTCGCTCCTCTTGTTCTATTGTGAGTGTGGGATTGACCCCCGGAGTGAAACCTTCAACTACAATTCTCTATATGCTTGGACTCATGGCCTTAAGATAAACGGTCATGCAAATTTTCCAATAAGCATAATTTGTACCATCAAAAAATGGCGCCTTGCCTATTAACACCCCATCGCTAGCCATCCTTACTCTCTAGGCGGTGAAGCCCCAAAAGAGAGTCCAAGCTCTGATACCACTTGTAGGATCAAGGATAACCGACTAGAGGGGGGGGGTGAATAGGAGGTTTCTAAATTTTTCGACACTATTTAGAAATTACGAAAGACACCAAGATATGGAGATACAAAACGCAAATTCACACTAAATTTCCCTAGCAAACACTTGAGATACTATGTCAAATTTAGTGTAGCAAATATAAAAGTGATCACAAAGACTATCAAGAATATGCTATCAACGAAATAGATTCTCAACAAAGAGGAATACCAATCACAAATAAATATGAGACAAGAATTTTAACCCGTGGTCTTGGAGACTTGCCGGTCTCCCCTACTCCACGTTGAGGTGACTTGAATCACTTCAAGCCAGCTCCACTCGCTCGAGCCTTCCTCGATCACTAAGGTAGTTCTTCCCAACTCCGGGTAGGCGAACTCCGGCCTTCACAACTTGTCGGGGCTTCTCACAATCTTCGTTGAGAAGCTCACCGTGCACGATCGCCACCAAGCCGTCTAGGAGGCGGCAACCTCCAACATAATAAACCTTGACGCTTGCTTGAGGTCAAATATTGGTGTCTAAAGACTCAAACACGAAATGCAGTACTCAATCTTGCTTCTCACACTCACAAATGGAAATTGAATGCACACAAGAGTGGAGAACACTTGCTAGAGCTCAAATATCATCAATGAGGACCAAGAGAACCTCTAGAATGCAGGTGGGGAGGTATTTATAGCCTCCACCAAACTTTCTAGCCGTTGGAGCTCGAAATAGGCAAAAATATGTTTTTCTGGTGCTACCGCCCATGTAGGACCGGTAGCACCGGGCTCCATTTCAACGGCTAGAACAGTGCATTTAATGCACTTGCTAGAGACCGTTACACATGGTCCGGTGCTACCGCCCAACTAGGACCGGTAGCACCGGGCTCCATTTCATTTTGTTTCTTCAAAAAATGATCTCTCTGAAATTTGAGCACCGGGCTGAGGACCGGTGCTACCGCTGTTCCGGTAGCACCGGGCTACCAAGAGGCCCAAAAACATACCCTCTGTGATTTTCACAGCGGGTTATATGTCCGGTGCTACCGCTGGTCCGGTAGCACCGGGCTACCTTGGGCGGTAGCACCTGGCTACCAAGGGGTCCAAAAACATACCCTCTGTGATTTTCACACCGGGTTATATGTCCGGTACTACAGCTGGTCCAGTAGCACCGGGCTACCATGGGCGGTAGCACCGGGCTACAAAAATGCCCAAAAGGACCTCTGGAATTTTCACACCGCCCTGTTGGGCCGGTGCTACCGCGCACCCGGTAGCACCGTGCTATTTTCAGAGACTTGATATGTTTTACAAGATTTTGTATTTAGGAATATATATATCATCAAGCATCATTTTGAATATGTAATTTTGAGCCTTTAAAACCTAAGTGACACCAAGATAAGCGTCAAAATCCCTCTTTATTGTACGACCCTAATTCTAGCAAACCGATCTTTTCTCTATACACCAAGATCGACAAAAGACTAGAAAAAGAACCTTATAATTATACCTTTTCACGATCTTGACATATTGATCTTCCCTTTGTACCTTCCTTGGTATTTCCATGGTCAACAATCCTGGGATTAACCTACTTTCAATATTCTCAAGGAAAGTATTAGTCCATTGACCAAAGTTGTCATTAATTATCAAAACCAAAACAACATGTGTGCCTAGATGCTTTCAATCTCCCCCTTTTTGGTAATTGATGACAACCTTAAAGTGATAATTGAATTGAAATTGTTTTTGAGTGAACAATAGGTACAAAAAAAAGTTGTTTTGCTTCAAGAGATTGAATGATAATTAGATTCTTGCTTCTTGAAACATCAAATTATTCAACCACGATATTTTAGAGCGATAACTCCCCCTAGAAATGTGCATATTAATAGAAAGTGAATAGTTGCACATTTAAGAGAAATTTGAAAATTTTTGACAGAATTTTATTAAGGAATGTAGTCCATGGATAAACAAGTAATGATATTGAAGCAATAATATTATATTTAAATTTGCAATAAGTTACCACAACAACCACAGGTATCAAAAAAGTTTAACCATGACATATGCATTCAAGTATCAACATTAACCAAGTATCAACCACACATTAACCAAGTATCAACCACACATTAACACATTAACCAAGTATCAACCACACATTAACCAGTATCAACCAAAACACATCATATATTTTCACTTTTACTCTCCCCCTTTGGCATCAAATACCAAACGCAAAGAAGATCGTCGATGAGCTCAAGATGATGGTGGAGCAGGAGGAGGAGGAGGCGGAGTAGACGGAGGAGCACGAGATCCCGAGCGCTGATAAAAGATAGAAAGAGACGAACGTAGCTCGGAGATGGATGAATCAATGGAATCCAGTCGTCCTCTGACCTCCTCTACTATCTACCTAGTCTGAGTTTGATACTCCTCCACTCGAGAAAAGCCGCTCATCATGTCAGATCTGAGACTCGACAAATTTCTCATCAGGTCATTCCTCAAACTGTCAAAGAACTGATCATGAGAAACATGCTGGGATGGAGGAGGGACCTCTGAGGCAACTGGTATCTCCTGCGACTGAGGCTGCTGGGATGAGGACTGATCCCGCTGGCTGATGGTCTGAGGAGCTGCTTCACGGGGTCGATATGGCTTGTGGACACCGCCACATCCTCCTCGAAATCCAGTCACTCTCTTGATTATCATCATAATAAATGGAGCAAAGTAGATTCTTTTACCTTTGTCACAGGCAGATGAAACCATTTCTCTGATCATAAAATCAACCACATCAAATTTGTGCTTGAACATAACTTTATTCATGATGTTCCATGCATAACCTCTTATCTCATCATAATTTCCACTCTTAGGATGGATTGTCACTCTGACAATTCTGTTAATGAGACTTGCTGAGAGAAGAAGATGCGTCATTTTACCTGGACGCTTGACTGGAGCGACTGGATCATAGAACTCAAGCTGTTTGGCCAAGGGAAGAATCCTGTCATTGTGAATACTAGGATATCCATTATGGTAAATCCCCCAAGCCTCCTCTATCTCACTCTTAGTAACTGTATGCACTGCGGCATCTATCATCCAAGTGATGAACTCAAATGACTCTGAAATGTGAAGAGTGGCATAAAACTGTCTAATCAGATCTTCATTATAGTCACACTTCTTACTGACAAAATTTGACAGACCAGCCCCATGAAATAACTCTGGTACTCCCACAAACAACGGAATTTTTCTTATATGGTCCCAGTTGACACATTTATGATCAGCAAATTCCTTTTTCTCGTAAATCTCATAGAATACCTTTTGTTGAAACAAGGTTCTGAATCAGTCCTCAGTGGCACTTCTAGGCAGTAAATATTGATTCGCAGTTCTCAAAGAGAAATATGTGTCACCTTTGATTGACTTCAGATCTGCCGAAGGATCAAAGTCATCAAGATTTTCTTCTTCGGATTCTTCTTCACTTAGAGACTTGTCTATTTCCATTGAATCACTTGCTTCTTCAGATTCTGATACGGTTTGTTTTCCTTTGGATTTCTTGGAGCTTTCGTCAGCCTTCTGCTTGCTTCTCTTCTCAGCTCGTTGAAGTCTACAAGCAATGGGCAAGTCATCGTTGCTGTCACTTGCTTGAACAGGAGGGCGACCTCAATTTGCTGCCACTTTTATGTAAGAACTAGATCCTCTGGTCTTAGGCATGATTACTGGATACAAAGGAGGATTTCAAGGAGTAAGTCCAAGGTGATATGCTCTAGAAATAAGGAATTTTGTGAAAAATAAGCATTTGTGAGCAAATTTGACTGCAAACCCGGTGCTACCGCCCATCCTAGTTCGGTAGCACCAGACCTGGAGCGGTGCTACCGCACAGGAATTTGTTAGAATTTATGATTTTGATTGATTTGATTCAAGGAATACGGCCTAACAGCATACATATCCTTCATCAAATTCACTTCAACCACAAATTTCAACAATTTTTCTCACATTCTGCTATTTTCTACAAAAATCCTAAAATGATAAGAAAATGAGATTTGGGCATGAACAATCCAAAGATTTTGAGCATGAAAAGGTACCTTTGAGAGATGATCAAGTGGAGAACAAGCAAATTGAGGGGAATCTTGTTTTCTCCGGAAGATTTGGAAGAGATTTGATTGAGAAAACAAGGAGGAAAAGAGAGAGAGAGAGAGAAGAGGGCGGCGTGGTCTGAAGGAGATGAAGAGGGCGGTAGCACCGACCTTGACTTAACCACCAAAACCCGATTTATCCGGTGCTACTGCAGATTTGCCGGTAGTACCGGTCTCCGATGGTACCGCTCTTTAATGAGCGGTGCTACCGGACAAGCAACCAAAACTCAAATAAATATCCAGAAAATCCAAAATGACTTATAAGGTTATAAAATTTTATTTAAGATATACATTTGCATCCCAACCTTATAAAATTTATTATGATTTAAACTTACTCTTTTTGAAACATGTAGCACTATTATAGATTTAACACATGTATTAAAAACATAAAAAAATACTCCCCCTTAATGTGTGCTATATCTAAAGAATTTCAAAGAGCATTTAAGCAAAATCCAAAAGAATAAGAATCAAACATGATACAAATATTTAAGCCACATTTATGATATCTATGACATTTAATTCATTCCTCAATTTACAGAATCGAGCTTCATCTAAAGGCTTGGTTAGAATATCCGCTAATTGATCTTCGGTTCTAATGTGACTAATCACAATATCCCCTTTGCTAACATGATGTCTCAAGAAGTAATGACAAATTTCTATATGTTTAGTTCTTGAGTGTTGAACGGGGTTGTTGGCAAATTTAACGGCACTTTCATTATCACATAATAGAGGCACATTTTTAAAATCTATTCTATAGTCCATTAAAGTTTGCCTCATCCACAATAATTGAGCACAACAACTACCGGCGGATATGTATTCGACTTCGGCGGTGGATAGAGCTACGGAATTTTGTTTCTTGGAGAACCAAGAAATAAGGGATCTACCTAGGAATTGACAATTTCTGGAGGTGCTTTTTCTATCCACTTTGCAACCCGCATAATCCGAGTCCGAATATCCAATTAAATCAAAATTAGCACCTTTAGGATACCATAACCCTATATTTGAGGAATGCTTTAAATATCTTAGAATTCTCTTAACAGCTACTAGATGACATTCTTTAGGGGAAGCTTGAAAGCGAGCACACATGCACACACTAAACATAATATCGGGCCTAGATGCAGTGAGATAAAGTAGACTACCAATCTTTGAGCGATAAAGTTTTAAGTCTAACGGTTTACCTCCCTTATTTAGATCAAGATACCTATTGGAGGCCATTGGAGTCTTGATAGGCTTTGAGTCTTCCATGCCAAATCTCTTGAGAAAATCTTTCACATATTTGGTTTGGCTCATGAATGTCTCATTTTTGAGTTGCTTAATTTGAAGTCCAAGGAAGAAGCTTAATTCTCCAATCATTGACATCTCAAATTCCCTAGACATCATATCACCAAATTCTTTGCAAAAGTCTTCGTTAGTAGAACCAAATATAATATGATCAATATAGACTTGGCATACAAAGAATTCCTCATCAATTATTTTTGTAAAGAGTGTTGTATCAACCTTCCCAATTTTGAACCCTTTAGAGAGTAGAAAATCTCTAAACCGCTCATACCATGCTCTAGGAGCTTGTTTGAGACCATATAGCGCCTTAGAGAGTTTGTAAATATGGTTTGGATATTTAGAGCTTTCAAAACCAGGAGGTTGACGGGGGTAGCTCCCTCAACTTGCTTTTAGCAAGCACGCTGGACCGAATGCATATTCCCCGGTCGAAGATCAGGAGTATAGTGGTTCCCTTCTTCGGCATCGTCCCAGGGAGCTCCACCACTCCGCTCGGGCAAGTGGTCCTGCCCGTTACTTTCGACGATTCCACGAATTTCCGCACCGAGTTGGTCACCTTTGAGGTGGTCGATGGCGACCTCCCTTTCAACGCCATCCTCGGGCGGTCGGCGCAGATCAAGTTCATGGCAGCAAACCACTACGGCCACCGCTGCATTAAGCTCCTGGGGCCCGATGGCTTCATAATTGTCCGTGGCGACCTCAAGGCGGCGCACGGCTACGAAGAGAAAGCTTTGGTGCTCGCTGGCATGCTGCCCCAGCGGGGGGCCGAAGTGACCCCGAAGAATACCCGCTGAACGGCGGCGATCCAGCCTAGCGGCTTGGCGAAGGCCGTGCAGATCGAAGGTGGTGACTCGAGCAAGTGCATTCACGTCGCCGCCGGGCTCAACCTGAAATAGGAACTCGAGCTCATCACCTTACTCGGCGAAAACAAGAGCGTATTCACTTGGGAGCCCGCGGACATGCCGGGCGTCCCATGGGAGGTGATCGAGCACAAAATACAAATAAAGCCCGACTGCAAGCTCGTGCACCAGAAGTTGCAGCGCTTCTCCCCCGAGAAGATGGCAATAATAAGGGAGATCGATTACTCCGAGTGGCTAGCCAACCCGGTGATTGTGTAGAAGAAAGGCGGGAGATGGAGGATATGCGTCGACCACACGGGCTTGAATTCGGCATGCCCGAAGGATAACTTCCCCCTTCCGCGCATAGACCAGATTGTGAACTCCACCGCCAATGCCATGATGCTGAGCTTCCTCGATGCCTACTCCGGCTACCATCAAATCAAGCTTGCAGCCGATGATGAGGACAAGACGACCTTTGTCAAGCCATTCGGGACATTCTGCTACATGACTATGTCATTCGGACTTCGCAACGCGGGCGCGACGTTCCAGCGGCTGATGTTCAAGACCTTCAAGCCTCAAATTGGCTGGAACCTCGAGGACTACGTCGACGACATCATCGTTAAGAGCTCCTACGAGGACGACCACATCAACGACCTCGCGGAGACCTTTGTCAACTTGAACAAGCATGGGATCAAGCTTAATCCTGAGAAGTGCATCTTCAGCGCGACCTCTGGCAAGGTGCTCAGCTATATGATCGGGGGCTTGGGAGTAGGCCTGAACCAGGAGAAGATCGAGGCGATCGAGAAGATGGCCGCCCCGACGTCGACAAGACAGATCCAATGCCTCACCGGCCGCGTGGCCGCTCTTAGCCGGTTCATCTCAAGGCTCGGTGAGCAGGGGCTACCGTTCTTTAAGACCCTGCGCACCTCTCGAAGCTCAGTGATCCTTCGACGAGCTGAAGGCGTACCTCTCGAACCCGCCTCTGCTCACAACCCCGCAACAAGGTGAGACACTGCTGCTCTATCTTGCGGCCACGACCCAGGCCGTCAACGCCGTCCTGGAAGCCGAGCGGGATGGTCGGCAGCGATCGATCTACTACGTCAGTGAGGTACTCTACGGGCCAGAACAGCGCTACCCACAGGTCCAGAAGTTGCTCTACGCCCTCTTCATGGCTTCGCGCAAACTTCGACACTACTTCCAAGCGCACGTGGTGGTCGTCCCGAGCGGATTTTCGCTCGGTGAAATCTTGAAGAACCCGAAGGCTGGGGGACGCATTGCGAAGTGGGCCATGGAGCTGGCAAAATTTGACATCAGGATCGTGGCGCATATCGCCATCAAGTCTCAGGCGCTCGCCGACTTCGTGGTCGAGCAGATGACGGAACCGGCCTCCGAGCCCAGGGCCAAAGTAGAAGACTGTAACATCCCAAAATTTGGTTTAATTAAGTTTTTATTGCTTAAATGTGCATTTGTGATTTTCTGGAATTTATTTGGATTTTTCTGGATTTATTTGAATTAATTCTTATTTCAAGTTTATTGCTTTTTATTCAAATCTATTTAAATCTGTGCAAAGTTAAAATAAAGTTTTGCCAAAAATATTTTATTTGAGTTTAAAATGTCTCAAAGTATTTCGAGATTTTTCTTGGATTTTTCCGATTATTTTATTTGCCTAAAACCAATTAAATGAATTTCTAGAATTATTTTAATTATTAAAGTTTTAAAATCTTTTGAGCAGATTGGGCGAAGCCCAATCTTGTGCGCCTGAGGTCCGCTTGAGCGCCCAAGTCGGCCCGTCTTGCTGAAACCCTAGGATCCATCGCGACAACCGTTGGATCGAGATCCAACAGTGTGTGCTTTGCCGCGTCGTCGATAGTCCGGAGCCGTTCGATGGCGTCGCGTGGGCGCGTCGGATGCAGCCACGTCACCTCTCCGTGTCGCCGCCGAGTCGCCGCCGCCTCGAGCCGTCCTCGAGTCCGGCTTGCACGCCTCCTCGTGCCGCTATTTAAAGCGCCGACGCGGTGTTGAATTCTCACCTCGCGCGCGCGCGTCTGCGCGATCCAAGCCCGAGCCATCGCCGTTCTCGCGTAGAAGCTCGCCGGAGTCGTTGAAGCCTTCGCCGCGGTCTTCGTCTGTTTTCCGCCGCCGTTTCGCCGTTCCGAGCCGTGCCGATTCCAGATCGGAAATCCCCATACCTCGACGCGTCGGACCCGTGAAGCCGTGTGGCTGTTTCGTCGCCGGAACGCCGTCATCGAGGTCATCGTCTCCAAGCCCGGCGAAGAAACACCGCCGTGCCACCATCGGCGCCGGGGAAGCTTTCGACCGTCCGATCCGTAGCGGAGAGGTGAGATCGTGCCGCGTGTGCTGTGCGTGGGAAGCTTTGCGGACCGTGAGATCTAGATCGGTTGGTTGATGCGTTGCCGCGTCGTGCGAGATCGCTAGCCATCCGATCGTGTTTCTGCGGACCAGATTGAACCGCGCGAGTGACTAACCAGATTGCGCGCGTGTGTCGCGCAGGGCCGGCGCCGCGAGCCGAGTCCACCGTGGGTCGGGCGCGGTCGTGGACTCGATCCAACGCCAAGACACGCGTCGGCTTCGATTGGTCGGTTATTGGCGTCATGATGACGCAATAAATCGTTTTCGTTTTAAAAATAAATCATTAATTTCGAATTTCGATTTTCGATTTGATGATTTATTTCAAACTTCAAAAGGCTATATCTTTTGCAATTTAACTCGGATTTGAGTGATTCAAATTTCTAAAAATTTGTAAAATTGAGATATATTTAATGGTGAATTTTATTTGATTTTTGGAGTTCATTTGCTCTCTGTTTTGGTATTTATTTGCTTTTCTCCTTGGTTCCGCGTAAGACGTTGAATTGTGCGACGCTTCGGAGGAAGATCAAGCAACTCAAGAGCAAGTTCCAGAACCAGATCAGGACCTATTCTAAGGCAAGTTGTGCTTTGATCATGTTGAACCCATGTTTATAAAATTGCTATGTTTGATTTACACTAGTGCATATATTTCAAATATACAATTGTTTCAAATTAAATTGAGCTTAGCTAATATACCAGATTGATCTATACCCTACCTTGTCATTGTATGCCATGATCCATTGTCACCCTAGATTGGTTTAATATAGTTGATTAGTAATTATGATCAGCATTGGAGGTTTAGACCGTATTAGTTGCTTAGCCGTGCCACATCATCACATGTATCAGAATCATTGATAATTAATCTTGGTTAATGGAATATGGAACGATATTATGAACTTGTGTGTCATGTGGGATCACACGATGAGATTGAGTTGTTGTGGCGAGTCATGTCACGCAACGATGTTGAATTGTTGATGGCACGTGGTGCTTGGTAATCAACTGGGTGATGATAATTTAGATTGGGGCAAGTGGCAAGGGGCGAGGAGGCCAAGGTGGGCCCGATGGGTAGATGGTATGTGGATGTCTTGCCTTGATCGCACTAAGGACTTAACCTTGCAAGCTTTGACCTGAGTCAATCATGCAACCACACATGCAGTATGGGCCACCTAGGTGAGTAATTTGCAATGTCTTAATTTTGGTACTATCGTGGTCGGTGTGAGTTCCCGAGTTATGGTGTAATTCACATGGCGCAAGAGGGGGGCCCTGGATGTGGTAACCAGTCCCACCAGTGTTGAAACCTTAGCGGATAGTATCGGGTTAAGCCAGAGCATTGTAAAGGCTTTGTTATAATCACTCGCCTTGGTGGTGTTTGGTTGTATCACGTGGGTAAAGTGCATAACCTCTGCAGTGTGAAACTATTCGGATAGCCGTGCTCGCGGTATTGAGCAATGCTCGGAATTACTGATTAAGGGTTAGCTTAATTAATTGGACAACATGGTTGGGATGGCGGAATGCCATATGGAAGATGGAATTTGACTTAGGATTGGAAACTTGGTTTACTTGAGAAATCCTGAATTTATTTACTATTGTTATTTGTTTTACATTCTTTACAATCTATTTACTGTATTTGTTCATAAAATGCTGCTTATTGCAAAATAGCCATGATTGCCTATCCATTGGAATAAGCCTTACATATAGATACATAGAATTGCATTCTGTGCACAACTTGTTGAGTGCTTTAAGTACTCACCCTTGCCAAACAACAATAATCAACAGTTGATGAAGTCCAGGAAGACACGAGTCATTAGGGTCCGAGCCTTGTCGGTTGCCTGTGGTGAACTGATGAGCTATCTACGTTTTCTATTTTCCGCTGCTTAATTATTAGTTATATTTTCAGTCTTGCCCTGCGTGGCTTAATAATGTAAGTTGGTCATAAGATCATACCTTTAGTTATATCAATGAATGAACTATTATTCTATTATCGTTGAGTATGAGGTGATATGTACCAATGTTAAGCTGTGTGCACTAGCGTTGATCCTGGGAATAGTGCGGTAAACACAGTGGGTTCGAATCAGTGGATTCGGGTCCTTACAAAGACACCTGGACCATGTACTTTGATGGGTCGAGGTCGTTCGAGCGCTCGGGTGCGGTTATTCTCATCATCACCCCTCAAGGGGATCGTCACAGGTATATGATTCGCTTCAGTTTTCCCGCAACTAGCAATGTGGCAGAATACGTAGCCCTCTTGGCTGGCCTCTGGGCATGCAAGTCGCTGGGCGTGCGTTGGCTGGTCGTGAAGGGAGACTCCCAGCTTGTCATCAACCAGTACAAGAAAGACTACTGGTGCTCAGAGCTCTCGATGGCCAAGTATCTTGCTGAGGTGCGCAAAATGGAGAGGTGGTTCCGAAACCTGGAAATCAGGTACATACCCAGGAAAGACAACTCCAGCGTCGACTTGCTGGCCATGCTCAGGTTGTTCGATGACGAGGTTCCGTCGGATGCCATCCTTGAGACCTTGGATGCACCATCCATCGCCGACCAGGAAGACCTGGTGGCCCTCCTCGAGAGTGTTTCCTCGTGGATGACCCCCATAGTCAAGTTCCTTGACCGTGGAGAACTCCCGGCTGACGCGACCGAGAGCAGTAGAATTAGGCGCCAAACAAGTTCATACAAGCTCGTCAACGGGCAGCTTTATCGCTGAGGCGCCTTAGGCGTACTGACGAAATGCGTTTCCCCAGAGGAAGGTAAACACCTTCTTAATGATATCCATTTGGGCCTTTGCGGAACTCATTCTTCTTTTAGGACTATGGTCAAGAAGGCATTCCGGATTGGGTTCTATTGGCTGACAGCGCTCTAGAACGCTCGGGACATTGTCCGCTCCTATTGAGCTTGCCAGTTCCATGCTCGAAAGACACACCAGCCAGCTTATGCCCTTCAAACCATTCCCCTCGCTTGGCCGTTCTCGACGTGGGGCCTCGACATCCTCGGCCCTTTCCCGCAGGTAGTAGGGGGGAGAAGTTCTTATTTGTCGCCATCGACACCTTCATGAAATGGGTCAAAGCCGAACCAGTCTCGGCTTTCATGGCTCGAGCCGCGGTAAGGTTTTCTCACTCGTTTGTGGTCACAAGGTATGGAGTCCCTTGCAGGGTCATCACTGATAATAGGACACAGTTCACCAGTGAGTTATTCCAAGGATACTGCGAAGACATGGGCACCAAGGTTTGTTACGCCTCGGTAAGTCACCCTCAGAGCAACAGAGCGATCGAGCGTGCCAACGGACAGATCGTCCAGGGTGTGAAGAAGAGAGTCTTCGACGAGCTCGAACGAAGGGGCCGGGTCTAGGTGGATGAGCTTCCCACCATTCTTTGGTCCATTCGCACCACGACTAGCCGGGCAACAGGGGCAACCCCCTTCCAGCTCGATTTCGGTGCTGAGGTCGTCCTGCCTTCTGAGGTCACGCTGGGCTCCGCCATGGTTAGCTTGGTCGGCCAGGTCGACCTCGAGCAAGAACGGTCTCTTGACCTCACCCTTGCGGAAGAAGTAAGGTGCCGCGCGTTGCTACGATCGGCGCATTACTTGCAGGCTCTTCGTAGGCATGCGTCTCGATCGGTGCGACACAGGGAGCTTCTTGTTGGGGATCTGGTCCTAAGATGAATTTAGGGCCAATCCAACACCAACAAGTTATCCCCACAGTGGAAGGGCCCCCTTTAGCGTCGTTTCAGTAGATCGCATGGGTGCTTACCGACTAGCAATGCCCGACAGCAGAGAGCTCGCGAACTCGTGGAACATAGATCAGCTCTGGAAGTTTTATGTCTAAACGCTCTTTCTTTGATTTAAGATAAAAAGGCTCTGCCCTATCGTCTATGCTCGTGGCTCTTTTTATGTCTTTCCGCATCTCGGGCAATGCGACTTCGTGTCGTGATCCCAGGGTTCACCTCCAGGGGGTCAAGTCAGCAGTAAGCCAATTCTCATCGCGTCACGACCTCCCCCTGTAGCAGGGCTCGACTTGGGGATCATTCCCAAGAGTTCCGCGACCTCGAGGTGCTCGGGTCTCTGCCCATGTGCCTCTTGCTCGAGATCGACATGAGTGTTGTGGTCTCGAAGTTCACCTCAGGGGGTCACGTCCTATAGCAGGACTTGAACCAGAGACCGCCCTCGGAGAGTGCCTCGAGCTCGAGGCTCAACCTAGTATTAATTCGCAATGAAAAGTTTTTCTTCATTATCTACACTTACGTCTCCCTGCACGTTCCTTCGCATCTCGAGTGCCTCGGCCTCGGGTCGTGGTCTCAAAATTCGCCTCCAGGGGTCACGTCCATGGTAAATCGACTACCCCCCTGTGACAGGACTCGAACCAGAGGCCACACCGTGGTGTTCCCAACCTCGAGATGCCTAAGTCATTTTCGTGCCTCGACCTGAGTGTTGCAGTCTCAAAGTTCACCTCCAGGGGTCACGCGCGCAGTAAACTGATTCTCATCGCAGTAAGCCGACTATTCCCCTGTGGCAGAGCTTGAACCGGAGATCGCCCTCAGGGAGTGTCTTCTCCTCGAGACCCGACCTAGTATTAAGGTTGAATTTGTCCTCGCTCGAAGACATGTCCATTAATCTAACTTCGTCTTAAGTCTTTTTCAGGACTAAAGATTGCAAGGCACATCGCCTATGCCCTGAATCCGGCCTCGCTCGGACTCAACCACAGCGAGGGCTGGACCAGGGGGAGGGAGCGGGCCCGCCCCGAGGACAAATCAAAATAAGAGGCTAAGTCTTAAGACTCATTCAAGACTCATTCAATCTCGAGCACCAAAAAAGAATTTCATTTCTTTTGCAAAGTTTACAGAGGTCACATTTACAAGAGGGGGCAAGTTGCCCTTGCCCCTTTTCCCTATTTGCTGTCCTAGCTACAGGTCGGCCAGGTCGCGAGCGAGCTTCTCCTGCTCGAACACGACGACTCTCTCCCTCGACACCGAGAGCTCAGCCTGCAGTCAGAGCGCCTCGGCGGTGGAACTGGCGACGCGGGCGCGCTCGTCTTGGACCTGAACCAGGGCACCCTTCCCCGCCCGGGTCGCTCGCCCCAGTTTCTCCTCGAGCTCGGCCACCTTCGCCTAGAGCTCGACGGAAGCCTTAGCCGGAGCAGCAGATAGCTCTGTGATGTATTTACGAAGCATCTCCGCCTCCGCGCGAGCGGTCTCGAGGGCCTCCGCTAGTACCGCGCGCCCGGACTCGGTGGTCTTCGCCGCCTTCTCGCGAACGGCCTCGAGGGCCTCGTTCAACCTCGTGCGCTCGGCATCGACGACCCGAGAAAGCTCGGAGGAGTAAGCCACCATTAGCCACGTCACCTCCCCCCGCTCGATCGCAAGGTTCTCCTTGAGCTGGAGGATGTATGTCTCGCGCTCCTCCACCCGGTCGCAGACCACTTGGAACTTGGTGGAGTGCCCGTGCAGGCTTTAGAGCCCCTGGGTGATCAGGCCCAATGCCTGCGAAAACTAGAAGGGTCACGACTACGAATGAGAAGGCAGACAGAATCAAGCCGCGCTTACCTGATCAAGCCAATCCTCGAATCTCTAGCGAAAAGGGCCAATGATCCGAACGCCCGGGACGATCGTCTAGGCCTTGGTAGGATCCCCGACCAGGGGTGTGGCAGCTACACTGGCCCCCTCCGACGCAGGGTCAGCCCCACTGGCTGAGGCCCCGGCTTGGGATGTCCCTGCGGAGGAAGGCGACAGCTCGAGTGGAGCTGAGTCCCCTAAAGAAAGTGAAAGTAGCAAGAGGAAGGCTAAGTTGGGGGAATAAGAAAGCGGCAGACAAAAATTGCGGGGCCTCTACGTACCTAGCGCTTCCCCGATCTCGATCGCGCCTGTGGCAGCCTCGTCCGCACCGGCTAGGGAGGAGTCGATCCCGGATCTGGCTCCATCGATCCCGGTGGCCTCGGCCTCAGCCGCCGGGGCACCCATGTCTTCGACCCCTGAGACGGCCTCTTTCTGGTCGGCGTCCGGTCCAGGGGGCCCTTGGTCGAGGCCTTCGGCCGGCTCGCCCTCCGAAGGCATCGCAGTGGACCGGGCTTGCTGCGAGCGCGCCCAACAGACCAGGAGGATGTCCCCCTCGTCCTCGGCCTTGTCCTCAAACTCGCCCTGGACAACAGTCATAATTATTGCCCGTCGGGCACCCGAGGTCTGTGACGGAAAAATCGCTAAGGGGGAAGAAAGATAAAGAAAACCATGCTGCAGGTTGAGAGTTTGCTCATACATGAGCGATGAGTCGTCGTCTCCTAGGAGGGGGGGAGGTGTCCGGGTGCCTCGTTGACCCCGTCGCGGTAGCCGGAGCCTCTCCCCCATCGAGTGCTTTGCGGCTGTGACCTTGGGGCGCGCACAGGCTCCGGGCCCCCTTCGCCATCCACCCCGGTGCTCCGTGTCGGGGATTGCCGCCCCGGCATGTTGCTCGGGGACCTGGCAGCGACTGCTGCCCTTTGTTGCTGCAAAGAGACGAAGGGAGATCAGAAAGGGGGGAAGGCAAAACGACCAAATAAATTAAGCCCGGGCCTGAGTGTTCTCAGGCTCAGTGGGTTCGACTTACCACCACGCGATCGGCCCACTCGACATGAGGCTTCTTGGCGGTGTGGCTTGCGGCGTCAAAAGCATGCGCCTTGCCGTCTCCAGGAGCTCCTGGCTCACCTGCGCAATCGAACAAGGTTAGCACTGTCCCGAGATCAACTGAGCTCAGCTCCGGAGTAAGACGCGTTACCTCATTGCTCCGCCTCAAGATATTCTTGGGGACGGGGTCGTCGCATGTGTAAGAGAAGGCTGCCTTCCCGAATGCCTCCTGCATCCTCGCCGCCACCCAAGACTCCTTCGGGGCTTCGGGGAAAAATAAAAGAGGCTGTTAGAAGCAAGCCCGGCCGGGCACGGAGAGGGTCGGAATCGAAGAGGACTTACCGTTGGGGCTTTCCCGGGTAAGGTCGTCCATTCCCTGGATTTCGAAGAACGAGTGCACCCTCTTTCGCAGACGGAACACCCGGTTCCGCAGGTAGTCGTTGATGATTGCCTGACCAGTGAGGTCGCGCATCGCGCATATATGGATGGCGGCGAGGGCCTCCTGGTCGACCGCCGAGTTTTCGGGCTCGGGGGTCTGGCGCTTGCCATTGTACGCGAGCGCACCGCTCTCGCCCTTCTTCAAATAGAACCACCTCTCAGTCCATGGACCGAGGGAGTCCCGAGTTTGGCTAGAGAGGAAGGTGCAAGGGAGCCCCGTTTGCAACCGGAAGTACAGGCACTCGATCACGGGGTCCTTCGCGGTGTGGATTAGGGAGTAGAAACGGAAAAAGAGAGAAGGGGTCGGGAGGATCCCCAAGAACCCCTCGCAAAGATGAGAAAAGATGGAGAGGAGAATGGAGTTAGGTACTAGGTTGACGAGCTCGATCTCGCATTGCGCGAGAACGGCCGCTAGGAAGTCGCTCTCCGGGGTCCGCAGCCCGAAGAGCATGTACTGCTCGGTGCTGACAAGTTCGTCCTCTCGGGGCTCCGGCTCGGTCTCCCCGCCCGAAATCCGCCAGGTCGCTGGGTCCAGCATTCCCAGCGCCTCGAGATCCTTCATCCTCTTCGCGGTCAGGGTACTCTTCCCGAACTTGGCCATGGCTTTGGGAGGAGGAATCTGCTCGGAGAAGAAAAGATGGAGTTCGAGCTCGAGGGTTTTCGAGCTCGATCGGGAAGCTGGTCCCTCCTCAAGATCATTAGACTCAAGAACATCCCGAGCTTCAGGATCGTTCATTGAGCCTCGGGGGCTAGCTGTCGGGGATCGGTAGCTTCGGTACGGGAAAGCACCTGCCGAACTCGTGGCCTTGTCCCACGGGTTCGAGGGCGTGCCTCCGAGCTCGAGCTCGGGCTCGGGTAGAAGGTCGGGGACCCAATTTCGGCTAAACAAGGGGGCCATGTTCTCGGATCGACACCACCGCACTCCAGGCCCGAGTTTGGGGCCACGGCTTTAGTACCCTCCGGACCATCCTGTTTCACTGTAACGGTCCGATTTAAAGATGTAGAAATCCTCCCCTGCGTGGGAATCAGGACCAAACTTACCCCTGTGTGGGAACTAGGGCCATTAATGCCCAACTGCTCCCACCAGCTCTCAACTGCTCCCGTCAGCTCCCAACTGCTCCCGTCAACTCACCACGATTGCCTGACATCGGCCTCAGAACCAAACGGCGGAAGCGCCCAGAGGGCTCTCAGAGAGGCCTTCAAGAAGACAGTACGACCGACTCTCGTGCCAGAGCTCTCCCCTCAGCAATTTGTCACGGTAGAGTGAATGCAACAATCGGATACATCTATCATCTTTACCAACATAGCAATTTTTACCTAATTATAGGCATGCATAATAGTTTTAAACACAACATAAATAATAATGAAATATAATCAAAAGAGGGTGCTTGCCTTGGTCATTGAACACTTGGCCGTCTTCTGGTTTGACAAGGGAAGTTTCTAGGATGTCAGTGTCTACACGCATCATATTGAAAAGCACAAATAAGAACTAAATGAAATCAAACAGGACTCCAATTCCAATATTTTTTAGATTAAGAAAGAGAATGATTTTATAAAAATATAGAAACTAGTTTCGCTTAATTTGGAGTTTGTATGCAAAATGTATACGCATTTGAATTTGGCTTAGCTAAGAAAATCCTAAAAAGAAAAAGGGAGGAGGGGATGACGTCGAAGGCTTATTCCCTGGGATTACGCCTTCCAACTAAGAAGTCATATTTTCTTTTAAGTTTGAAAGCATATTTTACATTTAAAGAAAAGTATTGTTCCCTCTAAGAGACTGGCAGGTAGGACCTACATATCAAACTTTTATTATTTTTCGTCGGGGCTGACATGTGGTCCACATGTCAGAGACACATAATTAAAAACCTGTTTGAATTATAAAATAGTCTACTTAACTGAACGAGCCTACATGTCAGAGACTCATTAAACCCAACCGAGTTTAACTAACTTAACTACTGTCGTTAACGCTAAACCCTAGGCCCATGTGTCATAGAGAACCAGAGAGGTGTACTTGAGCATAGCAGACAAGCTCGTCTCTGAGCTCGCCGGTGATGTCACGACGGGGCGTCCTTGAGCTTTGGCAAAATGGAAAGCCTCTATCCTTATGCACTTCTGGGAAGTGGCGTTAATTGAAATGGTGGACTAGGGCGGTACGTAGCTGTGACGACCCTCCTTTTTAGTACGGAATACCAAGAAGGATGATCTATGTTCATACAGTACTAGTCCCATGATTAGTGGCTAGCATGCACATTTTCAACATTGGTAGCACATCCATACACAATATTATACATATATTAGTGGAAGCTATTTATACAATAAAGACTTACAATTCAGAATAAGTTGTAGCGGAAATCCAAAAGCCTTGTGGTATGCCCATACAAACCCTCAATCAACTGGCAAGGTATAAACCCTAGAAAGTCGCATCATCGAATTTCCTGTATCCTGCGGCGAAATATGTATCTTCTGGGCTTCGCTTTCTTCTCCATCTAAACTAACAAATTAAGCAAGGTTGAGTATTTTTTTACTCAGCAAGACTTAAGGTGTATCGCAAAAGTACGGTAAATGCAGGCTATGTCAAAGGAGGCTTCTATGGTTATGTTGCGTATAGCGAAGTTGAACATGTAAATCAAGTAGTAATTTGCAAACGAAATTTTGTAAGAGCAAGTTTGACAGGTATATAAATAAATAAGAGTAGAATAGCATAGTATAACTCACAGTCCTCCATGAATATGAGAATCGTATCATCTCGTGCCAATCCCTGGCATAAAATTTGAAACAAAGATTTTCCAACAAATATCTCCAATTCAAACCATTTTGAAAATACCAAAATTTCTAACTAGTGTCAGTTCACCAAGTCTCCCATGACAGCGGGCTTTTCGAAAAGATTTAAACTCTGCAGAGGTGTACAGCTTTACCAACAAGAAATGATCAACTCTTTGTGCAATCGATATTAACACACTTCCTTTGGTGTGCTATATAGAGATCATAACATAACTGTTATATTTCATAGATCTAACTTTGCACCAGCCTGGTGATGTCAAACCCCTGCTATGGTGGCAGAAACAACACACCAAAAATATGATATCATTCACATAGTAACCAAGTTAGTCTATCCCTTCCATAACCGTTTCTCCCCACAACAAGGCATACATCGTTGCATTGGTATGTAGAAACCTCTACTAGAAAATCTACTCGGATTACCCATGCTACTCCATCCTTATAATGTGCAAAGTTAAACCTAAGTAACTTAATAGGTTAATACCATCCCATACCAGCACTTGTGATTGTACGGGTATCCCTTGGATCATACAACATTACGTTTGGTTCTTAATCCGACCCAGGCGATAAACTCCCCCTATCTACATGCAAATCCCATACATATCCGGCTGTTGCCAATAATCGCCTGCGTCAAAACTATAGTTTTATTTTTACCAAAATATCAACGACCTTTAATGTCTTTCCAATATTTTTAAATTATAAAGAACAACATGTCTTTCCATTTAACTTTCCATTTATGAAGCATGACTAAGCATGAATATTAAATAATCGTGTATACCCATGTTGACATTATATATTGTCTAACCTTATTCTAGGGTTATCAAGGTTCATAGTTCAATATTTATTAAGGAAGTTCCATGAGATAGGGTTATAGCTACCAGTACCACAATATAGCAATTTACTGAAAATACGTGAATGCATAAATAGATTTGACAAAACAAAATTAAAACACTGGGATGAATATGGTCAAAGGGGGTGCTTGCCTTGCTCTGTTGGTTCAGGAACTGACTTGAGGTCGAAGTCGACAGGAGTATCCTCGGACACGTCAATGTCTACACATGGTTGACGTAAAACAACAATAATGACAATAAGAGGCAAAAAGAAGTCAAATAAAAAAAAATTGAAATGAATCAAACTAGAAGGTTCTAGTGATAAAAAGAGTTTAAACATTGATTTTTCATTATTTGAGTTTATTTGTTTGTGCTATGAATTTAGGGTTTACATTACAAAAGGTTAGGCTTTCTAATAGGATTCAGATGCAAAGCATATTTATATACAACCATCTTTGTAGTATTAGGTGGTCTTGAATCTAGAAATATTTAAAACTCGTTCTACATAAATTTGACATTCATTGATGACATTAAACTATATTCTTAGTTATGCGTGCATCAGAAACCATGGTTATTCAGGAGTTTGATTCAAATTCGATCAAATATAAAATATTTTTGGTTAAACAGAGATACCATGGTCTTATCAGGGTTTAGAAATTGATTTTACTATATTTTTAAGTTATATGTACTCATTATTACCATTTGTATTTTCGATGCATCGGACAATAACCTATTCACTTATTCAATTCACACTTGGTTCAAAGCTAAATGTTTTTGCAAAAATGAAGTACCTTTGGTATTGGAAACTTTAAGAATTAATTCCATCATTTTAGGAGTTAGGTTTTATTCATTCTTAATAGTAGCCATATTTGGGTTCACACAAATTTTAATTCAAATAATTCAAACTAAGTTCAAAAATCAAATATTTTTGCACATTATAAAAATACTTGATTTTATACAAATTTATAAATTTATTTCACTTAAATTGGACCAAAGGTGCAAAAGTTATTGATGTTTGAATCCCTAGGTTTTGGAAAATGCTAGTAAAATAGAAAATACGCTTTTCAATTATGAAAGCGTCTTTCCATTTTTTAGTTGCTTTGAATTTTAACCATGCTGGCTGACCACACGGGCCCGTGCGTCAGCCACACAAAGAAGGGGTGAGCTTGAGCAACGTTGCCGACGGTGAGGGCCACCGGAATCGGCCGGTGGGTGAGTAGAGAAGCAACTGGGTGTCATGGTGAACCTAGGGGCAGGCTCAAATGCGGCCGGTAACGACGAAGATAGGCCACCACCGAGCTAGCGTGACAGCGCTTGTGGCCGAGCGACCACGGGGCAAAACAGAGTGTACTCAAGCTTGGAAAATGGTCAGATGTGCATTGATGAGCTTGTAAGGTTCCATTTTACCGCTTAATGGTAACGGAGATTAGCTGTGACGGGCTGCCACCGTGTGCCTAAGCTAAAGAAGAAGATCGGCTGTGTGACGACTCTATAGTCTTTTGAAGCTTAAAACGAAGGTGGAATAGAGCTCAGGAGTGCACTAGGATGCTCTAGGTTTAAACAATTTGAAAGATTCTCACCGAATCACCTTGACCAAGAATTGCCCCCTTTTCGGGTTTTCACCGGCAAGAAGGAAGATGATGGCGTAAGGGGAGGAGTTCAGTTTGTGGGATTCCACGGAAGCGATGCAACGAAATGTGAGGAGCTATAGAGGGTTTGGTAGCTTTAAATAGACGATTTGAGGTGGTGCTCAGGGAAGAAGAATCATGGTGCCGTAACTTTGGCTCGAGCGACATTATGGTGATCGATTTTTGCGGAGTCAAAGCATGGCTGAGGTATGGCCATGGCAGTGCAGGGTCACTTTCCGTACACAGTGACTTGAATGAGGTGGTGCGGTGAGATCGAGGGAGAGATCACCTGAATTGAGAGGGAGAGGAGGTGCGGAGCAGGGTTTGAACGGGAGCAAGCCAGGGGCGGTGGAGCTGTGCGGAGTGGGTCTTCTGGGGAGATGGTGGTGCAGGGCATGGCGATGGTAACGTGGTGATAGGGTATGGTGCAGCGTCACTGAAGCAGGGTATGGGATTCATGTATCGCTTACGGCGCTTAAAGACAGTTGGCTGCAGTGGGCCTGATCGGCTTTGACTGAGGCAACATAGAGAGGGAATGGCGGTCAGCACAGGAAGGCGGTGCTGGCTGAGAGATGGAGAGGGTAGGAGAATAGTTCGATGGGTAGCAAGGTTGGCACAGAAACTGGATTGGTTCACACGACATTGGTGCTTGCGCTTGATGACGTCTTGTCGTGGCAGTGATTTCATTAGGTCTTCATTATTGTGGCAAGAAACGGGTAAGGGCTGAGGCAACGCTCGGCTGAGGAGGAGACAACGCAGTGAGGCTCTGTTATTGTCAAATGGGCCAAGGTAGCAGTGTCCTCACACGACAGTGAATCAAAAGATGACAGGAATTTCCTACACTACTACAGAATGGTACAACACTATCACTTCATCTTGGTCGATTCTTAAGTTTTTAAGAAAAATCGATTGTGATACATGACTTAGGAGAGGGTGTTAATAATAATCACAATCAGTTCTCAGGTTAGAACCGATTGTGATGTGCATGTGCACATCACAATCTGTTCTCATGTAAGAACCGATTGTGATGTGCATGGAACATCACAATCGGTGTGATGTGCCTCACTAGGTTATTTATACTCTCAGGCTGAATTCTCCTCTGTTGTTGTTCCAGAGGTTAAAAAACCCCGCCACCCGAAAAAAGACCACATATTCTGGTTGGAAGCAACACTTGTGTGAGAAATTTTGTAATCCTTGAGGTTGGGAGTTAAGAGGGTAAAGTTGAAGCCCTAGCTTGAGGAGATTTTTCCTCAATTTGCCCTCATTTGTGATTTTCTTCAAATGTGAGCATTCATTCAAACTCCTTCAATTTTTCCCTAGGTAATTTCAATATATCGCAAAGAGAGTTTAGGTTGCACCAGAATTATGCGTATCTGGAGGACCGTAATGGCGATCAGAGGGGTGAATGATTCCAAATAAAATTTTCCCCCACTCAAAATAACTCAACCAAGCCCACAAACAATTAAATCAAAAGGAGCAAATGAAATGGAGGAAGTTTTCCTGCAAGTCCAGTATGACTGGGTTGAATCTGATAGCACTGGAATCTGGTGTGACCACATGAAGGGCGGTATGACCAGGCTCAAGAACAGCAGGAAGAACAGGCCAAGAACAACACGAACTCAAAAGCTAATTAGAGGAATCTTTTGATCGACTAGATAAAAACTCATGAAACTTGGTAGATGTGATCCTAAGGATATCATGAACTTATTCCACCCTTCAATCGCAAGGATTGACGTCAAAGTTCAGACCTTTTTCACTTTGAAGGAAGAACACACCAAGTTTAAGCAAAACTTGAGAACTTGATCTTGGACTTGCTCATGGGGTTTTGATGATCAAGATGATCTTGGATAACCTCCCACACGTCACAGCAAGCAAGAGCACAAGTTCAAAAACCCCTCAAATACGATCTAGAAGAATGATTCACTTAAGCATAGAAGATCGGTTTCTTGCAAGAAAGAACACAAGATTTGCCTAGAAGATTAGGATATGGTCTGAAGAAGACTCATCCAAGTGACCATAAGAACAAAGTATGACACCAAGCTACTCAAGTTCAGAATATGCTAAACAAAGACATGTCCAAGTGCAAATGTCAATTTTGAAAGCAAATACAAGTAAGACCATGTTATTTTTGCTTGATTTAACAAGTGCAACACTAAGCATAGTTTCTAAACTAGAAGCACAGCCATATGATGGATTAAATGGAGAACCTAGAGTTCAACCTACTCAAAACTTTGGGAAAGCTAGAAGTGCATACAAGGTCCTTCAGGCACAATTATTTTTAATGCAAATTTTTGCTTTAAGACTTCAAATAACATAGTGGGGTGCATATGTGTAATATTATTTGCATTCTTTACCCACTTATTATATTTTTTATATTTGCATTTTTAAGTGTGATTGACTCAAGTCATAGTCGACCATCTCAAGAAGAGCTCTTAAGAGGATGGTTTTGTCATACACAATACATTCCAAGTTCATCCCAAGTGTAATGGGAGGCAGTCTTGTGAAGGTAAGGTGTTGAGATCAATTTGCACAAAAAGAGACAATTTTTGTTTTCATTTCAGCACATAGATTTATGAGCATGTGAAGGACTCGAGTATGGATCAACCTAGCTTCACCAAAGTTTTTATAGGGATTCTAGTAGAAATCCAAAATTTTATAAATAATGGCATATGCACCTAGATAGGAAACATAGCAAGTAAAAGCAACATGTTTCATCAAGTTTTCATTTAAAGCTTTAATTTTCAATTTTTAACAAGCTAAGCAAGATGAATTAAAATGAACTTGCACATATCTAAGCTAGTATTTTTCTTCATAAAAGTAGCAGGGTGCATAGCATGAATAGATGTTCATTTGCATAATAGACAAAGCTCATAAACTAGAAAATGAAGTCTATATGCAATGCATTAAGCAGATTCTCAAACTCCCCTCTACAAGTGAATCAATTTTAAGCATAAATCTGGTTTAAATTGAGTTATTTGCAAAATTAAGCTCAAAAAAGGTCCAAAAGAACTCAATCAAAACCAGAAACACAGAATTAGGAGAAAAAGTCGAGAGACTACAAACTGGGTGGCTATAGAGCATAGAAAAGATAGTAGATAACACTACAGCTCAGAAACACCCAGAAGATGCAAAGGAAAAGAAAAGCTGGAAGAAATATATAATACATAATATACAAACCAGCTCCCTTCACGATAAGCCGTAAGGGCATACAACTCCAAGCTCTCCTCTTAAGGCCACAAACCTAGAGCTATCCAAAGGCTTGGTAAAGATATTGGCAATCTGGTGATCACTCTACACAAACTGAAGCACTATATCACCCTTCTTCACATGGTCTTTAAGGAAGTGATAGCTAATATCAATGTGCATGGTCCTAGAGTGCTGCACTGGGTTCTTAGCAATGCAAATAGCAGAAATGTTATCACAGAAATATGGAACACTCTATATCTAACCCAAAGTCCCGCAAGGTCGATCTCACCCAGAGCACCTGACTACAGCAACTAACTGCAACGACATACTCGGCCTCAGCAGTGGACTGTGCAACTCCTGACTGCTTCCTAGATGACCAAGAAATAAGAGAAGTGCCAATGAATTGGCAAGTGCCAGAGGTGCTCTTCCTATCTATCCTACAGCCAGCAAAGTCTGCATCAGAAAAGACTCTAAGGGACAGACAAGAAGAAGAGTACCAAATACCATAATCAATGATAGTTCGAAGGTACCTGAAGATGCGCTTCACCGCTTGGCGGTGAGAGGCACGAGGAGAAGCCTAAAATCAAGTGCACAGACACACAGCAAAGTGTATATTCGGCCTCGAAGCAGTAAGGTACAGGAGGGAGCCGATCATGCTTTGGAACACCTTCTGATCAACTGGCTCACCATCCTCATCAAGCTCGAGGACAGCAGTGGTGGCCATAGGAGTCATCACTGGCTTCCCGTCAGACAGGTCAAAGTGCATCAGAAGGTCTCGAGTTTACTTGCCTTGATGCAAGAAAGTGCCCTCCCTAGTCTTCTTGATTTGGAAGCCGAGGAAGTAGTTCAACTCGCCTATCATGCTCATCGCAAACTCTGTGCTCATCACTTATAAAAACTGAGACACAAGAGAATGCGAAGAGCCACCAAAGATAATATCGTCCACATAAATCTGGACGAGAATAAAATGAGACTCCTGGTGTCTGATGAATAGAGTCTTGTCTACTATACCTATCATAAAACCATGGTAGAGAAAATAGGACTTAAGCCTTTCATACCAAGCTCTAGGGGCCTGCTCAAGTCCATATAAAGCTTTGGAAAGCTTGAAGACATGGTGTGGGTATTTGGGATTCTCGAATCCTAGAGGCTACGTGAGATACACCTCTTCCTCAATATACCCATTGAGGAATGCACTTTTGATATCCATTTGAAAAAGTTTGAAGCCCTTGGATGCCGAAAATGCAAGCAGGATTCTAATAGCCTCTAGCTTAGCTACAGGGCAAAGGTCTCCTCGAAGTCAAGACCCACGACCTAAGAAAAACCCTGTGCAACTAGCCTAGCCTTGTTTCTTATAACAACCCCATCCTCACTCTGCTTGTTCTTGAACACCCACTTGGTCCCAATGATATTATGACCAGATAGGGGCTCGACAAACTGTCATACCTTGTTCCTCTCAAAGTTTTCAAGTTCCTCATGCATAGCATTAATCCATGATTCATCGAATAATGCATGAGAAACATCCTTTGGCTCAAAGGAGGCAACAAAGGCTTAGTGAAGGCAGAAACTAGATAAACCTGATTTTGAGCATGTGACATGCTCAAACAGATCACCAATGATCTGATCAGATGGATGATATCTTTGAATATGGCAAGGAGGTCAAGAAGCAGAAGTGGCCTCTACCTCATGCACAGAAGATGCTGGAATAGAGCCACTCGCTGAAAGAGAGTCTGAAAGTAAGGGCTAGTCTCCCTGAGGTGCAGAAATGGAAACTGGAGGAACCTTAGGTGTAGAGGGGATTGGATCGGATGGAACACCATCTTCTTCATCATTCTCATCCTCTACAAAGATGATCTCGGAGAGGGAGGAAGAGCCTAAAATGTCAGGTCTAGCTCCTGGGCTAGCCTCATCAAATGTCACCTCACAGGTCTCTATGATCCTATTTGCATCACAACTTCAGACTCTATAGCTACGAGAAGAAATCAAGTAACCTAGAAAAATACCATCAGAAGAACGAGACTCAAACTTATCCAGGTTACTAGACTTCAAGATGAAACACTTGCAACCAAACACACGAAAATGAGAAACATTGGGCTTCCGTCCATACCTCAACTCGTAAGAAGTGCAGTGCAAATGTTCTATCAAGAATACTTGATTAGACACATGACAAGCAGTAGCTATAGGCTCAGCCCAAAACTTCCTAGGAGTATTGTACACGTCTAGCATCATTCTGACCATTTCAACCAAAGTCCTGTTTTTCCTTTCCACTATGCCATTTTGCTGAGGGACGTGTGGAGAGGAAAACTGATGCTCTAAGCCAAACTCCTCATAGAAACTCTCAAAATAAAAGTTCTTAAACTCCGGGCTATTGTCACTACCAATAGCTCGTAAGGCACCAAGGAGCTCAACAGACATCCTACTGGCCAAACCCCTGAAATGGGTAAAAGACTTATCCTTCGAGGCCATGAAAAACACCCAAGAATAACTTGAGAAATCATCGACAATGACAAGGATATACCACTTTCCACCCGCTGACTGCACTCGAGCTGGACCAACAGTGTCTATATGTAAAAGCTATCCTGGTGCATCAATCATCACAACAGTAACTGGAGGATGAGAAGCAGCAACCATATTAGAATGTCAACCAAGGAGAGCAAACTAAGTCTTTGATCAACTCAAGATGAGTTTAGGCAAACCACGAATGAGATCATGATTGCTAACTCGAGTCAATTGGCCGAAGCCAATGTGACCAAGTCTCCTATGCCAGAAGGAGAGATTACAGGACTCAGAAGCAATCAAACACCGAAGAGAGCCTCCAGAAGAAGTAGAAAAATCAGCATGAAAGACTCTCCTAAATCTAGAAATCCCGCAAACTAACCCTCCTGATGAATCGAGGATTCTACAGGCACTACTCTTAAAGCTTACCTCGAAAGAGTCATCGATAAGCTGAGAAACAGATAGCAAATTGTATTGCAGCTTACTCACTAAGGCAATGTCCTTAAGAATGAAATTATCATTAATGCAGATGGTACCTTTGACAATAACTCTACCTGATGAAGCATCACCAAAATTGATCAACTCATCGCCAGGGGCTCGGACTAGGGTAGAGAACCAACGAGAGTCTCTGGACATATAGCGAGAACAACCGGAGTCAACAATCCAAACCTCTCCCTTCTCCATCCTACGGACCTGGTCAACACACAAGAGAGAGAGAGAGATGACTCCATACTGAGACAAAGAGAAGATCTAGGAACCCAATAATGAACCACACGACCCCTCGAAGTACCACCCATAGAAGAAAAAGACTAGATGCTAGCATTTCTATGATGCTCCACTCTCAAAAGACCAGAAGTAACTCTAGCAGAAGACCTGGGAGTTGGAGCTGGATTGGCCCGCCGTCGTGGAAAAGCGGGATCATCCCAGTGAGACTGTTCAAATCTCCTACTAGGAAACACATCACACTACTGATATCTACCTCGATGAGAAATGCGAGGAATATCAAAAGGACGGCGGAAAGACTGACCACGAGTAGCTCCAGGACGAAAACTCGACTGAACATCATGAAATCCGAGTCCTGAACGCTGCCCAAAAATAGGCAACACCCTATCCCGTCTAGCAGCAGTGTGTGTCTTAGGAGTAATCAGGGTCTGGAGATAACCCTGAATACCCCTAAGAGCAGCAACACACTCACGCCTTGTGATCTTGGCAATCTATCAAATGTCCATCCTTCTGACAGAAGGTGCATGTATACTTCGCCTTACCAGAGGCAGAAGTAGTAGGAGAAGCAACCTTCTGATCAGAGATCCCATGGATAACCCCGGCAGATTTAAACACAGTGGTACTCACACTGGGAGCTACCACAATCTCACCACTCTTGGAGCCACACACAATGGTGGGAGGATGCGCCCAAGCGTGCTCCAAGAAGTCAAATCGTACACCCTGATTGAATCGGCTAATCTTGGATTGGTCTAGAATGAGATTGAGCTTCTTCTTGCCTTCTACAAACTTCTCAAGAGTGCTCATGAGATATTCACACTCTCGGAAGAATGAGGTACAAGAAGAACAGCGAACAGATAAAGAAGAAGAACCAGGAAGAGAAGAACTACCAGCACGTGTATTTTTCTCCCTCAGCACGGCTGCCTTAACTTTGAGGGCCTCATAGGAAACGCAAGGAGCATTTCTAATCCTAAGGGTCTAGGCCTCAAGCTTCTTCCTAAGTTTGACTAGGATTTTATCCAAGTCCCCCTCAATCTCAGCACATCGCAAGCAACTTTCTTGTGACTTAACTAGTAAGTCCTTAACAAGTTCAGCACAATTGACATTTAAGGATTCATTGTCAAGTTTTAGTTGCCTACAGCCCTCACATGAGCTGACTGAGTCCTTAAAAGCATGCAATTCAAGTACATTGTTTCTAATAGATAGCTTCCTAAGGTGAGTGCTCATAGCATCAATTTCAGCAAGAAATTTAGGGCAATTTTCACACGATGCGCTAGTGTGAGTATTAAGAAAACTAGCATCTACAGAAATAGCATCAACAGAACAAGTGCTAGCATTCTTTGACCTAAGACTATCAAACTTAGAAACCACACTATCATGCATAGTCCTTAGATTCTCAAGCTCTATAAGCAAAGCATCGCAAAGAGTACAGTCATCAGAGACTCGGGAGGGAGATCTAAGAGAAGCTAACTCCCGAGTCAGGGTACCTACTTTCTTCTCTAACTCCATACACCTAGCTCTAGCATGAAATTTTCCTAGCTTGCAGAAAGATTCATTGAGCTGGTTATAGAAGGGTACCTCGTCTGAGTCGTTGTAGAGCTCGGAGTCGCTGATCATGGTTAAGGATTGGAGAAATGAAGTCAGTGCCGAGCAGAAGAATCGACTGTGCGACAATGTTAAGGAGAAATGGATTATAAAAAGCAAGATGAAAGCAATGCGAGGCAGTATGCCATGAAGAGAATTGGTGTGGCTTTGAGGCACTTCAGGGACTTCATGTACGGTGAGTACGTGTTGAAAGGCTGTACTCCTTTCAGGGTCTTCATGCACGGTGAGTACGTGTTTGGGAGGAGTTCACAAGGATGAAGAGTACGCCCGAGAAAGAGGAGCTCAGAGAGAATAACATCTCTATCCATAGGCAGAACACGCACGCGCAACACCTCGGTTCTGCCGGCTATGAAGGAAAGAAGGCAGAGTGAGAGCGACTAGCCGAGAAGAGCATGAACTCCTGGACGGCGATGCCTTACTCCCACATATGTGAGGAGCGAGCACGTGACTGGGTATTAGCGAGGACAAAGAAAACCTCTAACAGACGACTTGTATTTCCAAACCCACAACCACGCGTGTCATCTCCACCATCGTAAGACATCTAACTTACTACATTGTAGTTGACCCTTCCCATTGTATTTTAGAACTAATTTGTATTCGCTTCTTGAAGGAGGAGGTAAGCCAGCAAAAAGAGCAGGGAACATTTCTGAGCCAAGGGTCAAAGGACATCCTATCTTCGGCGATCGGGAAGCCCGACTATAAGAGCTGGGTGCTTGTCACAGGGGCGGGGCATACGAAGAGGTCCTTCTTCCAAGAGGACGCTGCTAGTGTTAGATCAAGATCATAGGAGACACGTGCAGAGCACCTAAAGGACACGTTGAGGGAAAAGCTGAGAGAGGAGATGATGGCACGTGAGGAGCAGAGATGATGGCGATGATCTCCTAGAGTCAAAGTAAGATGGCTTCCCCTCTCTTAGAAAGCCATGTGCCTCGCTCTAGTAGCTGCGGTTCCAAAACTGATCAGTCCAGTTCCTAGCTGAAGGTAATTTTTTTTTCTGACTTAAAGGTACGAGAGTAACTTCTACAATGTTTTCGATCAAGTTGCGCACCTTTTGCAGGAGCCTACCAACTGCCACCTCACCGTGACGGAAGATAGATTTCCCGTTGAGGCTGAACGTGGGGTTGCATTTCCATGCTAGGAGAGTGACATGGTGCATGGTAAGCCTTTGGGGATGGGCTACATGAGGGTGCAGGTCGACTATGTCCACGAAGACTTCCTATCTTATGTACTGGAGTTCCCCCCGAACGAAGATATCACCACTCTCGGGCAAGCATTGATGCCATTCATCTAGTGGCCCATGACGGGTATCGTACTACTCAAGGTAAAATTCTCTCGCGTCTTCTCGATCATTCCAGTACTGCAACATGTTACATATGCAAGTGCTTCATAGGTTCATATCGTACCAGCGTCTGCTCCTGCTCCCACCACCATGATGAGTCCTAAGCAGGGTGCAGAGCTGGCATGCAAAAGGACTAGCATGACAGCCAAAGAACCACAGGAGGCCTCGGAGACTCCTTCTGTTAAGAAGCAAAGTTGACAGAGGCCACAGCGCCCCCCTCAAATACAAGGAAAGCCCCATGTCCCAACCTCGGAGACTCCTTATGTCCAGAAAAGAAAGTTGGCAGAGGCCACAGAGCACCCTCAAGATTTTAAGGGGTACGTACATGGAAAGCCCCTTTTGCGTAGCAGTGAATTGAATTCTCTAGGCAAGTGGACTCGGTTGCTTCATGGATGGTACATTGACAAGGTGAATGAGGCTGAGCGTCATATCGATTTCAATGTGAGGTATAGAAGGGGATATTTCCACCGCGAGGACTCTGGGACATTCCCAGTCAATTTTGAGGATATGTTCCGTTTATACCAACTGATAGCCATCAATATTTCTACTGTATGATCCTAGACGTTATGAGTATCGCACCATACAACATGAGCTTATGACTTTTATAGGATTTTACATTATGTTTTTTAACATTCAACACGAGTTGTAGGGCAATGAGGCAGCGAGCAGTGATGGGTCAACACCTAGTTGGGTTCGTCGACCCCAAGCTTTTGTCTGTAACCATGGCTAGGCTTCAATCGGAGTTCCTTGCCGACTACATCAAGCAATCATTGTAGGCTGAGTCGAAAAAGGACTTCGTTCTATTCTCGTACCACAAGGAGTAAGTAGTACTTTACCCTTCAATTACTTGGACGCAGTTAAACCGTATATGAATTTATTTTCTTACATTGCATACCATCTAATAAGCAATCCTTGGGTTCTACTCATGCTCGCTCTAAGTGTAAACAAAGTCTACACTTTTAACTCACTCGAGAAGAGACCGATGGCCTACGCGATTAAGCCTGCTTTGCAAAAGTAAGCACATTCCTCTAACCTAACACTTTCTGTATTTAACTACGTTCATTTTTTTTACTCAATGCCATCTCTCCAATGTGTGTAGGGGTTTCTCATCCTATGTCACTGAAGGAGGGCTACACGATCACAAACGAGGCGTCTAGCTAGAGTGGTAGCGCTTCAAGGTATAAGTGCCTAGCATATATAGGATTAATTTTTTCTAACATCTATTCTTTGTTGCTTAATTTCATTTTCTTTGTTCACTTTGTCATCAACAGGGCAACGACAACCAGTGCAGCTTTTACGTCATGCATCACATGCTGTTCGTGGTCGACGGCGCACACCTTTTCCCTAAGGTATATGTACATGCATAATACACGCAGGCTTTTACGTATAAATTTTAAAACTTAAATTAGCGCACTTATTTCTATTTTGCAGAAGATCGATATACCCTCAAGAGCTTACAAAACAAAGAACTCAACAAATTATGAGATCACTTATGACAGTGGTACTGGATAGAAGTTATAGCGGATGACAATATGTTTAGAGATCCGACAGGCTCCTACTAGTCCATATGTAAACAATATTATATATGTGAATGCGATATGTGTAGTGACTGTTAAGTATGTTTATGTTCTATATTGTGAATGAATGTGATATGTGTATTGTAAAGTGCTTATGTTCTGTGAATGTGATATGTGCTACTATGTGAATGTGATATATGTATACTGTGTGTAATATGTATTGTTTTTTAGGAGGATTTACAAATGAGAAATAGCACACCCTCTCATTACAATCGGTTCTTTCTCTATATAATAACTTTGTATCACCATCAGAACCGACTGTGATAACAAAAAAGAACCGATTGTGATGTACATTGCTATAGTAGTGCTAGTCTGTTAGATTGGAACTTATGTAATTAATTGAGGTGTAAATCTTGGTCAAATTTTTTTCAAAATTTTTATAAATGACCTGGATGCCATCTATATCATACTGTTCAAATTTCAGATCATAATCTGTCTTGTGCAATTTACTAAAATTCTGACAAGACTGTTGTTACAATTATCTATCCTCTATTTTATATTTTTCTGAGGCTATAATTAAGTTCCATTTTACTTTAAAATTTTCCTGGGTGATCCTATGGATTTTTAGAGGTTACTACAAAATTTTCAGATGATGATCAAATATAGATATTTTTATAAAATTCTTACATTTTTTGTGCAGTAAAATTTTAGTTTCGGTTTCTGATTTTCTAAGGGCATCAAATAAGATTTATTATTTTTGAAACTTTTCCTACAAGCTGATCTAGAGCTTTAAATGATGTGATATAAGTTCCAGAAAATGATAAGGTTTGTAAAATTTTTAATAAATTTTACAAGATACTATTTCTAGTCTATATACACTGTTTTTAATTTATTTAGACCTTTAAATATGTTCATACATCTTTAAGATTTTTCAAGGATGTTCTGGAGGTGTCCTTATATTTAAATATAATTCTTTGACAATTTATTATTATATGATTTTAATTTCCATAGTTTATAAACCAAGGAATCAAATGCTAAAAATAGTTTTCTAGAAGACCAAAAATACAAGAATTCAAAGAAATGACAGAAAAATCAGAATAACATCAAAATTCGAACTTGTTTTTTAAATTTTATTTCTTACATGATTTTGAATTCCAAAGTTTGAAAATAATAGTTTTGACCTTAAAAGTATTTATCAAAGATCACAAATCCAAGGAAAATCCATAGAAAATGGAAATTCAGATTAAAATCATAATTATAAATAAAAATTTTATTTTCCTTATTTTTGAATTTTTCGGGATGTTATAGTAGCGTGGCGATGTTGAGTGGCGGGGCATCTTGGGTCAAAGGTGAACTCAGCGCAGGAGGGCAAAACGGCTAGTCCGGGTCATCGCGTGAGTACTTGGGGTCTTTGAAGAAACTACGACGATGGGTGCCAGAACTAATAGTCTTTGGAGTAGTGGCGACGATGCTTTTCACGGCGGCGCCATGAACGACAACAGTGAAAACTCGGCTTTGGTGCTAAACCTCCCATTCTAACTAACACTCTAGCATCTAGAGACTAAGAAGGGATTATTGGGTGGTCTGGTGGCGACTAAAACGGTTGGAGGCGTTGGGTTGATGGCGAGTAGGGGCGGTGACAGAGACTCTTGCGGTGCCAACGAGTTGCGGTGATGGATGGGCTGCAAAGTGGTGTGCTTCATCTTACATGCATGCCAAGGAGGGTTCCAGAGCAAGGAATCAACACATAACTCATCTGAGGAGTTGTGATGGTGAAAATGGTGGCAGCGGCTTGAAAATAGGGGATTGGCATGATGTCAATGACTTGCTGCCGAATCTAAGTGATCAAGTAGGGGGATTTCATCAATAGAGTACGAAACATAAGGTAATACGAACCATCAAGGAAGGAGCTCTCCAGAAATAGGGTGTCGCGGTGACTTAGATCAGGTACGCGTGCCGAGGACATGGAAGATGATGATGGCTTGGTCTCACTCAGGTGCAACCTGCTTCATTAAGCATAGAAAGAGTGAGGGCAAAGGTCAAGGAAGATAATGACGCTCGTGTCGAGCAATGAAGCTCTCCAGCACGGTGGTGGCATGGAGCCATACTCACTAGCGTCACAGAAGTAGATTCCATTCCTAGTGATCCACAAGGTCAAACTTCCTGGCACTTGGGAGGAAAGCTAGGGGTGGCAAGCTGAAGGAGATGATGTACCTAGTGGGCCTTAAGTAAAGGCAAGAGGCTCAGGGGAGTTCACGAGTTTTCGTGGCGAGACATAGCAGAGGCGTAGCATGAAAGCTCTCCTTTAGCTAGTGATTTGTAGAAGAGGACAAGATAAAGGCGCTGCGTGGTGACGTGTCGGGTGGGTAGTGCGCCAAGCTCTAACGTGGGTGTGGCTAATCAGCGGCTTGGTCGGAACGAGGCAAAGTTCCGCAGGGCGAACAACAGAGAGCATCGTGGGCGTTCTACGGTAGCAACATAGCGGATAGGTCCTGCAGTGAGGGCCGTGGGTCCACATGTCATCAACGAGGCGAGAAAAAGAAAGCAATGGCTCTCTGCTGGCGCGACGAGAGGTGGAAGACGATCCCTAAGACGCGGGCCTGCTGCATCAGCATGAGAGAGAGAGCTAAGAGAGAAAGTGCCTCGGCTGGAATACGTTTTCTCTCAGAAGTAACGGGTTTCGGCCGGTGGCTTTTGGAAAACAGAATTTTAAAATATTTTTCCTAAGGACTTTAATTGGAGAGAAACTGTTTAGATTTTTAGAAACATCAAACCAACTTCAAAAATTATGAAAATTTTTCGAGAGGTACTTTAGATCATTTAAAACCCAAATAAAATATTTTCAGGTTCTGTACAGTTTTTAAATAATTTTAGAATTTCAAGGACAACATCTAGAAAATGGAAAAAACAATTTCTTTAATGTAGAAAATACTAGAAAAAGCAAGAAAATGAAGCAAATACGTTTGGAACATAGAGTATACATTTTAGGGCATTTTAAGATGTTACATAATTGGCATGCATTGTTTTACAGATATTTTGTGTGCAGTTTATCACAAATTTTTTAAATTTAATGGAATAAATGGTCAACACGTTCATAACATTGTTTTCAAGAAGTAGTTATTTATATATTTAACAGGAGAAGCAATGGGAAATGAACATTAATACCCTATTGTTTGCAACGTACGTTCAATATACTGCCATGTACGAGTGTATATTGCTTTAGAGCCATTGCATCAAAGGTAGCACTGAAATAGTGTTTTAGGATTTGTAAATTATTATTCAAACAAATAATCCTGAAGTTTCATTGCCATAAATCATTTGAATGTTCTAGCTGGGCTTTTTAACTTTACAAGACTATTCTGAAATGCTTCCTTTTTAGAGGAAACTGACATGTTTTCTCCTGAAATGCGCCAAGTAATGATGGTTTAGTTTAAACACAATCATCATAGAATGGCCCACACTTCTGACTCCCTAGCATGTCGAGGCCAATGGAAATCAAAAAGTAGTTGAAAAATACTGTGGGAACAGACTCCATCGAAAAATCCTGGGGTGTCCTTACTCCTTACGTACACTCACTCAATACACACCATATTTATGCCACTTACATATACACACACATGTATGTGTGTTCTCCATAAATATTTGAAATGTATCATAGGTACCTAAGGTCGCATAGAGCACGGGTACATGGTTTGCCACTAAACATACGTGAGTGTACTCTTAAAAATGATGAACACCAGCGTTAAATCTCTTGGACTTGAAATCTGGTGGACTGGGTGTATATACACACCCTTAGCTATTTGGAGACACAGGCCAGCTTCATTCTATTGTATCTTTAACTATGAAGAAGATTGATAAGGGGTAAATGAACTATCCTTAGCGCAAACTAATGCTTCAAAACTGAGAAAATGTCCCGTATGGGTGGTAAATTCTGGAGACCGAGAGGGAAAAAATGGGGAATACCAATAAATTTGAATTATTTCTCAAATTTTACAAAATGAGAATAAATAATTATATTATCCAGTTTTGCAATGTAAGCGAGCACACAGGCCATAGTTCTTTATAGAGCTCTATTTTTGTAGTTATTCACAGGAGCAATTATATACTGAAGTCAATCCGAGGCAAGTGTTCAGATCTATGCCTAACAGACATTGTTTATCTTGGAAACTTATTTCCCGTTGTAACAAAAAAATCTTTTTAAAATTTAGGAAGCTAGTGTATTTTTTTAGGGTCACTACTACACAAATATGCATCACAATCGGTTCTTTTTTTATATCACAGTCGGTTCTGGTGGCGACACAAAGTCATTAGACAGAGATGAGGCGGCGCTATCACAGTCGGTTCTTGCCCGATTGTGATGAGGGGATCATCTCAATCGGTTCTTTGAAAGAAGCGATAGAGATAAGGGTTCATCTCTATCGGTTCTCACAAGGAACCTATAGAGATAAGGTATTGTAAGGCCTCCATTTTTGATAATAAATACCAAAAATAGATACCATGTGCATACAGTACTAGTCCCATGATCAGTAGCTAGTACGCACAAATACAAATTAATATCACAGTCATACACAAACTTTATTACACAGCGGAGGTAAGATTACATATTATTTTTACAATACCAAAAGTAAAACTGCAGTGGAGACAACTTCTTGTAATATGCCTTTTAACCCATTGTTCCACAGGCAACTGACAAGGGAAAAATTCTTAGATAAATTCATCGTTAAATTCCCTGTATCCTGCATCAACGCATTTAATCATCGGGAAATCTGATTCTTCACCTAAAAACATCAACATGGGCAAGTTGAGTACTTACGTACTCGAAAGACTTATGCAAATCCTAAAATACATGCAGGTCATTCCAATGGAAGGTTATTAAGGTTAAATTTTGCATAAAGCCAGTTTGAATGGTAAATACAGAATAATAGATTGCAAAACAGAAATTTAGTAAAAGCAATTTTATATTGAAAGTGATAGAATGTAAGCATAAATAATTCACAAAAGCTTGAATATAACGACCATATTCAAAACCAATTTCCATTGACACACAATGGAAATTTCTAACACATGGTAGAAACCATATTTATGAAAATAAGCAAAACTGCTAACTATGTGATGACTTTACCAAGTGTCCATGACCCTGGACGCGGCTAATCGATTAGTTTTACACTCGCAGAGGTATACGATTTTCCCACAAGACATGACTGACTCTTTGAGCAATCGATATTTGCACACTTCCTTTGGTGTGCCGCAGAGAGTCATTTTATAACTGTTACATTATTTAAACCTAACTTTGCACCAGCACGGCGACGATAAACCCATTCAGTGGCGTAAGAACTCAGAGCATAGAAATAATGGAACTACCCACAGTATGGCGTACACCGTTATATTGGTAGATATTTAATCCATGATCACCTCGGTGTGGACGTCCCGTCGAGCAATTCATTAAGAAACAGCTCGTACTACTCCGGCCTTCCAAGTGCAAAGCTAGTTTTAAACAACTTAATAAGTTAGAGCTGTCCCATACCAGCACTTGTGGTTGTATGATTATTCTTGGCCTGAAAACAACCCATAGTTCGGTCCTTAATCCGACACGAGCAATAATCTCCACCCTACACTACGTGCAAAGACATGCACACCCGGCTATTGCCAATAATTGCCCGCATCTAAACCATAGTTTTATTTTCATTTTTCCATCCAAAATACCAACCACAAAAATGGTCATACCCATTTAAATGTCGTAACCAAAGTCTTTAGCCATGTCACAGTTTTATGTTCATTTAAGCTTGGCTAAGCATGTCACTAACTGTGAGTAACCCAGATTGACATTAAACAATGTCTAAGCTATTCTAGGGTTTTCAAGGTTCACAATTTTCTACTTATAAAGGAAGTTCCATAAGTCTACTGGTACAACTACCATTACCCGAAATATAGCAGACTTTAATAAAATAAAGTATGCAGAAAAACATTTAATAAAAACATTTATAAAACTGGGTTCAATATGATTAAAGGGGTTTGCTTGCCTTGTTGACTATCCTCGACTTCAAACTCCTGGTCGTCGAATGTACCGGATTCGTCGGGTTCTACACATCGTACGGCAACATATAACAAATACCAGATTTCAATAGAGCCAAAAAGAAATCATATGGAAATATTCAAATAAAATAACATCACAAACTCAGAAATGGTTGCAAGCATTATTTGTCCTCATTTGCAATTTAAAGATTTAATCTATTTAAACCATTATTGCATTATTTACCACTCATTTAATAACTTAAATCTTTCTTATAACAAACCCTAAGTATTTTTACAGATTCTGGTTTCTGAGGTTACAAGGATTCTAACAAAATTTATTTTACTAAATTTGAAGGTTATTTGCAAAATTTTCATGTATGACATATTGCTAACTTTTTCTTTGAATTTAAATTCGAAATTCAAATAAAATTTAATTCTGAAATATTATTGCATATTATGAATCTACTTGATTTTAGATGAATTTATAAATTTATTTCATCAAATTTGGCCAAGTGATTCAAAAGTTATAGCTATTTGAATATCTAGGTTTTGAATAAATACTGAAAATCAGAAAACTGCCGAAAATGGAAAGTGCGCTTTCGCGGGGAAAATGCGCTTTCCTTTCGGAGGAACTGCTACCGAGGCGCCGATAACTGGGTTCACCTGTGCTGGCCGGGCGACGCGCTAACGCGATCGACACACGGCGCGCATGGCCGCTGGCATGCCATGGCCGCCGACACGTGGGCCATCGCAATGTCGCGCGCGCGCGTGGCTAACGCGTGGGACCAGATCGTCGGCGAGGCGCCTACCGACAAGCGGTCCGCTTGTCGATGAGCGACATGCGACTCACCGCTACCGCCCACTGGGCCACCGACGCAAGACAGAGCCCGTGCATGTGCGATCGATACCAAGGCCCACATGGCGGCGACCGCAGCGCGCAGACGGCTGGTCGATACCAAAGCACCGGGCGGCGACCAGCAGCAGGCGTGGTGACTTTGGCTCACGGCGGCAAACCAGTCACGAACGGCGAATGGATTCCACTCCGAGCATCAGCATACTCGCGCGAACTCAGGGGCGGTCGCGCGGCGGGCTGAGGCGGCCGGGAGAGGTGGTTCCACCGGAGAGGGGCGGCGGCATCCACGGCTAGTCGGCGATTCCGCAAAACGAGACCTCCCCGAGCTTGAAGGTCACCACCAACAGCATCAATGGACCTCAAGGATCCCATTTCTGGGTTTAGCTCAAAGAATGAACGGCAGAGGAGGGTTCTCACCGTGCGCGGCAACGGCGGAGGAAGAAACGGGGTGCGGCGGCTTGCCGGGGAAGAAGGGCTTCGCCTGCGGCTCGGGATGAGTTCGTGGTGAGGTGGAGAAGCTTGGGTGAAGTGGTCCGGGGCGAGATGGGTTGAGGCGAAAGAATTTGGGTTTTGCTCCTTTCTCGGTCTTCGCCGGAATTGGAGAAGACGACCAAGGCAGCGGTGGAATGGTTTCACGGGGAGCTAGCTAGGTCGGCTGCGACGCGAGGAGAGGGGTTTATATAGGGAGAAGAAGGCGGTTTGGGCGCGGGTGCGAGAAAAACCGAGAAGCGGCGTCTCTGCGCGAGAGAGAGCGGGGAGAGGAGGAGAAGAAGGCGCGGCTACATCGCTGACACGCGGGGGCCAGATGGCAGCGAGTGCCGACAAGTTTGTCTCACTGATAGACCGGGCCCGCATGTCAGCGAGAGCGGGAAAAGAAGTCTGACGAAGACTCGGGACTGAACGGGATAGAAACGGGGTTTTCGATGGTCAAACCGACCTGGAATTTTATAAAATTTCTACCATAGGTCTGCAACACAATTATCATACTCATGTAAAATTTTGACCATTTTATGATGCATGTAGAGTTTTATAAAAATCTGACAACACAGCGGTTGCTGTTCTGCCCTTTCGGTTTTTCCTTTTCTTTGTGATTGAAATGAAGTTAACATTTTACAAAAAAAAATTATGATAGTCTGAAATCGTATTCTATACTTTCTGTAAAAATTTCAGATTTTATTTATTAATATTTAATTTTTAATAATTCTGACATTACTATTTTCCAATTTATTTCTTCACTGTTTCTGAATTTTTAAAATTATGAAATGAATTATTAAATTCTTGATATTTTTACTGGAGGTTTACACTGTGTTGATGTCGGCAATATAAAAATATTGGGTCAGGATAACTTCCAGATATTTTTACCAAATTATTTTTACCATTTTACCCTGAGATATTTGCACATAATTCACTTTAATTAAATATTATTTTTATTAATCCAGCTCTCCCACCGACTAAAGCAAGCTGTGGAGAGCCCTCAGATATTTACGGTGACTTTGGTAATTTTTTGTTGTTTTGGTATTTTTACTTTTTACCTTTTTCCATTTATTATATTCTTTATTTCACTTTCTTGCATTAAGGAAAAGCCAAAAAAATATTCAATAAAACCAGAAAATTCTGAAATTTCAGAAATAATACACAAAAGATTTTTATTTCATTTTTCTTTATTTTATAATTTTTGAGGCTGTTACAGGTATTCATCTCTATCGGTTCTTTCAAAGAACCGATTCTCACAAAAAAGCGATAGAGATGTTAACTTTATCTCTATCGGTTCTTACAAAGAACCGATAGAGATGAGAGTTCATCTGTATCGCTTCTTTCAAAGAACTTATAGAGATGAAGACCTCATCTCTATCGGTTCCTTATGAAAACCGATAGAGATGTGGTAGTTATCTCTATCGCTTCTTCCAAAGAACCGATAGAGATGAGGGGTTCATCTCTATCGCTTGTTACAAAGAACCGATAGAGATAACCCCCTCATCTCTATCATTTCCTTCTGAGAATCGATAGAAACGAGGGAGTGTGCTGTTTTTCAATTCACCCTCTAATCAGCACATATTTCACATAGTATGCACACATCGCATTCGCACAATATAAATCATTGCACACATTATGCACATATCACATTCACAGAACACAAACACTTTATTACAACACATATCATATTTGTTCACAAAATAAAACTCAAAACATTATACGAAGTGGCGGGAGACTCGGAGTGAATTCACAATGTACAGTGCACTTAACCAAACTAATTTCCAATTTAAATGATCTAAACTATCAGAGATCTCTTCATATCTGATGACTGATAGTAAAATGAATTAGGAATATGATGTAATTTTTGTTGATGAGAGTAATATGGTCTGATGTTCAAGATGTACATACTAGTTCCTGTCATATGAATACATGAGCTAAATTACAAAAACATACTTGGAACTGCATTGTAAAATCCAACTTGGGAGCTTGAGTAGAAGTCATATGTTTTGATAAGTAAGCAGCTTGACCCACATATGCCAAAATCACAGAGGTAAACTATGTATGAAAGCAAGTCAGTAAAAAAACTAAATGATCAGCACAAAAAATATATATAAAATATTGTGTAGGAATTACTTGGATTGCACTGTAAGAGAAGTGTCCAAGATCCGCAAACATTGCTTCAGATCCTGCACAATCAGGCAAGCTAGATAGTCAACCCAACTTCCTCTTATTCTACAATTAATACAAACGAAAAAAAGAACTCTTCTTTTTTAAAAAAATAAATGAACTTCTAAATATTGTTTACATTTCATGACATAGGTATTTAGAGTCATAGAATGTGCGGCTATCACCTCCTTGTTGGCCAAAAATCATATATGTGACGTATAACAAATTAAAGACATACAACAACAGATGATAAGCAAACACTACAAATTGGATGTAACAGCCTAAAAATTAATAAAATAAATAAAAATGAATTAAAAATATTTTGTGTATTATTTCTGAAATTTCTGAATTTTTTGGATTTATTGGATGTTATTTTGGCTTTTCCTTAATACAAGAAAGTGAATTAAAGGATATAGTAAAATGGTAAAAGTAAAAAGTAAAAATACCAAGTCAACAAAAATTTACCAAAGTCATAAGAAAAATCTAAGGGCTCTCCACAGCCAGGTTAAGTCGGTGGAAAGCCTGGATAAATTAAAATAATATTTAATCAAAGTAAATCATGTGAAAAGAAGTCAGGGTAAAATGGTAAAAGAATTATGTAGAAATCTCATAAAGTTATCCTGGATCAATATTTTTACCCTGCCATCAGCACAGTTCTAACCTTCTGTAAAAATATAAAAAATTTACTAATTAATTTAATAATTTTAAAAATTCAAAAACTGTGAAAAAATAAATTGGAAAATAGTAATGTAAAAATTATTAAAAATTAAATATTAAGAAATAAAATCTTAAATTTTACAGAATATATATAATACCATCCCAGACTTTCTTAAAAAGTTTCATAAAATATTAAATTCATTTAGGTCATCAATTAAATGAAAATCAGATTTGGCAGAAAAGCAACAGTTGCATTGTCAGAATTAATTAAAATTATAAAAATATCATAAAATGGTAAAAAATTTAATGGAAGCTTTTAATTAACTTTCAGACTGCTGGAAAATTTTTTATAAATTTTTGGGTCGTTTTGACCGTCGAAACTGTTGAAGAAATCCCGTTCTGTCCCGAGCCTTCGGCCGAATTCTTTTTTTGTCTCGCTGACCGGTGGGCCCGGCTTGTCAGCCAGCCAGGCATGTTGGCTCCCGCTGCCATCTGGCCCCCGCGTGTCAGCCCCTTTCTCACGCATTCATCCCCCTCTCTGCTCTCTCTCGTCGGCGCCAGCGCAGAGCCGACCGAGCCATCTCGGTCTTTCGTCGCCCTGTGCTGCAACCGACTCTATCGCCCTATTTAAGCATCGCGCGTCGCCTCAAGCCGCTGCTCTTCGCCCCAGCTGCGCCATTTCGCCGCCTCGCCCACTCTTCTTCCCCGTCTCCGGCGAAGCCCGAAAAAGGGGAAAAACCGCCGTTTAGTCGCCGCAACCAATTCCAATCCAATCCAACCAAGCCGAAGCTTCATTGTATCGCCAAAAGTCCTTCCCCACTGTCGGTTTGAGCCCTTCTTCTCCGACAAGCCTTCCCGGTGAGCTCCTCCCTCCACCGTCGCCCTCGCACGGTGAGACCCCTCTCCGATGGTTCATTCTTTTGAAGAAGTAGTAAAATCGGATCCTTGTATTGCACTGATGATCATTATGGTGAAGATGAAGCCTGGGAAGGCCTGATTTCGCCGGTTCGCCGTCCGGCCATGGCAACCTCTGCAACTACACGGTGGCGCGTCATTCCTCTTTGTAGCCGACCACCAAAAAGACCCTCAATAGCTGTGCGCAAGCCCTGTGAAACTTACCGTGCCCTTCCCTTAGCTCGCACAGCCCTTCTTCCTCCGCGCCGACCGCCGGCCATGGCCGCCGTCGCCTCCTTCCCGTGGCACGTAGCTTCAAGCCACCTCAGGCCGAACCGCTACCACCCTCGTGAGCACGCGGATGCCCTGAATCTCAAGGTGGAACCCATTCCACTTTTCCGGCGACGCTCCGCCGCCGGTGGGCTTCGACGCCGCTCCCTCTGCCTCGGGTCGCCGACGAGTGGGACCAACCTGTCAGCCCCGTCGCTCATGCCGAGCCATGTGTCGCCGACACGTTGGCCCCGCATGTCAATCGTCGAGCCGCGAAATCACAGAGCCCGCAAGGCCACCAGACGCCTCACCTACTACCGCCCCGCATGTCTGTCGCTCGTGTGCGTGCAAGCCGTTGCCAAATGGGCCAGGTTGTCAGCGCCACAGCGTGGCATCGCCTGAAAAGGGAAAGCGCGTTTTCCCCGCAAAAGCGTACTTTCCATTTTCGGCAAATTTCCGATTTTCTGTATTTATCAAAAACCTAGAATATTCAAACTTGAATATCTTTTGAATCATCTATCCAAATTTGATGAAATAAATTTATAAATTCATCTAAAATCATTTATATTCTGAATATGCAAAAATATTTCAAAATTTAATTCTATTTAAATTTTTAATACAAATTTAAAGAAAAGGTTAGAAATATGTCATACATGAATTTTTTGCACATAATCACCAAAATTAGTAAAATAAATTTTGTTAGAATCCTTGTAACCTCAGGAACCATAATATGTAAAAATACTTAGGGTTTGTTATAAGAAAATTTTAAGTTGTTAAATAAGTAATTAAATGGTACAATAATGGTTCCAATAAATTAAATCTTTAAAGTGCAAATCAAAATAAATAATGCTTGCAGCCACTTCTGAATTATGAAGTTATTTTATTTGAATATTTCTATTTGATTTCTTTTTGGCCTTATTGAAATTTTGGTATTTGTTCTGTGTTGCCAAACAACGTGTAGAACCCGACGAATCCGGTTTAATCGACGATCAGGAATTCGACGTCGAGGAGAATCAACAAGGCAAGCATTCCCTTTGATCATATTGATCCCAGCTTTATAAATGTTTCATTAAATGTTTTACTGCATACTTTATTTTTATTAAAGTCTGCTATATTACGGGTATTGGTAGTTGTGCCCGTAGCTACTTAGAACTTCCTTGATAAGTATGGATTTGTGAACCTTGAAAACCCTAGAACTACATAGACATTATTTGATGTCAATATGGGTCACTTACACTTAGTGTTATGCTTAGCCATGCTTAAAACAATATAAAACTGTGACATGATTAAAAATGTTGGTTATGACATTTAAATGGGTATGATCATTTTTATTGTTGGTATTTTGGTTGGAAAAATGAAAATAAAACTAGGGTTTAGATGCGGGCAATTATTGGCAATAGCCGGGAGTGCATGTCTTTGCACGTAGTGTAGGGTGGAGATTATTGCCCGTGTCGAGTTAAAGACCGAACTATGGGTTATTTTCAAGCCAAGAATTATCATACAACCACAAGTGTTGGTATGGGACAGCTCTAACTTATTAAGTTGTTTAAAACTGGCTTTGCACTTGGAAGGCTGGAGTAGTACGAGCTGTTTCTTAATGAATTGCTCGACGGGACGTCCACACTGAGGTGATGTAACAGCCTCAAAAATCATAAAATAAAGAAAAATAAAATAAAAATCTTTTGTGTATTATTTTCGAAATTTCTGAAATTTTCTGGATTTTCTGTATATTCTTTTGGCTTTTCTTTAATGCAAGAAAGTGAAACAAAGAATATGGTAAATAGAAAATGGTAAAAAGTAAAAATGTTAATTCAACAAAAATTTACCAAAGCCTCCAAGAATATCTGAGGGCTCTCCTCAGCTTGCTTAAGTCGGTGGGTAAGCTGGATTAATAAAAATAACAATTAATCAAAGATAATCATGAGTGAATATCTCAGGGTAAAATGGTAAAACAATTTGGTAAAAATATCTATAAGTCATCCTGACCCAATCTTTTTATCTTGCCGACATAAAAACATTATCAACCTTCAGTAAAAATATCAAGAATTTATTAATTCATTTTATAATTTTAAAAATTCAAAAACAGTGAATAAATAATCTAGAAAACAGTAATGTCAGAATTTTTAAAATTTAAATAATAATAATTAAAGTCTGTAATTTTTACAAAGGTGTATAATATCATTTCAAACCGTAATAAAAAGTTTTGTAAAATAATCACATCATTTATATCGCAAATTAAAAGAAAAACCGAATGGGCAATGCAGCAATTGTTGCAATGTCAGAATTTTATAAAAATTTGCATGCATCATAAAATAGGTAAAAATTTACTGGAGCATTCTAATTATCTTGCCGACTGGTGGTAAAATTTTTATAAAATTTAGAGTCGGTTTGATCCTCGAAATCCCCGTTTTTATCCCGTTCCGTCTTGAGTCTTCGCCAGACTTCATCTTCCGCTCTCGCTGACGTGTGGGCCCGGGCTGTCAGTGAGCCAACGCAGCCGACAGCCACCGCCATCTGGTCCCCGCGTGGCAGCCTCTCGCCCGCGTTCTTCTTCCCCTCTCTCTGGCTCAATCTCGCGCCGACGCAGACCGTCTCGGTTCTTCGCATGCCGCCTGCGTCGCACCGCCTCCGAGCCCTTATAAAACCCCCTCGTGCGTTCGCAACCGACCCAGTTAGCTCCCCGTGAAGCTATTCCGTCGCTGCTTTGGTCGTCTTCTCCGGCGACGGCAAAAACCCGAAACGGGGAAAAACTCGCAATCCTCCGCCTCAACCCATTCCAACCAAATTCCTTCGACCCGAGTCTTCCTTGAGCCACCAGGAACTCGTCCACACCATTTGCCCGAACCCTTCTTCCCCGGCGGGCCGCCGCACCTCGCTTCTTCTACCGCCGCCACCGCGCACGGTGAGAATCCTCCTCTGCCATTCATTCTTTGAGCTAAACCCAGAAATGGGATCCTTGTGATGCACTGATGCTCGTAGGGGTGATCTTCAAGCTTAGGAGTAGCTAGTTCGTCGCGTCGCCGGCCGACCGTGAGTTCCGCCGCCCCTCGCCGGTGCCGACCGCCTTTCCGACCACCTCCGGTCACCGCGCCGCCACCCAAAGGTTCGCTTTGGCTCTTTGAAGCTCAAGGTGGAATCGATTCCGCAACTCCGGCCCGGCCACGCCGGCGAAGCCGGAAGTCGGGCGCCTACTGGTCACCGCTAAGCGGCCCACTGTCGGTCTCTTGCGTGAGCGTCCATCGCCATGTGGGCCTCATTGTCGGCCGCTATGATCCGCGGCGTCGCCGACATGTCGACCTTCACTGTCACTGTCGACCTCGCCACACAGCGCGTGGGCCAGCAGCGTCGCCACAGCAGAATGCAGATCGGTCGCCGACCGATGGGTCACTGTCACAGCCAACATAGTTCCGCCGAAATGGAAAGCTCGTTTTTCCCGTGAAAACGTATTTTCCATTTTCGGCAGTTTTCTGATTTTCAGTGTTTATTCAAAACCTAGATATTCATTTAGCCATAACTTTTGAATCATTTAACCAAATTCGATGAAATAAATTTCTAAATTCATATAAAATTCAGTAGATTCAGAATATGCAAAAATATTTCAAAATTGAATTTTATTTGAAATTCGAATTCAAATTCAAAAGAAAGGTTAGAAATATGTCATTCATGAAAATTTTGCAAATAACCTCCAAATTTAGTAAAATAAATTTTATTAGAATCCATGTAATCTCAGGAACCAGAATCTGTAAAAATACTTAGGGTATGTTGTAAGAAAAATTTAAGTTATAAAATGGGTAGTAAATAATGCCATAATGGTTTAAATAAACTAAATCTTTAAATTGTAAATGGGAATAAATAACTCATGTAATCATTCCTGAATTTGTGAAATCATTTTATTTGAATATTTCCATCTGATTTCTTTTTGGCCTTATCGAAATTTGGTATTTATTATATGTCGCCATACGACGTAGAATCCGATTTAAAACGGTGTGTTCGATTTAACAGAGTTCAAGTCGAGGATAATCAACAAGGCAAGCAAACCCCTTTGATCATATTGATCCCAGTTTTATAAATGTTTTCATTAAATGTTTTATCGCATACTTTATTTTGTTAAAGTCTGCTATATTTCTGTAATGGTAATTGTACCAGTAGACTTATAGAACTTCCTTGATAAGTAGAAAATTGTGAACCTTAAAAACCCTAGAATAGCTTAGACAATATTTAATGTCAATATGGGTTACTCACATTTAGTGAAATGCTTAGCCAAAGCTAAATGAAGATAAAGCTGTGATATGATTAAAGACTTTGGACATGACATTTAAATGGGTATGACCATTTTTGTGGTTGGTATTTGGTTGGAAAATGAAAATAAAACTATGGTTTAGATGCGGGCAATTATTGGCAATAGCCGGTTGTGCATGTCTTTGCACGTAGTGTAGGGTGGGGATTATTGCCCGTGTCGGATTAAGGACCGAACTATGAGTTGTTTTCAGGCCAAGAATATTCATACAACCACAAGTGCTGGTATGGGACAGCTCTAACTTATTAAGTTATTTAAAACTAGCTTTGCACTTGGAAGGCCGGAGTAGTACGATCTGTTTCTTAATGAATTGCTCGACGGGACGTCCACACTGAGGTGATCATGGATTAAACGTCTACCAATATAACGGTGTATGCCATATTATGGGTAGTTCCATCATTTCTATGCTCTGAGTTCTTACACCACAGAATGGGTTTATCGTCACCGTCTTTGGTGCAAAGTTAGGTTTAAATAATGTAACGGTTATAACATGACTCTCTGCGCACACCAAAGGCAAGTGTGCAAATATCGATTGCTCAAAGAGTCACCATATCTTGTGGGAAAGTCAGATACCGCAGAGTGTAAAACTAATCGATTAGCGCGTCATGGTCATGGACACTTGGTAAAGTCATCACATAGTTAGCGCTTTGCTTATTTTCATAAAAAGTGGTTTCTACCACGTGTTGGTCATTTTTCACTGTGCGGAAGGAAATGGTTTTAAGTATGATCAAGATACCCAAACATTCGTGATTTATTGATGCTTACATTCTATCACTTTCAATATTAAATTGCTTTTATTTAAATTCCATTTTGTAATCTATTATTCAGATTTACATTTCAAACCACTTTATGCAAATTAACCTTAATAGCCTTTCATTGGAATGGCTCGCATGTATCTTAGGATTTGCATAAGTCTTATGAGTACGTAAGTACTCAACTTGCCAATGTTGATGTTTTTAGGTGAAGAAACAGATTTCCGACGATTCTTACGTTGATGCAGGATACGGGAATTTAACGATGAATTTATCTAAGGATTTTCCTTGTCGCTTGTTCGTGGAACAATGGGTTAAAAAGGCATACTACAAGAAGTTGTCTCCATCGCAGCTTTACTTTTGGTATTGTAAAATAATATGTAATCTTACTTCACTGTAATAAAGTTTGTGTATGACTGTGATATCAATTTGTATTTGTGTGTACTAGCTATCGATAATGGGACTAGTATCAGATGCACATGGTATCCATTTTGGTATTTATTTTTCAAAAATGGGGCCTTACAAGTTAGTATCAAAGCCATGTCGACTGTAGGAAACCTTAGGTAGTATGGGAGTAATAAAACTTAAAACTTGATATTAGAATCCAAGTGAACTAAAATTTGGAATTAGAGTACCTTACTGTCTATTCTTTATATGCATGAAACTCCTCTTTGGTTATGCGATACTTGTTAATAACTCTTTCCTATTTTTAATTTCGCTAGAATCTTTTCTTCCAAAATTACTTTATCGTCTTACATTTAATCAGGAATGCTAATTCCTTGTTAAATGTGCAGATGGGCGGATACACCCCATGTTATACTTCCACTAATAGGGAGAATTCTGGCATGGCGGGAATTCTTACTCGTTTTCTAGAATTCGCCCATTTTTCCGAAAATCCATGATATATAGTATTCCACGCGGCAGTTAGTTGTGTCTCTGTGGAATATATAGCTAGGGTGGATATCCTTACCCGAGATGAAGATAGTGAAGAGTTTTTGTCTTTTGAGGGCCCTGGATCTTCCCTCATGATGGCCATGAATGAAGCCGCCTATATGGCTATTGTCAGTTTGCGCCACACCTTACCTGAACTGGCAGTAGTATGTAGGAGGATTCCATCCCGGCCACCAGGTAGGGAGAATAGCTATATGGATGCCACTGGGTTACAAAATCCCACTTTACGTAACCTAGTGGAATTCATAAATGCCTCGACCAAGATTGCCGCCAGCAATAATCGAATCTGAGGAGGCGCGTCGCCGTAGCATTCCTAGAGAATGCCATCGCTCCTGCGCTGCTGAGGTATTGTTCCTCGCCGCCTGGGCAATTCCTCAGCACTGTGCTCAACGACACCCCAGCACCACCCTGTGTCACCAGCAAGGATGTCGTGATAGGAGTCGCCTAGGTTACCGAGCATCCGTAGATCCCCATAGTTTTCTCCATGAGTCCTCGATACCGCAGAGCATCGCTGTCGAGACCCTTATCCTCCCGATGCCGAGAGTTCTAGTCGAGAGATAGTAAATGACCGTGAGTTTGTCGATGATGAGTAGTGTTAGAAGAGGTTTTTGGTTTTGCCCTTTTATGTAGTAACGTCAAAAATAAATGTTATGTTTTGTTGTGAATATTATAAAGTTGAAATAAAGTTTTTGCTTGATATTGTTTTGTGTGCTTTTGGTTCCTACTCGTAGAATATTTAACTTTCGCTAATATTTTTACGACGTTGTGATCCGTAATAATAGTAATCAAGTTGTGCTTTTAAAACATTTGGTAACAACTGAGATTAAAATTTAAAGTAGATCTTAATACATTAATAATCCTGTTCCAGATGCCTGCAACCCGGTCCTTGTATGAGATTCTGGGGAGTGAGGAAACCCCGGAAACTCACCCTCGGCGAGTGACTTCGCCACTCCACCAAAGCCTAATCCATCCATCCGTCGGCGGTCCGAGGATCTTCATCGCGTCGTCCAAGCCGCCGAGATTCGCCGCCTCCTCAAGTCCAAGAAGAAGAAGTTCAAGGGCAGTTGCTGTGGCCGCCAACCATGGCCCAAGTGCTTGCAATGATAGAACAGGTTGCGGGACGAATACCTGTTGCTCCAACATTGGTCCAAAATACGACTAACCTTGGTGCTGCAAGTTCTAGGCCCGGTGTTGGTGAAGCCTCCCATCAGTCCAAATTGGGAGAATTTTTGAAGACCCGGCCTCCAACCTTTTGTTCTTCCTCAGATCCCCTGGACACTGATGATTGGCTACGAGCTATTGGAAGCAAGTTGACCATTGCCCAATGCAATGATCATGAGAAGGTCCTATATCGTCGTACCAACTTCGTGGAGCCGCCGCGACCGTGGGAAAATTTTCATGGCAAGGCCCCAAGATCAAGAAGTTACTTGGGATGTTTTCCGAGAAGCTTTCAGAAGACGATATTCCTTCGAGCTTGGTGAATTTAAAAAGACGGGAATTTCTTGACCTGCGTCAAGGAAACATGTCCGTAATGGAATATCTTCATCGCTTCAATTACCTTGCTCGCTATACGCCATCAAGTCATTCGAAGTTCAAGAATCGAGCACTTCCGGACAATCAATAATGAAGTTAAGCATCTTCGCCATTCATGACTTCCACGACTTCCAAACACTCGTGGACAAGGCTATAATCGCCGAGCATAGTTCGCGTGATGTTATGGAAAGTCGAAAGAGGAAGTGGATGGCGCGGAAAGCTGCCAGTCCGAATTTGCCGAGGCCGCGCGTTGGTCAACCGACCAATGTTCGACCTCCCCTGCCTCGTCAGCAGCAGCAACAGAGGCGTCAAGGTCGTGCACCCCGCCTCAAGTGACCTTCCGCTCGTCCCTCGAGCAAAGAATGAAGGAAGGACTTCTGGAGTTCAGAATCAAGCAGCTGGTGTGACCTGCTATCATTGCAAAGAGCGCGGGCATATGCAAATGCCTGCCCTAAAAGAGGTCAAGCGTCCAGGCGCAGCAATCGCAGGAGTTCAGAGACCCCGTGTCGACCTTCGTGAGCCGGGAATTCTCAGTTGTCAAGCTCGCTGCAGCTCTTAATCGCAGTGCGAGTAGCGGTCGCCTTCATCATGTGACCGCTGAATAAAGCAAGCGAAGCGCCAGATGTGGTACTAGGTATGTTTCCTGTGCACTCGGTACCTACTTTGGTATTGTTTGATTCTGGAGCATCGCACTCGTTTATTTCTAAGAAATTTGTCGATCGTAATAACTTAGAAATTGATCTCCTCTCGCCAAAATGATAATCTATTCTCGTTCACCATGAATTCAATTAAGTTTTGTGCCGAGGTTAGCATTGAAATTAATGGAGTCATGTTTCATGCTGATCTTATCTTTATAGAAACCTCAGGGTTAGAAGTAATCCTTGGTATGGATTGGTTGTCTAAGTTTAAAGGATGCATAGATCGTGCTAATCGATCCATTTCCTTGGTTAGCCTCAAGGAATTCCAGCCATTTCTCTTCCATCCAAAGTTCTTCAATTCTCAAGCTTCCTTTGTTCACCATAGTAAAAGATCTTAACCAGATTCCAATTGTCTCCGAGTTCTCGATGTTTTTCCGGATGAGTTGCCGTGCCCGCCTCCGATAGGGATATAGAGTTTGTTATAAACCTTGTTCCCGAATGCCTATATCCAAGCGCCTTATCGAATGCCCCTGGATGAGTTAGTTGAACTAAAGAATCAAATTCAAGAGCGATTAAGAAAAGGCTTTATTCGACCTAGCTCTTCTCCTTGGGGTAGTCCCATTTTTTTGTGCCTAAAAGGACGGTGGAATACGATGTGCGTGGACAATCGTGCATTGAATGATGTCACAATTAAGAACAAATATCCTTTGCTCAGATCGATGATCTGCTCGATCAATTGACCGGTGCTCAAATCTTTTCAAAAATTGATTTAAGACATGGGTACTATCAATTGAAGATCGCACGTAAGATATTCCTAAAACCGCTTTTACCACTCGTTACGGTCTATATGAATATACCGTGATGTCTTTCTGACTTACAAATGCTCCTCGCTAATTTTATGTGCCTCATGAATAAAGTTTTCATGGAGTATTTGGATAAGTTCGTAGTGGTATTCATTGATGATATTCTCGCTCATTCCGAATCCGAAGAAGATTATGCGCAGATTTGCGCATGGTTCTTGAAAAGCTTCGAGAGCATAAGCTTTATGCCAAATTCGAGAAGTGCGAATTTTGGCTAAAAGAAGTTGCTTTCCTTGGTCATATTCTTTCAAAGGAGGTATTTCCGCTGATCCTGTAAAGTCAAAGCTGTTCTAGACCGAAGCCCTCACTGCTCCAAAATTCAAGTTTTCTCGGCCTAGCGGGATATTATTGCCGCTTATCGAGAACTTCTAAAATCGCCGCCCCTCGACCCACTTCTCAAGAAAGAAAAGAAGTTTGAATGGACACCGAATGCGAAGAAAGTTTTCGTGAATTAAAGAAAAGGCTAACATCACCCCGTGCTAGTGTTACCCGATGTCCATAAAAGCTTTGATGTTTATTGTGATGCTTCCAAGAGTGGGCTTGGGTGTGTGCTTATGCAAGAAGGAAAAGTCGTAGCTTACGCCCCCCGTCGATTATGCACCTCATGAGCTCAATTATCCGACTCATGATCTCGAATTAGCTGCATGTAGTGCACGCTTTAAAAATTTGGCGCCATTACCGATTGGAAACAAATGCGTGTATTCACCGATCATAAGAGTCTCAAATATTTCTTCACCCACTGATCTAAATTTAAGACAACGAAGATGGCTAGAGTTGATAAAAGATTACGACCTTAGCATTCAATACCATCCCGTAAAGCCAATGTCGAGCGTATGCTCTAAGTCGAAAGCTTCATTGTCTTTCTGTTTCATCTTTGACCGATCAATCCGATCCGTAAAAGATTTCCAAAAGCTTAATTTGGGAGTTGTCGAAAAGGTTATTTGGCCGCCTAGTGGTGCAACCAACCCTTAAGTCCTGTGATTAAATCTGCTCACCAAAGATGAAGCAATTATCAAAATCCGTGAAGAGTTGAAGCAAGGAAAGGAATCTAAATTTCATGAAAGTTTAGATGAAGCGCTTATGTTCGAAAATCGAATATATGTTCCTAATGATCCGGAATTAAAAGAGTTAATTATCAAAGAAGCCCATGAGTCTCCCCTCTCAATTCACCCTGGAAGTACAAAGATGTATCAAGATCTCCGACAGAATATTGGTGGCCCGGTTTGAAAAAGGATGTCACGCATATGTCGCAACTGTGATGTATGCGCCGTGTCAAAGCCGAGCATCAACGCCCCGCAGACTTCGCACCTTTGAAGATACCAGAGTGGAAATGGGAAGATATCAAGATAGATTTTATTACCGGTTTGCCAAGAACCGTGAAAGGGCATGATTCCATTTGGGTAATCGTTGACCGTCCGACTAAAGTGGCTCACTTTATTCCGGCCAAGACTACTCATTCGAGATAAGCTTGCCGAGTTGTATCCGAGAATATTGTCCGCCTTCATGGCGCATCAAGACAATTGTTTCGACCGAGGTTCCCGCTTACTTCTCATTTCTGGGAAAGTTTGCACCGTCTTTTGGGTACTAAGTTGAATTTCAGTACAGCTTATCATCCTCAGACTGATGGACAAACGGAAAGGACCAATCAAATTTTGGAAGACATGTTAAGAGCCTGTGTGCTGTCATACGGCACTAATTGGGAGAAAAGTTTGGCCTTCGCCGAATTCTCTTATAATAACAGTTTCCAATCTAGTCTGCAAGTGTCGCCTTTTGAAGCGCTGTATGGAAGGAAATGTCGAACCCCTCTTTTTTGGTCTGAAGTTGGAGAAAGAAAATTCTTCGGCCCAGATATTATTCAAGAAGCTCAAGAGCAAGTAGACATGATCAGAAGCCGACTAAAAGAGGCTCAGTCTCGTCAGAAGAGTTACGCCGACAATCGCCGCCGTGAACTCGCCGGGTTGGTGACCATGTCTATCTCAAAGTCTCGCTTCGTGGAGTTCGCCGATTTCAAACCGTGGGAAGTTGGCTCTTCGATTCATTGACCATTTCAGATTATTGAAAGATGGGTGAGATGGCATATCGCTTAGAATTGCCACCTCAACTATCCGACGCTCATAACGCCTTCCATGTATCTCACCTTAAGAAATGCCTTCGTGTTCCTCCGACTACCGATTTGGAAGGGATAGATCTTCACCAGATTTATCTTATCGGAGCATCCAGTTCAGATTTTGGAAGAAGCCGAACGCCAAACAAGAAACAAGACCATCAAGATGTTGAAGGTGCAATGGAGCAATCATATCAAGACGGTTACATGGGAAAGAGAAGATCATCTTCGACAAGAGTTCCCGATTTCTTCTAGTCATCTCCAAATCTCTGGGACTAGATTTTTGTAAGAGGGTAGATCAGAATAGCCTCAAAAATCATAAAATAAAGAAAATGAAATAAAAATCTTTTGTGTATTATTTTCGAAATTTCTGAAATTTTCTGATTTTCTGTATATTCTTTGGCTTTTCTTTAATGCAAGAAAGTGAAACAAAGAATATGGTAAATAGAAAATGGTAAAAAGTAAAAATGTTAATTCGACAAAAATTTACCAAAGCCTCCAAAAATATCTGAGGGCTCTCCTCAGCTTGCTTAAGTCGGTGGGTAAGCTGGATTAATAAAAATAACAATTAATCAAAGATAATCATGAGTGAATATCTCTGGGTAAAATGGTAAAACAATTTGGTAACAATATCTATAAGTCATCCTGAACCAATATTTTTATCTTGCCGACATAAAAACAGTATCAACCTTCAGTAAAAATATCAAGAATTTATTAATTTATTTTATAATTTTAACAATTCAAAAACTGTGAATAAATAATCTGGAAAACAGTAATGTCAGAATTTTTAAAATTTAAATAATAATAATTAAAGTCTGTAATTTTTACAGAAGGTGTATAATATCATTTAAAACCGTAATAAAAAGTTTTGTAAAATAATCACTTAATTTAAATCGCAAATTAAAAGAAAAACCGAATGGGCAATGCAGCAACTGTTGCAATGTCAGAATTTTATAAAAATCTGCATGCATCATAAAATAGCTAAAATTTTACTTAAGTATGGTAATTAACTTGCCGACTGGTGGTAAAATTTTTATAAAATTTAGAGTCGGTTTGAGCCTCGAAATCCCTGTTTTTATCCCGTTCCGTCTTGAGTCTTCGCCAGACTTCTTCTTCCGCTCTCGCTGACGTGTGGGCCCGGGCTGTCAGTGAGCCAACTCAGCCGACAGCCACCACCATCTGGCCCCCGCGTGGCAGCCTCTCGCCCGCGTTCTTCTTCCCCTCTCTCTGGCTCTCTCTCGCGCCGACGCAGACTGCCTGTTCTTCGCAGCGCGCCGCGCCACACCGCCTCCGAGCCCTTATAAAACCCCCTCGTGCGTTCGCTACCGACCCAGTTAGCTCCCCGTGAAGCCATTCCGTCGCTGCTTTGGTCGTCTTCTCCGGCGACGGCAAAAACCCGAAACGGGGAAAAACTCGCAATCCTCCGCCTCAACCCATTCCAACCAAATTCCTTCGACCCGAGTCTTCCTTGAGCCACCAGGAACTCGTCCACACCATTTGCCCGAACCCTTCTTCCCCGGCGGGCCGCCGCACCTCGCTTCTTCTTCCGCCGCCACCGCACACGGTGAGAACCTCCTCCGCCATTCATTCTTTGAGCTAAACCTAAATGGGATCCTTGTGATGCAATCGATGCTCGTAGGGTGATCTTCAAGCTTAGAGTAGCTAGTTCGTCGCGTCGTCACGGCCGGCCGTGAGTTCCACCGCCCGCCGTGCCGACCGCCTTCCGACCACCTCCGGCCACCGCGCCGCCACCCAAAGGTTCGCCTTGGCTCTTTGAAGCTCAAGGTGGAATCGATTCGCCGCCCGGCCCGGCCGCCGGCGAAGCCGAAGCCGGGCGCTCGCCTGGTCACCGCTAAGCGGGCCCACTGTCGGTCTCATGTGTGAGCGCGGCCATCGCCATGTGGGCCTCGGTTGTCGGCCGCTATGCATCCGTCGTCGCCGACATGTCGACTCGCTGTCACACTGTCACCGCAGCACTCGTATGGGTTCCAGCATACCACACAGAATACAGACGGTCGCCGACCGATGGGCCCGGCTGTCGGCGCCAACAGAAGTTCCACCAAATGGAAAGCTCGTTTTTCCCGTGAAAACGTATTTTCCATTTTCGGCAGTTTTCTGATTTTCAGTGTTTATTCAAAACCTAGATATTCATTTAGCCATAACTTTTGAATCATTTAACCAAATTCGATGAAATAAATTTATAAATTCATATAAAATTCAGTAGATTCAAAATATGCAAAAATATTTCAAAATTTAATTTTATTTGAAATTCGAATTCAAATTCAAAAGAAAGGTTAGAAATATGTCATTCATGAAAATTTTGCAAATAACCTCCAAATTTAGTAAAATAAATTTTATTAGAATCCATGTAATCTCAGGAACCAGAATCTGTAAAAATACTTAGGGTATGTTGTAAGAAAAATTTAAGTTATAAAATGGGTAGTAAATAATGCCATAATGGTTTAAATAAACTAAATCTTTAAATTGTAAATGGGAATAAATAACTCATGTAATCATTCCTGAATTTGTGAAATCATTTTATTTGAATATTTCCATCTGATTTCTTTTTGGCCTTATCGAAATTTGGTATTTATTATATGTCGCCATACGACGTGTAGAATCCGATTAAAACGGTGTGTTCGATTTAACAGAGTTCAAGTCGAGGATAATCAACAAGGCAAGCAAACCCCTTTGATCATATTGATCCCAGTTTTATAAATGTTTTCATTAAATGTTTTATCGCATACTTTATTTTGTTAAAGTCCGCTATATTTCGTAATGGTAATTGTACCAATAGACTTATAGAACTTCCTTGATAAGTAGAAAATTGTGAACCTTGAAAACCCTAGAATAGCTTAGACAATATTTAATGTCAATATGGGTTACTCACATTTAGTGAAATGCTTAGCCAAAGCTAAATAAAGATAAAGCTGTGATATGATTAAAGACTTTGGACATGACATTTAAATGGGTATGACCATTTTGTGGTTGGTATTTGGTTGGAAAATGAAAATAAAACTATGGTTTAGATGCGGCAATTATTGGCAATAGCCGGTTGTGCATGTCTTTGCACGTAGTGTAGGGTGGGGATTATTGCCCGTGTCGGATTAAGGACCGAACTATGAGTTGTTTTCGTGCCAAGAATATTCATACAACCACAAGTGCCGGTATGGGACAGCTCTAACTTATTAAGTTATTTAAAACTAGCTTTGCACTTGGAAGGCCGGAGTAGTACGATCCGTTTCTTAATGAATTGCTCGACGGACGCCCACACCGAGGTGATCATGGATTAAACGCTCTACCAATATAACGGTGTATGCCATATTGTGGGTAGTTCCATCATTTCTATGCTCGAGTTCTTACACCACGTAATGGGTTTATCGTCACCGTCTTTGGTGCAAAGTTAGGTTTAAATAATGTAACGGTTATAACATGACTCTCTCATGCACACCAAAGGCGGTGTGCAAATATCGATTGCTCAAAGAGTCACCATATCTTGTGGGGAAAGTCAGATACCCGCAGAGTGTAAAACTAATCGATTAGTCTGCGTCATGGTCATGGACACTTGGTAAAGTCATCACATAGTTAGCGCTTTGCTTATTTTCATAAAATGTGGTTTCTACCACGTGTTGGTCATTTCATTGTAAAGGGAGGAAATGGTTTTGAGTATGATCAAGATACCCAAACATTCGTGATTTATTGATGCTTACATTTTATCACTTTCAATATTAAATTGCTTTTATTTAAATTCCATTTTGCAATCTATTATTCTCAGATTTACATTTCAAACCACTTTATGCAAATTAACCTTAATAGCCTTTCATTGGAATGGCTCGCATGAATCTTAGGATTTGCATAAGTCTTATGAGTACGTAAGTACTCAACTTGCCAATGTTGATGTTTTTAGGTGAAGAAATGATTTCCCGATGATTCTTACGTTGATGCAGGATACGGGAATTTAACGATGAATTTATCTAAGGATTTTCCTTGTCGTTGCTCGTGGAACAATGGGTTAAAAAGGCATACTACAAGAAGTTGTCTCCACCGCAGCTTTTACTTTTGGTATTGTAAAATAATATGTAATCTTACTTCATTGTGTAATAAAGTTTGTGTATGACTGTGATATCAATTTGTATTTGAGCGCATTTAGCTATCGATCATGGGACTAGTATCAGATGCACATGGTATCCATTTTTGGTATTTATTTATCAAAATGGGGCCTTACAGTGATCATGGAATAAACGTCTACCAATACAACAAAGGTACGCCATATCGCGGGTGGTTCCATCATTTCTATGCTCTGAGTCCTTACGCCACAGAATGGGTTTATCGTCACCGTGCTGGTGCAAAGTCAGGATTAAATAATGTAACAGTTATAACATGACTCTCTGCGGCACACCAAAGGCAGTATGCAAATATCGATTGCTCAAAGAGTCACCATGTCTTATGGGAAAGTCAGATACTCAGAGAGTGTAAATCGATCAATTAGCGCGTCATGTAATGGACACTTGGTAAAGTTATCACATTGTTAGAAGTTTTGTTTATTTTCATAAAATGCGGTTTCTACCGTGTGTCCATGAATTCTACTGTGTGTCAGTAGAACTGGTTTTGTTATGGTCATTTTACCCAGATTCGAATTTTTATTTACTCGCACTTACTTACTGTCATTTTAACTAATATGCTTTTAAGAAAATTCTACTACAATTTATTATTCTGTATTTACATTTCAAACTGGCTTTCTGCAAATTAACCTTAATAACCATCCATTGAAATGACCTGCATGTATTTTAGGAATTGCAAAAGTCTTGCGAGTACGAAAGTACTCAACTTGCCTATGTTGATATTTTTAGGTGAAGAATCAGATTACCCCGACGACTCATACGTTGATGCAGGATACGGGGAATGTAACGATGGATTTTTTTAAGGATTTTCCCTTGTCAGTTGCCTGTGGAACGATGGGTTAAAAGGCATACTACAAGAAGTTGTCTCCACTGCAGATTTACTTATGGTATTGTAAAAAAAATATGTAACCTTACTTCCGCTGTGTAATAAAGTTTGTGTATGACTGTGGTATCAATTTGTATTTGTGCGTACTAGCTACTGATCATGGGACTAGTACTGTATGCACATGGTATCCATTTTTGGTATTCATTATCAAAAATGGGGGCCTTACAATGGAGCATCAATTTTGTTGGCATATCAGTACTGAACAGAGTAAATCACAGCTGCATTAAATTAGTTGCACCCAAGATTCTAAGGTATGGAACAGCTAGAAACAAAGTGTCAGGTTTGCAAAGAAACAAACCAGTCTCTGGACCAACTAGTAGCAGAAATGATAGCAGATTTCAAGCCATCATCAAATTAAAAATGTCATAAGCGATGTACATCTACATGATTCCTGGTTAGCACATATAAAAAAATAACGAATCTGATCCCGATCTACTTTTGAATGCATCTAAAATCTTCTCAACAACAAGAAAAGGATGAACCTAAACCATCGATCTCTGCAACCACCAATGTGGCCAGGTTACTCACCCCTCAACGTCCAATCCCAAAATGCGGCCTTAAGCACATGTCCACAAGTTAGGCAAATAATTGGATTTTTGTTTGGTTTTGCAAGCTCACCTCCTTCTCGTTGCTGAATTTTACAAGGCCTCTTCAGAATAAGGCAATTAAGAAGTGAGAAAAAAAATAGAAATAGATGCTATCACTCTTGTCTAAAACAAAGAAAAGTCAGCTTTCTAGCAATGGTCACAAAATTAAGATAAGTTGTTCTTACTATGAATGTTAAGATTTCGGCCAACCTTCTAAAACATAAGGTGTAAACAAACAAGATTTACATGTGTTACTTCAACCGCAATAATCAGCCTATCCAAATATTCTTCAGTTTATACGTAATCGAAGCTAGGCCAGCACCATGAGGTCCCTACTGAACTAATTTTTTGCTTTGATGTTGTCGTTACTCAAATGACCATATATTTTAACATAACAGATAGCAGTCATGAGTATAAACATATAGTATATATAAGTCTAAACCTGAAACAGGTTATTGGAAACTTGAAAATAAGAATCAGGGCACCTTGAATTAGTATAACAACTACAGATGGTACTTAAAAAAATATTGACCTATAAGACAAAACAGCAACTGATTCCAGAGCTAAAATCTGTTGTGGCTGAGGTTAAGGGCTCTGAGCTCCAGATATGTTGTTCCATCTGAGTGCTCTGCCATTTTCTTCATAGTGGAACAAAATGTATCCACATAAATGCTCATATATTAATCATTGAAAAACCAAATGGCACAACCTGCCTCTTTGAGCAACCACCATCCGTTGATCTATGTTCCAACACAATCTGCCTCTGCAAGGCACAAAACATAAGCAAAATATAGGCACAAAGTTCTAGTAAAGTGACAATTGTTACATTTATTTTCTGACACAGGAAGAGTCAATGAACAAAGATCACAGTATAAGAGATGTCTTAGTTCAAGTTGAAGAACCTCTAATACCATCTTTATATACTACAGTACCATGAATAACCAATGCACAAATATTAGCTAGTGTCACTATGCACACACACAATTGTTGTCATTTGGAGTTTGGGCAATGCAACCAGGAGCTAAGATGGCTACGACATACATTCTGAGCACTTATCTCCTCAAGCAATTTCTCATGTTTCATAACCTTTCCACGTTTAAAAACACAAGTTAGCAAAAGTTATCAATAAAAACCACAGAGAAAAGTGGTTTGTTTTTGTATACTCTAGTTAATAAAAAGGAAGAGTTCAGTGGCTCGCAGGTGACACATAGAAATCACTTACCTGTTTCTCAAGGGAGTCAGTTTTTTTCCCTTACATACAATAATTGCTGCAGAAATAAATAAATAAATATTTAGTTCATGATGAAATAAATCTCCAGAGAAAAGTATAGCTCATGAAGAGGTTTGCAAGCTGTCTTAGCAAACACTTGAATTACCCAATGGCCCCAAGCTTAAATTCAATAGGCAACCAGTGGAAGGCAACCAAATGTAAACAGAATGATCACATTATAGTGAACACTGAAGACCTACATATTTATATATGAATACCCAAAGCTAAATTATCAATGCCTCACCTTCCGCCTCCCAAAGAAGCAACCATCCGAGATGCTCTGAGTAAAGCGACAAATGTAGTCGAGTCGGCCATAGACTTGCGTGTCGTCGAGCTTGACGTTCTTGTTCGCATAAATGCCTGAAACCCGCGACGCAACCCCACGAATTCAAGAACTATTTTCTGGACAATTTTAAAGCAAGAATAGGATGTTGTTAGGTAGAGGAGTGAACATCCAAACCTGGGTGCCGTCCTGGACACCGCCGGCCAGAGGCGAGGAGGCCGATACGCGCCGTCGCCATCGAGGTCAGTCGTCGAGGAGTCAGGCAGAGCCGCAAGACCTACGAGAGGTGGAGCCTCGAGCCGCGGTAGGGGAGCCGTGGTCACCACGCTGGGAGTTGGTGCTGCGCGTGAGCTTCGGCTCGAGCTCGAGGAGGAGGCGGTGTGGGGGCGGCGTGGAGGCGGTTGAGTGGAGCGGGCCGGCGGTGTGGGGGAGTGGAGGGCACAGTGGCGTGGGGGCCCGAGGGAGGAGGCGTCGGTGGGCAGGAGACTGCGGCTCGAGTGGAGACTGACTATGGTCTGGGAGTTCAATACAGCGGTTAGGGTGGAGAGATTATTCGTGTCGGTTCTTTAGAGAACTAATTGCAATGACTTTCATTTGTGTCGGTTCCTTAGAGAACCGATTGCAATAAGCTATCATTTGTGTCGGTTCTTTTGAAGAACCGATTGTAATGAAGAAAGTATTTGTGTCCGTTCCAAATAAAAACCGACACAGATGAGGAACATATTACTATCGGTCCCAACTAAGAACCGACACAGATAAGGACCACATTACTATCGGTTCCAAATAAAAACCGACACAGATAATGTCCATATTACTATCGGTTCCAAATAAAAACCGACACAGATAAGAATCATATTACTATCGGTTCCAAATAAAAACCAATACAAATGACGAACATATTACTATCGGTTCCAAATAAAAACCGACACAGATAAGAACCATATTACTATCGGTTTCAAATAAAAACCGACACAGATGAAGAACATATTATTGTCGGTTCAAAATAAAAACTGACACAGATATTACTATCGGTTCCAAATAGAAACTTTCTTCATGACATATCGAAATTACCTAATGCAAAATTGAAGGTGTTTCAAGGAATGCTCACATTTTGAAGAAAACCACAAATAAGGGGAAAAGGAGGGAAATCTCCTCGAGCTAGGGCTTCAATTAAATTTACCCTCTTAACACCCACCTTTAAGGATTTTAAATTTTCTCACCCAAGTATTTTAAATATATACTGTTTTTTCGGGTGGCGACAGAGAAATCTCATCTGGAACAACAACAGAGGAGAGTTCAGTCCGAGGGGTATAAATAACCTAGTGAGGTACATCACAATCGGTTCTCACTTAAGAAGCGATAGTGATGTGGTCATGCACATCACTATCGCTTCTCTTATATGGGAACCGATAGTGATGAGCATGCACATCACTATCGCTTCTTATATGAGAATCGATTGTGATGTGCCCAGTTTTATATCACAATCGCTTCTAACCAGAGAACCGACAGTGATTATTATTAACATCTCTCCTAAGTCATCTATCACAATAATTTTTTCCTAAAAACTTAAGAACCGACCCAGATAAAGCGATAGTGATGTACCATTTTGTAGTAGTGGGAATAAGCTCCTATCTACATATACTTTCGTTGAGTATAGATTTTTTTTATTCGATGATAACTCATTAGAATTATAAATAAGACAGTCCTTGTATATTAGGAATATTTAGATTGTCCCCCTTCATTCGCTTTTTTACTTCTATTCTAGATATTATCCCTATCGTTTTTCCTTATGAAATATTATATAAAATAGAAGGTAGAAGAAAGGGAGGAGGTCGAAACCGACAAGTAATATACACCAAAAACTTTCAGCTAGGTAGGTCTATTAATTTGAAACAGGCTAAAACAGAAAATGAGATTTTTCATCATAAGATACTTCAATATATATATATATATATATATATATATATATATGAAAATAGTTCCATACTCCTGGGAGTACGTACTCCCACCTCCAGTATACCGCTTAAATGATATTATTATAACTCCTTATCCTTTTGAATATACTCTAATACTGATTATAAGATACTCCAAAGTGAGTTTCACGAAAAAATTCATCAAAGTCCACCCTTTATAGCATAATTTATTTCTATGTTTCTTTCACATATGTAAAAGGGTATATAGCAAAAGAATAAAAAGCTTCGATTATTTTTTTTCAACCATGTTGCATTGGAGTATCTTAGAATTATTATTGGAGTATACCAAAAGTGATAAAGAAGTATAACACTTTCGTTTAAATAGTATATTAGAGGTGGGAGTATGTACTACCGAGAATACGGAAAAGGCATATATATATATAGTATAATTACCTAGGGTACCATGGTGCCTGGGCACCATGATCTAAAAATGTTTTTTTTTCTATGTATTTTCATGCGAAGTTTTTTGAAATTTTTAGGATGATGAGTTTAACTAGTTTACTAACTAGTTCAAACAAATTTGAACTGAAATTCAAACTAGAGTTTCCCTTTTTGATGATAGTTTAGTTGTAGGTATGTGCTGATTTTACATGATCCAAACTCGTTCAAAATATTTGAATTTGAGTATATTTTTTCAAAGGTATTTGTTTAATTTGAATTATTATAGATGGGTATATACCCTAAAACTGATTTTTTTGAAAAATATACTCGAATATGGCTTGAATTCGTGCATTTGAAAAATGGTGCCCAAGCAACTTGGTGCCCTATATATATATATATATATATATATATATATATATATATATATATATATATATATAGTCTACGCTCTAGCCACCAACCGAGCCATGTACTCAGCGCACTGAAACCAATTAGTAATGCATTTCAGTAGTAAATTGATGTTTATTTGATAGTAAAATTTGATTTATGCGACGTTTATTAGTGAGACTTATATCATATTGTTCCTCTCATCGTCAGTAATCTACTGGCGAAATTCATTCGTCAATCAGAGTTGCGAATATAACGTTATGGTTAAAAGAAAGAAAAAACATATTCGTGTACAAACTAGTAAACACTTTTATTAGTTAGCTGGCCACGGTTCTCATTTCAGTAGTAATGTGTTTCAGTAGTAAATTGATGTTCGTTTGGTAGTAAAATTTGATTTATGCGACGTTTATTAGCGAGACTTATATCATATTGTTCCTCTCGTCGCCAGTAATCTACTGGTGAAATTCGTTCGTCGATCGGAGCTGCGAATAAAAAGTTATGGTTAAAAGAAAGAAAAACATATTCGTGTACAAACTAGTAAACACATTATCTAGTTAGTTGGCTACATTCTGATTTCAGCAGTAATGCGTTTCAGTAGTAAATTTATGTTCATTTGGTAGAAAATTTTGATTTATACGATGTTTATTAGCTAGAGTTATATCATTATGTTTCTCTCATCGTCAGTAATCTAATGATGAAATTAATTCGTGAATTGGAGATACCAATAAAAAGATATGGATGAAACAAAGTAAAAACATATTCATGTACAATGTAGAAAACGTATTCTCGGTATGGTGACCAACTAGTAAACGCAATTACTTCTTTGTACCTGAGTTATTTCTAACATAATAAAAAATATAAGTTGTGGTAGTAATACTATATGACAGCGACAGTTAATTAGAAAATCATAATCTAATAAACATAAGTTACATTGAACAAAGTCTGATGGTAAATTTTTTCGAATATTACGAGATTCGTGACTTTTTTTCGACGGTCTTGCGAAAGAATTCTTTACAATCTGATGGTAAAGAATTCTTGTTAATATACAAATCAACTTTTTTACTATGAAATATGATACAAATTACTACCGAATTCTATAGCTGCGTGTACGTTGTAGTTTTGGGCCGTACGTTGCCGACCGGTTTGTTATACATTTCGGCCGGTGCTTGGAATAGCCTAATCTTACCTAGGGCACCATGGTGCCTGGGCACCATGATCTAATAAGGATATTTTCTCTATGTATTTTCATGCGAAATTTATTGAAATTTTTAGGATGCTGGGTTTAACCAGTTTACTAACTAGTTCAAACAAGTTTGAACTAAAATTCAAACTAGAGTCTCCGTTTTTATGATAGTTTGGTTGTAGGTATGTGTTGGTTTTATATATAAATCAACAAAGCATGTGATCCAAACTCGTTTAAAATCTTTGAATTCGAATATATTTTTTCAAGGCATGCGTTTCATTTGAATTGTTATAGATGAGTATATACCTTAAAACTGAAATTTTTGAAAAATATACTCGAATATGACTTGAATTCGTGCATTTGAAATCATGGTGCACAGACACCATGGTACCCCATTTTGACTTCCTATATGTATGTATGTATGTCTGTCTGTCTGTCTGTCTGTCATTTGAATCCGTCAAAACAGGAGCAAGCACTCAGGCCCTTTTGCTTGCACACCAGAGTACCAGACTGTGTATTTCCAAATCAATACAGCGATCTACATACTGTAGTAGATCGAATCTTGTTTTTGGCTTCTTTATGAAATTATGATCGTTTAGTAAAACAGAACACTATTATATTCTTTCACTTGGTTTAATTAATTAGTCTCCCGTCTACAGCTTTGGTCGTTAAGTTTTGTTGCTATATAAATCATAAAATCGTGACATTGTAATATTTCCGACAACAAATATGTACGCCTATGAAATTTTCTCATTGCCACTAATTGCTAACATTCGTACATACATAAAAAATGGCATTGTATTTTTGACTCACCGTACATCAATGCATACCTTAATAATATATAAAGAGCCGACATCGTATTGTTAAAAAAAGGGATTAGCTGCTGTCTAGGTTAATTTAGGAGATCAGACTACACTTTTCTTTCCGCCAAAAATGCAAAAGGAGGGAAAAGATTCGCGTAGGAAGAAGACTTCCGAATGTGCTCACTAGATAGGGGTAAAAAATCTCTTTGGGTCTAATCAAAATCATTTCGATTATAGTAATTAATAAGTTTAAAATAAAAATGAGTTTATTTCGAGTGAAGAATATTAACGAGACTCTGTTCGATAATGCTTCGTTAGCTTAAATTTGAAACAATTAAATAAAATAATTTTATATCAAATTATATTAATTTTAAAAAGCTCAATAATAATTTAATAAACTCAAATAGTCAACTCTATCCTTAGCTGGAGTAGCTCTTTTTTAGACCCTCTAGCATTTCTCTTTTTCTTTACAACCCTGGGGAACCGCTATGTTCTGTCTCACTATCTCTCTCGGTCTCGGACACGGGACTCATCAATGCATAAACACCTGAGTCACCTGACCATTATGAGCTTGCAGGCTAGCTTCCTGACAGTACACCTGCCTGTAATGTTTGCACTTCAAGAATTCAAGAAAAAACTTATACTACTATACTTTTTGGGCAGTGAATTTTCCTATACTACACGTATCCAAGACTGGCTAGATAACTTGTTTTAATTTCCTCGTTTTTACATTATTTTGCTTTTTATTTTTTAATTAACCTTTTTCTTTAATATATTATTATACAGTCGGAACAACTTGGCCTTACTGCTTCTCCTGAAAAAATTCCTATACTACTACTTATTACTCCGTAGTAGAATATTTTTACTCCATGGAACAATCATCTCCGTTAAATTTTCAGAGTGGGTACTCGTACATGGTGCAATTTACTGCAGCAAAAGGGACCATGCATGGATCTAACCTGACACCATTGGTTCAACAGGCAACGCAACAACGGACGGCAAAAATGGTGCGTATGGGCTAGCTAGGAATGCAACACGTCAACAATTAATCCCGCGCCAAATTAAATGAAACTCCGAAGTCACAAAATATATATCCTAAAGAAAAGTAAAAAATGTAATATCAGGTTCAGTAAATCTATAGCGCGCAGGACACTGTAAGAGTAGTTAGGCCTCTACATAAGAATCCCCGTTCCAAACTTGGCCTAAATTAAATTTTTGCGAATGCTTCATAGCAATTTTATGCCCTTGAGTCTAAATAAAGTTGTATGCGCCTATAAAAACATATCTCCTTTGCTTAAGGCGTGCTATAAAACTTGGCACAATGAGTTTTTGGTAGTAAGATAATCGCATTTCTTATTCTATTTTTTCCTATCACAATCAGCCATAGGGCTTAGGACAAATAACTGAACTTAAATTATCCCCATTCATATATATTCATACTATATCTCTTCAAAGATTGGTATTTCAAAAAATACCACTCGTTGTCTCTATGACATGTGATCTCTGAACCCACATGTTATTGAGACAGCAAGTAGTATTTTATGAAGTGTTAATGAATAGAGTGGTATAGTATAAATTATCTCTACATATAATCGCACCTAGGCTAGTATTGTTAGTTATTTGCATATCTTTCACCACACGAAACAGATCTACAAAAAACAAATCACAAGTGGTTAAGGGCCTAAGCTTAAAAAAACCCTAAGTTTGTTAATTGGGTGCATGAACTGTACACGCACTACTGATGGAGCCACAGATGGGACAAACCCTAATCATGATCACAGACTAAAATTAAAATCAATGCTACTAACACAAGATTAATTAAAAAGTGTAGTGTGCTCGACAATCAGAGGCACTCAAGAACTCAAGAGGCATCTCACTGGCATCACGACCAACACTATGCGTATGCCGTATGCGTCCCAGATCATAATGAATGTTTAATTACTGCTATAATCTTTAAGAGGGACCAGAATGATTAACCCCCCACTAATTAAAGATTTGCTTAAAGGTAGCAACGAGCCAACGATGGCTACATCGTACGGATCCATGCATCACCGTCTTTAATTTTATTGTAAATAAATGAAAAGTAGATCAACGAATCGAGCAGCATACAGGGCGATACTGACATGTGAGTCCTATCAGTCAGTTTGCTCAATTTGCACACTCACTCCCTCTTGCACGTGCATGACCATCGGATCAAGAAACAATAGCCTAGATTGAGCGCAGTGAAAAAAAAAAATTAAGACAATGTATGTTGCATATCATCCCTCTATTATTTCTGGAAGGATTCTCCTAGGCCGTTTTGAGCCGACTCAACTCGCAGCATGAGTCGTCTCCAGCTGAGCAGAAAAAAATACGGTTAGATCTTTTTTCAGAAAAGAATACGTTTAAATCCTTCTGACCATTTTTTACGAAGCGGAGGGCCCAGATAAATCCAAAAAAAAAGTTCCGTTTAGCTCAGTTTTACCGTTTTTCCCTTTTTCGAAAAAAAAATATTACGTCTAGATCCTTTTGATCATTTTTTATGAAGAGGACCCCGGATAAATGCAAAAAAAAAGGTGTAATTACGTTTATAACGTTTTTTTCATTTTTTACGAAAAAAGAACTTTCGTTTATCAACTAAATGACAAAAAAAAGAATAATTACATTTAGATCGTTTTTGCCATTCTTTACGAAAAGGACATTTCGTTTATGTGAAATTGGGGATACTTCGTGAGAGGGCCCCGAATAAATGCGAAAAAAAATTAGACGCGTATAAAAACAATGGCCGTGGTGTGGTACTCCACACATACATTCCTAGTTTTTCCTATATATTGCAATCGCGTCACTTGAGAAATTTTTACAATTACGGCTCTTTTATTTTTTTTAAAAAAAAATTAGCCCCCGTCACGTATTTTTTGCAAAAGTGGCCCCTGCGCCCGCGAAAACCGCGCCTCCCATGCGCGGCTCATGTTGTGCAGTAGACCGGGGGCGCTGCAACGCCCCCAGTCCGACACGTGTCACCGAAGAAAATGCAAAAAAAACAGGAGTAGCATGCAACGGACTAGGAGCGCTGCATGCTACAATAATTTTCGTTGTTTTTTGTTTTTCCTTTCTACGCGAAGGCTAGTTATGGACAAATACATTTTAGTTTTATTAGGTTTTATAAATACATTATAATAAAAAATTTGCGCAACGATTAGTTTTGAAAAAATCACACATGCTCTAGTTTTATAAATACATTATTTTACGTCATACCATAAATATTGTGAGAACCTATATTCTACGGAGGGGCATAATATAACACAATATATATGAGGAGGCTAGTAATGAAAAAAATACATTATAATTTTATTAGATTTTATAAATATTATGCAATTTTTTTATTATAATGTATTTATAAAACCTAATAAAATTAAAATGTATTTGTCCATAACAAGCCTCTGCACAGCAAAAAAAGAAAATTACTGTAGCATACCTCCTTTGTTTTTGCACTTTTTCGGTAACACGTGTCGGATTAGGGGCATTGCAACGCCCTCAGTCCGCTGCACAGCATGAGTCGCGCCTGGGAGACGCGGTTTTCGCAAGCTCAGAGGCTATTTTTCAGAAAAATGTGTGACGGGGCTAATTTATAAAAAATAAAAAAGCCATAACAGTAAAAACTTCGTCACTTGATTGCCTGAGATCAGATAGATGGATCAAATGTTGCAACCGTGTGTAAGCAGAATTTAGCCGGTCTGGTTCAACATCAATTGGGCACTGCTTTACTCATTTCAGCAGCAAAAATAAGATATTCTTTTGTAGCTGGGCTGTACTCTCTTTTTTTGTTCTCTCGCAAAGCTAGGATGCAAGACTGAAAAGAATCCAATGCTACTAATTAATCGTCACCAACTAACCTATCTTGCTTTGCTAGGTCCCAGTACTGGGGGTTCTTCATTTTTCTCTTCATTACTTCCTCCAGGGAGAAGAAGAAAGCTGTACGTTTTAGGTACGCATAATTAATTGTTTTTCACTAAACTAATGGACCCCAAGCTTTTGTGTTTAAGGAATTTTTTGGATAAAGATCCTGTGCAATTGTAAAGAGGATTGTAACTTAAACAGTCACCTCCGTCAGCACGTTTCGATCGAAGCAACCAGCAATAGTCTGGATTTTTGATCCAACGATCGATCTACAACTGCTAAAGTTGCAGTCCCCTTACAACTGCATTGGATCTCTTTCCGGAATTTTTGTAGATCGAATAAATTACATTGTGTGTCACTACATGACACCGCATTAGCGTCAGTCGTCTAACGTCAAAAACCATAAATTAATGTCTAACCCTTCATACCTAAACATCATCTTGGTCCTAATGGAAAAAATGAAGCAGTTTTCGTATGTTACAACAAAATAATACTAACTTATTTCAGTAGGTTTTAGTGGAAAAATTATTTAACTCCTGTTGCTCAATTTCATATTCATATTTTTTTTATTTGTGTTCAAACATTATTGAAACCATATTTTTTTTAGCTTCTTGAACTTGTTGAAGGTGGCTTATTAGTGTTTGTTTTTCTCAGATTAATGTGAGTCATGTTGAGTACAAAGAACAAAAAATTGCCGAGTGTTAACACTTCGACATCCACGCTTGAACTGTGTAAATCTACTTGCAAAAAGTAGGAAGCCCAAGTAATATTAGAAAGCAAAAGTTGAAAGAAATTGAAAGAAAAACTACGTGCCTTGCCTGACTCCTTTTCCCAATTACACACAGTAGTTCAAAAGAATAATTTCACCCCTTTATATCCTTTTTTATTTTAAATGATGATTAGCCAGTGCAAAGATGACACTCAAGGATTACCGCTCAATGTTTAAATGACATGTGGATCCTGACACCACATGTGACTATGTGAGTGAGACGATGGAATAGCAAATCCTCAAATTCTCTCTCTCATGCCATCGGTCCCCTATTGTACATGTTCTCTCTTGTTATCCTAAGTTGGACTTGGAAGTGTAATCTAGTCGATCCTTAACCCTGATCCTTCAAGAAAGAGACGTATGCAAATTAATGAATGTAAAATCAATCTAGGGAATGAATATATGTGCGTTAATTTACATCTAGTTATTTTGACTATATAAAAAATATTTCACAATTTCATGTCCAAATCAGGTGTGATGTTCTTTTTCAAAAAAAGTAAAAGATTTTCACAAGGTTTAGATCTCTTGGACATATCGTATATGCTCATGCATGATCCTAACCGCCACCTTTTCCGATGGAGTCTTATCCGGTTTTAGATGGCATGCCTAGTTTTTCTTTTCCCTCTATATTTTCAGAGTTGTTGAGGTGGGCATATCTCAGTATTTATTCTAGGGCAAGGCATATTTCAAGGGGTCAATGACCCCCAGAAAAAGGTCCAATTAAAAAGGCACAGCCATTCATGTTTGCTAAATATAAAGCACATCAATATTATTTCACTCAAGAGATTCTTAGTTTTGTTTCTGAAATGAACTACTTGAGATATGTAACTCAGTGGCGCATCACAATCCACACCCAGTTAAGTAAGCTGATATACCTAGTATGTATAGCAGCCTGCAAAGTGTAATAGTGACACTGCCACTCGGAGAAAATACTTTTGACTCCTTTTTACCGAGACTTTTGATTTTCTTTCTTGCTTGATCTTTCAAGATTCTTAATGTACCTGTCCCTACCAAGCACCAATCGATTCCTTTCGATCATCCAGGGGCACCAAATTAAAAGCTATAGGTAGGAAAAAGAAAGGTCATTTCCCATTAAGTTAGGTCATTTCTAGGGTTCACCCTTGACAAGTTTTATATTGCCAACTTGGTACTGATAAAAGAAGCAAATTAAAATAAGTCAAGTTGTTTAAGCACAGTGATGAAGGACGACATGGAGGTTATTGTATTGTAAAGTAATACATAATCGCCCCAATTAGGATGACGTAGCGAATCTACTTGAGATCCAACTTTTGACTTTTCTCTCGTTCTTTTTTCGAAGAACAATCTTAATTAAGTATTTCCTTCACATGAATAACGAGAAAAATCGGTTGAGAACAAAACAATTAATGTAATAATTTCAAACTTCACATGGACCTAATTATTGTTTCTGATTGAATTATATGAAATTATTGGAGTATGAGCAATCACCATTTAACATTCATAAGCCAATTAATAGTATGAAAAGGAATATCGGAGAGAAAACACAAGTGCATCAATGATACTGTCATGTGATCAAATTTGTCCACTGTCAAAGTACTCGGAGACGTCATAATGAAATTAAGTTCCTAACAACCCATTCGCTGTTTGTTCATTCATGGAGTCCATTTATGATATCTACTAATTTTCTGTTGGTTATCGAAATGAGAACAGTGCCATGATGTATGTAGCATTTCAAAGAAAAATTTTATCACTATAACCAAAAGTAGTTTTCCCCAGCCATGTACTAAAAAAAATGAAAAGTACCTATGCATATGGCACCTACAGGTTGATTTCCAAGAGACTGTAACGAATACTTTCAGTCCAATCAGATAATGTTTCGCTTTCACCACAATATTATCATACCTTTTAATGTACTAGATTGGAGCAAACTTTATTTAACATATACACAGTGGTTGGAACTACATTATAGTGCATGCCATCGTTCCACCTATGAGACTAAGTAATAGCCTAATGCACCAACCTATTCGAAAATAACATTGATTATGCTCTATAACAGTACGTGTCCAACGATCATCTACCCGACCTGCTGTTAAAAAATGAGCGGCTATTTTCTCAAAAAAAAAAGTATTACACAATCAGAAGAGTACATTGTATTTTGTGACAGTACCCATATGTAATTTAATTAGTTCATCTCCCCGCATTTAAAAATTTGTAAATGTGGTCTCGTATCATGAAGAAATATTCACTAGGGTCCCTATACCATAGAAAATTAGGTCCTGCTTCCAAAATGCCATTTAAGTTTTTTAAACTAACGCACTTAAGTCCTTCTACATCGATAAATTTCCTTTTTAGTTCTCACAATAATTTGTATAATTGTACATATCAATGTAATATTACCTTGGAATTTGATGGTTTTTTGGATTTACTGATATTGAAAGTGATTGCAGTATATATTCATCTGTCCTAAGGGAGGGAATTAGCAAGTACTTACCACGGTTTCATTACTCTCAATGCACAAGCGACTAGTTAAGGTAGAGACTTTGGAAGTAGGGGGTCTAGAATAACTATTTCTAAATGTACAAGGATTTATATGGAAGGTTTGAAGTTATTGTGCTTTTGAGGTAAACTAGTCATCAATCCATGCATCCACACGGGCTATGTATATATGTTAATTTAATTATGATTTCGTTTCTAATATCTTTGTAAGTTTAATCCAATTTTTTATAAAGTTGGATTGTAAATTTTATCAGTGAACTTTAGTTAGCCCAACTTGAAATTAATGCAAAAAATTTGTTTGTGATTTGAATTATAACATTATCTTGGGATTTCAATTCATATATGATTCCTAATTTATTTTTACTTCAATTTTATAATTATCATTTTATAGTAATTCAAAATTTGAGTTCAAATCAAGACTTAATTCTATTTCAGAATTATTATTTTATATAATATTTACAATTTTAATTACGGACTCAGGAGGAGCTGCGGGCTGAGTAGGGGTGGATATCGAGCCAACTCGACTCGACTCGACTCGACTCGTTAAACTCGTTAAGATAACGAGTCAGCTCGACTCGACTCGTTATCTTAACGAGCTCAAAGCTCAACTCGGCTCGACTCGTTAAAAACTCGAGTTGGCTCGTTAAGCTCGTTATAAATATGAGCAATGTAACATACATTGATACCTCAAACACCGAACATGGGATTACCGCAGACAATTATGGATAGAAGTGATGAAGGATCAAGGATGAGCCTAGAGGGGGTGAATAGGCTATTTTAAAATTTTCTTCTAATTAACTTCAAGAATTTCAATATGATAAATAGAGATGAAAACTAAGCCTCTTCCTCAATTTTTCTTACTCTCAAGTCAAGTCGTAACTCTTTTCCTGTAAGGGAAGGTGAGTGAACCTTCACAAAATACCAAGTCTCTTCACAACAATTTGAAGGGATCACTGGTCTGCTGAATTACACCAAGCCTCAAAAAGAAGAAACCTTCTCCAAGAGTAATAGAACAGAGCTTCAGGCTTGATGATTTCCAAGTGTGTTTTGAGCTCACAATATAATAATTAATACAACACTTGAATTGAATGTTTCTACAACTCTCATACAGAGTGAAATTGAATGCACTGAGAGTAGAGTCCTCTACATGACTTGAAAGGAAAGGAAAAAGGAGAAAGAGTCTTGAAGATTTTAATCAAAGTTAAAGACCTCTCAAGAGGTTAGAATAGAGTGTTGAGTTATTTTAAGAGGAATAGTGCCTAAGATCTTGGTTTAATCCTAAGTGTGAAATGGCTCAAAATCATACCTTGAAATCATGCTAGTTGCATTTAGAACAAAGTTTTAAATGTTCATTTTTACCTAAGTTTGCCGACTACTTGTCTTATGTTAAAAATCGGTCTGCGTTGAACCGAAAGTTTTTGATTCACGCCGGACCACTTGAAGTAGTCGGCGCAAAGCTCGTTCACGCCGGACCACTTTGAAGTAGTCCGCGCAAAGGTCGGTTCACGCCGTGAACGAAGCTTTGCGCGGACTACTTCCAAGTGGTCCGGCGTTAACGAGCTTTTGCGCGGACTACTTCCAAGTGGTCCGTGAACTCAAAACTTTTGTTCAACGCAGACCAATTTTTAACATAAGACAAGTAGTCCGGCTAAAACTTAGGTAAAAATGTAACATTTAAAACTTTGTTCTAAATGCAACTAGCATGATTTCAAGGTATGATTTTGAGCCATTTCCACACTTAGGATTAAACCAAGATCTTAGGCACTATTCCCTCTTAAAAATAACTCAACACTCTATTCTAACCTACTGAGAGGTCTTTTAACCTTGATTAAAAATCTTCAAGACTCTTTCTCCTTTTTCCTTTCCTTTCAAGTCATGTAGAGGATTAACCTGTTCAAACACTTATCTCAAGATAGATAGTTAGCCCAAAACATGTAATGTCATTAATTACCAAAACCATAATAAAATTTTGGGGGCCTAGATGCTTGAAGTGACTAGAAAGTAGAAAGTCATAAGTCATAACATTCAACTTCAGGTGCCCAAATATCTCAAACAGAGCGTTTGGAGGGGTACAAGACTGAACTCCGATCGACTAGAAGTAAGTCAAGTAACAAACATTGCAAACAACATTAGGTCTAAAGCATAACAAGAATGAAAATTCCAGCCGCCCATGAAGATCGTGCCATGAAGTCTTGCACTAGGAAGAAATTGTGAAGATCCTGCAGCAGAAGGTGACGCTGTTGCTTGTTGGTGCAGGACTGCAGGGTCTTCTGAAATAGTACATCACATTTACATAAGTGTTAGTAGCCAACCTGGATGAAGAGAACATTACATGAAGCTCACTGACATTTTTTTGGATGCATGTTGATCACAGTATTTAGGATGACAAATATCACTTCAGTCATAATATTTTTGCTTGCAACAAGTATTGGATCAACTACTGCTAGGTGGTTAGTACCAGCTTCTAGCTAGTTACTGATGGTAACCACTTCATCAGCAAAGACTAAAGGCAGTTAATTAACTACTACATATAAGGGCCTACATATTTTTTTACTTATATGGCGAAACATAATACTTGCTATAGCCTCACAGTCACACTGATTTTTTTTCAAGTTTTCTTCTAACAAGACTTAGCTGGAATCACAAAGAAACCTTGGGAAGCTATAGTTAAACATGCACAAGCACACTCGTTTTTTTTAAAGTAAACTTTGATGAGAATGAATTCATCTCACTCTTGGCAGACTAGCTGCTTTCCACCAAGCTGTCAGGAAATGGTACCAATTCAACATCATCTTCGTTGTCATCTTCCTACAAATGAACATGGTACTTGCTTATACACAATATTAAACAAAGCTATATGAAAAACTGAAAGAAGATACCCATACCATTATCATTGGAGGTTTGTTGTCATTTTTGGATCCTCGGATGAAGCTAGAAGCACATACTAATGCCTCAACCATTGATGGGCGCAGAGCACTACGATAATCATCAAGAACTCTACCTCCAAGATCGAAAGTGGACTCGATGAGACACCGTAGCGTGTATAGTCAAGAATTTTTTGCCATCTTTGACACAACAGAAACCTATGAGCATTCAACTTCCACCAATCAAGTAATACAAACTTTGAGTCCTCCGAGGATGGTTTGGTTCATCTAAATAGATGAGCAATTCGACTTAGATGGCTCAGAGTCGTCTCTCGCAGAAAGGATTGAAACCAACTTGGCACTGTGGCAACCGAGGTCCGTGTTTGCAAACCTGAAGATGACTCAGCCCTTCCACTAGCAACCTTGTTTTGGCGATGTTCAGCCTCATAAATGCCATATAGATCATACAACTCATGTCTGACATCATTTTCCTCAATAAGGGCCTTGCTCTCACTAAAAATCATTTTAAAACAGTAACTAACAAATCTCATCTTAAACCTAGGATCAAGAATAGTAGCAATAACCATAACATTGTTCCTTTCCTCCCAATATTTATCAAACTTGTCTGATATTGCTTGTCCCATCTTGTTCATATACTCATCCCCAGAATTACATGCAGCTACCAATGCAATCTTAACATTCACTATGTAAGGATAGAAAACATTTGCAGTGGGGTATATAGATCCTGATAATACCTTGGTTACCTCAGCAAATGCAGTCAAGATTGGCTGAATTTTACTATATAATGTCCAATCTTGATGGGAAGGCTCCCACTTGTAATTTGTATCAACATCACCATACTCAGTGAAAGCAGGCCTATAGGGAATGCATGTATCAAATATTTTATATGTTGAACTCCACCTTGTGGACACATCTAGACACAACCCTGCTCCAGTTTTCAGATTCATGGATTTACAAACTTCCAGGAACTTGTACATACGAGATGGTGACTTCTTAAGATATTTCACAGTTTCCGAGCTTGGCTATCAATGGTTGCAAAGGTTGAATGCCATCATTCACTACCAAATTGACTATGTGAGCACAACAATGGACATGAAAGTAATTAGGAATAAAGCCTCATTGTTTTCCTAGCAATGAACTTGGACATCAAAATCCTAGCAAAGAACATCATTTGATGCAAAGATTATCAAGAGTGATTGTTATAATCTTGTCTTCTATTTTCCATTCACTATACATTCAAACACTTGCTCGAGCTATGATGTTCCTCGTGTGTGGTGGATCTAACTCAATGAAGTTCAAAACACGGCATTGCATAACCCAATCAGATCTATGTAGTGCGCCACCTAAGCCATGTAGCAAAGATTTTGGTTTGATGTCCATAAATCACATGTCAAACTAACAATCTCAACAAACCTTAAGACTCTTCCTAAGGAGTTCTTTTTCGATTCATAAACCTTTATGCATTCACTTCAGATAGTCTTTCTACCAATGAACTTGTACGATGCATTCATATATCTCATCAAGACATTAAACCATGTGTGCTCTACCATTCAAAAGGATATTCATGAAAATTATCATCTTAGCAATGAGCCTACGGGTTTCCTCATGATCATATTCAGAGGAACAATTGTAAGAGATGAACTGACGTGTCGGGATTATAGTTGAGTGTACCTTGAGCTAGCCGCCTGCCCTTCAAGTTCATGTAGGGTGTACACTTTGGCAAATGTCTATTCAAACTTGAAGTTTGACCCCTTGAGTGTAAGCAAACAAAGAACCACAATATCTCGCACTTGGCCTTCTCAACGGTCTTCCTGGCTCCCTCTTCGACGCAGCTTGAACCACCTTGAAATGCTTCCAACAGTCGCACGCTTTCCTCTCAATTTCTTTGCACTCTTCGGGACAATTGGTTGCTTGTTTTCCTTTTGCCTCTTCTATTTCGATTGGGAGACCCAGAGCGAGTGTTCACCACCATCGACATCACATGTTGCTCATCATGAGAAGGTTCACTTTCGGACATAACATCATTCATATCATACTCATCTTCCTCATATACATATTCCTACACATACAACATAAAAGAGCAAATACGCATTTCTTGTGTCAAGAAAAGCAAAAGATTCAATGATGAAAGATCTAAACAAGCTCATCAACAGCTTTCTTAAACACAGCTATTACAGATTACTAGATTAATCTAATAGTAATCTTAGACGCCAAATCTTCATGATACAATGTCGACTAACGAGTGCCAAATCTTACAAAGATTGTCACATTTCCTTAAATGTAAGATTATCTTGGTTTTACTGCAGGCTTACCGATGTGGGCGCAGATGAGGGCTGTGGGATGCGTTGAAGGACCGGTGTCGGAGGCTTTCCAAGGTTCGCATTCTTGAAGATGTGGAGCGTGAACCGAGCCACAAGTCCTACTTAGCTTCACTTCTTTGTTCTTTGACTCCATGCTCCTCGGCTGATTTGGCATGCTTGATGTCGAGGGGAACCAATCGATGGCCGGCGTTGGAGGCTTGGAAGGCCACTCGGTGTGTGGACCGATGGATCTCGGAGGGTAGGAGCTCAACGGGGAGGCGACGGCGCGAGCAAGGCAAGGCCTGGCGGGTGGACGGCAGAGCCAGGAGGGGAAGAGCTCAGAGTAAAGGCCGGCGACAAGGGAGAAGCCGAGGAGAGGAGGAGCTCAGCCGCTCGGTAGCGTCACCGCCAGAGAGATTGGAGAGTAGAGTCAGACTCGATTTGGAGCTCGCTCAACTCGTTAGCTCGCTCGATAGCTCGTTAGCTCGACTCGTTTAACTCGTTTTCTTAACGAGTTCAAAACCCAGCTCGACTCGACTCGATAAGGAACGAGTTCGAGTCGAGTCGAACCGAGTTTCCGAGTACTCGTTAAACTCGCGAGTTTCGAGTTTTTTTTCCACCCCTAGGGCTGAGGCCACAAAAGTTTCCAATTTCATACAACCGTCCCCACCTATCGGCGCTAATTTTTTTTTTGCTGAGGAAGGTTGAGCGCAATGCCGGGTGAAGAACGACACTACAGCTTTTTAATAGTATATAGATTTAATATTTGGAATTTTTTTGTCCTAGATAAATAATTATATTATGAAATTAGTTCAAAATTTGAATTAAATTAGGATAATAGTTTTGATATCAAATTTTAATTTATATATGATCATGCAAAAAATATATTTTCTCTAAAATAAATTAATTCTATTTTAAAGTTGTCCCGGATATGAATTTATATATCAGGATTCATGAAATTGATTTTCATTTGAACCTATATTTATTTTTAAATATACTACTTAGAATCATGTTTACACTACTGTTTTTGGCGTGTTATATATGAACACTTCTTGCTTGTTGTATTGTTTGTTTGCTTGTATATGCGCGCGCGTGTACGAGTCAGCTGGGTAGATAACCAAGTGCACGTAGCCACCAAATCTGATGCATCGGTAACTGTGTCAGTCGTTATATTTGGATACTGCACTTTTTATATATTTTGAAGTAATATTTGGATACTACAATAGCAAATTCTTATGTTAGATATTCCATTCGTCCCGCAATATAAGTCCAAAAGGAACCATGTGTAAGTTAAAGCTTTATTGGTTTTGGTGATTAGTTTTAGATTAATACTTAATTATTGTTTAATGACAAATATAATCATTATGAGACTAACATGTTTATTGAGCTTTATTCTTATTAGTCTCAAATTTGGATGGAAAATGAAAAACCCAAGGTATGCACTCGTATTCACTCTATTATCTTAATGCATACTTAGGATTCAAGTTAAAGGATGAACTCTTCTATTGCTTATACATTAAAGATGTGCATTATGTTTCTAATTTCATACATTACATGAATACACACATCTAGGGGTAGTTCATAATTTAACTTAATATTTTCAATAATATTGATCTATATCTTCTTGCCAAATAATATAAAGGATCAAGACTTTGAAACAACCCTTTGAGTATATATAACTTATGTAGTTGTAATATACTCATACAAATATAGGATAAACTCAAATGTTATCTAAGATTGATTATGTGCATATTGATTCCAAGTTCAATTTTTTATATGCACATATTTAATGGATTTTATTCTATAGTTGACGGTCTCAAGAGTATTGATCCCTTTTCATTACTCCAACATATTAGATCATTACTTTGAGAATCCATCAAAATGAGTATATAAAACTCATATAGTTATATATACTCATATCAATTTAAATTGAGATTCGCTTGTCTTTTAATCATCAAAGAACGCTTCATCATGTGTTGATGGTGTTCTCTTGATTGATTAAAGACAAACGAAAAGTTCTTGAGTATAATGAGGCATTAGTTGCATCAAGGTACTTAAGACATATAATCATTCAAATTGATTTAGATTATGCTTAGTTGATCTTGGGGTATCTATTATGTGTTAATGGAGTGCAATTGATGATTGAGATAACTATATTTGTTGGACTAACAATCTTTCATGAGTTGTGAAATAGGTTGAATCCAACTATAATAAAGAATCGAGAAAAAGTCATCATGTGTTGATGAGCTTCAAGAGGAGATCCCGAAGTGAAGAGAAGAGAAGAGGAGGTTCATCATGTGTTGATGAACAAGACGAGACTCGATCCTGGAGAGAAGATGATTGGATATCATAAAAGTTCCAAGTGGATCGCGAGAGGCAAAGTTATAACTAGCTAGGGCTAAGGATGTGTTCCTAGTCTTTTACCTGTCTCGATGTTTGGATGAAAGACTGGGTTACTAGTTAGATTGCCGTACTATTAAAAGGGTTGAGTCTTTTAGCTTGAGCTTCATCATGTGTTGATGAACTTAATCTGATTCACTCTAGCTCACTCTCTTATTTGGATTTTGTATGAGCTAAGTATTTGCATGTGTTGCAAATAAGGGAGCTCATGCTTACTTCTTATTGAATCTTAATTTATGTAGATTTTGCATGGAGCTATGTTTTGCATGTGTTGCAAAAGGAGAGAGCTCATGCACTTGAATTTTGTGGTTGTTCTTTGCATTGAGCTATGGATTTGCATGTGTTGCAAAAAGGGAGATAGCTTATGCAATTCAGTTTAAGTGGTTTTTACGTGGATCTTTAGTTTTGTATGTGTTGCTAAAGGAGAAAGCTCATGCAACTTGATTTTAATAGTTGTTTGCATGGAGCTAGATGTTTGCATGTGTTGCAAATAGAGAGCTTATGCATCGGAGTCTTAGCTTGTGACTTGATCATGTGTTGATCATCACAAGGCTAAGAAAGGTTTATACTTTGTGTTTGCAAAATGAGTTTTTGAAAAATATGGTTTAATTGAATCTTATCTTGGAGCATGTGATAGGGTTTGCAAATGTGTTTGCAAATTGACTTGATCATGAGTTGATCATCACATCGCTCGTTATTTTCTTTTAAAAGGGTTAATTTGTTATTTGCAAATGTGTTTTGCAAATAAGCTAGAGGTTATGGGTTTCAATCCTAGAGCATGTGAATAGGATCTGTAAATGTATTTTGCAAATTGACTTGATCATGTGTTGATCATCACATGGCTAAGAGGATTGATCTCATAGATTCTTAGTTTATTTGCAAATGTGTTTTGCAAATATGTCGAAGTTTTAATGTGATTATTTGGAGCATGTGAATAGGGTTCGCAAATTTGTTTTGCAAATTGACTTGATTATGTGTTGATCATCACATGGCTCAAAGAATCATTCTTTGATGACTTTGGAGAAAAGTTTTTATGTGAAAAACTTGATTTTCTCCCTGTGGCCGGCACTGCCGCTTGGCCAGTACTACCGCTCCAATGAGGTCGGTAGTTGTTTTCTAGAGAGGGTGTTCTGGAGGAGAGCTGAGGTCGACAATACCTCTCGTGGGGTCGGTACTGCCGCTCGAGCGGCACTACCTCCCAACTGGGCACGGTAGTACCGGGGTTCCTACGCAACGGCTAGTTTACTAGCCGTTGGCCTGGAAGCCGACACTACCGGCCCTAGGGTTTGCCGGTTTTTGCCCAATTTGCCCCCCCAACAGCTAGATTTCGTGTGGGGGCTATAAAAGGATGCCAATGGCTGGCATTTGTGTGTGCTGTTTTTGTGAGAAATTTTGGAGGGCCTGTGCATGTGTTGCACTCTCCAATTTGGTTTTTTGAGTTAAGAGTGAGCTCTAATTACATGTGTTGCAATTAGAAGAGGATTGAGAGCCTCTTGTGCATGTATTGCACTTGAGAGGATCCTTGTGCATGTATTGCACTTGGTGATCACATTGTACATGTGTTGTACTTGGTGGAGTTCAAGCTAGACGGCTTGAATTGTTATTCTTGGTGTTTGCCGACACCTAGACGGCGTGTGGAGGCGTCGTGCGCTGTGAGCTTTTCAACGAAGGTTGTGAGAAGCCCGGCGAATTTGTGAAGGTTGGAGCTCACCTAGCCAGAGGGGGAAAGGGCTACCAATAGTGGATTCAAGGCGGGTGCTCAATTCGAAGAGCCGGTCCAAAATGGTTTGGGCTTGCCTCAACGTGGACTAGAGGAGACCGGCAAGTCTCCGAACACCATGGTAAAAGGTATTGTGTCTCCTTGTGGTTTGCTTCCTTGTGCTAATTTACATTCAAGCAATTTATATTCATAGTATTAAATTGATTAATTGCTTGATTGTCTTTAGGATTGCAAATTATTGTTACAAACATAATTAGTTAGTGCACTTAGCGAGCCTAATTGATTTAGGCCTTAATTGTCAAAACCTTAATTTATCGTTTCCGCATTATTTATTGTTAAGATTTTGTTATAAGGGTGTTTAGGCGTTTGTAATAAATTAGAGAAGAAATTTTAATACCGCCTATTCACCCCCCTAGTCGGCATCCTTGACCTTACACCATGCGCACATAGTAAAGCGATATTAAATTTAAGAAAAAGTTAACGTCATTGGACTATATATGCATATCTCTACTAAATGGTATACTACAACTACTCCCCTATATTTTTAGCATTAAAGTAGGGGTATACAATGAAAATATTTTAATAACTATATATTTGATATCCGCAATAAACCTATATTGTGGGATGGTGCTTCCTAAGCAGCGGCAGAGCCAGAAAATTTTGGGAGCATGGGCAAGCCTAACTATGGCCCCTCAAAATATCAGCTGTCAGCAAGAGCTTACCCGGAAGGAGTTCAGGACTGACGGCTTCCATGGTGCCGATAGCGAGTGGAGTGCTCCCTGTAGGTCACTAGTGAGCTCGGGCTGGATCCCACCCCACTAAGGAGTTGCCTCCGCCTCTATTTCTCATAACATATAGGGACTTATATTACAGGACAGATGGAGTATAATTCAAGAATTAATAAGCGTAAGATACATTGAGTTTGTGAACTATATTTTTTGTTGTTGATTATTGTAAATATTCCTAGGATTGATAAAGTAAATCCATACAGAAGGAAGACCTTATTTGGAACGTGAGAGTCTTTCCAAATTAGAGGGAATTAAATTGTTGCTTCTGAAATTCTTGCGATGCATGTTTCTTCTTCGTGACTTTGATCCGCCGATTGGGACATGGGAGGAGGCTGCTGCTCATGTGATCTTGTTCTCTGCCAATCCGGAAGGCATGAAGGGCTTGCACAATTCTACTTTGATAGGACTCGGTTGCCAGTTGTGTTAACGTGTAAACTGTAAACAAAAAATTAATAACAATAGTTTTAAAACGATTTGGCAGGATAATAATAGGGCAGATTGTATTCGCATGAATGCACGCAGTGTTTTTTTTTTCTTGTAGAGTTTGATTAGGAAACATAATAGGGCAGATTGTATTGGTATAGGAGGATACCAATATAATCATCCGAACTTTAGGCTATAAACTATTAGATGACACTTTTTTTCTCTCCAATACCACTTCTAAATTAATGCAGATCAGGACCATAGGCTTTAAAATAGATGTATATGATCTTTTCCTTTCCTGGTAAATGTGGAAATTTTTAGCTTTTTTGTGTGATTAATGTGATAATTTTTAGATTTTCTACCTTCTAGGATAAATGCAGAGGTTTCTAAAGGAGCCTCCAAATACACCACTTCAAGACGTAGATCAGGACCGTAGGCTTTTAAAATAGATGTATATGGAATCTATGGAAAGAATGAAACAACAGAATTTTCGAAAATTCATATCGGACGGTGCAAGTGGTCTTCAACAGCGTTGCTGAAAACATTCAAAGCCGACGAGTTGCTTTGCGTAATGTCTGACAACAAGCGATGGGGTTGGGGGGATGACCTGTTCTACCCTCATTCCTAGCTTGCAAATTCTACAGCCTATGTACTTCTATTATCTAGCTCCCCAGTAAAGGGTTGCTACAACTGATGTGGCATAGATGTCCTGTAATTTGTTCCTAATTTCCCTTCTACTTAATGCATGGCAGAGCTCCTGCCGGCCGTTTAAAAAAAATAGATGTATATGGTCTTTAATTTTTTTCCTGATTAATATGGAAATTTCTATCTTTTTTCTAATTAATGTGGTAATTTCTAGCTTTTCTACTTCCTAGGATTAATGTGTAAGCTTATAAAGGAGCCTTCAATTAATAAAGATAAAAAATAGATGTATATGACCTTTTTACTTTTTGCTGATTAACGTGTGAATTTCTAGTTTTTTTTTCTTTTTTCCGATTAGTATGGTAATTTCTAGTTTTTGTACCTTTTAGGATTAACATAGGCCTTGTAAAGGAGCATTCAATTAGTAAGATAAAGATATGAATGAGCAATTTCTCAGTAGAACGACTTGGGGTGTACTTTTTTTGCAAAAGTATTGAGTATATTTATATTGCTCTATTGGTATCAATGTATATATCTACCGAAATATTACTAATAGTTCTTCTATTGGTACCAATGAATGTATGCTAACGAGAATTTCTATGGTCGGCGTAGCAATTCAGTGAGGGTGCTGAATTACTGGTTAGCAACCCCGGAGGAAAATCGAGATCTATTTCAAATATTCAGCATGAGAAAGAGGTCTAAATTTCTCGTACGATAAATTGCATGAGTATATTGCCTGTGGTCAATCTTAAGCATTGATTCTTGATCTTGCAAGTCATGTTGTTCGAATTTTGATGTGATACGCCACACATGAGCTAGCTTGTCAGGCAGCTGATGATCGACAGCACATAGTCGCTAGCTAATTGCATACGAACAAAAATATACTGGAGCACTCTTGATGAGGTCATTTTCAGGAACATTGTTCTTCAAAGAAAGTACTCTTGAGGAAAATGAAATCCATAGTTAATTGCAAGGTTTCAAATCTCGGTTTCGGAATAAATTTCGTCCCTGGCCAGATCGCGAAATTTCGGAAATATTTCGGACGAAATTTGAATTTGAAAATTCAAATCCGATCCATTCCGGAAATAAAAATCCAAAATTCGGCGAAAAAACCCGAAATTTCGGGCGAAATTTCTGAAATTTTGGGTTTTTGCACTGGCTGAAAAGTAGTTTAAACATTATCGAAAAATTTTGAAATTTTGTTTAGAGGTTCCTGACACATTTATGATGTTCTCACAAAAATTTCAGCTGATTATCACATATGATGAATTTTTTAAAATTCAGAAAGTGGTACTGTCCTGATAAAACACTGACCGACAAGTTTGATCCGAACGGAAAATGGTACAAATCAAGTTATAAACTTTTGAAATTGTTTGTACATGGTTATGATCCATAAATAATGTTCTCACAAAAATTTCAGCTGATTATCACATGTGAGGAATTTTTAAAAATTCGGAGAGCGGCACTGTCCTGATAGAACACTGACCGACAAGTTTGATCCGAATGGAAAATGGTACAAATGAAGTTAGAAACTGTTGAAATTTTTTGTGAATGGTTATGATGAATCTATAATGCTCTAATAAAATTTTCAGATGATTATCAAACTGTATGAATATTTAAAAATTCGAACAGTACTACTGCCCTGTTAAAAGGCTTACCGGCAAACTTGAACAAAATGAAATATTATGTAAACCATAAAAAATTTTGAAAATTTTATAGAATGTTGATAAGGAAGTTATTAATATCCAATAAAAATTTTGATTCATTATCACACTCCAGTGAATTTATAAAATTCTTACAAGGCACAGTACCATTTATATTATTTTCTTTTTGATTTTTGAAATATAATATAACAAACGAAGTTCAATGCTTACGTAGATTTGATTGACCAAACAAACAAATTTGAATTTTTTTGAAACATTTATATAATGGTACTGAGTCAATTATTAATCTCTCAAAAAAAATTTAGATCATAATCACAAACAAGAAAATTTATAAAATTCTAACAATATAACTGTCCCAATTATGTTCATTCTGTTTTTAATTTTTGAAAGATAACAAATGAAGTTAAATTATTTTGAAATTTTTTATGTATGATCCTAAACTACTAAGGATAGTACCATAAGTTTTTCAGCTTATTATCAATCTTGTACAATTTTTATAAAAAATCTGACAGTGTTTTTGCCAAAATTATAAAAAATTTAAAAAATTTGTTTTTTCAACAAATTTTCATAGGAGATGACTTTCCTAAGGGTTATTGGACCAAATCCGGCCCTAAAAGTTTCAAAACCGGCTAAAACACACGAAATTTCGGCGAAATTTGGCGGAATCTCGCCCAAAAAATCCGAAATTTCGGATTACTGTAGCAAATTCAAAAAAAATTCGACCGGTACTTTAGAATTCGAGAGGTCCGAAATCCGAAATTCGCCGAATTTTAGAACCATGGTTAATTGCACCTGTTCGTTGCCACGCTCTCCTGTAGGTCCTATGCACAGTAGGCACCCATCACCTCGAGATAGCCCAGAGCCCCAGACCCAGACGCAATGCAAACAAGAAATAAACCAATTAGTGCTAAAAAAATAGAGTGCACTGGTGTAACCGCCTTGATGTAACGCCCAAATCCCAATCATTCTTTTCCCCGGTGACAGCACGCTGACGTAATAAAATAGTGGCCGTACAGCAGCCACACGTCAAGAAAAGACTAAATATATGCATAGTTGATTCATCGCTAAATCACATATCCCCCATGCCAAAATCACTATCATACAGATGAATTATAGATTACTGTCTCGATTTAACACTATATATATATATATATATATATATATATATATATATATATATATATATATATGCTTATTTTTAGCTGCGTATAGAATAGCCTATTCTACTCCCCAGCCATTTAATCCAGTCCAACCGAGCCAATCTGTGCAACAAAACAGTCCGTGACAACCAACCAGCAAATAACTAGTAAATGATACTTCTAGTTTGTATATGAATCTTTCTTTTTTTGATTTAGCCATAACTTTCAAATGAGATTGAATTTTGATTTCAAATTTTACACGATTGTAGAATCTCACCTCCAAATTTTACTATAAATGTAGCAAGCAGAACTTTATTTTTATTCATTAAAGTATACGTTTTCAAAAATTCTCAAAAAATTACTATAGATAGGGGAGGAGAAATTATACAACACTGTAAAATTTTAAGACCAAAATCAATATCAACCGAAAGATATGAAAAAACAAAGGAGAGACAATTCATGTATAAACTACAATACGCATTAACTAGCTGGGTTGACCAACGCATGAACTAGTAACTGATTCGGTAGTAATTCAATCTGTTGTTCTATAGTAAAATGTATTTGTGATTTACTACCGAATTAGATTCAGGTGTGCTTTGCATGCGCTTCAGTAGTAAATTCATCCGTTGTTCTGTAGTAAACTATTTCATGATTTACTAGTAGGCTGTATTTACTAGTGTTGTTTGCAATGCATTAACTAACTACATCGTAATCTCATCTTTAGAGATAGAGAATTCCCGAAATATTTTTCTTGCGAGGGAATTCTCGATGTGTCAGGTATTGCTACCAAATCGGAACACATGACGGATCAGGCGCAATCCACTTTGACCTAATTCTTGGTGTTCATACCGCAGCGCAGAAACTGGTAGCAAGTGCGACAAGATCATCTCTTGGTGGCTACTAGCTTTTTTTTTCTCTCTTTTTCCTTGAGATGTGGGAGATCATATCGTACAGGGCCAGCTGGAGGAGGAGGATGCTTGCACGCAACAGCACATAGATTACGTTTGGAATGTGGCGATGCAAACTGGATAGCTTGCTCGTTAATTGAATCGAGCCTTGTTGCGATTGGAACCCACTAATTAAAGCTGGCTGGTTAGCTAGGCCCTAATTGCACGATCGAATATGTTATCGATCTAGCTTTGCCTTTTCGCCCCTGCACAGCCCAAAGGTCATCGCGTATTGTGCTAATCGTCATCATGTCTGGTGATTAGTAGCTACATCCTCGATGCTTTAGCTAGTTTCGGATTATAATTCATTCATTCATTCCCTTGAGAGGAAAAAGGTTTTCTTCTCTCTTTTTAAGGTTGTCTTCTATTTTTGTGTACTGCTTGTGGTTTAATGAAACAAGAGGTTAGATCCTTGGGGGCCAGTTTGCCTTCAAAAAAAAGGTGCTTGCGCTAAGGGCATATGCTATTCAATTTTGTGCAATCAAACCCCTGTATAGACTAATTTTGTTAACGGCCAGCGCAATAGGTGGGTCACTGAATTCTGATAGAAGGATCTGATTGCAAAAAATCAAACAGTACATAATGTGCAAATTTGCCTTCTTTAATTAAAAGCATTTGTTCATTAATTGTTGTGCTGGTTATGGTTGTACACAAGTGCGAGGTAGTGTTTGGGTCGGTATGTGAGTTTTTTTTTGTTGTTGACAGCCTGCGCCCTGCGGGCTGATTGTAAACGTTCTTGAGTAACCAAAGCTCTCAACTTCCCCTAAAAGAAAATTAAAAACATTGGCCACAAGGTGGCCCCAATTAACAGGGGACAGACAGGGCTAGAGCACTGGCTACCGCAGGCTAGAACCCATGTACATACCACCCTAGTACCGGTATCCATCCATCGCTACAACATGTGTGGATATGTACGGTAGCGCTAATCTGCATCTACGCTTCGGTCGGAGAAGCGCATACAAACTATCCTACGTATGCACGCGTATTGACTAAGTCAATCACCTATATAGCCAACTAGTAAATGTATTTCCTAGTTTGTAGATGAATATATTTTTTTATGTAGTCATAACTTTTTATTGATAGCTCCGATTCATAAACTGTTTTCACTAGTAGCTTATTGACGGTAAGAGCAACATATTGATATAAATCTCGCCACATGAATCAGATTTTACTATTAAATTAACACCAATTTACTATACGTACTGTAAGATTTTACTACTGCACAGACTTAATAGCTAGGCTATTGAACTATCTGGCATGATAGTAAAATCTATATATACGAATAGTAAATTAGGGTGTATTTTGCAGTAACTTTGGAGCAAATCTATCACATGGCTATGATATGCTACAGTGAGGTTCGACAGTAAAATCTAAGCACGTAACCAGTAAATCGTAGTATATTTGACAGTAAAATCTAAAGGGTAGTACATTTGACAGCCAATAAAATGCCAAAATCTAGCTAGTTGTCTGCTACTTCTTACATCTTTAACATGACTAGTTTTTTAGCTTGTTCTTCACTTCAGATGTTCAAGCTTGAAAGGCTCTATTTCTAACCAACCTAACAACATGAATTACTGTCGGTACATAGACATATTGCCATATCGGGTGCTCAACTCGCTATTTCATGTTCTCTGTATCTGCGAATCTGTCTTGGCATTTTGTTCTTGGACACTTGACTAGTAACATGCTCATATGAGCAGATATTTATCAAAATCACCGAAAACGGTAATTCAAAACCAAAATATGAGATGGCAGGATTATATACTTGTTAACTTCTAAAAAGGTTACTTCTTGTCATTGTCCATACAGATGAAGTAGCAAAAAAGGAAATCATCAACTAGATCCGTGGTTCATATCCTTTTCAGTGAACATGGTTGAGGAACTTAATTGGCATAAGCGTCAATCCGTCAGGTACTACTATTGGTTTTGGAGATTCAGATGATGGAGACATAGATGAGGGACTTGGTTAGTGCGAATTATTGACTACAGGATCAAAATGACTTGCAAGAAAGTGCAACACGCAGTAGCAAAGCAAGGTAAGTATGAGTGAACGGTCACCGAAATATATAGATGTATGAGTGAACGGTCACCGAAATATATAGATTTTACTATTCGTATATATAGATTGTACTATCCGTATATATAGATTTTACTATTTCATATATATAGATTTCAATATTCCGTATTTATAGATTTTACTACTACACAGACTCCACAGCTGCTAAACCCTCTGGTATGAAAGTAAAATCTATATATATAAATAGTAAAATCTATATATACTGATAGTACAATTTATCTATACTGAGAGTAAAATCTGTCACGGAACAACAAAATAATTATTTATTAACGAGACTTATATCATTATGTTACTCTCGTCGTCAGTAAGCTACTAGTGAAAATCGTTCATGAATCGGAGGTGTCAATAAAAATTTATGACTAAAACAAAAAAAAATATTCGTGTACAAACTAGAAATGCATTTACTAGTTGGTTTGGCCACGTACTGATGGGCTTAGTCAACTAGGGTATTCCATTGCGCTGATTAGTGGGATGCATGGTTTAATTGGACTGGGTTAATTGGCCAGGCGTACAATAGTCTATTATACACGTAGGTACATATGTATGTATGTATGTATGTATGTATGTATGTATGTATGTATGTAAGCAATAGATCTGGTGAAAACCCCTTTTACCGTGAAAACTCCGTGAAACCTACATGTACAAGTTTTAAAAACTCTCGAAAAATTACCATACGTAGGGGAGGTGAGGTTCTACAGTTCTGCAAAATTTGAAAACCAAACTCAACCGCATTTGAAAGATATGAAAAAGACAAATTCAGTTTAAATAGTGATTTATCTCTGTTAAGCACTATTCATCTCGCTGTTTGTCTTTTACCTATCTTTCAAATACGATTGAGTTTGGTTTTCAAATTTTGTAGGATTGTAGAAGCTCACCTCCCCTACATATAGTAAATTTTTGGAAATTTTTGAAAAATTATACACGTGAATTTCATGGAATTTTCACGGTAAAAAGGGTTTTCACTAGATATGTTGCCATGTATGTATGTATGTATGTATGTTGTATGTATGTATGTATCTGCATTAGAATCCCAATAAACGCTCCCGAATATTGTTTTTTCTGGGCCACGGCACTTATAAATGCCAAGGAAAATGGTGTTGGGAAAGTGATCCCGGCGTTTAGACGTATTCCGGCGTTTACAAATGCTCTGTCAAACAATGCTTACCCGGGCGTTTACAAATACCCCCCCTTATACTAAGGCCCTGTTTGGTAGAGTTCCAGATTTCAGCTCCACCTCAGATCTGAATCTTGTAGGCTAAAATAAATTGAATTAAATTTATATTTTTAGTCTAAAATTAAATAAGATGACCCACCTAAACACTCTTAATATACTCACAGCTCCAGCTTCACGGATCTGTGGAGCTAGAAATACCCAGCTGCACTAGATCCACGGATCTGGTGGAGCTGGAGCTGTACCAAACACATCCTAAGTAACCCCGGTGTTTACAAATTCAGGATGTGTTATAGTGCATGAGGACAAAAGATAATTTAATTTATGTTTAGTACATTTGTCTTGTATTAATTTTGTCTACGCGAGCGCCCCCTGCCTATTGTGCCGTTGTGTTGGCCTGGCAATTATTGAATTTCTCGATCAGCTCCTGCAGCATGGTGTCACTGGTACTAAATGGTGGAAGACACCGCACAACTCATCGATTTGTCGGTAAACTTGCACGCCTCACAGGCTCGCTCACATATATGTCCTCTCTATCACAGGTTCTCTGAATTCACTCCGAACTGGTTCGATTGATGGATCAAGAAATATCCAACCCACTTACACCCCTACCTCCAACAGAAGCAACAATATATATGGTGAGCACTCGTTAGGCAGCGGTGAGCGTTTTTTTAAAAAAATCGATCGATTTTTTTTAAAAAAGAACATCGCTCCTATCAAACCCGTCGTTAAATTATTCACTTTTTCAAATAAAGTTCATCTAAATGCCAAAATACACCACATTATAACTTCATTTTCATCTTTATTTCATATATGTGTGAATATCTAGTTCATATCTACAATATTCTATGATTATTTTTCCAAAATATTTCATATCTACGTCAAACTGGTTTTGAAAACTCTGGCTGTGGTGTCAGGGAATCGATTGGGCAGGTACGGGTGGCAAGAAATCGATGATTTATTGCACTATCTTCAACACAGCCCGGTTCGTATGTTAATAATATGCGATGGTGCGGGCCATTCCGACGATCCAAACCTTATATTTTACAACATGATATAACTGTACTGTAATATAATTAAGCTTTCCGTTCGCGAAATGAATGGAACTAGACTAGACCTGTATATCAGTTATTTATACCTGCATCAAAGAAGTCACAATCTTTTCTTTCTCGAAGGAAATGTCATTTCTTTTTCATGGAATTTTCCTTTGGGGAAAAAAAACACGGTTGGTCAAAGGCCCTTTCCACTTGAGTATTTTGACTATTTTCTAATGTGTGCATCTCGAAAAGAAACACTATGCTGGTTCACGGGCCGGCATCCAATTGTTTTGCGCAAGTGGACCAAAAGGAAATATGAACAAACAAGGAGATTTTGTGAAGTTGATGGCTTGACGCCATGAGAGGCAAGCAAAAGGTTCTTTACCGCCAGTTGCAGTTGCAGGCTGGTCCAAACTGTGGCATGTGTGCGGCACAAGCACAAACACAAGAAATGCTGGTGAGTCTGCATGTTAAATACTCCCTTGGTTCCTTTTAGCTTCAGCCTTCAGCATCTTTTATCTGAACATCTGTGATTCTTGGATTTCTAGAGAATTTTTAATCGTAGTTTATAGGGTTTTTTTTTTAAAAGGAAAGTTTATAGGGTAGATGAATGCTGGATTTTCGGTGGTTTTGTTTCCTCCGACGTGGCAAATTAGAGACCCATGGACCTCGCTCCATGCATTGCCCGAACTACAAACTATTGTCATCCTAGGGCCTATTTGGGGTTTGCGGTTGGGCTGAAAAGCTGTTTTTGGTTTACTGAGCTGTAAAGCAGCTATAGCTGGCGGCTGTGGCTTTTCTTGTTATACCGTTTGGCAAACTGGTTGCTACAGCTGTAGCTTTTGAGGGGCAACCGAGCGGGAAAGTAGTAACCTAGCGAAGCACAGCGGCGGACGAGTGGAGAGGTGACGTGGAGGTGGCGAGGCAGGGTGACGAAGGTCGGGGAGGCGGAGTGAGCAAGATGGGAGACGGTCAAGCGAAGCCACAGCTGAAAAACTCCTCCTCAGCGGCTGCAGTTTTTGAAGGTGCTTCTGCTGTGGCTTAGCTTTCCAACTGCTTTGCAGCCATACTGTTTGGGGGAGTTTTTGGTCCAAAACTGAAGCACAGCCCTGTAAACAGGACCTTAATCGTAACCGCGGTGGCGTCGACGTATCACATGTACGGATGAGTGTCTGCATCACGGGTTACTTTTGGGCCTAGGAACCGATTTGCGTCGCTAATTTCCTATTCCATTTTCTCGATCTCGGAAGAGCTAATGCTTTTTCGAAACACAATAGCATAGACAAAAGTTATTTTTATATTTAGATTTATCATTAATTATAAAAAATTAAATTAACGAAACTTGAACTTACAACACTAGATAAGAAGCACCGCGTCTACCGAGGTCAAGAAGACTAAGACCGTGTGTAACAACACCCAGGGCCCAAACTGGCTTAGACCTAACCCCATTTTGAATAGACCACGCACATGGAGCCCATTTGCATCTTCTATTAATCAACTCATGCACAGGGACGGATCTAGCAGGGTGTTGGGTGTGCACCAGCACCCTATAATTTGTAAAATATGAAGAGTAGCTATTCCATTAGAATATTAGATTGAAATTGGAGAGACCAACTAAGGCTAGTAGTTTTGCAGGTGCACATGGTGGTGAGTTACGAAAAGGGATTTAATAGTGAAACGCAGTTGCACATTTATTTCTCCCTCTTTTCTATTGATTTAGGATCTAAAAGTGAAACACAGTTGTAATACTAAATCAGTATATAAAGCACGTTCCATTTTCTTTCTCACATTCAGATACTATGCAAGTTATTTTCTAAATTGATTACTAAAGCGATGACATGTGAAAAGATGCTAATAGACTACTATATAATACACTATGTTTCTTAGAAAAAAATAATTCAGATGATAAATTTTATGAAGAAAAAGTAGAAACCCACTTGGAAATATGTAGCTTAAACTAATCGTACTAGGCATTGCTGTGTGCACCCCCTAACACTGGATTCCTAACTCCGCCGCTGATCATGTATAATGGTTAACCCATGGTTATTGCTCATGGACACCTTTCGTAACAACCGAAATTTTAGTGAATTTTTAAAACCAGAATTAAAATTCACTTCATATATTTCCCCAGATTTTATGGCATTTTTCTTGGGTTTATTGAATTTTTATAGGTTTATACCGTTTTCTCTGGAAATTCCTGGAAATAAATCCTAAAAACTAAATCTGAAAACACTTCGTGGAGCGGCTCTTCTCCCCAGCCCTTTTCCGTTGTGTCCTCCGGCCACATGGCCCTCGGCCCACATTCCCCAGCCGACGCCCTCCCGGCCCAGTGTGAGCCCAACGTCCGCGCCAAGCCGTGCGGCCGTGCCAGAGCGCGCCCGCTGCGCTGCCCCGCCGCATTCAAACGGTGCTCGCCGCCTCTGCCTCGCTGCGTTCCCCGCCTCCGCCGCTCTACCGAGCTTGCCTCGGTCGTGCACCAACCTAGCCATCACCGCGGGCACGCCCCGCGTCCCAGACCTCTCCTTGCCGCCGCACGCTCTCGCTTCACCGCGCCGTCGCAAACCTTGAAAGCGACGGCTTTTGTGACGCACGAAGTGGTGCTGCTGACGCTAACACGCACTGCTCCTTTCTCGTTGCCTGCCAGCTCCTGCTTGAAGCCGCACCCACGCGCCGCGATTCCGACCGTCCCGTCCCGCAGCTCCAACCTTGCTCACATGTGTCATGCGCTATATAGGCGTACTCCTGACCTACATGTACGTGTAACCACGGCGATCAGCTCTAATACCATTTGTAATACCTCAGAGTCCGAACCGGCGTAGGCGTAACTCATTTTGGATAAACCAAGATATAACCCATTTGCATTTTTTATTAAAATAAATGGAGTAAACCACTGCATAACCCATTTGCATTTTCTATTAAAACCATTTGCATTCTCTATTAATTAACTCATGCAAATTGGTTAATCTATGGTTATTGCTCATGACGCAACGGCCTTACATGTTAGTGATTTTGCCCATCAACTAGCAAGCTGATACTAATTTTCTATGCACTCACACGTATATATAGGTCACATGGGCTCTATTCTTGTCTGGACTGGGTTGTCACACCATGACCAGATTTTGCATCTCTTCAAACAACAGCCTCGCTGTTCCATCTCGAGTCTGTGAATTAGTCTGATGGTGAGCCCTTGCTGTCTCCAATTGAACGTTCTGAAGTAAATTTACAAACTTTCGTAAAACTATAGATTTTAGTTTATATTTTATAAAACTATAGATTTTAAAAGAACTAGTGTCAGAAAATATATGTTTTAGGATTGATCGTTTCTTATAACGGATCTGAGAGTGTAGCCCCACATGGCAGTCTCACGTGCCTCTATTTTTCATTTCACTCGCGCGTGAGACTGCTATTTTGATCCACACTATTAGACCCGTTACAAGAAACGATCAATCGTTTGTATAAAAAATTTATAATTTTGTGAAATTTACTCTCGTTTATGAGATGGATGGTTTGGATTGAGTCATGCCATAATGACTGAACATCTCGCCAGAGCAAATCCAGTGCGTCAAATAAGGATCGAACGGTCTCTGAAGCCGTGCCGTTGGTGCCTTAGGCACATAACGGCAGAGGATGTGAATCCCTCCGCCTTCCTTTCTTGATCTCCCCATGCAAAGCGCTCAACGGTCCCACCTGCCAGCCTCCCGCTCCTCCGAACGAACGCCACAAACTCTAAAGACAGTTACTCTATAACATGGCTAAATTCAGCAACCCAAAGGCGCGCGGCCAACGAACTACGTACGTACCAAAGCCATAACGCGCGCGCGCGCACGGTCCAGCACACGACCCCGCAGACTCCTCTCCACCGCGCCGAGCTCTCCTCCTCCTCCTCATCATCATCAAGGAGAAGCAAAGAAACGCTCGCCGTCGACCACCGCGTCGATGTGGTCGCCGTGGATCAGCCGGAGCAAGGCCTCCGGGCGGCTCACGCAGTCGCCGTCCTTCTCCTCGTCCATCACGTCATCGGCCAAGGACCACCACGGCATCGGCTCCGTCCTGGACGACGCCGCGCCTGGGGCCGGCGGAGGCGGTAGCGGCAGGAGCGTCCTGCACCGCGTGCGGTCGTCGTCCAAGCTGCGGACGTGCAAGTCGTTCGCGGTGGCCGAGGAGGCCGCGGCGGCGGCAGTAGCCGGTGAGCGGCGCGTGGTGCTCTACTTCACCTCTCTCCGGGCCGTTCGGCCCACCTTCGAGGACTGCCGCGACGTGCGCGCCATCCTGCGCGGCCTCCGCGTCGCCGTCGACGAGCGGGATGTGTCCATGGACGCTGCCTACCTCGCCGAGCTCCGCACGCTCATGCACCGGGACAGGCCCCCGCTGCCGCAGCTCTTCGTCGGCGGCCGCCTCCTCGGGGACGCCGACGAGGTGCGCCTCCTGCACGAGAGCGGGGAGCTCCGGCGCGTCGTGGCGGGCACGCCGCAGGCGGCCCCCACGGCATGCGCGTCCTGCGGCGGCTCGCGCTTCGCGCCGTGCGGCGCGTGCTGCGGCAGCCACCGCCGGTTCAGCGAGAAGACCGGCGGCTTCCGCGTCTGCACGGGGTGCAACGAGAACGGCCTCGTCCGGTGCGCCGCGTGCTGCTCCGGCAGCTGACGCGCGACATCATGCAGGCGACCAAGGATTGGAAATGGAGACGCTAGCTCCTGGATTATCCCAAGTTCACATTGCTTCATTCAATTTAACTCCGAGATTTGGTTCTTCAAAACCGTGTGATTTTGTACGCACAATGTTTCGATTTTCGACGTGATTTCAAAGCTTAGTTGATCGATGTTCATGAATAGAAAGATCAATTAAAAGAAGGATAACTACTGATTTGCCGCGTGTTTATTGTTCATGGATTTGGGTGAAATTATAGTTGATAACATGCACAATACATGAATGAAATTTGCTGGATATATAGTTAGCTTAGTCTTATTATATATATATATTGCTGTGTCTTCTGTCTTTTTAGACAGTTTTAGTTTATGACTAAAATGAAAATACTGTGTCTTCTGTTCACGTTTTGTTGTATCAAGAAGGTATTGTTTTAAACAACTTGTTCTAGAAATTAGATTCTGGAACACTGTGGCCAACACAAACAGAAAGAAGTAGTTGCATCTGCAAAAGCCAAAAAGAGGTTGTGGTATGAAGAGGCTGTGCATGTCCATGCTTGGTTGGTAAAGTTTGAAGATTGATTTCGTTCAAAAAATTGAAATATTGATTTTTTTTTCCTTCGAAGCAAAGGTTTGCAAACATATATTAGTTCTTGGAAAGAATATGTATAGGGTTGATTGTATAAAATTGTTTGTTTCTAGATAAAGCAAATTCGTGACATATCTTGTGAATTATAAAGAAAAATGTATATGTGACTATCCATTTAACCAGTGCTAGTTATCCCTCCATATCATTAATTGTAAGGTCCCATAAACCATGCATATGTGGATCACATATATCAAAAAGAGTCCGACATGATGGTAAAGGAAATTTACAACAAAATAATGGCTAGTTTTAATTCTCTGTTACAATCCATTCATATTCTGATGAATCTAAAAAGTACTGTGAATTTTCTAGGAAAATCATTATATGCCACTAAATAACTTTGTATGTTCACTATATGTCAATGATGTCTTAATGACATGTAGGTTGACATGTAGGTCCAGACCCTATATCTCAACCTTACATGTAATTATTCATTGTCATATTGTGAATTCTCTCTGAAAATATGGATACCAAATTGGTATTGCGAGACCTTGTGCAAACTAAGCATATAGTCCTAAATAACTCAAATTACTTGTGGACGTAGTGGAGGGGAAGGGTATCCTCTGCCTTTGCATGTGAACAGAAGTTGCCTTGAGATCAATCCCGTCCGTTGGATCCGAAACACCGCTCAAACTTATTGCTACAGTGACAGCAATTTCATTTCCAATTAAATATCTGTTGCTACAGTGATTTCGTTTAAAAAAAACCGGAACACACACACTCTAGCATTTCCACTGTGCAATACTATTTCCCCAGCCTTTGCTTAAGCAAGGCAGAGGATGCGATTTCAGTGGAGATGGATTGGGTGTAGTCACTATGAGGATAGTAACTTAAGCAGTCTTTATAGTTCTGGATTGTCCGATTGAGACGACGGACCGTCTGGATTGATCAAAAACATAATAAACTATAGTACTATGACTAGTGTTTTCGTGCAGCGAAAAATCCGCACAGTATTTTTGACCGATCCGAACCGTCCACTTTCAATTGGATGGTAGCAGTAAATAAGGAGTACACCCAATCGCTGTCAAATTTCAGTGGAAGGGATGCTTCATGACCAAGCAAAATTGATTAAATTGGATTGTAACTGGGAGAAGAAGAAAAAAGAGAAAAATTTAGGTTTGTATAACTATTTCTATTGTCTTTCATTATTCCTTTTAGCTGCTTCTCTCTTTTTTTCCTCCTCCCAAATACAACCGATTTTGGCCATAAAGTTTCCCAGGGTCAGGTAAGGGCACTCTCCCTACATTCACGAAGAATGTTAATAGTTATACACAGTCTATCAAGGTTCTAAATTGAAGAACAAAATTTAGTTGCACATGTATGATGTGCCGCATGATTTGTGTTGCATAATATATTTGAATTGTGCCGTCTAGCATTTGAGAATTTTTTGTTTAATTCTTTTTTAATTTATTTGTTTAATGATTTTTTTCTAACTTATGTTTAAATCTAACCCTTTTAACCGGTAGCGTAGCCTAAATGTCCATTTTCTTGGGGCTAGACTTAGACCTGTCCAAACGGGCCGGGCCAAATAGGCGCAAGACGCGGGGCCGATCATGTGGGCACGGACGGTCGGGCCAGCTAGCGGGCGTGCGTGGCGCGACGAACTAACTCACCGCGGCCGTGCTTGGGCCGTAGGGGCGGCACGGCACGGCACGGCAACGGCCCGACACGGCACGGCACGGGTCCGGCCCGTTTAAAAAAAATAGCCGTTGCAGATATAAAAAATTCATAAAAAATTCGAAAAAATTCAGAAAAATCCCGAATTTTTTCCTATAAATAGGTGGCTGCCCCCTCCTCATTTCTACACCAGCAACCTTGCATTCTCTTCTAATCATTGTCTTGTGGAAATTCTTTTGCTCTTAGTGGTAATTTGGCAAAATTAAAATAGTTTTGTCAAAAATCCAAATTCGACTTTTGGCTTCACAAGAAATCAAGGTGATAATTGTGATTTATTATTTTATTTTGTTAGTATTTTAAATCATATTTTAGTATTAATAGCGTCATTATTTCTTGTAGTTTGCTTTATGGAGCCCGGGGATTTTTCGTCGCTCGACTTTCGATTTGGTATTTCACCCGATGAGCTTCTTGCATCATATGCCGAAGAAGCTGCAGGAGCTGTGCCATCTTCAGGCTCTACAAGTTGTAACAGCCTCAAAAATCATAAAATAAAGAAAAATGAAATAAAAATATTTTGTGCATTATTTTCGAAATTTCTGAATTTCCTGGATTTTCTGAATATTCTTTTGGCTTTTCTTTAATGCAAAAATGTGAAATGAAGAATATAGTAAATAGAAAATGGTAAAAAGTAAAAATGTTAATTCAACAAAAATTTACCAAAGTTTCTAAAAATATCTGAGGGCTCTCCTCAGCTTGCTTAAGTCGGTGGGTAAGCTGAATTTATAAAAATAACAATTAATCAAAGATAATCATGGGTAAAAATCTCAGGGTAAAATGGTAAAACAATTTGGTAAAAATATCTGTAGATCATCCTGACCCAAAATTTTTATCTTGCCGACATCAAAACAGTATCAACCTCCTGTAAAAATATTAAGAATTTAATAAATCATTTTATAATTTTAAGAATTCGAAAACAGTGAATAAATAATCTGGGAAACAGTAATGTCAGAATTTTTAAAAATTAAATATTAATAATTAAAATCTGTAATTTTTACAGAAGGTGTATAATGTCATTTTAAATCATCATAAAAAGTTTTATAAAATAATAACTTCATTTAAATCGCAAATTAAAATAAAAACAGAATAGGCAATGCAGTAACTGTTGCAATGTCAGAATTTTATAAAAATCATCATGCATCATAAAATGGCGAAAATTTTTCAGGAGGCTGGTAATATCCTTGCCGACCTTTGGTAAAAAATTTCATAAATTTTCGTGCCCGTTTGAATGTTGAAATTTCCGTTGAAATCCCGTTCGGTCGTGAGGCTTCTCGAGTTCTTTTCATTGTCGCCGACATGTGGGCCCGGGCTGTCGGTGAGCCAGCTCGGCCGACAGTCGCTGCCACCTCGCCCCACGCGTCAGCGACCCAACGGCGTCTTCTTCTCCTCTCTCCCGCTCGCTCTCTCGCGAGACGCCGCCTTGGCCTTTCTCGCGCCACCGCTCCAACCGCCTCTTAGCCCTTATAAAGCCCCTCCTCTCTTCGCCGCCACCCAGCTAGCTCCCGGTGCAAGCCATTCCGCCGTTGCTTTGGTCATCGTCTCCAATTCCGCGAAAACCGAAAGAGGCAAAACCCCAAATCTTTCGCGCAAGCCATTTCGTCCCAATTCCTTCTACTGAAGCATCCTGAGCCTCTCAAGTCCATCCCGAGCCCCTACGAAACCCATTCTTCCCCGCAAGCTCCTCCGCGTGTTCTTCTTCCGCCGCCACCGCGCACGGTGAGACCTCTATTCCGCCGCCATTCTTTGAGCTAAACCCATAAATGGGATCCTGAAGTCCACCGATGCTTTTGGTAGTGATCTTCAAGCTCGGGAAGGTCTCGTTTTGCGAGAACGCCGGTGAGCCGTGAGCTCCGCCGCCTCTCTCGGTGGCAGGCCGCCTCCGCCATCTCCTACCAAGCGCCACCACCCAAAGATGCGCACAAGTGCGCTGAGCATGAATCCGAACCCATTCCGTGATTCCGGCCAGTGCTCGCCGCCGGCGAGCTCGTCTTCTTGCCGCGGATCTGCTCTGGTCACCGCCTGCGGCCCACTGTCGGCCGCGTCTTGTTGGCGCACGACATGCGGACCAGCACTGTCACCGCAGCGCAGCCGCAGAAGGCGATCTTGGCTCAGCCTGCGTCACCCAGCAGAATACAGATCGGTCGCCGACCGATGGGCCGGCTTGTCGGCGCCTCAAGCGCGGTTCCGCCGAAATGGAAAGCGCGTTTTCGCGCGAAAGCGCATTTTCCATTTTCGGCAATTTTTCGATTTTAGTATTTAATCAAAACCTAGATATTCATTTAGCCATATCTTTCAAATCATTTAACCAAATTTGATGAAATAAAATTCTAAATTCATCTAAAATCCAGTAGATTCAGAATATGCAAAATATTTCAGAATTGAATTTTATTTGAAATTCGAATTTAAATTCAAAGTAAAGGTTAGAAATATGCCATTCATGGAAATTTTGCAAATAACCTCCAAAATTAGTAAAATAAATTTTATTAGAATCCTTGTAATCTCAGGAACTAGAATCTGTAAAAATACTTAGGATGTGTTATAAGAAAAATCTAAGTTATAAAATAAGTAGAAAATAATGCAATAATGGTTTAAATAGATCAAATCTTTAAATTGCAAAAGAAAACAAATAACTCATGTAACCATTCCTGAAATTATGAAATCATTTTATTTGAATATTTCCATCTGATTTCTTTTTGGCCTTATTGAAATTTGGTATTTATTCTATGTCGCCTTACGACGTGTAGAACCCGACGAACCCGGTACATTCGACGACCAGGAGTTCGAAGTCGAGGAAAATCAGCAAGGCAAGCAAACCCCCTTTGATCATATTGATCCCAGTTTTATAAATGTTTTCATTAGTGTTTTATCGCATACTTTATTTTATTAAAGTCTGCTATATTTCTGTAATGGTAATTGTACCAAGAGACTTATAGAACTTCCTTGATAAGTAGGAAATTGAGAACCTTGAAAACCCTAGATTAGCTTAGACAATATTTAATGTCAATCTGGGTTACTCACATTAGTGACATGCTTAGCCGAGCTATAATGAACATAAAACTGTGACTTGGTTAAATACCTTGGTTATAACATTTAAATGGGTATGACCATTTTTGTGGTTGGTATTTGGTTGGAAAATGAAAATAAAACTATGGTTTAGATGCGGGCAATTATTGGCAATAGCCGTGTGTGCATGTTTTGCACGTAGTGTAGGGTGGAGATTATTGCCCGTGTCGGATTAAGGACCGAACTATGAGTTGTTTTCGTGCCAAGAAAATTCATACAACCACAAGTGCCGTATGGGACAGCTCTAACTTATTAAGTTGTTTAAAACTAGCTTTGCACTTGGAAGGCGGAGTAGTACGAAATGTTTCTTAATGAATTGCTCGATGGGACGCCCACACCGAGGTGATCATGGATTAAACGTCTACCAATATAACGATGTACGCCATATTGTGGGTAGTTCCATCATTTCTATGCTCGAGTTCTTACTCCACAAAATGGGTTTGTCGTCATCGTCTTTGGTGCAAAGTTAGGTTTAAATAATGTAACAGCTTATAACATGACTCTCTCGGCACACCAAAGGCGGTGTGCAAATATCGATTGCTCAAAGAGTCACCATGTCTTGTGGGGAAAGTCAGATACCGCAGAGTGTAAAACTAATCGATTAGCGCGTCATGATCATGGACACTTGTAAAGTCATCACATAGTTAGTTGTTTTGCTTATTTTCATAAAATATGGTTTCTACCATGCGTTGAAAATATTCCACTTGTGTTGGTGGAATTATTTTGGATATGGTCGTTATACCTAAGCAATTGTGAAATATTGATGTTACTTTACGTTACTTTGAATTTACTTGCTTTTACTTAAATCTGTTTTACAATCTACTATTCTCAGATTTACATGTTAAAAACCACTTTGTGCAAAATTAACCTTAATAGCCTTTCTTTGAAATGGCTGCATGTATTTTAGGCCTTGCATAAGTCTTATGAGTACGTAAGTACTCAACTTGCCATCGTTGATATTTTTAGGTGAAGAAGCAGATTTCCCGATTTAATCTTACGTTGATGCAGGATACGGGAATTTAACGATGACTATTTCTAAGGATTTTCCTTGTCGGTTGCTCGTGGGACAATGGGTTAAAAGGCACACTACAGGATGTTGTCTCCATCGCAGTTTTACTTTTGGTATTGTAAAATAATATGTAATCTTACTTCATTGTGTAATAAAGTTTGTGTATGATTGTGATAACAATTTGTATTTGTGCGCATTTAGCTACGATCATGGGATTAGTATGTATGCACATGGTATCCATTTTTGGTATTGATTTATCAAAAATGGGGGCCTTACAAGTTGGTATCAGAGCCATGCTGACTGTAGGAAACCTAGGGTAGTCTGGGAGTAATAAAGACCTAAAACTTGACATTAGGTTGCAACCAAACTAAAATTTTGAATTAGGGCATCTTACCTGTCTATTCTTTATATGCATGAAACTCCTCTTTTGGTTATGCGTATACCTGTTAATAACTCTTTTCTGTTTTTAAATTTCTACTAGAATCTTTTCCTCCAAAAATTACCTTACTGTCTTACATTTAATCAGGAATACTAATTCCTTGTTAAATGTGCAGATGGGCGGATATACCCCATGTTACACTTCCACTAATAGGGAGAATTCTGGCATGGCGGGAATTCTTACTCGTTTGCTAGAATTCGCCCATTTTCCCGAAAATCCACGATATATAGTATTCCACGCTGCAGTTAGTTCTGTCTCTGTGGAATACATAGCTAGGGTGGATATTCCTACCCGAGATGAGGACAGTGAAGAGTTTTTGTCTTTTGAGGGTCCTGGATCTTCTCTCATGATGGCTATGAATGAAGCCGCCTATATGGCCATTGTCAGTTTGCGCCACATTTTACCCGAATCGGCGGTGGTATATAGGAGGATTCCTCTAGGCCACCGGTGGGAGAATAGCTATATGGATGCCACTGGGTTACAAAATCCCACTTTACGTAACCTAGTGGAATTCATAAATGCCTCTGACCAGTATTGCCGTCAGGCAATAACTGAATACAGGGAGGCGCGTCGCCGTGTAGCATTCCTAGAGAATGCCATCGCCCCCTGTGTCGCCAGAGGTATTGTCCTCGCTCAGTTCTGGGCAATTCCTCGACACTGCGCCGACGACACCCCAAAGACCACCTAGGTGTCGCCAAAGCGAGGATGTCGATGATAGGAGTCGCCCTAGATTACCGAGCATCCAGGTAGACCCCCATAGTTTTCCTCCGCGGCATCCTCAGATACCGCAGGAGCGTCGCGGTCAGGAGACCCCTTATCCTCCTGATGCCGAGAGTTCTAGTCGTAGGGATAGTAGCAGTCCGTGAGTTGCTAGATAATGAGTAGTATTAGAAGAGGTTTTTGGTTGTGCCCCTTTTATGTAGTAACGTCAAAAATAAATGTTATGTTTTGGTTGTGAATATTATGAAGCTGAAATAAAGTTCTTGCTTTATATTGTTTTGAGTGCTTTTGGCTCCTACTCGTAAATATTTAACTTTCAGTTAATATTTTTACGACGTTGTGATCCGTAATAATAGTAATCAAGTTGTGCTTTTAAAACATTTGGTAACAACTGAGATTAAAATTAAAGTAGATCTTAATTCATTAATAATCCTGTTCCAGATGCCTGCAACCCGGTCCTTGGATGAGATTCTGGGGAGTGAGGAAACCGGAAACTCACCCGGCGAGTGACTTCGCCACTCGGCCCGGCCTAATCGATCCATCCGTCGGCAGTCCGAGGATCTTCGTCGCGTCGTTCAAGCCGTCGGGATTCGCCGCCTCCTCAAGTTCAAGATGAAGAAGTTCCGGAGGGGCAGTTGCCAGGGCCGCCAACCATGGCCCAAGTGCTTGCGATGATAGAACAGGGTCGCCAGACGAATACCCTGTTGCTCCAGCAGTTGGTGCAAGGTGTGAATAACCTTGGTGCTTCAAGTTCTAGGCCTGGTTTTGGTGAAAATCCTCATCAGTCCAAGTTGGGAGAATTCTTGAAGACTCGGCCTCCAACCTTTTCATCTTCATCAGATCCCCTGGACGCTGATGATTGGTTACGAGCTATTGGAAGCAAGTTGACCATTGCCCAATGCAATGATCATGAGAAGGTCCTTTATGCATCGTACCAACCCGAGGAGCCGCGACGGTGGGAAAATTTCCAGCGGCAAGGCCCCAAGGTCAAGAAGTTACTTGGGATGTTTTCCGAGAAGCTTTCAGGAAGACGCATATTCCTTCGAGCTTGGTGAATTTAAAAAGACGGGAATTTCTTGACCTGCGTCAAGGAAATATGTCCGTAATGGAGTATCTTCACCGCTTTAATTACCTTGCTCGCTATGCGTCATCAGAAGTCAGTTCAGAAGCCCGAAGAATCGAGCACTTCCGGGACAATCTGAATAATGAAGTTAAGCATCTTCTCGCCATTCATGACTTCCACGACTTCCAAACACTCGTGGACAAGGCTATAATCGCCGAGCATAGTTCGCGTGATGTTATGGAAAGTCGAAAGAGGAAGTGGATGGCGCGGAAAGCTGCCAGCCCGAATTTGCCAAGGCCGCGCGTTGGTCAGCCGACCAATGTTCGACCTCCTCTGCCTCGTCAGCAGCAGCAGCAAAGGCGTCAAGGTCAGGCACCCCGGCCCCAGCAGTCTTCTGTTCGTCCCTCTAGCAGCAATGAAGGAAGGACTTCTGGAGTTCAGAATCAGGCAGCCGGTGTGACCTGCTATCATTGCAAAGAGCGTGGGCATTATGCAAATGCCTGCCCTAAAAGAGGTCAAGCGTCAGGTCAGCAGTTGTCGCAGGGAGTTCAGAGACCCCCAGGTCGACCTTCAGGAGCTGGGAATTCTCAGGTTATCAAGCTCTGCTGCGACTCTTAATCGCGAGGCGAGTAGCGGTCGTCTCCATCATGTGACCGCTGAAGAAGCAAGTGAAGCGCCAGATGTGGTACTGGGTATGTTTCCTGTGCACTCAGTACCTACTTTGGTATTATTTGATTCTGGAGCATCGCACTCGTTTATTTCTAAGAAATTTGCTGATCAGAATAACTTAGAAGTTGATCTCCTCTCTGCCAAAATGATAATCTATTCCCTGGTTCACCATGAATTCAATTAAGTTTTGTCCTAAGGTTAGCATTGAAATTAATGGAGTTATGTTTCATCTCGACCTTATCCTTATAGAAACCTCGTGGTTAGAGGTAATCCTTGGTATGGATTGGTTGTCTAAGTTTAAAGGATGCATAGACTGTGCTAATCGATCTATTTCCTTAGTTAGCCTGAAGGAATTCCATTCATTTCTCTTCCATCCAAAGTTCTTGAATTCTCAAGCTTCCCTTTGTTCACCATAGTAAAAGATCTTGGCGATTCCAATTGTCTCCGAGTTCTCGATGTTTTTCCGGATGAATTGCCGTGCCTGCCTCCGGATAGGGATATAGAGTTTGTTATAAATCTTGTCCCGGGACAAATACTATATCCAAGCGCCTTATCGAATGCCCCTGATGAGTTAGTTGAATTAAAGAATCAAATTCAAGAGCGATTAAGAAAAGGCTTTATTCGACCTAGCTCTTCTCCTTGGGGTAGTCCAGATTCTTTTGTGCCTAAAAGGACGGTGGAATACGCATGTGTGTGGACTATCGTGCATTGAATGATGTCACAATTAAGAATAAATATCCTTTGCCTCGTATCGATGATCTGCTTGATCAATTGACCGGTGCCCAAATCTTTTCAAAAATTGATTTAAGACATGGGTACTATCAATTGAAAATCGACGTAAGATATTCCTAAAACCGCTTTTACCACTCGTTACGGTCTATATGAATATACCATGATGTCTTTCGGACTTACAAATGCTCCTGCTAATTTTATGTGCCTCATGAATAAAGTTTTCATGGAGTATTTGGATAAGTTCGTAGTGGTATTCATTGACGATATCCTCGTCTATTCAAATCCAAGAAGATCATGCGCATCATTTGCGTAAGGTTCTTGAAAAGCTTCGAGAGCATAAGCTTTATGCCAAATTCGAGAAATGTGAATTTTGGCTAAAAGAAGTTGCTTTCCTTGGTCATATTCTTTCGAAGGTGGTATTTCGTTGATCCGATAAAGTCAAAGCTGTTTTAGACTGGAAGCTCCTCAATCCGTTCAGAAAATTCAAGTTTTCTCGATGCAGCGGGATATTATCGCCGCTTTATCGAGAACTTCTCTAAAATCGCCGTCCTTTGACCCACTTCTCAAGAAAGAAAAGAAGTTTGAGTGGACACCGAATGCGAAGGAAGTTTTGGGAATTAAAGAAAAGGTTAACAACAAGCTCTGTGCTAGTGTTACCCGATGTCCATAAAAGCTTTGATGTTTATTGTGATGCTTCAAAGAATGGGCTTGGGTGTGTGCTTATGCAAGAAGGAAAAGTCGTAGCTTACGCTTCTCGTCAGTTGCGACCTCATGAGCTCAATTATCCGACTCATGATCCGAATTAGCTGCGGTAGTGCACGCTTTAAAAATTTGGCGTCATTACGATTGGAAACAAATGCGGTGTATTCACGGATCATAAGAGTCCAAATATTTCTTCACCCACTGATCTAAATTTAAGACAACGAAGGTGGCTAGAGTTGATAAAAGATTACGACCCTAGCATTCAATACCATCTGGTAAAGCCAATGTCGAGTCGATGCTCGAGCCGAAAACTTCATTGCCTTTCTGTTTCATCTTTGACCGATCAATCCGATCCGTAAGCGATTTCCAAAAGCTTAATTTGGAAGTTGTTGAAAAGGTTATTTGGTCGCCCTAGTGGTGCAACCAACCCTTAAATCCCAGATTAAATCTGCCACTCAAAGATGAAGCAATTATCAAAATCCGTGAAGAGTTGAAGCAAGGAAGGAATTCAAATTCCATGAAAGTTCGGATGAAGTGCTTATGTTCGAAAATCGAATATATGTTCTCGATGATCCGGAGTTAAAAGAGTTAATTCTCAAAGAAGCCCATGAGTCTCCCTCTCAATTCACCCCGAAGTACAAAGATGTATCAAGACCTCCGTCAGAATATTGGTGGCCCGGTTTGAAAAGGATATCACGCATATGTCGCAACTGTGATGTATGCGGCGTGTCAAAGCCGAACATCAACGCCCCGCAGACTTTGCAACCTTTGAAGATACCGAGAATGGAAATGGGAAGATATCAAGATGGATTTTATTCTTGGTTTGCCAAGAACCGTGAAAGGGCATGATTCCATTTGGGTAATCGTTGACCGTCGACTAAAGTAGCTCACTTTATTCCGGCCAAGACTACTCATTCGAGATAAGCTTGCCGAGTTGTATCTGGAGAATATTGTCCGTCTTCATGGCGTCCCAAAGACAATTGTTTCTGACCGAGGTTCCCAGTTTACTTCTCGTTTCTGGGAAAGTTTGCACCGTCTTCTGGGGACTAAGCTGAATTTCAAGATGACTTATCATCCTCGCATGATGGACAAACGGAAAGGACCAATCAGATTTTGGAAGACATGTTAAGAGCCTGTGTGCTGTCATACGGCTCTAATTGGGAGAAAAGTTTGGCCTTCGCCGAATTCTCTTATAATAACAGTTTCCAATCTAGTCTGCAAGTGTCGCCTTTTGAAGCGCTGTATGGAAGGAAATGTCGAACCCTCTTTTCTGGTCCGAGGTTGGAGAAAGAAAATTCTTCGGCCCAGATCTTATTCAAGAAGCTCAAGAGCAAGTGGACATGATCAAAAGCCGATGAAAGAAGCTCAATCTCGTCGAGAAGAGTTACGCCGACAATCGCCGCCGTGAACTCGATTTGAGTTGGTGACCATGTTTATCTCAAAGTCTCGCCTCTTCGTGGAATTCGCCGATTTCAAATCCGTGGGAAGTTGGCTCCTCGATTCATTGGACCGTTTGGATCATTGGAAAGATGGGTGAGATGGCATATCGGTTAGAATTGCCACCTCAACTATCCGACGCTCATAACGTCTTCCATGTATCTCACTTAAGAAATGCCTTCGTGTTCCTTCCGACTACGATTTGGAAGGATAGATCTTGACCGATTTATCTTATCGGGAGCATCGGTTCAGATTTTGGAAGAAGCCGAACGCCAAACAAGAAACAAGACCATCAAGATGTTGAAGGTGCAATGGAGCAATCATATCAAGACGGCTACATGGGAAAGAGAAGATCACCTTCGCCAAGAGTTCCCGATTTCTTCTAGTCATCTCCAAATCTCGGGGACGAGATTTGTAAGGAGGTAGATCATAATAGCCTCAAAAATCATAAAATAAAGAAAAATGAAATAAAAATATTTTGTGCATTATTTTCGAAATTTCTGAATTTCCTGGATTTTCTGAATATTCTTTTGGCTTTTCTTTAATGCAAAAATGTGAAATGAAGAATATAGTAAATAGAAAATGGTAAAAAGTAAAAATGTTAATTCAACAAAAATTTACCAAAGTTTATAAAAATATCTGAGGGCTCTCCTCAGCTTGCTTAAGTCGGTGGGTAAGCTGAATTTATAAAAATAACAATTAATCAAAGATAATCATGGGTAAAAATCTCAGGGTAAAATGGTAAAACAATTTGGTAAAAATATCTGTAGATCATCCTGACCCAAAATTTTTATCTTGCCGACATCAAAACAGTATCAACCTCCTGTAAAAATATTAAGAATTTACTAAATCATTTTATAATTTTAAAAATTCGAAATAAGTGAATAAATAATCTGGGAAACAGTAATGTCAGAATTTTTAAAAATTAAATAATAATAATTAAAATCTGTAATTTTTACAGAAGGTGTAGAATGTCATTTTAAATCATCATAAAAAGTTTTGTAAAATAATAACTTCATTTAAATCGCAAATTAAAATAAAAACAGAATAGGCAATGCAGTAACTGTTGCAATGTCAGAATTTTATAAAAATCATCATGCATCATAAAATGGCGAAAATTTTTCAGGAGGCTGGTAATATCCTTGCCGACCTTTGGTAAAAAATTTCATAAATTTTCGTGCCCGTTTGAACGTTGAAATTTCCGTTGAAATCCCGTTCGGTCGTGAGGCTTCTCCAGAGTTCTTTTCTCATTGTCGTCACGACATGTGGGCCCGGGCTGTCGGTGAGCCAGCTCGGCCGACATCGCTGCCACCTCGCCCCACGCATCAGCGACCCAAGCGGCGTCTTCTTCTCCTCTCTCGCGCCTCTCTCGCAGAGACGCCGCCTCTCGGTCTTTCTCGCCACGCTTCGCTCCAACCGCCTCTTAGCCCTTATAAAGCCCCTCCTCTCTTCGCCGCCGACCCAGCTAGCTCCCGGTGCAAGCCATTCCGCCGTTGCTTTGGTCATCATCTCCAATTCCGCGAAAACCGAAAGAGGGCAAAACCCCAAATCTTCTGCCGCAAGCCATTTCGTCCCAATTCCTTCGGCCTGAAGCATCCTAGAGCCTCCTGAAGTCCATCCCGAGCCCCGGCCGAAACCCATTCTTCCCCGGCAAGCTCCTCCGCCGTGTTCTTCTTCCGCCACATCACGCATGCGGTGAGACCTCTATTCCGTAGCTCATTCTTTGAGCTAAACCCATAAATGGGATCCTTGAAGTCCACTGATGCTTTTGGTAGTGATCTTCAAGCTCGGGAAGGTCTCGTTTTGCGAGAACGCCGGTGAGCCGTGAGCTCCGCCGCCCCTCTCCGGTGGCAGGCCGCCTCCGGCCATCTCCGGCCGAAGCGCCACCACCCAAAGATGCGCACAAGTGTGCTGAGCATGAATCCGGAACCCATTCCGTGGTTCCGGCCGTGCTTCGCCGCCGGCGAGCTCGTCTTGCCGCGGTCCTGCTCTGGGTCACCGCCAAGCGGGCCCAGCCTGTCGGCCGCGTCAGGTTGGGCAGCCGTGACATACGGACCCAGCGCACCGGCATGAGCAGAAGGCGATCTTGTGGTAGCTGGGCTAGCGTCGGCGGCAGAATACAGATCGATCACGACCGATGGGCCCGGCTTGTCGGCGCCTCAAGCGCGGTTCCGCCTCGAAATGGAAAGCGTTTTCGCGCAAAGCGCACTTTCCATTTTCGGCAATTTTCGATTTTTAGTATTTAATCAAAACCTAGATATTCATTTAGCCATATCTTTCAAATCATTTAACCAAATTTGATGAAATAAAATTCTAAATTCATCTAAAATCCAGTAGATTCAGAATATGCAAAAATATTTCAGAATTGAATTTTATTTGAAATTCGAATTTAAATTCAAAGTAAAGGTTAGAAATATGCCATTCATGGAAATTTTGCAAATAACCTCCAAAATTAGTAAAATAAATTTTATTAGAATCCTTGTAATCTCAGGAACTAGAATCTGTAAAAATACTTAGGGTGTGTTATAAGAAAAATCTATGTTATAAAATAAGTAGAAAATAATGCAATAATGGTTTAAATTGATCAAATCTTTAAATTGCAAAAGAAAACAAATAACTCATGTAACCATTCCTGAAATTATGAAATCATTTTATTTGAATATTTCCATCTGATTTCTTTTTGGCCTTATTGAAATTTGGTATTTATTCTATGTCGCCTTACGACGTGTAGAACCCGATTTAACCGGTACATTCGACGACCGTGAGTTCAAGTCGAGGAAAATCAGCAAGGCAAGCAAACCCCCTTTGATCATATTGATCCCAGTTTTATAAATGTTTTCATTAAGTGTTTTACTGCATACTTTATTTTATTAAAGTCTGCTATATTTCGGGTAATGGTAATTGTACCAGTAGACTTATAGAACTTCCTTGATAAGTAGGAAATTGAGAACCTTGAAAACCCTAGATTAGCTTAGACAATATTTAATGTCAATCTGGGTTACTCACATTAGTGACATGCTTAGCCGAGCTATAATGAACATAAAACTGTGACTTGGTTAAATACCTTGGTTATAACATTTAAATGGGTATGACCATTTTTGTGGTTGGTATTTGGTTGGAAAATGAAAATAAAACTATGGTTTAGATGCGGGCAATTATTGGCAATAGCCGTGTGTGCATGTTTTGCACGTAGTGTAGGGTGGAGATTATTGCCCGTGTCGGATTAAGGACCGAACTATGAGTTGTTTTCAGGCCAAGAAAATTCATACAACCACAAGTGCTGGTATGGGACAGCTCTAACTTATTAAGTTGTTTAAAACTAGCTTTGCACTTGGAAGGCCGGAGTAGTACGAGTTGTTTCTTAATGAATTGCTCGACGGACGCCCACACCGAGGTGATCATGGATTAAACGTCTACCAATATAACGATGTACGCCATATTGTGGGTAGTTCCATCATTTCTATGCTCGAGTTCTTACTCCACAAAATGGGTTTGTCGTCATCGTCTTTGGTGCAAAGTTAGGTTTAAATAATGTAACAGCTTATAACATGACTCTCTGCGGCACACCAAAGGCGGTGTGCAAATATCGATTGCTCAAAGAGTCAATCATGTCTTGTGGGAAAGTCAGTATACCTCTGCAGATTGTAAAACTAATCGATTAGCGCGTCATGATCATGGACACTTGTAAAGTCATCACATAGTTAGTGTTTTGCTTATTTTCATAAAATATGGTTTCTACCATGCGTTGAAAATATTCCACTTGTGTTGGTGGAATTATTTTGGATATGGTCGTTATACCTAAGCAATTGTGAAATATTGATGTTACTTTACGTTACTTGTAATTTACTTGCTTTTACTTAAATCTGCTTTACAATCTACTATTCGTATTTACATGTTAAAAACCACTTTGTGCAAAATTAACCTTAATAGCCTTTCTTTGAAATGGCTCGCATGTATTTTAGGCCTTGCATAAGTCTTATGAGTACGTAAGTACTCAACTTGCCATCGTTGATATTTTTAGGTGAAGAAGCAGATTTCCCATTTAATCTTACGTTGATGCAGGATACGGGAATTTAACGATGACTATTTCTAAGGATTTTCCTTGTCGTTGTTCGTGGGACAATGGGTTAAAAGGCACACTACAGGATGTTGTCTCCACTGCAGCTTTACTTTTGGTATTGTAAAAATAATATGTAATCTTACTTCATTTGTGTAATAAAGTTTGTGTATGATCTGTGATAACAATTTGTATTTGTGCGTACTAGCTCGATCATGGGACTAGTACTGTATGCACATGGTATCCATTTTTGGTATTGATTTATCAAAAATGGGGGCCTTACACAAGTGCTACTGCGTCGGCAAGCACCGGGGCGAAAAGAGCAAGACGCGATACATCGAGAATGGGAAGATTTCACCGATTTTTGAGATATCAAGCAGCGTCCAAATCGGTATCTTTGTTTGTAAATATTGCAAGCATAAATTAACTACGAAATCTTCAGGTGGAACGGGGCACTTGAAGAGGCATGCTGACAGCTATAGAAAAAAGCGGGAATGGCTTCGAGGCAGACGCATCTGCAGTACAACCCCGACGGTACGGTACGTAATTGGGACTACAATCCTGAGGTAGCTCGTGAATCTCTTTGTCGTTTAATCGCTTCTCAAGATCTTCCTTTAAACTTTGGTGAGTCAGCTGTGTTTGAAAACTTTATTAGGACCGCTCATAATCCTAGATTTTCTGCAGTTTCTAGACAGACAACAATAGAGATTTGATTAAATATTATAATAATTGTCGCAATAAGCTAAAAGAAAAATTTAGTACCTGTACTTTTTCTGTGTCTTTGACATCTGATATATGGAGTGGTAGAACTAAAGAGGATTACCTTAGTGTAGTTGCTCATTATGTAAACGATGATTGGCAACTAGAAAAGAGAATTATAGGATTCAAATTAATTGATGTAGCACATACTGGTGAAAATATTGCTGATTGTATTGTAAAAGTTGTGGAAGATTTTGGACTTAATGATAAGATTTTTGCAATAACATTAGATAATGCTTCCGCAAATACTTCTGCCATGAACATACTCCGCTTTTCAATTCATATGCTGAATTTTTCTTATTACATCAGCGTTGTGCTTGCCATATTATTAATCTTATAGTTAAATCTGGTTTAAAGAGGTTAAATCAGTATATTGAACCTTTTAAATCGCAATATCTTTCTTAACTCATTCTAATCAACAGTAGCAAACATATAAAACTTATTGTATTGCAATGAATGTACGTCGCGTAAGTTTGATTTGGATATGCTCTGTTAGATGGAACTCTACTTACTTGATGCTTAAGAATATCATACCATATGAGAGTACATTTTCTTTTTTATTAACACGCACCTTTGTCATACCGGATGGTCAACGGTACTCACAGTACGCAACATTGGTATGTTGCTAAATACTTGCTTTCATTTTTAGAACTTTTTTTTGATTCCACTGTTGCTTAATCTGGAGTTTATTATTCAACCTCCCCTTTAATTGTGCATCATATTTTAAAAATTGCTACCCACTTAAAGAGCCACGAAAATGATAATATATTGCGGGAAGCTGTTTATGCTATGAAAACTAAAATTTTAAAATATTGGCAAGAAATTCCTATGTTATATGCATTTGCATTTATTTTAGATCCTAGAGCTAAAATTCGGGGATTCGGTAATGTTCTCTCACTTCTAAGTGATGCGGTAGGTACTGATTATTCTAGTTATTTTTCAAGTGTCAGTGCTAACTTAATCAAGTTTATGATAAGTACGATCGGAAGTTTTTGGAGTTCGCATGCAATGACCTCCACCAAAGACCCACAGCAGTAAGAAGAAAACCGCGTGGGGAAAGATATGGAAGTGCAGGTGGCTCTTCCTCAAGGAGTTCAACTACATCAGCGACAAGTGCGGACACATCAAGTAGTGGGGAGCTAGCTGCCTATCTCAACAGCGACACTGTCAACTACCAAGAGAAGGAAGAGGAGGACTTCAACATTTTGAAGTGGTGGCACGAGCACAAGATAACATATCCGGTGCTTTCCATACTAGCACGGATGTGTTATCAGTTCCTGTCTCCACGATTTCTTGGAGTCCGCCGGTCTATCAGGAAGAATAATCGAGGAGAGAAGAACAAGTCGACTAGTGAGATGGTGGAAATACTTCTCACCGTGAAAGATTGGGAACAAGTCGATCAACGAGCTCAACATCTGCGAGAAAATCGAAAGGAGACGTTGAAAATCTTTATCTAGATAATGAGGAAGAATAATTGTAATCTTCACTTTTTATTGTATCACCGAGCTATAGGTCGTACTCTTTTTCTTTGCCAAGGTTTTCTCGTGTTGAGTTTTTACTTGGCAAAGTTTTTAACGAGCGACCAAACATCAATAAAGCTCATTATTTAATTCAAATTATTTGTCTTATTTTAGAATTTATCTTGTATTTTAGCTTTTTCTTAATTTATATATATATTTAAAAGTTTTTATTCATCATTCGAGTTTTTCTAATTATTCTAAATTTTCCCATTTTTCTGAATTTTTCATATTTTTTACTATATTTTATCTATTTTTCTAATTTTTTCAAATTTCCGGCGCTAAGCAGACTACGGGCCGACCGCCCGCTTGGCTGATGAAGGACCGGCCGAGACAAGACGGCCCGAGGCTCAAACGGCCGTGCTCGGGCGGAGGTTCGACACGTGGTCGGCATGGCACGCCCGCTTTCTAGCCGCCTAAACGGCCGTGCTTAAAGCGGGTCGCACCCATTTTTAACAGCCGTCTTTGTCGCGGGCGGCCCGTTTGGACAGCACTAGCTAGACTTATGCCGTGACGTGATAATATTATTTACCACACCACATATAAGACAGTAAAAAAAACAACCTTAAGCTCGATAAACTAGTCAAGCTCCGCTTAAGTTAGGCTAGATTCGAGCCAGCTCGACTGCTCGAGTGCCTCTAGCCTGCAGTAGGGCTCGAACCCTTTTAACCCAGCCGAGCTCGAGCGTTCGACAGAAGCTCGAGTGAGTGCGTACTGTCCCATCCTTCGCTAGATCCATAGCCCATATGTAGGGGCGAGCATTTTTAAACCGAAAATGAAAAACCGAATCGAATCGATTTAATCGAATATTTCGGTTTTTTCGGTTTTTTGTTTCGGTTCGGTTTTTATTTTAGTTGTGATCGGTTTTCGGTTCGGTTTCCGGATTCCAGAAACTGATTTTACTGAAAAACCGAATCCCGTCGGCCCACAGCCCACCCGACCAGCACCAGCTCACGCAACACGGTTCCATGATTCCATCGGTTCAGCGCTTCGACCCATTAGCCCAGGCAGTGTCGCGAAGACCTGATCCCCATTCCCCATTTCCCCCGAATCCCCGATCGAATAAATGCCCAATCCGGAATACCCCTAATCCTCTGACCGCGGCCGCCGCCTCGATGCCTCCAGCCTCCTCCCTCAGCGCCACGGCCACCGCCCGCCGCCTCCAGCCTCCTCCCTCGGCGCCGCAGATCGTCTGGATTTGGTACCCTTTTCGTTCCTGTCATTCCTTTGGCAATGCTAGCACGGAGAGTGAGGCCCCGACGACGATGGGTGGCTATGAGCTGCGTGAGCGCCTAGGGGGCCACCCACCATCCACGGTGGTGTGGCGCGCAGTCCATCGGTCGACGGGCACCCCTGTGGTGGTGAAGCAGGTGCGGCTTGCCGGCCTACCTGGTCGCCTCCGCGACAGCCTCGACTGCGAGGTCCACTTCCTCGTCGCCGTCACCCACCCCAACATCATTCGCCTACTCGATGTCATCCAGGTCTAGCCCCAACCCAACCCTACCTTATCTTCTCTTACCAATCTAATTGTTCCATTTCTCATTTCTCTTAGACCCAGAGTTGCATGTACCTCGTCCTAGAGCTGTGCAAGGGAGGGGACCTAGTGGCCTACATTGAGCCTGGATCACTAATGTTCTCATAAAATTTTCTGATGATCCCTTATCTTCTCTTACTTTCCAAAGGAATGATAGGAACGAAAAACCATACAAAAACGATCTCCTGTCTGTGTGAATTCTGTGTATGCTTATTACCATGTACCAATGATCATCACATGCAGAAAATAAAAGAGCATCAGATGCTTAGAAAATAGAAGAGTACCCATCGGAAACCGAATTAATTGAACTGATTTGGTTCGGTTAATTCGGTTCGATTTTAGATCAGTTCAGTTGTGATTCGGTTAGCAAAATATAAAAACCAAAACATTGAAAAACCGAATTAACTCCCCTCCCCTATGCACCCCAATGGGCACGACCACTTGCCAATAAACGAGATCCCATGCCCAGCCATTCTCAATCTCCATTGCCCGTCACCTAAAAACCTACCACCGCTCCATGAGCTCCTCACGACGGCGCTGCCCGATGGTCCCCTGCTCGGTCTCTCTCTCTCTCTCGGCCACCAAGGAAGGATACCTCCACCCGGACGCCCTCGCCACCAAGAAGACCTCCATGGCTGTGTACTTTTGCTCCTTGCAAATTGCAATGTGGTACTGTGGAAGACCCATTTGGCCATACGTGCTTGTCTATGTCTTCCTGCTTCTCAGTTTTGTTGATTTTTACCCGGCTTTGTACGAGCCAAGCTAAAATCTAACCAAGCACGAGACTGACTCCTGACTTGATCTCGGACCATGGTGTGATAAAATATAATGGTCATATTTGAAATAAGTTGGATGAGATAACTAAAAAATGAAATTTAAAAAGTTCAATACTAAAAAAATCCGTTGAAAGTAAGTGCTCCAATTTACTTTTTTGTAAGTGCTCCTATTCCCTTCAAAATTAAGAAAAGAAACTATGGGCTTATGGTGCAACAACGAAAGTATATATGAAACTAGCACTAGCCTACAGACCAGGAGCAGCTGGAAAGCCCATGGGATTACACCATAAACGCCCAAGGAAAACATTTCGCCATATGGAAAGCCATCATCTTCTTCTACGTACTCTTCTATCTGATCCATCTATCGTACAGCTCCGCCACCCCTGCCTAGGTGTAACAACCCAAAATTTGGGTTTTCAAAAATCTTTTGTTTAGTTCATCTTTCCAAAAATCTCCGCGGATTTTCTCTCTTTAATAAAGCTTAATCTGAAATTTTCTAATGCTAAATAAATTAAATTTGACTAATATAAACTTCAATTAAAATAAATTTAGTTTTATTTGAGTTCATTGTGCTTCAAGGAATTTTCTGTAATTTTTTAAAGATTTTTTCGGAGTTCGTTTGCTATTTATTTGGAATTAATTTAAATTAAGCCTTTTGTTAAATTTAATTAAATACTGCAAAATTTTAAATAAAGTTTGGTTAAAAATATTTTATTCGAGCTCCAAATGTCTTAAAATATTTTTTAAATTTTTTTAGAATTTTTCTGGTATTTTTATTGCTCTAAATGAATTATTTTAATTTCTGGAATTATTTTAATTCGGAAATTGGGCTAAATCGACGTGGCAGCTCCAGAACCGGACACGTCATCGCCTAACCTCAGCCTTCCGATCTCCATCCGATGCACCAGAATGCGCCACGTCACCCGGTACTGTTCATTGCGCGCCAGGTGTTCGATCCGATCCGTTTTCAATCCAAATCCGATTTTTCTTCGTGTTTCTTTGTATGGCACGACTCCCTAGCCTATATAAGTGTCCTAAGACCCCTCCCACGCACCCCTAATCCCCAGAGCACCTCTCAAACCCTAAAAACCGCAGCCGTCGTCTTCCAGGGCGCCGCCCTCGCCGGCCGATGTTGGCATCGCGTTCCCCGTCATTTTGGTGAGTTTTTCTAAAATCCGCTCGCGTCATCTCGTGCCATATGGTCCCATCTACCTCTCCACCAGATTTGGTGCTGTTTCACCAAGCAAATCAAAAGTTACGGCCGTTCCAATCTCGAATCTTGTCGTCGCCCGTTCTCCTTCATTTTTGCGAGTTTGACCGTGAAATTTATTCTGTAGACTCATCTTGATGTCCTCTACCTGGTGCTCACCCTAACTCAAGGTTTTGTCCATGGGAGTGCTGCAGAAAATTCAATCTTCCCGATCGATCGCATACGTCTGACTGAAAACTTCGTCGCGCGTTCCCCGTTGATTCAGAAGGTAAAACTCAGATCCATTCGCGTCATATTGTGCCAAATGATCCTAGATAGCTCTCTGTAAATTTTTGTTAGGTTTCATCCATTATCTTAATAGTTATGGCCGTTTGATCTATTAGCTTTAGCAGCCGTTTATCAGCAGTTTGTGATCTGTCCATTGGGTTGCCGCCAAATCCACTTATACCGTTGAGCTCGTCTCGCCGCGTTCTACGTGGTGCTCACTTCCCCTTTGCTGTTCCATCTACCGAAAATTTTTATATTCGTTAGCCGCCGCCTTTCGTCAGTACCGCGCGCCGTCTTTTGCCGCCAACCATCTTAGTTCACCTTGGTCGTGTCATGATGTCCAGTAGGCCATCATTCTCCGGTTTGCTCATCTTTAGAGTTCATTTGATCTTCGGTTGCCATCAATGCCATATTCTAGAATCTACCCGTCGTCGTTCGATCTAGTTCTTTTATTATCGGTTCGTGTTTCGGTTAGCCACCCTTGGTAATCTTTTATCGCAGAGCCAATCCTACCTATCCTATCCCTATGCCAAGTGGATCTATCCGTGAGTCGTTCCTCTCAAACCCTAACTTAACCTTGCGTCCAATCTGTCGTTGACGATGCATCATGTCATGTAAACCTCGCAACTCGCAGATCAATCCTGAGCCATATCATATCCTTGCTACCTTATCGTTGTACGACAATCGACATCTCATCTTTGCATAAGTGTCCTGTCGTTGCTTCGCTATCTTCGCATGTGTGCATGCTCGCAAAAGCTCTAGTGCAATATCATCATCCTCTCTATCGCCTTATTGTAATCTAACCCCATCACCTATGAGTTTAGCCTTGTCTTCATTTCCTCGCTGCCTTGTCATCGTCAAGCATCTTGATCGACGATGGTGATCTCAAATCGAATCGTATGAATGTCAACCCCGCTTGTCCATGTCCTATTCTTGAAATCTAATCGCCATTGACCTAGAAGTCATTCGTGGACTTGGTCGATAGACCATTGGCCATATGTCATATCCTTGTGCCATATCTAATCTATTTGTCTATCTTGCTTTTGTTTGTTGTGTATCATTTAATCAAGAAAAGTCATCATTAAGCATCGATTTAGTTCATTGCAAACTAACGTATCTTTATGGACCCGGTTTATAGATCGAGAGCCCATATGTCATTGTCTATCCAATCAAGATAATAACTTCGTAAGAAATATTCTTTGGAATATTATCCTTTCTTTCTCGATTATCGTCTTTTCCTTTTGGTGTATTAGGAAGTTCGTTCTCTTTTGTCTAATATCCGATCTAATCCATTCAAGTTCCTAAATTCATCTAAGCCTTCGTGATCCAAAGACTATCCGTTCTCAATTTGGATTTTATTTGATTTATCTTTTGAGTTGGTTTGTATTTTCTTCTTCTTTAATCGTTAGACGATCGTCAGGAAGTTGTTCTAAGGAGTCAAGATCAAGAAGGTAAAGATCGAAGATCAAGATTAAAGATAAAGAGTAAAGAATAGTAAAAAATCGCAAGGGCCAGGCAAGTTGTGCTTTGATCATATTGAACCCATGTTTATAAAATTGCTATATTTGTTTTACCCTATTGCATATTATTTCAATTATACAATTGTTTCAAATTAAATTGGGACTTAGCTATTATACCAATTTGATCTATACCCTACCTTGCCATTGTATGCCATGATCTAATTGTCACCCTAGGATGGTTAATTAATAGTTGGTTAATATTGATAATCGACATGGGCTGGTTAGACCGTCGTAGATTGCTTAGCCATGCCACGTCATCACATGTGTCCGAATGTTGATACTTAATCTTGACTAATGGAATATGGAATAATGTGTATGAATTAGTGTGTCATGTGTTGTCACACAGTGATATTAAGTTGTCGTGACGAGGAGGTCACACAACTAGATTGAAATGTTGGTGGCACGTGGTGCTTGGTAATCAACCGGGTGGTAATGATTTAGATTGGAGCAAGTGGCAAGGCGGTGTGTCAAGGTGGGCCAGATTGGCGGGGGTATGTGGAAGTCTTGCCTTGGTCATTTTAAGGACTTAACCTTGCAAGCCTTTGACCCGAGTCTCTCTTGCAACCACATGTGCGGAATGGGACAGACCTAGCCGATTAATTAGTAATGTTTTAGCTTGGTACTACCATTAGCGGTGTGAGTCCGGGTGTACGGATTAACTCACATGGCGCAAGAGGGGGCCCCTGTCGTGGTGGTTTAATCCTTCGGTGTTGAAACCTCGTGGGTAGTCCTGGGTTAAGGCAGAGCTTTGTAAAGGCTTTGTCATGATCTCTCTGCCGACACACCAAAGGAAGTGTGTTAATTGCATGGCACTAAGAGACGATCATGTCGTGTGGGTAAAGTGCATAACCTCTGCAGAGTGTAAAACTATTCGAATAGCCGTGCTCATGGTATTGAGCAATGCTAAGGAATTACAGATTAAGGGTTAGACTTTTGCAAAACAAAACTTGGGATGGATGGCCGGTTGCCATGGTAAGTTGGAACTTGATTAAGGATTGGAACTTGGTTTACTTGAGAAAGCTGAATCTAGTTATTACAGTTATTTGTTTTATTGTCTTTACAATCTATTTACTGTAATTGTTCTCAAATGCTGCTTTACTGCAAAATAACCATGATAAGCCATTCCTTGGAATAAGCCTTGCATATAGTTATATTAGAATTGCATTCTGTGCACAACTTGTTGAGTGCTTTATGTACTCACCCTTGCCATCAACAAAATCATCAGTTGAGGAGAAGACTACAACTTCAAAGGAGGAGAAGTTCCACGAGGGGGCGAATATCTAGGAGTTGAACCTTGTCAGTTGCCTGTGGCATATTGATGGGATTCGTCGACGTTCTTCATTCCGCTGCTATTTATTTAATTTGAGTTGAAGCCACCAAGGCCTCGCAAGTGTAAGTTTGACCTTAAGGTCGTTCAATAGTTCTATATTAATAAATGAAGTCTTTGTTTATTATTCCGCTGTGTATGATTGTGATATTTCATCAATGTTGAGACTGTGTGCACTAGCGTGATCCTGGACTAGTGCTGAATACACAGAGGGTCCGGATTTGCATATTCGGGTCCCGACACTAGGGGTGCAATCGGCTCGGATTCGGTCGGATATCGTTCTTTCCATATCCTAAACCATATTTTTTGTCGGATTCGGAATCGGATTCGGATAGTACCGGATACGAATACGGCGCGGATAATATCGGTCGCGGATTCGAATCGAATACGGAGCGGAATCGATACGGTATCGAATATTTTGTCAAATAACTCGCGAAAATAGATACCACATAAAGCACACATATAGTACTAATTAACCAACCGTATGAGTTCAACATGCAACAAGATTATCGCAGTCTAATAAGTTATTTTATCAGACAATCCAACAAAGTTACAAAAGTACACTAAATTTGAACGGTAAACATATGACAAGTTTAAAAACATAGAATGATACGTAAATAATATTACGATAAGTCGATAACATGACCATGGGGTCCATAACTCCATGTTTTCATGAATTGAACCATATCGCAAGAAGGGAAAAAAGTTATCAATGAACATATATGCTGATCTCAAAAAATATCACATCTCACATATATCTGATAGGTGTACTTTTAGTATTCAACATGTTATCATGTAATCAGGAAGGAATATCTGATAGGTTTCCTTTTCTTTCTCAGGTGATTCGATTTGAGAATTGAGAAAGATCTGAAAATTTCTTACTTGACATTGCAATTAATCTATCCATTCGTATTTAAGTCCATGTCCTTAATTATCATGCATGTGATAGTTCTGAGAATCTGATCATTGTTGGCGGATGGTGTGAATCAATCACTACACCAGCGTGCTGCTTGAGCGACAAGGTGTGCCATTTCCCTAATCAAGTCTGAACATGCATGCATATTTCCAAGAATTGTCTTTGTCAACCTCAATGTAGCTAGAAAAAGAACAATATGTACTAATCAATCTGCATTACTTCTCAACCATGATGGGCAAACTTAACTTTTATGTGTTGTTGAGATTATAGATAAAATTAAGCAGTGATTAGTTCAGAATGGCATATACGATTTACCACATTGGGAAATTCAAGCAGCATGGCATGATGCTGTTTGAGCGACATTCAAAACTTGATTATTTCAACTCCACCCAAATAAGCAAGGGATACTTATTTCTATTCTCCTTTTGCAAAGAATACTTACCAGTTAGTCAGTTACCACACCAGTAGGAGGTCACCACTCACCAGTACGGGTGAGGTCGGCGAAGCCAGGGCTCAGGCGCAGTTGGAGGAGGAAGCCGGATTTCGGGCGGAGGAAACCGGGACTCAGCTGCTCAGGTGAGGTGCCGAGTGGGAGGATGAGGCCTCGGGCGCGTGAGCTGCAGAGGCACAGTGAAGTCGGGAGTCCGAGGATTGGCGCAGGCGGCCTCGGGCGGCAAGGCGAAGGCCCGGCGACGGCGAAGAGGCGGCCTCGGGCGGCAGCGCGAAGGCCCGAGCGACGGCAGCAGGGTGGCGGTGGGAGACCCGGGGGGCGGAGGTAGGTGAGATGGGCGTGGAGATCTGGAGCCTGGAGGGGGAGAGGGCAGCGGCGGGAGGCGTGGGCGGTGGCGGGAGGGTGACGACGGGAGGCCCAGCCAGCGGTGGGAGGGAGACGACGGGAGGCCAGGCGGTGGTGGGAGGGTGGCGGTGGGAGGCCCAGCCCCAGGCGGCGGCGGATGAGACGCCAAGACGGGCGTGGAGTTGAAAAAACGTCTAGGGCTAGAGTTAGACCTTAGAAGTATCAAGTATGTATGTCAGTACGTGGGTTCAATTCAACATGAAACCGGATATCCGAAGAAATACAATCGGATATATCCGAATTATTTTTTGGAATATTCCGATCCGACGGATAGTTATCTGCCGAATCCGAATCCGAAATAAAGTATCCGAAACCGAATCCGAATCCGAAATATATCCGAAAAAATTATCCGAATCCGATCCGAACACATCCGGTCGGTCGGTCGGTCGAAAAATATCCGATCCGATTGCACCCCTACCCCTGCCCCTCGACTTGCATAAAACTGAAAAAGAGAATCGAAATGGCATTTTCAGTTTGTTCCTACCTTTGGGGTGGAACTATTATTGTGGACATAAATTTTTTCGACTGGTATATTCAACAAAATTCAACTCTTTACCGTGGTATACACAAAAAGTTCCTAAAAAGTTTTAGTCTACATATCATGTGTTGCACTTTGATGTATTGCTCATGCACGCATGGTTTTTACATGAAAGATGCAACGAACCTCGCTTTAGTAATCGAACAACTAGTTAATTAAGAAAAAGTCTACATTTGATCCTCTATTTTTAACTTGATCTAGTTTCAACCATCTTCTGTAAAATCGGATATTTAGCCCATATACTTGTGAAACCAATACAACTTCCATCTATGCCCTGGTTTTGTATCTGGTAGCTAGACAAGTCGAAGTAAATTAATAAATTAAATATACAGCTATCTAACACCCATTATCAACACTGATCGTCAGTCGTGCCTTGCACGTATAGAAAAAAAATCATGGTGTAAGGATACGATCTAATTGTCGACCAATGGAACATCTTAAAGTTCACAAACACGCGCGCGTACTGTACAAAATTCAGGTAGAAGATATCGTTAATTTGGTGCTACAAAATCATCAAGTGGAGAAACCTCAAAACCTATATGTGGGCAATTTGCCTCACAAATTGACAGTAGTTAGGAGCTCCATCGAAAGAATTTGAATGGGCTGTCGGCACAATTAATTAAGTTCTTCTCCCAGCATGCACTGCCTAGATTCTATGTAGTTAACAGGTAGTTGAATTGTGCTGACATATACATGGTTTTGTCCTCTTAATTTAATCAATCCATGTGTTTGCGTACTGCATGCACGAGGTTGGCAATTAACCAACGACCAAACCGGCGAACAGATATATATAGCAGCATAGCTTTCATGCATGCAGTTACATGGGTCCGGCCGGCTACGTACATACGTACGATTGATTGATCTAGTTGCTTCGCGTGGCCTGCACTCTACTCCTCGATAGCGTCTTCCCTAGCCCCATGCATGTGGAGCTAAACTAGAGGAGTTTCTTAGGTATAACAACTTTGTATGCACCGAGATGACTATGGTCTATGGTACACATGACTTTTAGATAGAAAAGTTTCTTAAACTTTTTCCTTCCACAGTATTTTCCCATTCCCCACCTCTCTCACTCGTATATAGAACTGTTGTGGAAAAAAAAAGAGCCTACTTGACTGATTAGTTGGCCGATTAATCGGTGATGGTGATTAAACCGTCACGAATAGTTTAATCGGAGTATAATTAACGTAGTCAAGTGATTAATTGACTGTATAATCCGATTAATTGTTCGTTTTCCGATTAATCATTCTTTTTTCTATTTAATCACGAAAATATCTTATTTTTATTCAATAAGTACTATAAATTATATTATAATAAAGTGTGTACCTTTTAGATGAAGTCTAGTATATAGGGTGCCTTAATGGATAGTGAGAGAAATGCACGTAAAATGCATAAATAGTTATTGACCATGTGTATTTTGCTACGTAGCTGGGGTGGATCCACAATATAATCATTAGGTCATGTAACCCCGGGCAACCTCCGGTACAATCCATGATAACACTCTCTATATGTAAGAGATGACCTTGGCTCAAGTGTGAGATTAGACTTTGGTGATCGTATGTAACATCCCGAAAAATGCAATAATATAAAAATTCATATTTTGAATTTGCATATCTTTGTTTCTGATTTTTCCTGACATGATTGGAATTTATTTGGATTTCTTTGGATTTTTGTATTGAATGAAAAATCAAACAACTAGAATTTAAGAATGGATAATGGTAAAAGATAAAAAGGTAAAAGATAAATTTTGGAAAAATTACCATAGAACCTTAACCACTCTGGTAAGTCAGTAAAATCAAGAAGTAAAATTTTATGCACAGAAAAATGGGTAAATAAAATGAATGACACCTCTTTTTGACTAGAAACAGTACAAGTCAAAATTAATGAAAAATATTCGAAGTATATCTGAAGCTGGAAAAATTACCATAGCACCCTCAGTGCAGTTTTTACACCTGGTAAAAATCTCAGGATTTGATCATGTCGGAAAAGCCCTCTAATAATTCAAAAACAGAGACCATCAAAAACTAGAAATCCTAATGTCAGAATTTTTATAAAATATTAGCTTGAGGTTTTGACTTGAAATATTTATGGAGATATCCTTAAGACAAAATAAATCCCTATAAAAATTATGGAAAATATTTAATATGATTTACACCCCAAAATAAATAGAATACTGAAATTCAATTCCTGTACAAGTCCACAGTGTCAGAATTTTAAATAATTCATTACAAGATATTTTAACCTCAAAATTTTTCTGGACATTAGAAACTACCAGGAGAGGTCGTTGAAAAAGTTTCGAAATTATTCAACTTGATCTGATGTCTGTTTTAATGCTCACATGGAGCTGTCCAGCTGAAGCTTATCACTTTGACTCAATTTCTCTCGCCGACATGTGGGCCACCCGTTATTCCGTAACGTTTCGCTGGAAACAACGGAAAAGCGTCGCTCTCGCTGACTGTGGTCCCGGAACCCACTCGTCAGCCGCTGCTTCTCTTCTCCCCCTCTCTGCCGACGAACTCTCCCGAGCTCTCTCTCTCACGCCTCTCTGCGTCTCCACGCGATTCACGCCGACCTCGACGCCCGAGCGATCCACTGCAGCCACGTTCATCCTTGGAATTCCCAGGCCATACCCTGACCAACTCTTGTCATTCCTTGCCGACTGAAATCACGCGCAAAATTCACCGCCAGAGACGATTCGGCCGCAAGTTCCTCGATCGTTCACACCTCAGATTACACACCCATCACCGGCTATAAATACCGCCTGTGAATCGCATTGAGACTCCCTTCTCCCTCATTCACTCCCTAACCAAACGCTAGAGCCTGAACTCCTTTTCCCCTCGCCATTTCTGCCAAGAACCCGAAAATGGGGAGGAATCGCAATGAGCCAAACGGTAAGTCTCAATCCAATTATTTGCAATCAAGCATCTCGGGCATCGCGAGTCCATACTACCCATCAATTTCAGCTTTCTTCTGCTTATCAACCGTCACCACTGCGCCACCTCTTCCCCACAGCCGGCCGACGGTGGCAGGCCAACCCGTCGCCTCTCCGGCCCGGCCGACCGCAAAAACGGGACCCCAGTGACCCACTGAGCCTCCCAGTGCTACCGATTCAACCGAGCTAGCTCCCATTTCTTCCCCGCGAGCCGACCTCCCTCCACAGACGCCGCCGGTGGCAGGCACCTCCAGCCGTCCCCGCCGGTGACCGGCAGCTCCCCCAGGCGCGCCATGGTCCACTGGTACTAGCCATGGCCCCCACCTCGCCGGAAACTCGCCGGAGCTCCGTCGCCGAGCAGCCTTAGCCGCCGCTCTGTTTTCTCTCATCGACTGGGCCCGCCTTGTCACCGGTCAAGCATTTTGATGCAAAGGTGAAATACGCCTTCCAGTTCCGAAAGCGTATTTTCAATATTTTCAGTCTATTTCAATACCCGAAATGATACAAATGCTTATAACTTTTGTATTGTAGCTCCAAATGAAGTGAAACAAAATTCTAAATTCATATAAAATCTAGTTCTTCCATAATATAAAATAATATTTTGAAAGTGTTCACTGGGTAAATTTAAAATTTAAATTCAAAAGAAAGGGCTAAAAACACACTTCATATTAAAAGGTTGTAAATAAACTTAAAAATGAATGGAACCAATTTTAGTGAAATAATCATGTTTCCAGGAGTTCAAATATATAAAAATATTTAAAATTCATTATTGTTTGAAATACTTTTATCAAAGATGGTATTCAATATATTAGAAAATTCAAATATACATAATTTGAATACATGAAACATAGAATAAGTAAAATATAATTTCTAAATATTATCATGGCAGTAGTATACCTGAGTTTGCCAAAATATTTTAGAAGTGAACTTGATTTGAATTATCGTGGAAAGTATGAAATAACTTAAATGTAAAATGTTCATATACATATATCATACAAAGTCAAATGGTTGTAAAATAGGTCAAATGAATTCAAATGATCGTCAAACCAGTTTAGTTATACCCCTGGCATCATAAGGTTTCCAGATATCAAATAATATTTAAAGTTTGCTATATAAAACAGTAGATGATTAATGGTCAAAAAGTAAATAATTGCATATTGGAATAGTTGTAACCTTCGCGAATAAATTCAGAATTTGATGAAACCAAATCTAATAACCTTGAAAAATAGTACCCTTGCTGATTAGGCAAAAATATCTTATGTTAGTGCTAGGTTGAATTAATATAATGTTAGACCCTAATGATCGTTTATAGGAAAAGTATCGCGGATAAAAGCCATTTGTCGCGAAACCAGCTTTAAATCACTTCTAACATCATGCCCTATTAATGCCTGAAAAATGAGTAGATTATCCTAGGCGGTATAGCCGCAATCTTGTATCAAAAACTGAACTCTCATCGAGTAAAACAAAATTTAACCATCAAGCTTTTTCATCGATCCGTAGAACCTCTCGTCTAAATGCAAAAACTATGGAAATTGGTTTAGAAATGATATTTAGGATATGGTCTACCATATTCTAGAAAAATCTTTTATTTACATATTATTTTTCAATTTAATCTTGCTAGCTGAATACCCCTAAAAAGTATGATTGTCGCAACCTTTTATATCACCTAAGCATTTTCAACTAAGAAAAGAATATCTCGTCTAAAAGCTAAAATATATGAAATCAGCCTAGATTTGTTCACCAAAGTATATGCTATCCAATTCCGAAGAAATAATCTTATTTCGTCATGTTTTGCATATAAACTTTAATAGTCAAATAACCCTTAGTTTTATGCTTTATGAACTTCATAATAAGATTAAGTGAACCTTGTAATAAGGAAGTTGTAGTTAATATATTTGTATCACCAGAACCTTCTTAAAAACTATAAATAAATCTATTTAGCTAACTTATCAATCATAACTTATTTAAAACCTTTCTTATGCAAATCACTTAAGGAATTAAGTATGTTTTGCATAACCCCCTCTGACTAGTGTTTCGACTCTTTTAATCCAAATAATTTTAGCATCTATAATTTGAAGCTATAAATACTAAAATTCATAATTTTAGCCTCTTGAATTCGTAATTCAAGAAAAGATAATCTATAAAGGAAACCCTGTTTTGTTCGTCATTGCATCATTAAGGTTAATCATAAAGTAATTACTTAAATAATCCAAACTCTAAAGTATTCCTGTTTTCTGCAATGAATCTTTATTTGATTTTCTGTCTATCTTCTTTTCGCCCTTATTGAAGTTTATTATTTGCTTTATTTTTTTCCGATCGATCGACGTGTAGAATTCGACGTCCCTTCCTCCATCGTTGCCTCCGTCAGCCGTGATCGCATCTTCGTCGTAAACGATATATAAGCAAGGCAAGCACCCCCTTTGACCATCTTGATCCCAGAATTTAATTTGCATTGTTTATTAAAATGTTTCATGCGTACGTTTACTTTCTGTAAATTGCTATTTTATGGTACTGGTAGTTATACTTGTTGTCTCATGAAACTTCCTTGATAAGTATGAATATGTGAACCTTGATAACCATAGATTAAGCTTAGACAATTACTTAATGTCGCCCTGGGTATATACGATTACTTTTATCCATGCTTAGCCATGCTTTTAGATCAAATGATGATGATGATCAGATCAAAATGTGTTCCTTGTGAAATGGAAAATGTTGTCATTGTAGCTGTTGGCTATGGGTATTTCGATTAAAAACCCAAAATAAAACTATGGTTTCGATGCGGCGATTATTGGCAATAGCCGGAGGTCTTGAGGATTTGCACGTAGTGTAGGGTGGAGTATCGCCCGTGTCAATTTAAGGACCGAACTCAGTGTTGTATGATCCAAGATATTTCGTGCAAACCACAAGTGTTGTTATGGGGCTTCCTTAAACCAATTAAGTTATCTAGTTTAACTTTGCACATTGGTAGGCTGAAGTAGTAAGGGCTTTCCTTTCGGGGTTTGCTCGACAGGGTGCCCACACCGAGGTGTTGGGAACAACACTTACCAATATAACGGTGTGTGCCACGTCTATGGGGAGTTCCAACATTCCTATGCTCTGAGTTCTCCCAGCTATAGCGTGTGTTTTATCGTCCCGGTGCTGGTGCAAAGTTAGATTAGATAATGTAAAGGTTTTCGTCATGAACATTCTGGCCACACGCTTAAAGTGCGTGAAACTTGCGGCAAAAAGAAAAGGTCATGACTTGTGGGTACAGTTGTACACCTCTGCAGAGTGTAAATCTAATCGATTAGCCGTCCCCTCGGTCATGGGAAACTTGGTGAACTTGCACTAGTTAAATGTTTAATTTTCTAAAATGGGTTGTGGTTTGGAACTTGTTTAGTAGCTTCTGTTTTCATGTCAAAGGATCGACATTGATGGATTCCATTTCTGGATTATTCGATATTCACGATGGGTTGTGAATATATTACTTATGCTTACTTATTTCATATCAGTCAATTATGCTTTTATAAATTCCGTTTGCAAATAACTTGTTTTACAATGTCAATTCTGCTTTATGCAAATTAACTGTAGTAGCCTCCTTTGAAATGGCCTGCATATATTATAGGCTTTGCTCAAGTCTTGCGGAGTACGTATGTACTCACCCTTGCTTATATGTGGTTTTTAGGTGGTTAAGTTGTCGAAGCTTCGAGGTTCCTTTCGTTACAGGTTGCGGTTTTTTTTTCTCTTCGTCGAATCTTTCTAGGGATTTATGCCTTGTCGGTTGCCTGCGGGTGTTGGATGGGCACACTACAAGACCTTGCTTCTTTTGCTGCTATATCTCTGATTTGTAAGAGTTTTCTTTATGTAATAGCTTCCGCTTAATTAATATTTGTTGTATGGTTGTGATTCCAATTGGTGTATGTGCGTACTAGCTACTGATCATGGGACTAGTACGGAAATGCACATTAGATTTCCATTTTTGCAAGTTTGTAAAAATGAGGGTCGTTTCATCGTAGTGGCTTTTCTTTTTTGGGTTCACCCAGCTTCTCCCTAGTTGATCTGTTTGAGAATTAATTAATTAAAAAATGTACAAATAACCATTGCAAAAAGAGTAGGCTGCTCGTACATTTCAGTTCATATGTAGTTCTGTAACAGCCTCAAAATTATAAAATAAAGAAAAATGAATTAAAAATCTTTTGTGTATTATTTCTGAAATTTCTGAAATTTCTGGATTTATTGGATATTTTTTTGGCTTTTCCTTAATACAAGAAAGTGAATTAAAGAATATAGTAAATGAAAAAAGGTAAAAAGTAAAAATGCCAAGTCAACAAAAATTTACCAAAGTCATAAAAAAAATCTGAGTGCTCTCCACAGCTTGTTTAAGTCAGTGGAAGAGCTGAATTAATTAAAATAATAATTAATTAAGTAAATCATATAAAAAGGAAGTCAGGGTAAAATGGTAAAAGAATTCTTTAGAATTCTCAGGACGTTATCCTGGACCAATATTTTTATCTTGCTGACACCAACACATTTTCAGCATCTAGTAAAAATATCAATAATTTAATAATTCATTTTGTAATTTTAAAAATTCAAAAACAGTGAAGAAATAAATTGAAAAATAGTAATGTCAGAATTATTAAAAATTAAATATTAACAATTAAAATCTTAAATTTTTAAATAACGTGTAGAATACCATTTAAGACTATGATAAAGAGTTTTGTAAAATATTAACTTCATTTATATCATATATTAAATGAAAAACAGAATCAACAGAACAGCAACAGCTAAATTGTCAGAATTATTTAACATTATAAATGCATCCTAAAATAGTGAAAATTTTACAGGAGTCTGATAATTGCCTTTCAGACCTAGGCTAAAAGTTTTATAAATTTTCAAGTCGGTTTGACTGATGAAAACCCCATAATCCTCCCGTTCTGTCCCGAGTCTTCGTCAGAGCTCTTTTCTCTCTCTCTCGCTGACTTGTGGGCCCAGCTTGTCAGTCAGCCAAGCCTGTCGGCACCCGCTGCCATCTGGGCCCCGCGTGGCAGCCTCTCTTCCCCATTCTTCTCCCCCTCTCGCTGTTCTCCAGCGCCAGCTCGCTCGCGCGCGGAGACAGCCGAATGCCGCCTTCGATTCTTGTCGCCTCTGTGCCCAAACCGCCTCCAAGCCTTATTTAAACCCCGCTCCGTCGCTCAGGTCGAGAAAACTGTCACCCTCTGCCCCGAAGTAGCTCCTGCACCCCGGTTCTTCCCCATCTTCGGCAAAACCCGAAAGAGGGGAAATCCCAAATTCTACTGTCTCACTCGATTTCACCCCGAACCTTCCGAGCCAGAGCCTCTCCTCGCCGCCCAGAACTCATCCCGAGCCCCGGTTGGAGCTCTTCTTCTCCGACTAGTCGCCGCATCGCCCAACTCCTTCCGTCGTCGCACCCCTCAGTGAGAGCTCCACCTGATGCCTCATTTCTTTGTCTAACTCAAAAATCGGAATCCTTGTGTCTCGTAGATGCTGTCCGTGGTGAAAATGAGTGAAGGGCGCCGTTGCTCTTTCCTCGCCGCCGCTCGGCCATGACCGCCACCGCCCTCACACGGTGACGCGCCACTGCAGAGCACCTCCGCTCACCGCGCAACCTCCCCTAGGTGCGCATGGAAGCCCTGATGCCTAGGGCGGCACCCATTTTCCCTCTCCGGCAGTGAATCGCCGTCGGCGAGCTTTGCCGCCGCCGCCGCCGCCGCCGCACCTCGCCGGTGGAATCGCCATTCCCGGCCACCTCTGGTCACCGCGCCACCGCCCAAGTGTGCGCACAGGTTTACTGATGCTTTTGGTGGAACCGATTCCGCCGCCGCGGTGCTAGTTCACCGGCGGTGAGCTCAGCCGTCGCAGTCCTACTCTGGGTCACCGCCAAGCGGGCCCCTTTGTCGCCCTTCGCGCCAAAGCGCTGAGTATGTCACGACTAGCGGGCCCGGTGGTCGATCACTGCAGCGTGTGCGGTCGTTGCCGATGCCCTCACTTTGTCGACCACGCGTCATGTTGCCACGCAGCAGACGCCGATCGTTGCGCGTGGACCCGGTATCGGCGCCTCGGTAGCGACCGTCGAGAAAGGAAAGCGCAAGAACGAAAGCGTACTTTCCATTTTCGGAAGTTTTTCTGATTTTCTGTATTTTAGCAAACCTAGAGTATCCAAACTTGAATATATTTTGAACTAACTATCCAAATTTGATGAAATAAATTTATAAATTCATCTAAAATCATTTAGAATCATAATATTAAAAAATATTTCATAATTGAATTTTATTTGAATTTAAATTCAAAGTAAAGGTTAGAAATATGTCATACATGAAAATTTTGCAAATGACCTCCAAATTTAGTAAACTAAATTTTGTTAGAATCCTTGTAGTCTCAGGAACAAAAATATGTAAAAATACTTAGGGTTGGTTATAAGAAAAATTTAAGTTATTAAATATGTGGTAAAATAGTTCAATAATGGGTCAAATGGATTAAATATTTAAATTGCAAATAAGAACAGATAATTCCTGTAACCATTTCTGAATTTGTGAAGTTATTTTATTTAAATATTTCCATCTGATTTCTTTTTGGCCCTATTGAAATTTGGTATTTGTTATATGTTGCCATACGACGTGTAGAACACAACGAATCCGGTACATTCGACGAACAGGAGTTCGAAGTCAAGGATAATCAACAAGGCAAGCAACCCCCTTTGATCATATTGAACCCAGTTTTATAAATGTTTTCATTAAATGTTTTACTGCATACTTTGTTTTATTAAAGTCTGCTATATTTCGGGTAATGGTAGTTGTACCAGTAGACTTACGGAACTTCCTTGATAAGTAGAAAATTGTGAACCTTGAAAACCCTAGAATAGCTTAGACATTATTTAATGTCAATCTGGGTTACTCACATTTAGTGACATGCTTAGCCAAGCTTAAATGAACATAAAACTGTGACATGATTAAAGACTTTGGATACGACATTTAAATGGGTATGACCATTTTTGTGGTTGGTATTTTGGATGGAAAAATGAAAATAAAACTATGGTTTAGATGCGGGCAATTATTGGCAATAGCCAGGTGTGCATGTCTTTACACGTAGTATAGGGTGAAGATTATTGCCCGTGTCGAGTTAAGGACCGAACTATGAGTTGTTTTCAGGCCAAGAATTATCATACAACCACAAATGCTAGTATGGGACAGCTCTAACTTATTAAGTTGTTTAAAACTAGCTTTGCACTTGGAAGGCCGGAGTATTACGAGCTGTTTCTTAATGAATTGCTCGACGGGACGTCCACACCGAGGTGATCATGGATTAAACGTCTACCAATATAACGGTGTACGCCATACTGTGGGTAGTTCCATCATTTCTATGCTCTAAGTTCTTACATCACAGAATGGGTTTATCGTCACCGTGCTGGTGCAAAGTTAGGATTAAATAATGTAACGGTTATAACATGACTCTCTGCGGTACACCAAAGGAAGTGTGCAAATATTGATTGCTCAAAGAGTCAGTCATGTCTTGTGGGGAAAGCTGTATACCTCTGCAGAGTGTAAAACTAATCGATCAGCCGCGTCCGCGGTCATGGACTCTTGGTAAAGTCATCACATAGTTAGCATTTTTATTTATTTCCCTAAAACCTGGTTTCTACCGGTGAATTCTACTGTGTGTTAGTAGAATTGGTTTTGAATATGGTCGTTATACCCAGACATTTATGATTTATTTATGCTTATATTCTATCACTTTCAGTATTAAATTGCTTTTACTTAAATTCCATTTTGCGATCTATTATTCTGTATTTACCATTCAAACTGACTTTATGCAAATTAACCTTAATAACCTTCCATTGGAATGACCTGCATGTATTTTAGGATTTGCATAAGTCTTGCGAGTACGTAAGTACTCAACTTGCCCATGTTGATGTTTTTTTTAGGTGAAGAATCAGATTTCCCCGACGATTCATACGTTGATGCAGGATACGGTGAGTTTAACGATGAATTTTTCTAAGGATTTTTCCTTGTCAGTTGCGTGTGGGACAATGGGTTAAAAGGCATACTACAAGAAGTTGTCTCCACTGCAGTTTTACTTTCGGTATTGTAAAAATATTATGTAATCTTACTTCCGCTGTGTAATAAAATTTGTGTATGACTGTGATATCAATTTGTATTTATGCGTACTAGCTACTGATCATGGGACTAGTACTGTATGCACATGGTATCCATTCTTGGTATTCATTATCAAAAATGGGGGCCTTACAAGTTCTTTAAAAAAAATTAAGGACGAGTCGATATGAAGTTGAATTTAATATATATATATATATATATATATATATATATATATATATATATCTTATAATTACTTGAGACACCATGGAGCCTGGGCTCCATGATACAAAATGGGTATATTCTCCTATGTATTGTATGTTTAACTTTTTGAAATTTTTAGGATGTTGAGTTTAACTAATTTACTAACTAGTTCAAACAAATTTGAACTGAAATTTAAACTAGAGTTTCCTTTTTTGATGATAGTTTGTTTGTAGGTATGTGCTAATTATATATATAAATCAGCCAAGCATGCAATCTATATTCGTTTAAAATCTTTGAATTTGAGTATATTTTTTCAAAGCTATGTGTTTCATTTGAATTGTTATAGATGAGTATATATACCCTAAAACTAAAATTTTTGAAAAATATACCTAAATTTGCCTTGAATCTGCGCATTTGAAATCATGGAGCCTAGGCTCCATGGTGCCTCTATATATATATATATATATATATATATATATATATATATAGTGTGTGTGTGTATCATTGTAATGAATGCACAACAACACTACAGCTCAAATTAAAGCTTCATAGTTATTCTTAGAAGGAAACCGTCTATATATCTAGCTATCCTTTGAAAAATAAAACTAAAAAAACTTTTTTCACGGATATAATTAAGTTGGTGGCCGTCTCCATATCATATGTCTCTCCCGATGGTTGCCGTGTGCCTTTCGCAGGCTTGGCCTACACATGCATGCATGCTTTAATTTGCTTTTCCTGAAGAACAGGTGAGACCAGTGTGAACCTTGGCAATCATCCGAGCACCCACCGCTGAATCTATCTGATGGACATGATAATAGTCACAGTGCATCCGTAACTAAGTATGTTTGTTAAAAATCAAAATGAAATAGGGTTAATCTTCGTCGTTCACGAAACATACGGTGTTTCAGTTTTATCTGCCACGCAAATCAAAGCTGGCCTGTCGTTGTTTTAGCTAGAACCCCAGAGAAAAGAGAACAATTTTCTTGTGACAACTCTAATTTGTTTAACTAAAATGAGATTGAACTTTACGTAACACCCAGCACTCCAATTGTTCTACCACCTCATATATTTTTCCTAGCTTTAACGACTTTTAGTAACAACTTCTGAAACACATCACTAAGTACTTTTCACCCGTACTCAACAAAATTAACATGAATAGCATAGTATTATAATTAGAAGCAATGGGCAAAAATAAACTTAGAACCACATGTCTAAGTGTAACAGCCTCAAAATTATAAAATAAAGAAAAATGAAATAAAAATCTTTTGCGTATTATTTTCGAAATTTCTGAATTTTCTGGATTTTCTGTATATTCTTTTGGCTTTTCTTTAATGCAAGAAAGTGAAACAAAGAATATGGTAAATAGAAAATGGTAAAAAGTAAAAATATTAATTCAACAAAATTTACCAAAGTCTCCAAAAATATCTGAGGGCTCTCCTCAGCTTGCTTAAGTCGGTGGGTAAGCTGAATTAGTAAAAATAATCATTAATCAAAGATAATCATGAGTAAATATCTCAGGGTAAAATGGTAAAACAATTTGGTAAACATATCTGTAAGTCATCCTGACCCAAAATTTTTATCTTGCCGACATCAAAACAGTATCAACCTCCAGTAAAAATATCAAGAATTTAATAATTCATTTTATAATTTTAAAAATTCAAAAACAGTGAATAAATAAATTGAAACACAGTAATGTCAGAATTTTTAAAAATTAAATATTAATAACTAAAATCTGGAATTTTTACACAAGGTGTCGAATACCATTTCAAACTATCATAAAAAGTTTTGTAAAATAAACATCTAATTTAAATCGCAAATTAAAAGAAACACCGAATGGGCAATACAGTAACTGTTGCATTGTCAGAATTTTCTAAAAATCTGCATGCAACATAAAATATCGAACATTTTACAGGAGCCTGGTAATTGTGTTGCCGACCTATGGTAAAAATTGTATAAAATTTCGTGTCGTTTTGACCGTCGAAACCCCGTTCTAATCCCGTTATGTCCTGAGCCTTCGCCAGAGTTCTTTTTCTGTTTCACTGACATGTGGGCCCGGGCTGTCAGTGAACCAGCTCAACCGACAGCCGCTGCCATCTGGCCCCCGCGTGTCAGCATCTCAACCGCGTTCTTCTCCCCTCTCCCCGCTCTCTCTCGCGCGCAGAGACGCCGCCTCTCGGTTCTTCGCGCACCGCCTTAGAGCCCATATAAAAGCCTCTCCTCGCGTCGCAGCCGACCCAGCTCGCCTCCTATGCAGCCATTCCGCCGTTGCTTTGGTCATCCTCTCCAATTCCGGCGAAAACCCGAAAGAGGGCAAAAGTCCAATTCTTTCGCCTCAAACCAATTCGCCCCGAACCACTTCACTGAAGCTTTCTTGAGCCTCCAGAACCCGCCCCAAGCCTCGTGAAACTCTTTCTTCCCGCGAGCTCCTCCACGTGTTCTTCCTCCGCGTCGCCGCAAGACGGTGAGAGCCTTCCTCCTTCATTCATTCTTCAAAGCAATTGATGAAATCGGTTCCTTGAGTCGTGCAGGTGCTCATCTGGGTGAAAGCGAAGCTCGGATAGCTCTAGTTTTGCGTCGCCGCCGCTCGGCCATGGCGTCGCCGCTCGCCGCGGTGGCGTGCGCTGCGAGCCCTCGAGCCACCGCGCCGCCACCAACGGTGCGCACGGATGTCTGAACCTCAAGGTGGAACCCATTCCACTCGGAGGCTCGCCGCCGTCGCGAAGCCGCCGAACCGCCGCGCACTCGCCGGTGGAAACCGCCTTCCGCCACCTCACCGCCGCTCGACCATCCACGAGTTCGCGCGAGCGCTGAAGCTTGAGCGGAATCCATTCCGCCGCTCGACTCGGTTCGCCGCGGCGAGCTTGGCTTGCCGCCACCTGCTCTGGGTCACCGCCACGCGGCCCCATTTGTCGGCGACGCGCTAAGTTGTCTTCTGTCGCGCCATCGCCATCTGGGCCGGCCGGTCGATCAGGCGTCTGTGCCGTCTTGCGTCACGACATCGCGGACTCGCTGCCGACCTCGCGTCGCACAGCGAGGGTTCACAACCAGCGCTGCCGCAGCGCTTGCGCACTTGACCATGATGTGTGGACCCAGTTGTCGATGCCCAACAGCAGTTCGCCCGAAATGGAAAGCGCGTTTTCCCCGTGAAAGCGTATTTTCCATTTTCGGCAATTTTCTGATTTTTTTAGTATTTATTCAAAACCTAGATATTCATTTAGCCATAACTTTTGAATCACTTAACCAAATTTGATGAAATAAATTTATAAATTCATCTAAAATCCAGTAGATTCAGAATATGCAAAAATATTTCAGAATTTAATTTTATTTGAAATTCAAATTGAAATTTAAAAGAAAGGTTAGAAATATGTCATACATGAAAATTTTGCAAATGACATCCAAATTTAGTAAAATAACTTTTGTTAGAATCTTTGTAACCTCAGAAACCAGAATTTGTAAAAATATTTAGGGTGTGATATAAGAGAAATTTAAGTTATAAAATGGGTGGTAAATAATGCAATAATGATTTAAATAAACTCAATCTTTAAATAACAAATGAGCTCAAATAACTCATGTAACCATTCCTGAATTTGTGAAATTATTCTATTTGAAAATTTCTATCTGATTTCGTTTTGGCCTTATTGAAATTTGGTATTTATTATATGTCGCCATACGACGTGTAGAATCCGACGACCCCGGTGTATTCGACGACCAGGAGTTCGAAGTCGAGGATACTCAACAAGGCAAGCAAAACCCCTTGATCATATTGATCCCAGTTTTATAAATGTTTTCATTAAATGTTTTATTGCATACTTTATTTTATTAAAGTCTGCTATATTTCGAGTAGTGGTAGTTATGCGAGTAGACTTATAGAACTTCCTTGATAAGTAGAAAATTGTGAACCTTGAAAACCCTAGAATAGCTTAGACATTATTAATGTCGATCTGGGTTAATCACATTTAGTGAAATGCTTAGCCAAAGCTAAATGAAGATAAAACTGTGACATGATTAAAGACTTTGGACATGACATTTAAATGGGTGTGACCATTTTTGTGGTTGGTACTTGGTTGGAAAATGAAAATAAAACTATGGTTTAGATGCGGGCAATTATTGGCAATAGCCGGTTGTGCATGTCTTGCACGTAGTGTAGGGTGGAGATTATTGCCCGTGTCGAGTTAAGGACCGAACTATGGGTTGTTTTCAGGCCAAGAATATTCATACAACCACAAGTGCTGGTATGGGACAGCTCTAACTTATTAAGTTATTTAAAACTAGCTTTGCACTTGGAAGGCCGGAGTAGTACGAGCCGTTTCTTAATGAATTGCTCGATGGGACGTCCACACTGAGGTGATCATGGATTAAACGTCTACCAATATAACGGTGTACGCCATACTGTGGGTAGTTCCATCATTTCTATGCTCTGAGTTCTTACACCACAGAATGGGTTTATCGTCACCGTGCTGGTGCAAAGTTAGGTTTGAATAATGTATGATTATAACATGACTCTCTGCGGCACACCAAAGGAAGTGTGCAAATATCGATTGCTCAAAGAGTCAGTCATGTCTTGTGGGGAAAACTGTATACCTCTGCAGAGTGTAAAACTAATCGATTAGCCGCGTCCGCGGTCATGGACACTTGGTAAAGTCATCACATAGTTAGCAGTTTTGCTTATTTTCATAAAATGTGGTTTCTACCACGTGTTGGTCATTTCCGCTGTGTGCGGGAGGAAATGGTTTTGAGTATGATCAGTATACCCAAACATTCGTGATTTATTGATGCTTACATTTTATCACTTTCAATATTAAATTGCTTTTATTTAAATTCCATTTTGCAATCTATTATTTTGTATTTACATTTCAAACCAGCTTTATGCAAATTAACCTTAATAGCCTTTCATTGGAATGGCCTGCATGTATTTTAGGATTTGCATAAGTCTTGCGAGTACGTAAGTACTCAACTTGCCAATGTTGATGTTTTTAGGTGAAGAAACAGATTTCTCCGACGATTCTTACGTTGATGCAGGATACGGGGAATTTAACGATGAATTTATCTATGGATTTTTCCCTTGTCAGTTGCCTGTGGAACAATGGGTTAAAAGGCATACTACAAGAAGTTGTCTCCACTGCAGTTTTACTTTTGGCATTGTAAAAATAACATGTAATCTTACTTCCGCTGTGTAATAAAGTTTGTGTATGACTGTAATATCAATTTGTATCTATGCGTACTAGTTACTGATCATAGGACTAGTACTGTATGCACATGGTATCCATTTTTTGTATTCATTTATCAAAAATGGGGGCCTTACACTAAGACCACGAGCTCGGAAATACCCAAGTCCACACGTTTGGAAATGTCCAGAACCATACTTCGGGAGCATGCTTACATTTCTATGAAGCCGACAAGAGAAACTTAGAACCAAGATAATTAAACATTTGGCGTCCTGCAACTATATATATATATATATATATATATATATATATATATATATATATATATATATATATATATATATATATATATATATATATATATATATATATATATATATATATATATATAACTCAACTAAGGTTCACTCTATTATTGTTGTAATATGTAATATAATAGTTCCACAATTAAACCTAACTAAATAGTTTTTGAGTCCATGATTGCACGAATATTGCTAACTAGAATTGGTGAATGTTGAGACAAGTGAAGTGAATGTGCTAGTCCCATCCCTAGCATGTCCCCTTCATTGGTCACCTAAAAACAGTAAAATAAGCAAGTGTGGGTTTACAACTTAGCAAGTACATAATAAAATAATAACATAACAAATTATCACATTTGTCTCATTAACATCCTTTATCTTTAGCAATACAATCTCTCTATATGCTCACATGCACATCACATATTTTAAACCAATATAGTTGAGTGTACACCCGTTGCTATTGTACCCTTTCAACCCCTCCGCTGCATGGAGATGCCTACGGAAGTAGCTAGGTCTTTTATTCCCACCCAAAGTATGTCTTAGAGGCACACAGGTCACATCTTTCCAATATAAATGCATAATATGCAAATTCAATGATTTATCAACATTTATTATATTTCATCATCACCATAAAGTTCAATATCATATAACACCATAGTATGTAAAACTTATCATGCATGTATATCAGCATAGAGGAAAATTTACAAATATAAAAAGCAATGTCTAACAATCTGGTTAACGTTCTACTATGTCCTTTTCTGTTTACCCATGTGAGACGGGGTGACGTGTAGTTGATACTAAACCCGAAGTCACACCTTCTAAAGTAGATAACACAACTCAACACTATACCACAAAAGTATATAACATCAAACATAACAATATCGTTCCTATGCACAAACCTAAACTTAACCTTCCCTTCCACCAGACAACTTCTCCTTTGCTATCCCGACAATCGAATAGCCATAACTCCTAGCTCAGAAGCCCAAACATGGAAAACCATATATGTTCTTGAAACTACACAGAATTCCCTACAATTTCCTAGTTGTCTAAAAGTTTTGATTAATTCATTTACGCTTTCAACACCAAAGATTGTTCTGCTAAGTTAATAGATAGTAGACTTGTTAATTTCATATATATTTTTATACAACTCCAAAAGTAGCATAGTAGACTTGTCAATTTCATATATATTTTTATACAACTCCAAAAGTAGCAAACCATATAAATTCTAAAAACTGCACAAAATTTTCTAGCTTTCTTTAGTTATAGACACAATTTAGTTCGGCTAGCATCTGGGTCTAATAAGCATATTAACACAACTGCGTCCAGCAACAACTATTTTCATGACACCAGCTTTCTCCTAGACATAACTTTCTAATCGCTCATTTAAAGTCAAATTTCTTATACTCTATAGAAACTTTAGATAGTTATTTACAATTTTTATAATTTGGCCAAGCTATGAAACAGACTGTAACCCCGAAAACATAGACCAATATTTATCGAACCCTGATCACTACCAAACACCTTCCCGGTGCTATCCAACTATCCCATCTACAGCTAATATAACCACTATACTACTTCATTATAGAGCCAACATAAGGAATATTATCCTAGGGTTTATACCTATGATATGAAGATTCAATGGAAACATCGAATGTGGTGGTCCTCCGCGATCCAGCACTTTCCCCGCTTTCACATGTTTCCCTAAACTCTCGCACCACATCCTCTAAGATCCTCGTCACCTCCTGTACATGGTGACACAAACGGACTCAGATTAGACACATGGTTTAGCGAGGGACGTGAAAAGACATGGTCAATGCGGCACAGAGGCGTGGCTGGGGTGCGGCACACCTCGAAGGCAGTGAAAACCGGTAGTGTGGCATGGCGGCACTAGTGCAGCTTGGCGGTTGTGGCAGCACGAGCTTCTGCGTAGTGCAGCTAGGGCAGCGACGGCGACTGGAGGCACCAAGGCAGCATGGGGCAGTTGGGCGGCTAGGGTTTGGCCTCCTCCCCCACCCCCTACCCCCTCCTTTTATGGCATGTGTGAACCAAGTTTGGCTCGGGCTCACACGCCGAGGCCGACTCGGTCACCTAGCCCAGCCCATTTTTAAAAATTCCGGATATTACACTTTGCTACTTGGGAAAAAGGACCTTTTTTAATCTTAGACTTTTTAAAGCGATCCGGACATGAAAATGACCATTTTCTTCCTACCCATGATTACCTTTTCGATTTTTTTAGGTTTGGCCGCACATTAATTCATGAATGATGTGCGCATCCCATTTATAAGAAATTTTTCTCTCAAAAAAATAAAAGAACTTTTAATCAGCTCTTTGCTTTCTAGTGCTATTACATCAAATAATTTCGAAAAAACCAAATATATATAATTAACTTTGGCATTGCTTGCCCAAGCTCTAGCTAGATCCTAGCTGGCTTAGCTTCGAGGTTGGACTGAAACAGTGAGACAACAAAGCATGCATTCCATGCCAACATTCCGACGACATGTAGGGGTCGACGTACACCTACTCGCAATGCAAGAATTCGTGGATATCCTTTTTTGTAGCCAACTACATGCCCACAAAAGTCAGTCATGCATGGAGACCTGGCCTTCATGCCTGAGCAAATCTAAAGCCATCTTCTCCATTGATGCATGGCGCGTGATAGGACAACCCACTACGCCAAAACCTGCAATAGGTGACGGTCTATTTGTGGCGGTTTTTTTCGAATCGTTACAAATATAATTATCAGTAGCGGTTCTATATTAAAAATGGCGGAAAGAATATCAGTGGCGGTTCTATCCTCAAACCGTCACTGATAATGCATTATCAGTAGCGGTTCGAGGATGAACCGCCACTGATAACAAATACATCATTAGTCGCGGTTGGAGGATAGAACCGCCACTGATAATGTAACAGCCTCAAAATTATAAAATAAAGAAAAATGAAATAAAAATATTTTGCGTATTATTTTCGAAATTTCTGAATTTTCTGGATTTTCTGTATATTCTTTTGGCTTTTCTTTAATGCAAGAAAGTGAAACAAAGAATATGGTAAATAGAAAATGGTAAAAAGTAAAAATATTAATTCAACAAAATTTACCAAAGTCTCCAAAAATATCTGAGGGCTCTCCTCAGCTTGCTTAAGTCGGAGGGTAAGCTGAATTAGTAAAAATAATCATTAATCAAAGATAATCATGAGTAAATATCTCAGGGTAAAATGGTAAAACAATTTGGTAAAAATATCTGTAAGTCATCCTGATCAAAAAAATTTATCTTGCCGACATCAAAACAGTATAAACCTCCAGTAAAAATATCAAGAATTTACTAATTATTTTATAATTTTAAAAATTCAAAAACAGTGAATAAATAAACTGGAAAACTGTAATGTCAGAATGTTTAAAAATTAAATAATAATAATTGAAATCTGTAATTTTTACAGAAGGTGTAGAATACCATTTCAGACTATAATAAAATGTTTTGTAAAATAATCACTTCATTTAAATCATAAATTAAGATAAAACCGATTGGGCAATGCAGTAACAGTTGCATTGTCAGATTTTTATTAAAATCTACATGCATCATAAAATATCTAAATTTTTACAGGAAGTTGGTAATATCCTAGCCGACCTATGGTAAAAATTTTATAAAATTTCGTGTCGTTTTGACCATCGAAAACTCCGTTGAAATCCTGTCCTGTCCCGAGCCTTCGCCAGAGTTCTTTTTCCCCTCTCGCTGACATGTGGGCTCGGGCTGTCAGTGAGACACCTCAGCCGACAGCCGTTGCCACCTCGCCCCCACGCGTCAGCGACTCAACCGCGTTCTTCTCCCCTCTCCCTGCTCTCTCTCGCGCGCAGAGACGCCGCCTCTTGGTTCTTCGCGCACCGCCCGCGTCGCACCGCCTTAGAGCCCATATAAAGCCTCTCTCTCGTCGCGACCGACCCACTCGCCTCTGTGCAACCATTCCGCCGTTGCTTTGGTCATCCTCTCCAATTCCGGCGAAAACCCGAAAGAGGGCAAAACTCCAATTCTTTCGCCTCAAACCATTTCGCCCCGAACCACTTCACCCGAAGCTTCCTTGAGCCTCCAGGAACCCGTCCCAAGCCTCGGCCGAAACTCTTTCTTCCCCGGCGAGCTCCTCCGCCGTGTTCTTCCTCCGCCGTCGCCGCGCACGGTGAGAGCTTTCCTCCTTCATTCATTCTTCAAAGCAATTGATGAAATCGGTTCCTTGAGTCGTGCAGGTGCTCATCTGGGTGAAAGCGAAGCTCGGATAGCTCTAGTTTTGCGTCGCCGCCGCTCGGCCAAGGCCGTCGCCGCCCTCGCACGGTGGCGTGCCCCTGCAGAGCCCCTCAGGCCACCGCGCCGCCACCAACGGGTGCGCACGGATGTCCTGAACCTCAGGGTGGAACCCATTCCACTCCGGAGGGCCTACTTCGCCGTCGGCGAGTTTCGCCAGAACCGCCGCCGCACCTCGCCGGTGGAAACCGCCCTTCCGGCCACCTCAGCCCACCGCGCGACCATCCCTGAGTTCGCGCGAGTGCGCTGAAGCTTGGAGCGGAATCCATTCCGCCGCTCCGGCTCCGGTTCGCCGCCGGCGAGCTTGGCTTGCCGCAGCCCTGCTCTGGGTCACCGCCACGCGGCCCGGGTGTCACCGCCGCGCTTGCGCATGTGTCGCGCCACGCTTATCTGGGCCCGGCCGGTCGATCAGCGTCTGCCGTTCGCGTCGGCCGACATGCGGACCGCCATTGTCGACCTCGCGTCAGCGCGGCCCGCGGGACAGCAGCGTCGACCTCCTTGCAGCAAGGCCCGGCTGATGATGTGGACCGGGTTGTCGATTGCCCAGTAGCGGTTCCGCCAGAAATGGAAAGCGTGTTTTCCCCGTGAAAGCGTATTTTCCATTTTCGGCAATTTTCTGATTTTTTAGTATTTATTCAAAACCTAGATATTCATGTAGCCATAACTTTTGAATCACTTAACCAAATTTGATGAAATAAATTTATAAATTCATCTAAAATCCAGTAGATTCAGAATATGCAAAAATATTTCAGAATTTAATTTTATTTGAAATTCAAATTGAAATTTAAAAGAAAGGTTAGAAATATGTCATACATGAAAATTTTGCAAATGACATCCAAATTTAGTAAAATAAATTTTGTTAGAATCTTTGTAACCTCAGAAACCAGAATTTGTAAAAATATTTAGGGTGTGATATAAGAGAAATTTAAGTTATAAAATGGGTGGTAAATAATGCAATAATGATTTAAATAAACTCAATCTTTAAATAACAAATGAGCTCAAATAACTCATGTAACCATTCCTGAATTTGTGAAATTATTTTATTTGAAAATTTCTATCTGATTTCGTTTTGGCCTTATTGAAATTTGGTATTTATTATATGTCGCCATACGACGTGTAGAATCCGACGACCCCGGTGTATTCGACGACCAGGAGTTCGAAGTCGAGGATACTCAACAAGGCAAGCAAAACCCCTTGATCATATTGATCCCAGTTTTATAAATGTTTTCATTAAATGTTTTATTGCATACTTTATTTTATTAAAGTCTGCTATATTTCAGGTAGTGGTAGTTGTACGAGTAGACTTATAGAACTTCCTTGATAAGTAGAAAATTGTGAACCTTGAAAACCCTAGAATAGCTTAGACATTATTAATGTCGATCTGGGTTACTCACATTTAGTGAAATGCTTAGCCAAAGCTAAATGAAGATAAAACTGTGACATGATTAAGGACTTTGGACATGACATTTAAATGGGTGTGACCATTTTTGTGGTTGGTATTTGGTTGGAAAATGAAAATAAAACTATGGTTTAGATGCGGGCAATTATTGGCAATAGCCGGTTGTGCATGTCTTGCACGTAGTGTAGGGTGGAGATTATTGCCCGTGTCGAGTTAAGGACCGAACTATGGGTTGTTTTCAGACCAAGAATATTCATACAACCATAAGTGCTGGTATGAGACAGCTCTAACTTATTAAGTTATTTAAAACTAGCTTTGCACTTGGAAGGCCGGAGTAGTACGAGCCGTTTCTTAATGAATTGCTCGATGGGACGTCCACACTTAGGTGATCATGGATTAAACGTCTACCAATATAACGGTGTACGCCATACTGTGGGTAGTTCCATCATTTCTATGCTCTGAGTTCTTACACCACAGAATGGGTTTATCGTCACCGTGCTGGTGCAAAGTTAGGTTTGAATAATGTAACAGTTATAACATGACTCTCTGCGGCACACCAAAGGAAGTGTGCAAATATCGATTGCTCAAAGAGTCAGTCTTGTCTTGTGGGAAAGTCGTATACCTCTGCAGAGTGTAAAACTAATCGATTAGCGCGTCATGATCATGGACACTTGTAAAGTCATCACATAGTTAGTTGTTTTGCTTATTTTCATAAAAAGTGGTTTCTACCACGTGTTTATCATTTCCGCTGTGTGCGGGAGGAAATGGTTTTGAGTATGATCAGTATACCCAAACATTCGTGATTTATTGATGCTTACATTCTATCACTTTCAATATTAAATTGCTTTTATTTAAATTCCATCTTGCAATCTATTATTTTGTATTTACATTTCAAACCAGCTTTATGCAAATTAACCTTAATAGCCTTTCATTGGAATGGTCTGCATGTATTTTAGGATTTGCATAAGTCTTGCGAGTACGTAAGTACTGAACTTGCCAATGTTGATGTTTTTAGGTGAAGAAACAGATTTCCCCGACGATTCTTACGTTGATGCAGGATACGGGGAATTTAACGATGAATTTATCTAAGGATTTTTCCCTTGTCAGTTGCCTGTGGAACAATGGGTTAAAAGGCATACTACAAGAAGTTGTCTCCACTGCAGTTTTACTTTTGGTATTGTAAAAATAACATGTAATCTTACTTCCGCTGTGTAATAAAGTTTGTGTATGACTGTGATATCATTTTGTATTTGTGCGTACTAGCTACTGATCATGGGACTAGTACTGTATGCACATGGTATCCATTTTTGGTATTCATTTATCAAAAATGGGGCCCTTACAGATAACTAGGTTATCAGTGGCGGTGCTATCCTCCAACCGCCACTGATACTATTGGATTATCCATGGCGGTTCAATCCTAGAATCGCCATTGATAATGCATTATCAGTGGCGGTTCGAGGATAGAACCGTCACAGATAATGTTATCAGTGGCGGTTCTATCCTAACAACCGCCACTGATAATATTGCCTATAAATAGGTTGTCAGTAGCAGCACTGGTCTTCTTCCTCCCGAGAGCAAACCAAAACTTCTAATTTTCAGATTTTGTTTTCTCCAATTCTTGTGCTTGTACTTCCTCTAGTTGTTCCTTGGTGATTTATTTTTTCTCCTCTCCTAATTTGTGTTAATCTTGTTGCAATTTAATTTTTAAACCTAGTTTAATTAAGGTTTATATGTAGATGAGATGAAAAGTTTAGATTTTGTTTATTTTTATTTACCTACTATTTTGTAGTTGATAAATTTATTTCCTAGCTAGGTTCATTAGATGATGTTGTGTTCCTTTTATAGATGATGAATTATGATCAAGCATATATTTAATATAAATTGCATTTTAAGTTAATTTGGTAGATGATGAATTTATTATCTAGCTTCTTTAGATGATAAGTAATTAGATTAGTTTTTTAATTACTATTAATTTGGTTCCATTAGTGTGGACATATACATCTTGCATATATTAAATTTATTTAATTAAGATTATTGGATATTAATATAAATGAAATTTTAGTTAATTTGGTAGGTGGGTGCTCATCATTTTTAGATGATGAATTTATTATCTAGCTTATTTAGAGGATAAGTATTTACATTACTTTTTTAATTACTATTAATTTGGTTCCATTAGTGTACGGACATATACATCTTGCATATATTAAATTTATTTATTTAAGATTATTGGATATTAATATACATAAAATTTTAGTTAATTTGGTAGGTGGGTGCTCATCATTTTTAGATGATGAATTTATTATCTAGCTCCTTTAGATGATAAGTAATTAGATTCGTTTTTTAATTACTATTAATTTGATTCCATTAGTGTGGACATATAATATACATCTTGTATATATTAAATTTAATTAATTAAGATTATTGGATATTAATATACATGAAATTTTAGTTAATTTGGTAGGTGTGCTCATCATTTTTAGATGATGAATTTATTATCTAGCTCCTTTAGATGATAAGTAATTAGATTAGTTTTTTAATCAATTTTTATATGTTAATTAATTTTAGATGGACCGGAGATGGATGTACAATACGAACTGTTATAAATGAGATTACATCGACGGGGTATCTGCTTTTCTAAGAGCCGCTGAGGAGAACAAGTTGCACAAGAAGACGGAGTACATACATTGTCCATGCATTGATTGCAAGAATGAGAAAATATTTTCAGACAAAGAGCACATCCACTTGCACTTGATTCGAAGGGGTTTTGTACTTGGCTATACACGTTGGACAACTCACGGTGAAGAGAAAAACATACATGAAGGTGATAACGTATTGGATGATGGAGAAGGCATTATGGCAACTGACATCGGTTATGGATCTGATGAGGATAGGTTGGATATTGATGACGATAATAATCTTGCTCAGATGTTGCGCGATGCAGAAGGGAACTACACTAGTCAGAGAGAGTTTAATCAATTCAAGGGTTTGTTGGACGACTCGGACACACCTTTGTTCCCGAGTTGCAAGGAGGAATACACAAAGTTGCACACCATGCTTTCACTTCTAAAATTGAAGGCAAGCAATGGTTGGTCCGATAAGAGTTTCACGGCGCTATTACATCTCTTAGCGGACATGCTTCCAGATGGAAACATATTGCCGATAACCACTTATTTAGCTAAGAAGGTTGTACGTCCATTGGGATTGGAAGTAGAAAGAATACATGCATATCCAAACGATTGTATACTCTATCGCAAAGAGTATACAGACATGCATGTATGTCCGGTGTGCAAATCATCGCGATACAAGCGTAAAGGCCATGACAGCGAGGGCACCGTGGTGAAGAAAGGAGCTCCCGCTAAAGTGGTGTGGTATTTACCAGTAATACCTCGATTGAAGCGTTTATTTGGAAACAAAAAGCATGCCCACTTGATGCGATGGCACTCAGAAGAGCGTAAAAGGGATGGGAAGCTAAGACATCCTACTGATTCTGCCCAGTGGAGAACCATCGATAGGCTCTTTAGGAAGGACTTCGGGAATGATCCGAGGAATATAAGGTTTGGGTTGAGTACGGATGGAATGAATCCTTTCGGTAATATGAGTAGTATTCATAACACTTGGCCCTTGACTCTCTATATCTACAACCTTCCTCCTTGGTTGTGTATGAAACAAAAGTACATTATGATGTCGCTGCTTATCCAAGGGCCGAGACAACCTGGTAATGATATTGATGTATACCTACAACCATTAGTGGAAGATCTTGTGATACTGTGGAACGAAGGTGTACAGGTATGGGATGAGTACAAGCGAGAGTACTTCATCCTACGCGCATTGTTGTTTTGCACCATCAATGATTTTCCTGCCCTTGGTAACCTATCCGGTCATACTGTAAAAGGGGCCAAAGCATGCCCCCAGTGCATGGATGAAACCACTAGTGTGTGGCTCAATAACTCTAGGAAAACTGTGTACATGCATCACCGTAGGTTCCTTCGCAGAAATCACCCCTACCGCAATATGAAGAAACAATTCGACGGGACAAAAGAGGATGGTATAGCTCCAAGGCCTCGTCGTGGGGAAGAGGTATATGGTATGGTTAAGGATATTAATGTTGTACTTGGAAAGGGAGATAGTAATAAATCGAGGTCTCGTACTGAGAAGACCATGTGGAAGAAGAGATCGATATTTTGGAACTTGCCCTATTGGAAGGACTTAGAAGTTCAACACTGCATAGACGTCATGCACGTAGAGAAAAATGTACGTGACAGCTTGATTGGTCTTTTGCTGAATATTCCTAGCAAAACTAAGGACGGATTGAAGGCACGAAGGGACCTGAAAGATATGAAAATCAGCTGAACTACATCCTCAAGACACCGGGAAAGACCGACTTTACCTTCCCCCAGCTTGCTACACTCTATCCAAGAAAGAGAGAACAGACCTCTGCAAATGCTTGCATGGTGTGAAAGTTCCGTCCGATTACTCCACAAGCATCAAGAAACTGGTCTCGATGAAAGATTTGAAGTTAACTGGCATGAAGTCTCATGATTGTCATGTGATGATGACACAAATGCTTCCTATTGCAATTAGAGGTATTTTTCCTAAAAAGGTCCGAGAGGCAATCGTGAGGTTGTGTTTCTTCTTCAACACGATTTCACAGAAGGTCATCGATCCTATCGGACTTTCTGAACTGCAGAATGATGTGTTCAAGACACTATGCCAGCTAGAGATGTATTTCCCTCCATCATTTTTCGATATAATGGTTCATCTCATTGTTCACCTTGTGAATGAGATAAATATATGTGGCCCTGTATTCCTTCATCAGATGTACCCGTTCGAAAGGTACATGGGTATTCTGAAGAAGTATGTATGCAATTGTAACTACCCCCATTTTCACATAAATGCAAAAATAGAAATCTAATGCGCATACAGTACTAGTCCCATGATCAGTGGCTAGTACGCATATTTTCAACAATTGGAATCACATCCATACATCATTTTATTCAAGCGGAAGCTATTTGTACAATATATTCTTACAACTCAGAGTATATATATTTATTGCAATAGAAGAAGCAAAGTCTTGTAGTGTGCTCATCCAATCCCTCAGGCAACTGATAAGGCATAATCCCTAGAAAGGTCGCTTTACTGAAAATCCCGCATCCTGCGATGATAAGAGATCTTTTGAAGTTTCGCTATCTTTTTCCACCTAAAACAACATAATAAGCAAGGGTGAGTACTTTACATACTCCGCAAGACTTTAACAAATCCTATAATATATGCAGGCCATTTCAAAGGAAAGGCTTCTACGGTTAATTTGCATAAAGCGAAATGGAATTTGTAAATCAAGTTGTCATTTGCAAACCGAATTTAATAAAGCAAGTTTGACTGATAAGAAATAAGTAAAGCATAAGTAATACTCACAGGCCTTCGCGAGCATTGAATAATTCAATGATCCAATCCTGCTATATCATTCCCTTGCCAACACGTGGCATGACCATAATCTTTGCCAAAACAAGGCACATTAGATGGAAACCATTCCATTTTGAAAATAGTAAAACATTTAGCTATGTGATGACGTTACCAAGTGCCTTTGACCGTAGGCGCGGCTAATTAATTAGATTTACACTCTGCAGACGCGTACAGCTTTACCCACAAGACATGACTGACTCTTTGTGCAATCGATAATTAGCACACTTCCTTTGGTGTGCCGCAGAGAGTCATGACATAACCGTTACATTACATAGACCTAGCTTTGCACCAGCCCAGTGACGTTAAATCCTTGTTATGGAGAAGAAACATGACAGTGTATCTCTGTCATATAAAGTGGTAATACAAGCAGTAATTCCCTGCGATAGAAGCAGTAAATCCCTGCGATAAGGGTTTTTTCCCATACCAAGGTGTACACCGTTATACCGATATGCATTTACCCACAACGAAGTGTGGAAGCCCCTCATAAGCAAACCTAGAAAGGATTGCTCATACTATCTCCCGCCTACCAATGTGCAAAGCCAGACCTAAGCAACTTAATAGGTTAAGACTGTCCCATACCAGCAATTGTGGTTGCACGGAATTCTTGGTTTGAAAACAACCCATAGCTCGGTCCTTAATTCGACACGGGCAATAATCTCCCCCTATACTACGTACAAGTCCATCTCTTGCACAACCGGCTATTGCCAATAATTGCCCGCATCTAAACCATAGTTTTATTTTGGGGTTTTTAGTCAAAATACCAACAATTGACATCATGTCATAACCAACCATTTTCAATTCTCAAGAATCAATTTTGATCTGATCATATTCAACATTGGTTCTAAACCATGGCTAAGCATGGTTAATAATCGCATATACCCAAGTTGACATTATGTATTGTCTAACCCATTTATATGGTTATCAAGGTTCACATGTCCATACTTTTCAATGAAGTTTCATGAGATAACAGGTATATCTACCAGTACCACAAAATAACGTACTTATAGAAAATAAACGCATGCATGAAACATTTTGATAAACACAATGAAAATTAAATACTGAGATAAATATGATCAAAGGGGGTGCTTACCTTGCTTAATTGTTGTTTATGATGAAGTCGCGGTTGAAGCCTGTGTTGTCGACGACGGAATTAATGACGTCGGGTTCTACATGTCATTCAATGGAAATATAGCGAAACAACAACTTCAATAAGGGCAAAAAGAAGACAGACAGTAAATCAAATAAAATATGCTATAAGAAACAGACGCATATTCTTTTATAGATTATTTATTCTTGTTTTATGAATTCAAGAGGTTAAAATTATGTATTCTTGTATTTATAACTTCGAATTATAGATGCTAAAATTATTTGGATTAATAGGATTAAAACATTAGTTAAAGTATTATATGAGAATAGCTTTTAGCCTTAAGCATTTTTGTATGAAAACGATTTATATAAGTTAGATCTACAGGATTAGGCCACTGGCATCATTTTCATGATCTTGGAGAAGGTCCTGGTGTTATAACTATCATAATCATTGATTTCTTATTTATTATTAATGCTCTTTTACTCATATTAAGGATTTCAACAATCATAACACTTAAGGTTATTTTGCTATCAAGATTTATATGCAAAGCATGATGAAATGAAATTATTTCTTTAGAATATGGTGCTATGTACTTTGGAGAGTATTTCTAAAATGATTTTATAAATTTTAGAATTTAGACAAGATATTTTATATGCTGTTGAAACAGCATATGTGATCATAAAGTTAACGTTGTAACTAGACGGATTTCGCTTTTCGTTTGCGGCTATACTACATATGATTATTCATTCATTTTTCTGGTATTAGCAGGGGATGATCTTAAAAGTCTTTTAAAACCAGTTTCACATTATTTTGATTTTGGCCTATGTGTTTTGTATACACATGAAGGATGAAGTCTATTATGTAAGCAATCTAGACGAGTTCTTTTTGTTGATTATGAGCTTATCTCAAAGAGTATACTAAGACTAACTTTTCCTAATCTGATATTTAATTTAAAAGGTTATACGCACACTACTGTTGTCGTATTCAAAACAGTTTAATAGCAAATAATCAGTTTCATGATTATTCTGGAATATATTAACATTTGACTTATTTCCAATTATTAGGCTTATTCTAAATCAATCTCCTAAGCATTTTGTTGCTGTCAAATAAATATGTTTCATGGTCCATTCTACATATTCATACATGTATATTACTACTGCTTAGTATATTATCCCTTATATACACTAGTTCTTCTACTTATGCATATGCCTATATACATCTTTTTCATTTAGGTTATATTCTCAAGTTGAGTCTATTATTTAAACATTGTGACATACTCTGGAGTCCTATTGACACATATATAAACATCAATTCTTGCTTATTTAAGATTTCTTTTGCACAACGTATATCCTATGTAATGTATTGAGAATAACCTTTAATAGAAAATGATTCAAGCAAATATTATATTTAAATATTTGTATATATTTAAGTTGCTGGAAATCTAAGGATTCTAATAAAATTGGTTTCATTCAATTCTCAGTTTATTTGTAGAATTTTTATGTGAAACATATCTTTAGGCTCTTTCTTTAAAATTTGAATTTCAAATTTATCCAGTAATCTTATTCAAAAAAATTTTGCATAATCTGAAAGTACATGATTTTAGATGAATACAGAAATTTATTTCATTCAATTTGGATCTACAGTTCAAAAGTTATAGCTATTTGATTCAACTCGGGTTTGGAAAATAAGCTAAATTGGAAAATGCACTTTCAGTATTGAAGAGACGTATTATACCGCTTGAGCTCTTCTTTCTTGCATCTGGCTGATGGGTTAGCCCCATTTGACAGCCACCCGAAACAAAGGTGGAACCAGGGCATGCGACCGACGACGGAGGAGGGGCGACGCCGGTGAGCCGGTGGGCGGCGGAATCTAAGGGGGTTCTTGCGCACCCTGGGGTTCAGTCGGTGGTAGCGGGGTAGTGGTGAAGTGACCTGCCACCGGCAAGGGGCGGTGATGCAATCGGTCGATCCGGAATCCAGCGACTCGGGTAAAATCAAGTTTAGGAGACCTCAGATTAAGCATCAGGAAGTCCAAAGTAACCCATTTTGTCGGTTAATGGTGTAGGAATGTTACCGGAGAACTCCAGCACCGTGCGCCGGAGTTGGAGAAGAAGCTCCACGGTGGTGGCGAGCTTCGGGCATGATGAACTGAAAATGAAGCTTGCACTAGAGTTAGAGATGCCCAATGATGCTCTCCATTGGTTGAATTGGAAAGGAAATCACCGGGTAATTGAATTTAGGTTTTTGCCCCTTTCTCTGCGTTTTTCTGGAACTGGCGGCAATGGGTAGCAGTGGAGACGAGCTGGCTATACTAAGGAACTCTAGGTGCTCTTTATAGGTGAAGCAAGGCAGTGAGGAGAGGATTGGCTCAATTGGCTGAGTATGAATGTGGCGGCATTCTTGCGGCGTTTCTATTCTTCCCCGCCAGTGATGATCGTAGCACAGGGATGACGGTTTTGGTGGTTACGTAGGTTTGCAGAGAAGTGTTTAGGATAGCCGAGATGGCGTTGCGCTATTGCTCAACGAGGTAGGGAATTTATTGGGCAATGATTGCCATGGCAGCGAAAGAGATGAGGAAAGACTGCTGCGGCTGTGCTTTGGCAGAAGGGAGGTGAACCCAGCGTCTTGCCGCGGTAGCATGCCAGGCCTTCTTTCTCTGTCGTGGCAAGATCAGGAGGGGGGCAAGATGGTGTAGTGCATAGCTGCGCTGAATTGAAATGATCAGGACGCCAAGTGAAGTCATCTACAGGGACTGCATTGATTTAATGACAAGAGCTGAAACTACCTTATCCTTATTCAGTTAGTAATCATGATGTTTATTTAATGAGGAATTTATGACGTGTACTACAGATAGGTTTGAAGGTATTGACAAATTTTAAGAACTATCTCATGCTTGTAGAATTTATAAAAATTCGAACAGTGCACTATGAACAGATTTCAGTTTTATGTATTTAATTTATCTTGGGGTTCATAACTTACGAAATATATTTAAAAAAATTTCTGTAGGTTCCTTATAGCTGTATTAGTCTCCTGTAAAATTTTTAGCTTAAAATTATTTATATTTTATTTAATAAAATTCTGACATTGGAATTACCAGATTTTCATCTTTTCAGTTTTTGAATTTTTAAAATTATCAAATATAATTTTTAAAATTAGAAAAGTAAGGGTAAAGCGGTCTCCAAAGGACAAGCTGATGAAGAAATACTGAAATACGAATTGGGGAAGCCGTTTGTCACCCCTTCGAAGCTTGATAGCCTAACAGTGGAGCTAAGGCGATTACATGCATGGTATATGGAGCGATCTAACCAAGATGTACTCCCGAAGTTGATCACTGCCATTTACAGAGAGGAACATTTCCACCATGAGGGGTCTGGCTGCTTCATGATAGAATTCAGCGAGTTGCACAACATGTACTATCAAGATGCCCTCGACGTGTCTCTTATGAGATGCTGGTCACTGTAAGTGTCCAATATAAAAATCATTGTCTACATTCATGTAATACCGATAAATGTAATGTCTAAATCATTTCTTATGTAGATACGAGTTGATCGAACTAAAAAGAACCAACGGGCCAGTGGCATTCCTCGATCCGGGAATGGTCTGCCAGCCGGAAATCAAAAGAGTACCAAAGGAGGTCGAGGACTACATATATAACGCTTTCATCAAACTCCAAGATAAGGAGTTCTTACTTTTACCATACAATTTCAAGTAAGTGGCTCACTAGCTAGTTCAACTACTTGTTGATCTCGTTCTTTGCTCAGCTTAGGACTAATGACTACGGCAACATACATATGCATGTAGTTTCCACTGGATTCTCGTAGTAATTACTCCAGATAAAAGCAAGATGCTGATCTTGGACCCGCGGGACAAAGATCCAAAAAACTACAAAGATATGACAAGTCTAGTGAATAGGGCGTTCGAAGCATATTGTAAAAAGTGCTCGAGACACCGTCCTTTCCATAAATCACTTGCAATCCGTACTAAATTTCCGGTATGCACAAAAACAATTTTGCTATATCGCACCTCGTAGTCAATAACTCCTTCAATGTCGTATAAGTTTATTCAATTTTTTGTAGTGCCACAAGCAGCCGCAAGGCACAAATTTATGTGGGTACTTCGTGTGCCAATACATGCGCGAAATCTTAGGCTCTACAATAGTAAACAATGAAGTAGAGGTTTGCCACGCTAACATCACACATTGATTCGTACATCTCATTCTCTATATAAGCTCTTAAGATAAACTTTTTCTATTTATAGCGTCTGAACTTGCCTACGGGAGGACTGGTTCCAAATGAAATCCAAGGCATTCAGGGACAGCTCGCCTACTTCATCATGAAGGAAGTACTCAACAAGAACGGCGAGTTTCATGACCCAAATAATAACGATGAAGTCTTCCATACTCATCTGCCACCTCCTGAGGCTCCTACCAACACTGAAGACTCATAGGCTTATAGTTTAGAAAACTAGTTAATTTTTTTCTTATGGTGGTGTAAATTGATGTTTCATTAAATGTCAAGTTTAGTATTGGATGGCATGGCTTGCACATGTTCTAATTTCTGTCATTTGATTTAAGAAGTTGTGATTGATCTGCGCGTGTGTTGTTGCCCTTCTCCCGTGAGTGTGTGTGTTGATGGGTGGTGTGTGCTCTAGACGAGGAGCGCTCCCTCTATTGCTTTTCTCCGTGCCCTTTCATGATGGCTAATAGAGCTTTTTATAGACGTGGGTGAAGGATGAATACGGCAAGAGCTCAGCCCCAAAACTGCACCATTACGGCAGGTTTATTTGATTGCTTGATTTAGTTGTCGAAGTTTCCTTTTGCATCTTTACCTTCCATTTATAAGAGATCTGATTACATGGTCCTTGCTTTTTTAGCTCTACATTCCATCCGAGTGGATATGATAAGATAACATTTCCTTCGAATGAGATCGGCTAAATAAATTTGTCTTTCTATTTTCCTTAAGTCGATCCAACGGTCTAGGTCATTCGTTGTGAGACCCTGTTCTGATGAACAAGAACCTCCATGTGATTACTGTGCTATTCCCTCGATCAGTAGCTAGCACTCACATGTTTACAACAATTGGAATCACAACCATACCTCACATAGATAAAGCAGAAACTAATACATAAAGGAAAAGCTACAACTCAGAGAATAAAGCAGCAGAAGAAGTAATATCTTGTAGTTTGCCCATCCGACCCGTAGGCAACTGACAAGGCATAAACTCCAGATAGAACACGACGAAGAAGATCCCGCAGCCTGCGACAAAAAGGGGCTCGAAGCCTCGCTAACTTCCACCTAAAATAATAATTAAGCAAGGGTGAGTACTTTACATACTCAGCAAGACTTGAGCAAAACCTATAATATATGCAGGCCATTTCAAAGGAAAGGCTAATACAGTTAATTTGCATAAAGCGAAATTGAATTGTAAAACAAGTTATCATTTGCAAACGAAATTTATAAGAGCAAGTTGATTGATAATAAAATAGATACAACAGAAGTAATACTCACATTCCTCCATGACGTGAGTTCGAATAAACCAAACCACAAGGTCCATCAATGTCAGCCCTTCGACATAAAGCAACAGTTGCTAAAACAAGTTCAGACCAAATCCAATTTAGAAAAAAATACCAAAGACTCTAGCATGGAATAACGTCACCAAGTGTCCTTGACCGAGGACGCGCCTAATCGATTAGATCTTACACTCTGCAGAGGTGTACAACTTTACCCACAAGGAATGATCAACCTTTTCGCCAGATCAATTAACACACTTCCTTTGGTGTGTCGGCAAGGAGATCATACAGAGCCGTTACATTATCTAGACGTGGCTTTACACCAGCCCGAGACGTTAACCCTCGCCTTGAAAACAGAGACACTCACCCAAGTCGTGGATCCACATTTATCACACCCAACACCACGTCTTTGTCCATGGCAAGGCGTACACCGTTGCATTGGTATGTAGAAACCCCTACAGACAGACCTGACCGGAATGCCTGTGCAATCTCCCGCCTTCCTTAGATGCAAAGCCACACCTAAATAACTTAATAGGCTAAGACCCGCCCATACAAGCCCTTGTGGTTGTACGGAATTCTTGGATCTACCGTCCCATTACTCGGTCCTTAATCCGACACGGGCGATACTCCACCCTATACTACGTGCAAATTCCTCTGCACAACCGGTTATTGCCAATAATCGCCCGCATCAAAACCATAGTTTTATTTTGGGTTTTTAACCAAAATACCAGCAACCATTTTCCCAAGAAGGACCATTTAGGTTCCATATAAAACATTTCAATAAACAATTTTAATCATGATCATTTGCCCCACAAAGAGCTAAAGCATGGCTAAGCAGGTTTAACATGATCGCATATACTCAATTTGACATTAAGTAATGCCTAGCCCTATTCTATGGTTGTCAAGGTTCACATGTGCATAATGATCAAGGAGTTTCATGAGACAACAGGTATATCTACCAGTACCACAAAATAGCGAATTTATAGAAAGTAAATGCATGCATGAAACAGTTTGATGAACAAAAGGTATATAAAATACTGGGATCAATATGGTCAAAGGGGCGCTTGCCTTGCTTAATCATTGCTTACGGTGAAGACGAGGTCGCAATAGATGAAGTCGACGACGAAACAGCGACATCGGGTTCTACACATCGTTCAACAGAAATGAAGCAAATAACAGCTTTAATAAGGGCAAAAAGAAAACAGACAGCAAATCAAATAAAGATTCACTACAGAAAATAGGAATGTCTTAGGGTTTAAGTTGTATGATTCCATATCTTGAGTTCAAGACAATTAAGCATTCATATAGTTAATGGCTTTTATTATGAACAAGGCAGGGTTTCCTTTATAGATTATTTTTTCTAGAATTATGAATTCAAGAGGCTAAAACTATGATTTCTTACATTTATAACTTCGAATTATAGATGCTAAAATTATTTGGATTAAAAGAATTAAGACATTAGACAATATGCTGCCTGATATGTATGAATAGATCTTGACTACAACCGATTTGCATGAGAAGGTTTCATGTACGCTAGATCTGTTAAGCTAGATTACTGGAATTATGTACGGTGTTTAAGAAGGTTCTGGTGATACAAATATATTAGCTACAAACTTCCTCATTATTACAAAGTTCGCTTATTCATATTATGTAGTTCATAAATCATAACACTCAGGGTTATTTAACTAACATGATTTATATGGAAAGCATGATGAAATATGATTATTTCATCATAATAATATAGTATATACTTTGGATAATGATTCTAAACAAATTTTATGAATTATAATGTTTAGCTGAAAAGCTAAATGCATTGCTGAAAAGCTATCATGACACTAAAGTTTACGTTGAACGAAATCGGCCAAAAAGGGCTACAACTATCCTTATCATATTAGGGTTTTGCTTAAGCAAAAACTATATGAACCATAAGTTATAAATAAAACATTTTCTCATAACATAATAGTACATATCCTAAACATCGTTTCTGATTTATTCTACATGGGATTCGTATTAGGACGAGGTATTCTATAGATTGATGAAAAAGCTTAAGTGTTTCTAAAATCCAGAAATTAAAATACTTAAGGTTATTTCACTATTAAGTTTTATATGTTAAGCATGACAAGATAAGATTCTTTCTTCAGGATATGATAGTATTAACTTTGTACAGCATTTCTAAACTGACACTATAAATTTTACTACAAAGACGAGTTATTTTATTCGCTGTTGAAATAGCATAAATGACCACAAAGTTAACGTTATAGTGAGTCGGATTTCGTTTACAGTTTGCGGCTACACCTTATAAGATTATCGATCCATTTTTCAGACATTAGCAGGGGATGACACTAAGAGTGTTTAAAGCTAGTTCCGCGATATTTGGCTTTTGTCCAAGATGTTTTCCATATAAACGATCACTAGGGCCTAATATAGACTTAGTTCAAACTTGTATAAACATGAAGTACTTTTGCATAACTAGTAAGGATATTACTTCTCAAGATTCTAGGATTTAATTTTGTCAAATTCGAAGTTCATTTGTGAAAGTTATAACTATTCAAATTATACAAGTATTGGAAATTCAATTATTTGGTTAAGTGTTATTTATAACTTTGTTATAATGATTCTTGGTGAATCATTTAGTTTGATCACATTAGATATTTAGAATCCAGTTTCTTTTCATGTCTTTGCTCTTTATTAACTATACCTATATACATTTCTCTACATATACAATGCTTATGCTCTTGATACAATATAAACTTGTGCATACGTGACATTTCATTGAAAACATTTCTATAGTGACAATTTACTCATTCTGATAGCTATTCATATTCTTGTACAGCTATTAGACACTCTTCACATGTATATATATATTGTTACTGATTACTATATGCACTTACATATATACATACATCTTTTCCATTTAAACCATTTATTATTCATAAACAAGTCTAAATCAAATTCATACTTTAATCATTTCAGCATATTAAGGTAGGCTACTGACATACAAGTGCTTAGAAATAAATCTTATTTATTTTAGAATTTCTTTTATACAATTATTCATTTTTGATTATTTATTCCATTGAGAATAACATTTAATGGGAAATGATTTAAACAAAGGTAAAATATAAATATTTTTATATGTTTGAGCTCCTGGTAGCATAAGGATTCTAATAAAATTAGTTTCATTCCATTTTGAATTTGTTTACAACATTTTAATATGTAGCCTATCTTTAAGTTTTTTATTCAAATTTGAATTTCAATACTGTTTTTCAAAATGTTTTTGCATATTATGGAATCACTTGATTTTAGATGATTTTAGAAATTTGTTTCATTCCATTTGGAGTCATAATGCAAAAGATATATCTAATTGAATTGCCTCGGGTATGAAATTCTAAAGAAAAATTGAAAATACGTTTTCACAGCACAGAAAGCGCCTTTTACCGATTGAGCTAGCTCTTGCGCATCTGGCTGACAGGGCGGGCCCGCCGAGTAGTGAGCCAAAGCAGAGCTCCGGCTAGGGCACGGTGGCGACGTCTCTCCGGCGAGGCTTCGGTCCGGCCGAGGGCCTAACGAGCATCAACGCATTAAGGCGTGTCTGCCAGGGGGTCTCAATGCCGACGGTGATGGCCAGAGCAGCGTGCCACCGAGCTCGGGCGGTGTCAAAAATGGCGGTTCGGCAAGAAGAAAAATCAGCTCGACTCGAGTCAAATTGATGAGGGATTGAGCAAAAGGGGTTCTCGGGGATTCTATCTTACCACTTGGTTGGTCGGGAGGTCGGCTGGAGCGGGCTGCCGTCGTGCGCCTGGCTCGGGGAAGAAAAGTGCGCTTGGCGGCGGTGATTTGACTAACCGGAGTTGTGATTGACAGGCGAGGAGTGATCAGGGCGTCCTAATGGTGCTTCAAGCCTGAGGAATTGAAAAATGGTTCACTAATTGGGGCGGATTGCTTTCTCCCCTCTTCGGGTTTCTTGCGGTAGAATAGAGAAGAAGAGGGAGACTGAGTCATATGCTTGGTTCAGTGAACGACTAAGGGAATGGAAAGGGCCTCAAGAGACGCTACTCTGGTATTCGTAGACTACAATGGCTAACTCGCAGTGCTCGAACACACGCGCCAGGCGACGGCTCGATCTGTGCTTATTGGCGAGGTGGCGTGAGCTCTACTGGGCGGTATGGCCCGGAAAGAACCGAGGACGAATGTGGCTATCGTGAGTCGAGGACGAACGTGGCGACGATCGAGCGGTTGCTGAGTCAGGGGCGGTGACGACTGACGCAGTGGCGGCTTGACTGGGGAAGGATCGGGAGAGAGCGAGCAGAGGCGACTCGGCACTGAAGAAATGAAGAAAGGGAAGGGAGAAGAGACTGCCGAGTGGGGCCGGGTACCACTGGCAGTGGCTGAGGGTTTCTCCATTGAGCTGAGTCGCTGCAGCTTGGGCCCACACAGCAGGGACTGAGGACGAAATGAAGAGATAAGGTCGGCCAGGACAAGTCGGTGATTGCATTAAAATGGCTATCAGATCAAGTTGAAACATTGTGAAACTTTTTGACTAGAGACTCCTGGTAGTTCATGTCTTCCAAAAAAATTTGGAGATTAAAATACATTATGGTTGATTTATAAACATTCTGACACCGTACACTATCCTGAATTTGCATTTTGGTATTTGATTTATTTAAGGGTGTAAATCATATTAATTATTTTCAAAACTTTTTATAAGAGTTCATTTTGGGTTATATATATCACTATAAAAATTTCAAGCCAAATTATTGGGTAAATATTTTATAAAAAGTCTGACATGATGATCTTCAGTTTTTAAATGCCTCTGTTCTTGAATTTTTAAAAGGCTTAGATGACATGATAAATTTATAAAATTTATACCAGAGGTAAATAATGTACTTTGAGAATTTTGGTAAATTTTTCAGGTGCAGATGAGTTTTCGAAAGTTTTATAATACACCTGCCCTTGCACTATTGGGAGGTCAAAAGAGATGTCTTTTCATTTGTTTAATCACCATGCTATGCATTAAGACTTATGTACCAGCTGAAATGATTTTAAATATAAACTTTTCAAGATTTTACTTTTCCCTTTTATCTTCTTACCATATTACCTTTTTACCATTTCCCATTTACTAATTCTATTTGTTGGATTTCCATACAATAAAAAATCCAAGAAAATTCAAATAACAAATAAGAACCAATAAAGCCAATAAAACTCATAAATAAATATTTTCAAATTTAAAATATTTATTTTTATATTACTTTATTTTTGGGATGTTACATTCGTGTTGTTTTATATCATATTTTGCTAAAACCATTTTTGCTGCCAACATGAGGGGGGAAATGATAAGTTGTATAATGTGGAGTCTAGGTTACGAACTTACCATACAAACTTAAAAATTCTTGGGATGAGATATTTGTTGATTTTATATGAACAATTAATTATTCTCTCAGATATTGGACAAAGGGAGCTCAGTGTCTCGGCAAGGAGAGGAGGCGCAATTGTCTAACCGATTCAGTGGATATCGCCACCATTGTGATGGAGAAGACTATCAACCCTGAAACCCGGCGGCCCTACACCATCACCATGATCGAGCGCCTCATACATGAGACACATTTTAATTGTACATTGTAATTGTGTATATGCAAAATCTGTGATTGTAATTGTGATTGATGTATTATATGTAATTGTGATTGATGTATTATATTGTAGTTGTGTATATGCAAAATCTGTGTTTGTTGTACATTGTAATTGTGTATATGCAAAATCTGTGATTGATGTATTATATGTTTCAGAGAGCATGGCTAGCAGCACCTGAGGCTACCCAAAATGCGGTTTTTTATTTTTTCGATCAGGTACTATCTATGGCGGTTGGTGGATAGAACCGCCACAGATAATATTGTTATCAGTGACGGTTGGTGGATAGAACCGTCACAAATAATATAGTTATCTGTGGCGGTTGGTGGATAGAACCGCCACATATAACAATTATCTGTGGCGGTTAGAAAACCGTCACTGATAATCCTCGATTATCAGTGGCACTATATCTGTGGCGGTTCAATAACCGCCACTGATGACAGTTATAAACCGTCACAGATGACATTTTTTAGTGTAGTGACCGTTACTGCACGAGATCAACTCGGGCAGCGAGTAGCTACCTAGCTATTAGCTGGCACGAGATCAACTCGGGCAGCGAGTAGCTACCTAGCTATTAGCTGGAGTCAGCGACGTCTCGTCCATGTCTGCTCGTAGGCTCTTGTAGCTAGCTAACTAGTTATGTATCCATCTCCAAGTATGCTGTATGCAACAACCAACTATACCAACTGTTTAGAACGTACTAGCTACCTACGTACTTAACAAGAACATCATCGAACATCGATCGATCCCAGCTGTTTGCTTAAGCTTGCGATCTGATTAATATGGAGGACGTACTTGCATGGTTAACTGACTACGTACAGGACCAAGAGGAAGAAGACGGCGACGTACGTATGTGTGTGGCGGGCGAGCGATCTCCATCTATCGATGGATGAGACGTTGCAGAATTTAGCAACGCGCCACCCTCTCCTGGCCCCTCCCCCATGGTCGAGAGAGACCAACCACCCGTTCGGCTTGCGACGAGCGATTCAACGACGAGAGACATATTATTTAGAGAGAGAGAGAGATATTAGTAGTACTCCGTATATAGCTGTCAGGACCGTACGGTTAGTTCCATGGATGAGCCGTTTCAATGAGTAATCAATTGCAGCCTCACAAGGATGATACGCATGGTTTTAATTTGGGTAGGATGAAATGTTTATAGGTGGCCAAAAAGATCGGGATGGTTTAGCTGGAACTCATACGTGCATGCTCCAAGCTCAAATCTAGTTTACTCGTTGGATCATTTGATGGCGCAGAGCCGCAGATACAAGCAAATTGTACGTGCATGGCAATAAAAGATATGGAAGTTTGGAGAAGGGTATATAGTTTAGAGTGCCTTTTGTTGAAAATTTGTACAAACAATGGAGATTACCAATCCCATTATTATCTTACGTTAAGATTTGATGATATATGTCCCAGACAATAATTAATTGTATGTCTATATATCTCACCCATGCATTGGAATGAATCAGTGAAAATGGACATGCTATCTAGCTCTTATTGTTTAAGTCGTAGCTTATTCTTTTAGAAAGCACTCTCAATATCCAATATATAGTACATCTGCGATCTTAATTTGTGGGATATACCTCTTAATCTTATATATGGATTTACATGATTTTAAATAGCATAAAGAAGCCATCACAGTGCGCGTTAAGCAAATCTCTTACAATGCTTTGCTTAGGTGTCAAATCTGCGTGAGACCCACAATTTTCAACCTACTTGCAGTTGCAACCATGCATCATCTACTCTTGCTGCTCATGCATGACGCGCGCGAGTTGGCGCTATCATCCCTCGTCTTAATTTAATTGGCAGCGTATATACCCTTTCAACTCTCCCCTTCGCTATGTGCAGCGGTGGAGCCAGGATTAAAAAAACTATAGCGTCCGATATTTTTGATAACATCTATTTGATCTATTTCTTAGAAAATATCAGATACTAAATTTTTTCATGTAAATTCTACTACTTTTGGATTTTATAAAGATCCCACGGCTTGATATATCCCTCTCGCCGTGCCGCCCATGCTCCTGTCCACTTCTTTTAATTTGCCAATTGCAGGCCACAAGTGCTAGTGAGCATTGGTTCAAATGAAAAAAAAAATAGCACAGCCTAAGTATAGTAAAAAACATCATTCACCAAAAATAAAATAAAAGCAAAATAGTATATGCTTATTTTTTTTTCCATTCGATCCTAGGAAGTTAAAACCGGATTTGCTATCTATATATTGCGCATGAGGTGCATATATAGTTGAGGAATGAACACGTATACCTGCCCTTTCTAATAAGCCTTCCTCCATGCTTAATTTCTGTTTGCCTGTATATATATTCCGTAATTATGTTAGCTATCAAGAGCCGACTGTCCAGATTTAAAGTAGGCATGCATATAGTACCAAACTACTAAATACAAATTGAGCCAGCAGGAATTTATTGCAGTGCCGTGGTGAGGTGCGGTGGTCATCACTCATCGGTGGTCACAACCAAATCATCATCGCAATTCCCCATTTCCCTTCCTACACGTGGCCATCTCATCTTTCCTCATCCTCCTCCCTGTTCCTCTCTTCTTTTCCCGGTCTCCATTTCAAAGCTGAGACCCAAGTCTTCTCTTCTCCTTTGCCATTGCTGATTCTACTGTCACACAAGTGCTTAACTAAACTTCTCTCTCTCCCTCTCTCTCTCTCCCCCTCCGTTTTTTGCAAACATAATCAATCTAAAGCATGTGAGGTTTCTCGATTGGTTTGTCACGTACTGGTTTGCGTAATTCATCCTGTATCGCCCCATGGAGAGGCTGTGGAGGGTGGTGGTTGCATTGCTGCTCCTCTCCTTCAGTTTCCATCCTGCCACCTGCAGCTACGATGCTCAGCAAGGTATGTTGTTTGTGTGTGTTACCTCTGTTCTTTTGAACATATCAACTGCTGCCAGAATCTTTGGTGCAATTAATGCTTGTGTTTTTGCTGTAAGAGAGAGTTTAATTTGCTACTTCCTTCTTGTCTCTTGAGATACTGATACTAGCATGAATTGACCGTAGGAACGGTGAATCGGGAGGAAGACGTGCACTCCGCAGCTCGGTGAGATCTCTGACATCTTTCATGATCAGGAATGCTCTGAATCAGTGTCACCGTGACAGCTTCCAGTAGGCAGTGGTGGTTTTGTCAGTTTAGTCTTGTAAAAGGCATTACAGTAGCTTGATGGTTTCTTCTCACTTGAAATTTAGTAAACAAACGATGCAAATCACTTAAAAGTTGTCCAAAAGCATTCGGCACAACGATCTTCTTAGATTGCGTTGCGTAGATATTAGATATAACAATTCGAGCTGGGAATAATGTGATTGTTGTCAGAAATGGACTGCTGAACCACCAAACAACCCCAGTTGGTGCATCTCCTGTCCAATTGTTCTTCACTACTTCTGCTTACACTCATCCTTTTTTAATAATTGACAGGGCAATCGAAGCAAAACATATCCCAAAAGCTCTGCAACAACCGAACAGATACAGATCCAGACAGAATTTCGGCAGCAAGGCAGGATGGCCCAATCTTGGCGCCTACCCTCCACCAGCATACAGAAGCTGGTACACCGGAGGCAACTTTCAGGAAAGCTCCTTTCCCCCGCCATCATCTTCGTCGTTCTCACCGAACCCGTTTGGAATTCCGAACCAGCAGCCGCCGTTTCCACAATGGCCACCCTGGCCATGGGCACCAAACTTGCCGCCGCCGATGCACTTTCCACCATTGCAAGGTAGTGGCATCCCATCAAGTGCTCCTGCACCTTCTCCGGTGGTCCCCAAGTCTTTGCCGTTGCCTCGGCAGGCTGAGAAGCCAGAACACAGCATTGCATTGCCCCCGCAGCCTGCACCCATGGTAACTGACGACAATACTGGTCCAGCGGTGACCGGAGCTGCACCTGATATGAAACATCCTAGTGCTACTAGGCCTATCTATGTCATTACTGCGACGGGAGCTTCCTTCCTTGTGGCCATGTCCATGGCGCTGTTCGTCTTGTGTTACCGATCCAGCAAGGTGATCACCGTCAGGCCGTGGGCGACCGGCCTTAGCGGGCAGCTGCAGAAAGCGTTTGTGACAGGTTTAGTTCGTCTCTGACACTCTGTACCATTTCCCCTTGTAGTGCATGGCATAGAAATGCTTCAGAGATGGCAACTTCTGCAGGTGTGCCGGCGCTAAAGAGATCAGAGCTTGAGGTTGCCTGCGAAGATTTCAGCAATGTCATCGGTTCCTTGTCAGATTACATGATGTACAAGGGCACATTGTCCAGCGGCGTCGAGATTGCAGTCATATCAACGACGAAAAAGTCCACGAAGGAGTGGTCCAAGCACTGCGAAACACAGTTCAGGAAAAAGGTAAGTGCACAGATGAATCTGAACAAATTACTCTGAAAAGTGCATGAAACTGACCAGTTTACTCTGAAAGGCCCTTATCTGATTTTTCCTACTAATGTTTTATGCTTTGTTTCAGATAACAAGTTTGTCCAGAGTTAACCACAAGAACTTTGTGAACCTGCTCGGCTACTGCGAGGAAGAACAGCCATTTACTAGGATGATGGTGTTGGAGTATGCTCCAAATGGCACACTCTTTGAGCATCTCCACGGTAATGGATTTCCATCAACACTACAGCACATATGAAACAGTAGTTTTCACTGTCGGATAACTGAATTTTGATGCTGCAGTGAGGGAAGACGGTCACCTGGACTGGTCGACGCGCCTGCGAGTGGCGGTCGGAATCGCATACTGCCTGGAGCACATGCACCAGCTGAACCCCCCGGAGATCCTGAGGACACTAGACACATCGACCATCTACCTGACCGACGACTTCGCGGCGAAGATCTCCGACGTCTTCTTCTGCGAGGAGGAGGCCAGGGGGACGACGGAGATCGCGAGCCTGTCCCCGGTCCTGTCCGACAGGGAGAGCATCGTGTACAGCTACGGCATGGTGCTGCTGGAGATCATGTCCAGCCGATTCACGGCGTCGGAGGGCGGCCTGCTGCAGGGCTGGACGGCGAGCTTCCTCCGGGGGGAGAGGCGGCTCAGGGACGTCATGGACCCCGGCCTGGGCGAGTCCTTCCACGCCGAGACCGTCGACAGACTGGACAGCGTGGTACGGTCCTGCACCAACCGGGAGCCGAGGAGGCGGCCGACGATGCCGGAGGTCGCGAGGCGGCTGAGGGAGATCACCGCCATGCCGCCGGATGCCGCCACCCCCAAGGTGTCGCCGTTGTGGTGGGCCGAGCTTGAGATCATCTCCACGGAGGCCACCTGAAGATGGAAGTGGAATCGCAGAGCTGTTAACCTGGCGTTTGCTTTGCTAGAGCACAAATTGTTTTGTTGCATTGTTTGTTTTGTGGATGCTTTAACTTTGCCCATATGAATCAGTTTGTATCCATCTGTATATATGAACGAGAGGAATTGCAGTGTATGTATGCATGTAATTAATGCAGCAGAGCTAGGATCAAGACCAACACTGCTTGTGAGGTGGTTAAGATGGTCAAATAAATACAATATATAGTTCTTCACGTTGTAGAACCAGTCTACCTGAGTATAGTATTTGGATACTGCAATTCATTCAGCACTCTGCATCTGCAGTGATATTTCTCCAGTACATAGCCTGAGTACCTGATATGCTCAGAACAAATTTCATCAAATAAAACTCCGACATCATTTGCCTAGATATTACTCAAACCGACAACACAACAATCATGAAATAACTTTGGATTAGGACAAGAAGGATTAATCAGGCGGTTGACAAGAACATTGCACTGCAATGGATAATAACCTACTACCTTTTCATAAGTTTAAATTTGCTGAGCATGAAAATGGCAAGCAGTAACATAAGCAGCACTGAACGGATAAACACCAAGTAGAATACATTAAAAAGTTTAGCTGTTCACGACGTTCATTGCCAGAATCCACCCCCATCAAATGTGACGCATAACGACATGACAGACTGACAAGAAAGCACAGAAGAAGCCTACCATAGGGATCCTACGACTGACCCTACATGTATGTTGGCATCCTTTCGTTCATCTGTGGCAAATGGACTTGGCACAGCCACAAAAAGAACCTCCGCCATAACTGACAAAACAAAATAAGGTCTCGTACTAAGAAACCAGTGCTTGGTTTATCATTCCCTGGGTCCATGATGCAGTCTCCCTCACTTCATCGTCTAAGTCGTGGCACTCCCTCAAGAAATCAGCGTGGAAGAGGTGGCTCTTGAACAGATCCTTCGAGCTCGGGCCAAGCGTGTCCGCAAGATCCCCCAGGACAGCAACTGCGGCCTTTGTCACGCTCTCATCCCTGAAAACATAGACATGCAAATGTAATGGTGAGAAACAGGTAACATTCACCCATACAACAAAACTAACAATGTAAATGAAGTGCACCTGCTCCGGTCTTTGTAGACGGCTTCAGTGAACTGCAGCAGATGGTTTGCATAAGGTATCATCAGCTGAGCTTTTGGGCCCTTTATACCCTGGAGTATACCAGAGTAGGCCTCAAATATTCCACGTCTGAGCTGGTTACCATAATCAACCATATCCTCATCATTTTGATCCAAAACACCAAGAAGCTCTGCAGCCCCTTGAAGCATTGGCATGGCATATGGCAGGTATTTCTCGAAATTCTCACCAATGGCAAGAGCGATATCTCCAAAGCATGAGAAAATCGGTGGCTTCACAGACCGATTGAGCATTGAGTTTGACAAGTCCTTGAGAAGAACAGTCATAATTCCATCACAGAACGGCAAAATTTTATCTTCCAATGCACGGCAGATATCACCCACCACCCCTACAGAGATGGAGCATACTTGGTACTCTTCATAATTCTGCAAGCCTGCTTCCAGGTACTTGAAAAACTCAGGCATATATTTTACGAAATCTGGACCAGTGGCATAAGCAAGAGCACCGATGGCAAGCATTGCTTCTTCATGTACAGTAGAACTGTGGCAAGCAAAGACACGGAGAAACAGAAACATCAACTGATCAGCAGTCTGGGCAATTATGGACTTTGCATCTGAGCTGCTCAGTTTCTGGATGATGACCTGCAGTACACCACACAGCAAAGCCTGCAGATCGCTTTGTTTCTCCTTGTCACCTGATGAAAGTATCTGGAGATCAAATGTCAAGTTCAATCTTCTCATGATCTCCTGCAATAACTGGCCTATAATGCCTGAAGTTTCAGGTATGTTGCTAACTCTGACAATCTCATTCAATGCTTCATAAGCAGATGCGCGAAGCCTGAAATGGGTGGTATCAGCACGATCCGCAGCAGAAAGGAGAGCAGTGATAACATTAGGAAGATAAGGTGTAAGCACAGATGAGATCGACTCTGCATCTTCAAAACCTTGGGCAAGAAAATATATGGCTCCACAGACTTTCTCGGCCACATTTGGAACATCTTTACTACTCTCCAGCAACACAGTCATGATACGAGGAAGGTTTGCATTTGTTATAATTGGATTTGCACTGGCTGGAGAATGCAAGAGCTCAAATACCCTCCCAAGAGTCCATGCAGTGCTGTCTTTTACCTGGCTGTTTGGATCATTCATCGTGTTGAGCAAGAAATCAAGTCCAGCCTGTACAAGGGGAGCAAGTTTCTCAACAGAGGGACCTTCAAGGATAGAACCAAATGCAAAAGTAGCTGCCTCACGACAATGCCAATCCGGCTTTGTGATGTTGGCCTCAATAAATGGCATCACAAGAGGGACAATTGCATCGCCAACAGTTCTAGCGATGAGTCCAAGACATGTCCCACCACTCATGGAAATGTTCCACACATTATCATCTTGATCTTGATCTTCCTCTTGCTTCAACAGAGTTTCTAGTAGCATTGGAGCAAGTGAAGGGAGGGCCTTTTCAATAAAGCGATAATGTACAGTAGAGTTAGCATCATCAGATCCCTCAAATTCTTCTTGGAGTTCAATCTCTTCATCGCAAATAGTGCTCCAGAACTCAATAGCTTGAAGTGCAACTGGTTCCTCATCTCCTTTGACAGCATTCGCTGTCAAGTTAAATATGGTTTGCATATAAGGATCTAAGTGCCCATAATATGTGGATGCAATGGCAACAAGGCATTCAAAGGCTGCCTGCCTGATATCCGCTTCTTTAGAAACAGCAGTATCACAAATTACCTTCATTATATAATTTCTCTCCATATCATTTGCAAAGTTGCTCTCAGCAAAATCAAGAGCATTATACAGAGCTTTAACTGCAGCAAGACGGACTTCATGGCTTAGCTCTGCCTGGTTCATTCCCTGGACCACAGCAGTCAGAACAGCATTCACTTCATCCTGCTCCAAGTGCTGAGGAGGAATCTCCTCACAGACATATCCCAATGCCTCTAGGGTTGCTTGCTTTAGTGGAGCAGATGCGCCCGGCTGTGTCATGTTGCCCAGCAATTTGGCAATGAGGTCTTGCCATTCCCGACGGGGTACCTCAATGGATGCAACCTTGGCAATGACTTGTGATGAGGTCTGCCTTGCATCAAGCACTAAAGATCCTAGTGTTATCAGCAATGACTCCTTAATCTTCAATTTAATCGATGGATCCAAGTTGACCCATTGTTGAATCAGTAGCTCCTTCTTTGCAGAATCCTTTGCATCCAACGAATTCTTAAGGATAATACCAGCAAGTCTTCTAGAATCTGGTGGTCTTTCATCATTTGAGAGCTCTACTGATAAGGACAGGAGGAAGTTGGGAAGATTCTGCTCCTGGAACTGCTTGAGGTTGGCTTCTGCTACCGTCCGTAGATTACCATCCGGAGATTGAGCAGCTAGCAGGATCTGGGTGATATCCATGGCCGTATCAACTGTCCTAACATCAAAGAAAAAGACTTTTTTTAAGTTGGCATTGTTCAGGGAAAAGCAATTACATACAAATTAAAAAAAATGGCATCCATCAACATTTGTTACTCCTAAGGGCCAGTGGGCCAGTTTGACCTATCTTAGTCTTCTTCTGTATGTCAGCTTCGAAGGCTTTTGCATTAAGAACCACATAAGGACACTTACAATATTAGTCAAAAGAGCTGTTTGGAAAATTATGGTTATAATATGTAAAGCATTCACCACTTGTGGATCCCACATTCACAAGCAAGTTAATCACTGATCACATACAGATTGTTTATCCCCATCAGCAAACCATGAGTGAGGAGCCAAAGCTAAAGTATGGCAAACATGATGTAAGCAACTAGATATTCATCAGGCAGCTGCACACCACATCACCACAACACATGAAAAATAAAACACCATAAAAATGTTCTACAACCAAATGAAAAAAAACATTTTGAAACAATCTACATATGCATGGACAGTGAGGAATTACGTAACAACAATACGGTAGGGCATTATGCTAACAGTGTCAGGATCTTGAACAAGCAACATCAATTTACATTAATCAACAGCAAGCAAACACATATCTAGGCTACGTTATACAAATACACTGGTCAGTCCAACATAGACACAACATAATCATGAGATCATCAGCTACAACATCACCATGATAGGGAGAAAACCAGAGCTAGGACTAACATACACAGTTACAATCAACAGAACAAGCTAAGATTAAACACTCTCACTCAGCTCATACCAACACTCTCAACTCCAATCCACAGAACAATTCAGCAGGGGCGGATGCACCTGAGAGCGTCACAGGATCTGATTGAGATCTTGTGCACTCTGAAGAACCAAACCGTATGGATGGATGGATGGATGGATTGCATCAGTAACTGTCTAGCAGAAAACAAAGCTGCAATTGGAGTGCTCCGATTGCAGGCGCATTTACACTTTTACACCAATTGGATGGAACATTGCAGAAAGGTTTGGGTTCGCTTGCTCACAAAAAAGAACAGAAAAGATTAGGGCAAAGAACAACTACAACCTTTTCCAGCACCTACTAGGTTCTGGGAGTTCATATTTACTTGTTAAATCCTAACAGGTACAACCTCATCATGGTAAAAAGCAATATCTAAAACTCAACATGCCATGCAAGACCACGCGCATGAACTTCTAACCGCAAACTACAACGAGATGTGCAGGAAACTGCAGGCGAACAACCCATTGCCAGCTTTCTCCACGAAATAACCGAACGCTTTTGGCGACTACCAGCAAGAGCAAAACCACACCAGGGTGAAAGATTTGGATTCGGTCGCTCACATCAGAGAACAGAACAAACTAGGGCAAATCTCTTTTTCGAGGAAGAGATTAGGGCAAAGCGAAATCAACCCAAGAAAGGCGAGGAGCTTACCAGCAAAACGAATCGGTTCGGGCAGATGTGGATCTCCACTCCCCTCCGGTCGTAAGACGAGGAGAGAAGAGGCAGAGGTTGGGGGCGTTCCGGCGGGAGGACGGCGCTGTCGAAGGCGGCGGCGGCGGCGGAGACAGAGGAGGCCGAGAGGGCTAGGGCTCGGTGGTGGGATGCCTCCGCGCTCGCCCGTCTCCCAACCAAATGGAACTCGACTCCGGCGGAGGGGAGGGAAATAGGAGAGACGGCGGCGGCTAGGGTTTAGAGGGCGGGATTCGAGGTTTTGGGGGTGGGGATTTGATGCGGGAAACGCGTCCCAGCGGGAGCGCGCGATCGGACGGCCCAGGAGAGCCCCCACCCGGGTGGACGGATGATCGGATGGTCAGCTATGACACGCCTTCTCTTTTAAGAAAGGGCGCGTTTAGTATAGCGTGTGTGTAGTGTACTATCGAGACAATTTTAAGAAGAAGAAAAAAAAACCGCAAGTAGACCTGGGCAGGGCTGGGGAAAGAAAAGCCCAATTTTTGTCGGGCCTAAAGTTGATGCCCAGGCTCGGCCTTTTAAGACTATCGGGTTAGGATGGGCTTATATTGGGCCATAGCTCATTTTTTTATCGCTGCTCAAGATCGGGTTCTCGGCTGGTTGGGCTTTAAGTTAGGAATTCTTTTCGAAAACTCCCCAAAAAAAAATTCTCCTTAATTACAGATGTTACCAGCAAAGTGGTGTTGAAATCGGCAACAACATTATAATAACTGTGCTCCGTGAGGTTACGAATTTATCATCAACCTTAGCGATTCTAAGCCTATGCTATGAAGCGTCTTCCCGTGTGTACGTGTGTGTGGGTGATACATGTGCATCTACCTCGTAATCTCACAAGGAAATTCAATTATCTTCGTTGGAACTCTCACCAACAATCGATGGATGATGATATTGTCAACACAGGATCTATATTTAAATGGTACTCCCATTACTACCTGTACATAAATGGTTGTGACATCGTATTCGAGAACATTCAAATTCATATTCATATTTGTTCAAAAGATATGAATACGAATTAGGAGAATTTTTTTATGTTCCAGCCCGACGCGTTTTATTTTTTCCGCAATTAGCCGTTGATCCGACAAAATAGCAAAAATAGCCTCTAAACAGTAAAATCGAGCGGACGTGGAACTTTTTTTATACGATTTCCAGCGAACCGGATCCGCAATTTTTTTTTTTGTTTATTCGGTTTCCAGCGGACTAGATCCACAGTAAAAAAAATTCCCATGAACTACAGTCGAAAATTTTCAGCGGACTGGAACCGCTGGAATCGACCAAATCCAGCAGTTCCAGTCCCCTGGAATTCGGTTGGGGCATCTTCGAGAATTTCAGCTTCAGCAATCTGTCGCCGAAGAAACAAGAAAAGAAAGATGTATTGAGTTATCCAAAGATGCATGGGTTTCAAGTTGATACACTAGTTTAAGACCGTTAATTAATTGAAGTGAAATAGCATATCAGACTAGCAAGTTCCCTGCGCCCTGCCGGCCCCATTTTTTACTGTAGCTCGCGGGAAAAAAATTACTGCAGATCCAGTCTGCTGGAAACCGAATAAACAAAAAAAATTAAATTGCGGATCCGGTCCACTGAAAATCGTATAAAAAAAATCCGCGATCTACGTCCGCTCGATTTTACTGTTCAGTGGCCATTTTTTCTATTTTATCGGATCAATGACTAATCGCGAAAAAAATAAAATGCACTATGCTAGAATAATAAAAAACTCGAATTAGGATGGCAATTTCCCATGAGGGTGGAGCCCCTTGGGGTAACGAAGGCGGGGATGGGGTTTGTCCTCCCCCGTGGGCCTTATGGAGACCTAGTAAAAATTATATATATTATTTTATTTATAAATTATTGTTTTCTAACATGAGAGATGTATTCCTTTCTCATATACGTGGACTAAAACTTAAATATTTTAAAGCTATATTTTAGAGAGAAAAATACATAAATACTTATAAATTAATAAATAAATTCATATTTTATTTTCAAAAAATCATTTAACATATTTTTTTAATCCTCTCGAGCTTTGGACGTAATCTCGAACAAGAGCCTTCTCCTTTCTTCGCTACTTAAATAGAGGTGTGGGGTCGGGGGGAGTGTTAGTGGGGCTGTTCTAGCGGGAATCGGGATGGCTGGCCCTAGGACCCAGCTCCCATTGCCATCCCTAAGGGGAAGGCTTTTGTTCGGGATTACGCCCAAAGCTCGAGGAGACTACGAATGCCTGAAGATCACTGTTCGATCCCTTGACACCCCTGGACGTAAGGGCGGCGACACTCCTATTCCTGGATTGGAGTACTTCACAAATTGGGACATCGTAGAGGAGAACAAAATTGCAAAGTGAAGTGCATTACCTTTTGGATGGAAGATGACGGCAGACGAGCAAAATTCTCCGTGGCATCGACCTAGAAGTGGGCACTCGGGCCGGGCTCTTTTGGGCCGGTTCGAGGCACGACATCACGATCCGGCACGAAGCCCGACCTGGCACGAAGTGGGCCGAGCCGGGCCGGCACGACACTGTAGCACGGGTCGTGCCAGGCTCGAGAATCAGGCATGATGGGCGGCACGGCCCGGCACGATACTGTAGAATGGGCTGTACGGGGCCCGATAATCCAGGACATGAGGAAGAAACTTAGCATGAAGGTCACTGGCTCACAGAGCATGACCGCCATGGATACACCCAGTAGTATGAACGTCACTCATATCGCCGACACCTGAGAGAGACGGACAAAACAGGAGAGAGAGCTAAGAGAGATTGAGAGACGGTGCGAGAAGCTGCTCTCTCTCGCTCGTCCCTCTCAATATCTCTCAGCTCTCTCTCACCAGTCTCTCTCAATCTCCCTCACAATCTATCTCGTCTGTCTTGCTCACTCTCTTTCTCGTCCATTGCTCCCTCTCTCGCCTGTGTTGAGCACATCCTTCTCGCTCTATGTAACTGTTCAATAATAAATAAATTTTAGTTCATTTTCTCATAATATTTGCATTCACTGCCTCAATTCTATGCATCTCCGGCTCTTTTCCTCTCGTTGTAATAGTGCAAATGGGTCGGACCTGGGCCGACACGGCACGAAGCAGGTACGAAACGCAAATGGGCCGTGCTTGGGCTTGCCGAAGGCGAGCTGGGTCGGCGCGGTCCGGCACGATTCAAACACGAAGCACGATAGACCCGTACCGAACCGGTCTAGCCCAATACGACGCCCATCTCTACATCGGCCTACAACATCCGTTTCGTGGCCAATACTGTCATGGCCCGCAACAAGGTACATTTTGGAGACACGGGAACCTCTAGCATCTGAAGTACCTCTCTGTGCAAATATTTTATGTGGCTTGCACTTAACAGAAAATGCTGTTTATTTTATCCATTTGTGATTACAAAGCAAGACGCACATGCACACACACCATACACAAAATTCTTAGTAAAAACTACTCTCACATGCGTAAGATGCGCAGCAGATTATCGGGCCTTCACACTGTGTAATTAACATCGAACAGGGACATGCTCGTAGCTTAGTAGTCAATCTACAGTACACTAGTATAATGCTCTGTCTTCCGGTTTCCTTTTCCCAGCACGTAATATATGTTCTTTTCATTTTCTAGAACGTTTGTTTCTTTTTCCTTAATTCCAAGATATTTGTTTCCTTTTCCTTGAGATGATGCTGGAGGTGGGGAGAGATCTGTTGTGGGCCACAGGGATGAGTTAGACACATTAAACAATGGCCATCGGATGTGGGTGAGTAAAGCTGAGGAAAGATCTGAGAAGTTAATTTTGATGGAGGCAAATTTCTGGGGATGTTTCGCTGGGTGCATGAAGGTTAGGCTATCTCTAGTGGGATGTATTATTTGGGGTGGACGTAGAAAAGAATGCTTAGGTGCATTATAAAGGGGTATAGATAGGGATAAAAGCGGATCGGAAACTTATAATTTTCGGATATGGATTCTGTCGGATCGGATATTTGTCAGATAGTATCGGATCGGATACGGATACGTATTTTTTTTTCGTCGGATGCGGATACGGATTCGGTAGCTCACTATCCGTCGAATACGGATTCGGATAATCCAGATATTGATGTGTCGGATATCCGAATATGCATGTGGGCTGGGCCAAAGCTATTCTTTTAGCCCAGGTTTCTTAATTTCAAAAATGTTTTCTAATTTAATTAATCCATAAATCAAGTTTGAATTATTAAAATCGACAAACCAACTCCAAAAATTATGATTTTTTTTGGGAAAGACCCTGACATAATCTATGATTTAAAAAAATATTTTCAATATTTAATCATATTTTGATTTTTCTCAAAAATTCAAACACTGTCGTCCTTAATAGAAAAATATTTTAAATAAGTAGCTAAAAATACATAAAAACTCATAAATACATAATTTATTATTTTAAATATAATTCAATAAAGAATACAAATATTGGGTCATTACATGTAAGTGTTATATCCTTTTTCTAGAGATATGGTATCTAAGTATTATCAAGCTTTTAGTGTGTTCTGTGTTTTCTTCTATTTGTATTTCTGAGCAAGGATTACCTTTATTTTGTGTTTTGATCTACATGTATGATGAACTAATCGTATGTGTGTGATGAACTAAGTCGTACGCAATTTTATTTGCGACATGGTATCTAACTATTGTCTAAGTGAATGAAAATGCTTATATTTGTTCAATTTTCAATAATATTTTGATCAAATCAACTAGTTATGTGTTTTTGTTGATTTTATATGTACAATTTAAGGGGTTATCATGTTTCGATAAATATTCGTAACCGTATCCGATCCGATTCGTATTTGCTCCATATCTGTATTCGATATTATCTGTATTCGTATTCGTATCCGAACTACCCGTATCTGCATCCAAGAAAAAAAATATGAAAAAAAATATGGTAAAACTATTATCCGTCCGTATCCAATCCGTTTTCACCTCTAATAGTACCCAATTTTGCTGTCATCGATTAATTTGAAATTTATGTGAGAGACCGTGTGGTGGTCTATCTATATTTGTGATGAGTAATTGACTATATTTTTTAGCCTTTGGTGCTAAAGTTTGAGTCTGATTTGAGCTTGCTTTGGCTTTGAGCAATTTGGTTTGAGTTGTCATGGGTTCTGTGACCACTAAAGAGGTCGTTCACTATAAGAGTGGTCATGACCTCTCAGTGAATGGTCTGGAGTGGTTTAGATCTCTATAGAAGTAGTCATGATCACTTAGGGAGTAGTCGTGACCTCTCCGTGAGTGATCTTGAGTGGTCTAGATCTCTATAGGAGTGATCATGTCCTCTGAGTGAGTGGCCTTAAGTGGTCTAGATCTCTATAGGAGTGGTTATGACCTCTTGGTGGGTGATCTAGACATCTGTACGAGTGGTTGTAAGTGGTCTAGACATATCTAAAGTGGTCATAGATAAGAATGGTTATGGGCTAAGGTGGTCGCAGACTATATGATCCAAGATGAGATCTTCTGATATGATTTTGGACATTGCTATGTGATGGTTTTCTTGTCTATATTGGTTGCAGGACTTTGGTGCTAGGTCATGGTGAGGCGGAGGAGACCAGGACTAGCCTAAGAGAGCTGAGGTTTAGAACGGTCAAGAGACGCCAGAAGATAACTGAGTCCGAGAAGTGGCTGCGAACCATGAATTCAAGGAATTAAGTGATGATGTGGCAGGCAACGGTATGGACTGAGACTAGGTTTAGGGAGGAGTCTAGGTCCAGAACGGTCAAAGAAGCTAAAGCTATTATGTTAAAGGGTATGGTCAAAAACCCGTGATATTGTTGGGTTTCAAGTTAGCCCATGTATGAGAGTGAGAATGAATCTGCACCCTTGATGAAGTTTCTTGAGGTTCAAGAAGATCATCTAAGAGCGGAGATTACTCCCAAAGTTGTATAAATAGAGGGGGATGGGTGTCTTTCTTGGTGTGCATCTTGTGAAGGATTTGGGTATCCTGATACTCTCTGAGCTTTTTCCCGCTTGGTTATGAGTCTTTGTAAACTATCCTTCCAAAAAAATAGAAAAAGTTCCAATGCAAGAATCTTGTTTATGTTTGTGCTTACGTTCTAGTTCTTGATTTGCTTTGTTTGCAATCATCTCCTTCGACACTCTCTTGGTTCTTTTTTATCCTTTTTGTTTGATCTTGAGTCAAGGATGAGTGATTAAGGGATGGCGTATCTCTAGAACACATATCAATCATCTAGACTCTTAGCAACTCCTTTCTCTAAGTTCTTGATCATAAACTAATCTATTGTAGCAAGAAGAAAGTTCTCAATAGATCATGTCCTCTTTGTTTTGGGAGTTGATCGTGCCTTGATCTAGTATGCTAGGACATGTGGGAGTTGATCCAAGATCACGTTGATCGTTAATACCCCACGAGCAAGAACATATCAAGATTCTCAACCGATCAAAGGTTATCTCAGTTCTTGTTTTTGAGATTGTGTTGTTTTTACTGTTTATCTGAGAGTTTTGGACATCTATCCAGTACTGCCCTGGTTAAGCATTTTAGTTGGTGCTTCAGAAAAAGTGATTAGAATACTCTTTCATCCAGTACTAGATTTGTTGTTCCTTTCTGTTGGCTTTTCAGAGAAGAGGCTTGGATACTTTTAGAGGGTAAATTTTTTATTTAGCTCCTATTCACCTTATCCCCTCTAGTCGTCATTTCGATCCTTCGTTATGTTCTGTGGCATAACTCAGAAAAATGACTTGTCCTGCATGGCACTACTAGGAATATAGATAGTAATGTTCTGGCCTCCGATTGCTAGTCGAGGAGAATGTTTTCTTGTGGCTGCAACGGCATGCTTGAAGAGTGTCCTCAGGTGATGCCCCATGCGGCCTAGCTCCTCACCTCTACAGGTTAGCTGGCTCGTAGAAAAAGCAGGACGGTGCCGCAAGAGCTCTCTGGAAACACCTGTCTGCGCTCCATCCGGGACATGAGCACGTCTGTACAGATTCATGAGTTCTTCGCCCTTTGGCATTTGATCGGCTTACGAGAGGCAGTTCCAGGCAGGGTTCGCGTCTACCGAGCCGGTTAGAAATCGTGTACGGCCCGGTAAACCGGCCGATTTGAAATACAAATTTAAAAATTTTAAAAATTTTAGAAAAATTTATCCTAAAAATTTCTAAAATTAGTATTAATTTCTTTAGGGCCTTTGGTGCTAAATTTTGTAGAAAAAACGAATTTTAGAGACCTTTTTGAGACGTTTCAAATCGTAGAAAATAGGAAAAACCAGGTTGTGGGCCGGCTGGCCCGAGCGCGGCCCAGTTGGATTTGTTTGGCCCACCCGAAGTGTGTTATGCGCTGATCTTCCTTCACTCCCGAGCTGAAGCTCAATTATTGCCCTCCAGCTTTCCTCACCATGAGCTCCCGATCGGCGACGCGCCACCTTCCGCCACCACAGCGCTAAAACATTGGCGAAGAGAGGAAAACAGCGCGGTTTTCACGGCTTACCGCGCGGTTTGTGCAGTTTACCGCGGCTCTCGCGAAAAATTAGCAGATCGACGAATTTCGCGAAGTTTGGTACGTTTTCGCTCGGTTTTTCGATCGGTTTTTTTAAAACCGTTCGGTAGCATGTAGCCACATGATTGATTGATTGAATGCTTAGCCAAATTGTTGATTGATTAAATGCTTGGCCAAATAAAGCAGAAATGATGTCTTTTGTTCAATTGAAGTAGCATGTTTCCTTTTTGTATGGTGGTGCATACTCTGAGTAGGTGCAGTACTTGTGTTTTTGATATGTGGATGAGTTGAACACAATACTATGAGAATTATCAACTGTGTAGAAAACAGAAATCACAAGTCGATTAAAGGGCTGTAGATATCGGTTTGTGTACTTGATAAGATAGGTCGCAACCGGTGTCGTCCGAACCGTTGAATGTCGATTATAGGGCATGAGATGATATGATATGTTATTGCATTATTATTTGTTTAACTAGGACAATTTGGTCATTATGTTGGATGAATGATATTTTTCTTTCACTGAAAATTTCCAGTACCAATTTTTTCACATTGTGATGAAATGCACTGTGTGTTCATGATGAAATGCTTGTTGTGTTGTTTTATTAGATGGCAGATACCGATGTGGTGTGGGAGCATGGCGATAAGATGGGTGCTGGATTTTGATGCAAGTACTGTCTCAAAGAGAAGAAAGGAGGTGGTGCGACCCGATTCAAGCAGCACTTGGCAGGGCGTAGTACGAGTGTCGTCCATTGCACTAAAATTCCTACGGACGTTCGTGAGTACTTTCAGCGTGAGCTAGACAGAACGAAGGAGAAGAGGAGGGGCAAGAGAGATGAGATGATGAGGAAAGAAGCAGCAACAGCTAGAGACTCTCCACCGAAGCGAAGTGTGTACTCGGAGTACACGGGTGATGCTGATGAGGAGGCCCAACTCCGGCATGCCATGGCTGCCTCTAAGACGGAGGCAGAATTTAGAAGCCGGGCAGGTGGGAGGTATGAGCATGGTGATGGCAGTGGCAGTGGCTCCTCCAAGAGAGCTGGAGGAGATCGCCCCGGTCTGTTGTCGAGGATGTTTTGGAGTTCGTCGCAGCGAGAAAGACCACCGACGATGGGGGATTACAACATTGGTGTGGCCCATGCCCCGGTACAACTAAGGATTGACACCCATCCGTGGACACAGAAGGGGAAGGCTGGGAACCAGCATGTCCATTCTGCGTAGGCCAAATGGTACCATGCTGCTGGTATCGCAGGGCGGAATGCAGATAGTCCATACTTTGTCAGCGCCATTCGGGAAACACAAAAATACGGTAAGTGAGATTTAAAATAGTCGCTCAGTTGTACTCCGATTCATAGCTAACATTTATGTTTCGTTTGTAGGCGAGGGTATCCCGTCCCCGAGTGGCCGAGATATAGATGGGAAATATTTAGACGCTAATGAAGCAGAAATTAAGGAGAGCTATGCAAAGTTCATGCGATCTTGGTCTCACGTCTGAGTAACAATCATGTGTGATTCTTGGACAGGGCCGACACGCATGAGTATAATAAACTTCATGATTTATTGTAATGGTACCATGTTCTTCCACAAATCCGTCAATTCCACCGGCGTCTCTCAGGATGCTTCGTACCTGACCAAGGTAATTGGTTTTATTTTTACTCTTCTGAAATTGAATTAACGTACATATAATGTAATTGTCGTACTTTGTTTTGTTTGGTCACGCAGGAAATATCTTCAGTAGTCAACGAGGTGGGTCCGTCAAATGTGGTGCAGATTGTCACAGATAATGGTGCGAACTAAAAGAAAGCGTGCAAGCTCATCGCACGGCACCATCGCAACATAGTGTGGCAGCCTTGCGTGGCCCACACTATTAATTTAATGCTGAAGGAGATTTGAGAGTTCCCATATCACACCTCGGTGATTGAGAGTGCATGAAAAATCTCTCGATGGATATATAACCATTCGAAGATACATGCTATGATGAAGAAATACATTGGAGGCGAGTTGGTCAAGTGGAATGCAACTCGTTTTGGTAATAAGTATGTGTTCTTGGATAGTTTTCTTCGGTGCAAAGACAAGTTCATGCAATGGATGACTACCGAAGAATTTGTAAACTCTCGCTTTGTTGATAACACCGAGGGGAGGTACGTGTATGGCTGCCTCTCAAGCTTGGACTGGTGGGAAAATCTTCGATCAGTTGTGAAGTCGGTGGAACCGTTGTACGCCTTCTTGCGATTCGCCGATCAGGACAGGGTGCCCACTTTGAGTGAGACAATTCTACGGTACAACATAGTGCGACAGGAGTATGACAGTTTGTTCTACGAGTCTCCAGCAACGAAAGCCATGTACATGGACGTGGTGGACAGACGAATAGATGACTTAACGCGCAACACTTATATGAATACCGGTAATATATTCTTCCCTGCAACACAATATATTGCAGTCGTACAAATGTTGTATATTGTACTGACATACTTCGTTTCACATCGTACAGCTGCCACCTTAGACCCGCGGACTACCTACGCTTACGGCACGACCAACTCCTTCTTGCCAAATCTCCGAGATGCCTTTGAAGCGCTTGCTGAGGACATTGATAGCGTCGAGCAAGCTCTTCAAGACGCCGATATTTTTAGGAGGAAGGTTGGATCGTTCTCAACAACTCTAGCTGCGAGGATGGCATAAGATGGCAAAACATCCCCTGGTATTTTTCTTGCACCGTCTCGAATGTAACAGTACTCTCGTCAGTACTAACTATTTTATTCGTTAATTTGCAGCACATTGGTGGGATGTGTTCGGATCGGACACACCCACGCTACAGCGGTTTGCCGTACATCTCGTGTCACAGTGTGCATCTTCTAGTGGTTGTGAGCGCAATTGGAGTACATTTGCATTCATCCACACAAAAATCCGCAACCGCCTGTCATACAAGAAGCTACATAAGCTGGTGTACGTCAACTACAACCTTCAGCTTTGAATTCAAGCTGCAGAAAATCAAAGGCGTTCAGATGAAGATGATCCATTCCAGCGGCTTATGGAGCTAACACTATGTGATGATACAAACCAGATCCGACTGTGGATGGATAAAGTAAGATCCAACGGTGACCCATTACTCGACGAGGAAGATACAGAGAGTGACACCCCTCTTCCATCCCAGCTTATCACAGAGCCGATTCACCCTACTGAGTTAAGAAAGGACACCGGGGCTAAAACTATCTCCGAATGGGCAGACAAGACAGTCGGGGACACCCATACTGGGAAAAGGAAGCACCAATCAATTCCGAGAAAGGATGCAACAAAAAGAAGAGCATCCTCCAAAGGAAAGGGTAAACATACAACAGATGTAGGGAGTGATGACTCTACTGAGAGTGCGGATCCTAAGAGCCCAACATACCAAGAGTCCAATGATAGCAGCTCGAAGACGGACACCGATGACGATGGCAGCGACAATACCTCTAAACCTGCCACGCACCAATCAGAAGATCCTCAACCCATCGAATTTACAGGAGAGTCGCAGTACACTCATGCAACACAGGATAGAGATCATGGCACTCCTCAGTTACAGAGGACAACCATTAAGGGGAAGGGGAAGGTAAAGGGCGCACGCGCACCACAGGACAGCTTTAGCTCTAGCTCCTATGGCGTCCCTGAGATGCCACGGAGGCATAGCTCATATAGCAGCTATGACTACGTCATCCCCGATGCTCATGCACAAACTCCCACGCAATGGGTCTACGAGTGGCAGGACCCTGAGTTTTATACCATGATGTATCAACAATGACAAACAACAAGCACATGGACGGGGCAAAGCTGGCACGATTATAAGGCGGAGTTGCTAGCTACACGAGGATTGGCCTTGATGTCTATCAAGGAATACAATATGGCCAACCAAGTGTACACGTAACAATACTACTGGTAGCCCCGAAGGTAATATTTTATTTGCATGTTTCATTTCAGTGCAACTTGATATTATACGAAGTGTACATTGCAAGTCGAAATATTTATTAACATTCCGTTCATGTAGGTCGAACATGGTATTTATGCGATAATGGAAGAATGACAAAGCTATTCTAATACCTATTCCACAATTTCAATTGAAAGGTACTATAATGTAAATGGTGTTGACAAATGAATGGTACTGAAATTGCGAATGCTTTTACTATGTGGTTATTTAAATGCCTATTTTTGCACTTGTGTGATTGTAGTATTGCAATGAAAGATTATTAATTGATATATTATTGCTAGATGTCTAATTTACAACTTTCAATTGTCTAAAATATAGCAAAGGTCATGTCGAATTTTTTTCAAATTTAGGAGAGATCATTTTGGATTTTTTTTATGTGTTTCACTCAATTTTAGCCTTCCCTGTTTTTTATAATTTTTACAACATTTTTTCTGCATTTTCCCCATTTTTTCCTCATTTTCCCCCGATTTTTCGGCCTCGGGCGGTTTACCGCGAAAACCGCGGTTTCCTCCGATCAGTTTGACCATCGTTCAAATTTTTCGAATTTGAAATTCGTTCGGTTTTTCGCGGTTTTCGCGCGGTTTACCGCGAAAACCGGTACCGCCGACTCTGCGAAAACCGCAGGCGAAACGAGAATGTTAACCGTGGTTCCAGGAATTCTCTGCTGATTTGGATCCCACTAGTCATGTGCCCATGCGTTGCAACGAAAACTCAATTTGCGACAAAAAAATTTATTTGCAAAGAACACTAACTTTAGTTATATTTCAATAGTAGGAAAAGTTTGTTCCTTTGAAGAGATTTGACTATCGGGATTAAATCCTCTTCCATCTCAATCGTTCATGTTAGATCCAACGAATCAAATACTTTGAAGGAGAACGGACGATCGCCACTAACTCTTAATTAGAATTAGTAGAGAGATATCAATCCTTACCATTGAAGGAGGAGAAAGTTATTGTCTTCCTATTGCAGAAAATCTTCTTGCTTATTGCACGCAGCCTTTCTTTTCTCTTATCTTCCTGCGTGTATCTCCACTATCGACCGGCCTGTCCTCCTGGAGATGAAAGTGGGTGCCCTCTAATAGGGAGTAGATAAAAACAGAAGGCAGTGTACGCAGGCGGATGGAAGCCATGTCTCCCCGACATCTTCGTGATTGACACGTGATTTAGTTGCGTGATTCTTTCTTTTTAATCTATACATTTCCAGATATGATGAGATAGAATTCCCGTATTATGAGATATGGTGAGTATATCCTTCTATCCATACAGGACATGATGAGAAAATCCTTCCATTTATAAGATATATGAATAACATCCTTCCATAGTAAGAACATGTGAATAGAGATATGCTAAAATAATATTTCTATGCAAAAAAGGTATGATAAAATCTTTCCATCTAAGATATGAGTAAATCATCTTTTATCTCAACCGTTCACATCAGATCTAACAAATCAGATATTCTAGAGGAGAACGGACCGCTGTCACCAACTCCTAATTAGAAGTAGTAGAGATAATCATTTGGAAAGCTTGTTGCGAGAATCAGTGCAAATCCTTTGCTCGGTTATATGCGTTCAGGGTATAGGATCCCAACGACCGACAAATTAGCAGCACGGGGGGTGGCCTCACTCTGTGATCTGTCCCCCTTTGTGCTACAAAGCCAGAGCGCGTGTCCAACTTGATCATTCTTTAACGAATGAATGGGCAGTGCTCCTGCTATTTCTTCTCTAAGAAAGAAAAGAGTTTCCTTAGGTGATCCTGATGTTCCTTGTGTTTAATCCATCCATTAAAAGCAACCAGAAGAATATTTTATGCTTAGATTTTTCATGAGCTTTTCTTAGGGAGTGATGCAAAACCTGTAAAGAAGTACTTCGTATGCTTATGTAACCGCAAATTTGTCATTACCCCAGACGTACCCTGGAGTATCTGGTAATACTGAAGATAAGAGTTGGTCAGTTGAAGTCGGGACAGCATTACACTCTTGGGAGGCTTGTGCTGATAAAAGGCAAGAGTGTGGAATTCGTCAATCGCTGAGACCTTGTGCACCGAAGTGCTTGTGGAAAATTTATTCACGATACACTGATCTTCAAATGGATCGATGCTTGCTTTGGTTCCTGAAACTGAACAGTATTGCTGTTACAAACCTGTATGATTGAGAAATGGTAGGTATTCGAAATCAGATCTAGCCATTGATTTGTAAAGGATATTCTTATTGCTCTACTACCGAAGGATCTGTATATAAATACTAGCTAATCTAATCTATTGGATCAAAAAAAATGAACGGTCCATATTGAATTTATTGTGTTGTAAAAGAGTTTGCAGCATTTGCTTGCAGTTTCTTTTCAGCAATGCTTCAAGTCTTCTTATTGAGAGCAATATGCATTTTCTTGAGGACAAGAAAGCAATATGTATGGCAAGCTTTTTAGCTACGGTAACATTGTAACCATGCATTCTGCTACTACTTTTGTTTCCTGTTGGACTTTTGTAGCTGCAGCAACCTTATAACCATGCAAGTTATCAAGTACAACTAGAAACCTGTACGCGGCGTGCTACGCCGCGGGCGTCGCTCTTCACACGAGAAAGTTGAGTTTTTTTTTCGGGAAAAGGCTTAAACGTAATGGTAAAAAAAAGCAGGAAAAAATGTATGTTTTTTTTTGGAAGAAGGATTCGTGCGTTTTTTTTCCCGCAGAAAAAGGACCTAAATGTAATTTTGATTCTGTGGAAAAGGACCCGAGCGCAAGAACTAAAAACGCATAAAGGACCTAAGTGTGATATATATATTTTTTTTAAAAACGAACCTATTTGTAACGTAAAAGGACCTAAATGTAATTTGTATTTTGTGGAAAAGGACCCGAGCGCAAGCCGCAAAAACGCATAAAGGGCCAAAGCGTAATATATATTCTTTTTCAGGAAGAAGGACCTGTTTGTAATTTTTTTTAAGAACAAGGACCTGATTGTAATTTTTTTTTGTAAAAAAAATCTATCCGTAAATAAAAAAAAGACCTATCCATAAATATTTTTCGGCTCGGCTCACGGCGGCTCCGGTGACACCTGGACACTCTCCCCATCCAGGGATTCTTCCAACTATAGTTGGGGTATAATTCCCAGGAGATACTCATATAATCAGTATTCAGTGACTCATGCTGGGTGTTGCGGCGGAATAGAAATGATTTCACACATATGGAAAAGCTGAGAAGCCCTTACCAGAATGAATAAACATAAGTTTGTCATCATAAGCACCAAATAAATCAGGAATACTCCATAATCAAGAGGAAATCAAAACATAGCTTTGTCGAGTTACGCAGTTTGAGGGTGTTGTATTTGCATACGAATGGATCTTCCTTACAAAATTTCTTCAAAGAGGTCTTTTCCAAAATTAACATAATCTACAAAATTTCGGAATATACACTCATCAGTCATCAAGACAGCTTCACAGAATAAACTGACAACTTTATTAAACAAAGATAACATTTCATTCAATGTTATTACAAAATTATTTGAACAGATTACAAGGGAGTAGCAATGGACTGCTTCCTGCCAACTAATTACGCTTACAATTAAACAAAAGAATAAGAATACAATAACCAATTTAGGACACTCCAAACAATTATCCGAATCCTCGAGAACACCTTAGGAATTACTCCCATCAAAGCTCACTAGCACTCCACGGTGAAGTCTTCAGTGTAATAGCCCGTTGTTTTTTTTTTTTCAAAAGTAACCTCCGTCCGATCAATTTTACGGAAATGGCATCATGTCCGAGCACGGATAACCCGTAGGTGACGCATGTCACTGCCGCGGTCACGTAGCGCGGAAGCTGGCCGGGCAACCGCGCTAGTCAGACCCTTCTGCGTTACGTGACCGCGACAGGTGACACGCGTCACCTATCGGGTTATCCGCGCTCGAATAGGGGGCTATTTCCGTAAAACTAATCGGACGGGGCTACTTTTGTCAAAAAAAAACAATAACAGGCTATTACAGTAAAAAATTCCTCCATGGTTCGAGGTAAGCTCAACGGTGTCTGAAGGAACAGGGCTATAAAGCTGAAGTGATCACTTTTTTAGCCCCTATTACCTTGTTTTTTTTGCAAATCTAGCCCACTCCCCACCGCGGAAGGTGCAACAGGCAACACATGTCGCTTGTCGCGTCCGAGGAGCGTGGGAGCAGCACCACGATAGCGCAAGAGCTGCGGCCTGGACGGCGAGCGCGGGAGCGACGTCCTACCGCGGCCAGTGAGCGTGGGACGTGGCCTCCTGCAGTAGGGGAGCATGGGAGGCACATTTCGGATTGGAGAGGGAGCTAGATTTGTAATTCCGTTCAAGAGAGGAGCTAGATTTGAAAAAAAAAAGTAACGGGATCTAGAAAAGTTATCACACCCACAAAGCCAGCGTGCTCTACGGCGGCGGGGGACTCCACCTCCGCGAACCACCGGTGCTCGAGCGCGGCCGCCACCGTGAGCCTCTCGTCGAGGTGGAAGGTCAACAGGTCAGTGATTGCACCAAGATTTGGCAGGTATGATCAAAATTTACAGATTTGAGTCAATAGGGTATAGCCGATGTTTGATTTGGAAAGGATAAAGATATTTGGCAAGTGAAGGGATTTTCTAAGGAAAGACCGTCCGAATTGAGGCCGATACGAATCGTGTTCTGCAACGTATTGTAATAAGACTCGATCGGCCGATAGGTATAAAAGATAGACGCGGGTAGACGAAAACAAGAACAACAATCAAATCAATCAGTCTGCATTATACTTTCATTTACTTTCCGTCGACTAGGAATAGTTTTTGTAATCTAGATTCCCCTGTAACTCGATTTGATCAATAAAGTTGCTCATCGCCGATTGTTGATCATATTTTGTTACGCCAATCATGTTCGATTCTCTGATCTTGTTGCGCATCGCCTTTTTCAGAGTCGATCTGCCTTTATCCTTTTATTAGCCCTAATCGGCTAATTAGATTTACCCTTACTTTGATTTAATTAGCTTTTAGCTAGTTAGATCCAAGCAGATCGTCCCACAAGATTGGCTTTGCATATATTTTATATTTTTTCTTACCGATTGCAAAATCAAATCAGTTGACATGCTACGAACCAACTTGAAACCGACGTTTGTCTAGTGTGTTGTGACCAATAAACCTCACATCAAATTTTTGACGTCAACGTCGGCTAGGACTTGCGCCCGGCCTACGATAGCTCCAGAGACCCTCGAAGTACGACGACCCAGTCGAGCTGAGCGGGTCCCGCAGGCCGAACACCAGCTGCCCGCCAGTTGCCCAGCGAGCTGTACAACATCATGCCGACCCGCCCCTCTTTGTACGGCGCCCCGACCGTCCTCACCGGCGTCGCTGCACCAAAGTCACAAAAATTGAGCGTGCCGTCCGCGGCGACGAGGACGTTCTCCGGCTTGATGCCGCAGTGGATGATGTGAGCGCTGTGCATCTTCTTGGTCGCAGCCAGCAACTGTCGCATCATGGCCCACGCCACGGCATCGGGGAGCGGCCTCCATAGCTGCTCGACGAGGCTGGGGCCGACGAAGTTCATGACGAGGAACAGGTCCCACGACCGCGCGGTGGAGGTCTGGCGCATCGCGGAAGCACACTTCACCTCCACCAGCCTCCCCGTGCGGCGGTCACGCGCCCTGAGCACGACACCTTGCGCAACCTCCCCGAGCGCCCCGAGCTTCTTGCAGTCGTTGATGCTCCCCTACTCGTACCTCCGCGGTCGCTTCCCACCTGCCACCACGAGGGAGGAGAAAGCACGGTCGCCGCACGGTTCTTGATCCAGTGCCCGGCGCTTGCGATCCGCCGCCGCCATGATCTGATGAGCTCTTAAGAGAGCAGATGCTGAGGCAGAGGGAAAGAAATAAAGGACCGAGTCGAAGCGATCTAATGGTGAATGAATTGTGCGACGGCGAAGGCGTGGCCCTGGGGAATATGAGTTTATGAGGGCAATCTCAGGTTTTGATGCATCCCATGCATCTCTGGGACTTAAAAGAACATGGTGATTGATTGGTGCGTCATTTATTCATGGTCTGCTCTTACATAAAGTTTAGGACCGAAACGGAAACGGAAACGTGAAATAACCCGAAAACTTAGCTAAATTAAAAAGAAGCATAAACAGAATAATAACGCAATTAATTAAAGCCTATAATAAAGTAAATATTATTTTATTGATCCATCAATGCAACACATGTAAACAAAATTTTATCCATGGGAGTTATGTACAATTTGTTAAGTACAACAAATAGAATGCAAAAGAAAATTTGCAACTGGCCAACAACTATATTAATCTTCGGACGAACTCTGACGTCGATCCCTTGACACTGTTAGTTGCATCAAACATAAACAAATATAGGCAGATAATAATAAATTAGAAAATAATTTAATTGTTGTCAGACTCAAATACGATTACGGGACGCTCATCGAGATACCAGACTGTCCGAGGCAGTCAGCACCTCTCGCTAACCAAGGTTTCATCATCTAGCAAATACAAACCTATCGTAGCCATGCATGAACAATTACAAAATATCTCATATAGTAAAAAAAAAGATAAGCACAAGTACAGTTAAAAGGAAAGGAAAGCGAGAACCGACCCTAGTCCACTTTCTTTCCCCACACACACATTCGAAGCTGTTGGAAATATTAGGAATTTTCTCAATATTTTAATCCACAAAATTATGTAAATCATGATTAAACAATTGCACAATTCTAGTTCAAAACCAAAGGTACTAGATAACAAATTATCTATCTCAAACGCAAAGGCTAATGAACAAGAAATCAACACGATAAAAACACGGTATAAGTGAAAATACCCTTGAGCCAGTGCCACCATAGGCACAGGCGGAACAATGACTTGCTCATTGTTGTTTGCCATAATGGTCGGTGTAGAGGATCACAGGTTGTCGCAGAGAAGCCTTTGGTGCAGTGGAGAGGTTGATGCAGTGCAGAGGAGCTTCCAGAAGGACTCCTTCCAACGCCGGTGCTTCTGGTTGGGACAAAAACTTGAGCAGTCGTGTGGTATGCTTCCCAAAAACCTTATCGGCCTTCTATCTCGAGCAAGATATCAAGAAGAGCGAAGTTCCGGAGGCCTGCTCCCTCCGCTACTTGTACGCGCAAGAAAACGGAGGTGGGGAGACAGGTAATGCAGCGCTACAGATGGAACAATGAAGTGTTGCGGGAGAGTTCAGGCGAGAGCCAGCGTTGGTTTTTTGTTGAGGAAAGCACATTCGCTGCCCTCCTTTATAGGCTTGCGGCATGCAACGGGCAGGAGACGAAATCTAATGCAGTCATTAACAGCCAACGGAATCCAATGGACAGGAGTTACCAGCCATTACCAGCCATCAATTCCTGAAACCGACGCCATTAAGCCAAGCCATCATGTCGTCATTTTAAGGAATCTACTGGTATTAAGGTAGCCGTCTTTACACCAAAACGGCAAAACCTTCCGTATTCCGCGAACCACGCACGCGCTCGTCACGTCTCGTCTCGACTCGACACGACACACCTTGTCTCGGCCCGGCTCGGCTCGGCTCGAGCTCGAGCTCGAGCGCGCGCGCGTGTGGCCCTGCCTTTTCCCTTTCTCACTTTGCTAATTGGGAGACACACAACTCAACTATTTAAGTTGATGAAAACTTCTCTTAACTTCTCGTATGGTACTAAACCAATTTTATGACTCCTAGTATTTTAATGGGCCTTTTGGAATTTCTATTAAATTAATTATGGGCCAGCCCCATAATAATCTAACAATCCCTACCAAATTTCAAAGGCACATTTGAAATACTCTCAGTTCCAATGTAATTTGATATGCCAGTGTTTCGATGGAGACTGTTAAGTTGAACTTCCACCTAGAACAAAGGTTACACTCATCCACAACTGAACAATGGACTATGCCTTGAATTGACAGTTTTGTGTGAACAAGTTTCACCAAAGTCCTTTACTGATACTAGGCTGCTAAATGCATCCCCTCGGTTTGGAGCTTATAAGTCATACTCCTTGGCCTTTCATGAGCCTCTAGAGATCACCTAGTCTCATAGACTGTGACTAGCAATCGAACTCATATAGGTGTATTCCTCAAAAGATGTTCTGTAGGACAACATCTCTGCTTATCAAAGCCACTCAGACTACATTAAGGTATAACCAACCTGCCATACAAAATAGGAGAGTATTGCATCTCAAACGGAGTAGGCTAAGTACAAAAGTACTCTCCTCTCAGTCAGTCACTAGCTTGTCTCAACATCCTAATTCACGGGATCTCCGATCAAATAGGATGAGTTACCACTAAGACATGACTTTACGTGGGTCTCAAGCCCATCTCCCTCGATGCTTCATCTATCACATTCCGTGATAGTCCCTTTATAAAAGGATCTGTCAAGTTTTTAGCCGTCTGGACATAGTCCAACGCTATAACTCCGGAGTTTCTCATTTTCCTGACAGACTTCAACCGCCTCTTAACGTGCCTTGATGACTTCATGTTATCCTTAGAACTGTTCACCTTGACAATCATCGTAGCAGGCATCAGTTTCTCAACCACCGATAAGTCCATCACAAGTTCACGCAACCAGTCGGCTTCCACAGTGGCGGTATCTAATGATGTGAGTTCTGCTTCCATTGTAGACCTTGTTAAGATGGTCTGCTTGCAAGACTTTCAGAAAACAGCTCCACCACCCAATATGAACACATATCCACTTGTGGGTTTTATTTCATCAGCATCAGATATCCAGTTTGAATCACTATAACCCTCAAGTACCCTAGGGTACCCGGTGTAGTGAATTCCATAACTTGATGTCCCTTTTAGATAGCGTATTACTCTCTCAAGAGCATGCCAGTGATCATCTCCTGGGTTTGAAACAAACCGGCTTAGTTTGCTCTAGCAAACGAGATATTAGGCCTCATTACACTAGCTAAATACATTAGTGAACCAATGATTTGGGAATATCTCAATTGATCCTTTGCTATTCGTTGGTTCTTTCGTAATAGCACACTTGGGTCATACGACGTTGAAGCAGGTTTGCAATCGCTATAGTCAAAGCGACTCAACACCTTTTCCACATAATGGGACTGCTCAAGAGTAATCCCACCGTCACCTTCTCTTAACAATTTAATGTTTAAGATGATATCCGCTACTCCCAAATCTTTCATTTCAAAGTTTTCGGATAAGAAGTCCTTGACTTCCTTAATCACATTAAGGTTCGTCCCAAAGATCAGTATGTCATCAACATACAGACACATAATCACTCCTTCACCCCCACCATAGCGGTAATACACATATTTGTCAGCTTCATTCACAACAAAGCCGGTAGATGTTAAAGTTCTGTCGAACTTCTCGTGCCACTGCTTAGATGCTTGCTTAAGGCCATACAAAAACTTCAACAACCTGCACACTTTTTCTTCATGACCCTTTACTACAAATCCATCGGGCTGATCCATATAGATTTCCTCTTCCAAATCTCCATTAAGGAAAGACGTCTTTACGTCCATCTGATGAATGATCAGACCGTAGGAGGCAGCCAAAGATAGTAGTACTCTAATAGTGGTCAATCTCGCAACAGGTGAGTAAGTATCAAAGAAGTCCTCGCCTTCTTTCTGGGTATAACCCTTGGCCACAAGCCTTGCCTTGTACTTTTCAATCGTACCATCAGGCCTCAGCTTTTTCTTAAACACCCACTTACATCGTACAGGTTTACACCCATATGGACGATCAACAACTTCCCAAGTTCCATTGCTCAAGATAGAATCCATCTCACTCTGGACCACTCCCTTCCAACAGTCAGCGTCCTGAGATGAATAAGCCTCCTCAATGGTTCTTGGAGTATCATCCACTAGATATACAATGAAGTCATTACTAAAAGACTTTGCAGTCCTTAGTCTCTTACTCTTACGAGTTACTTCATTGTCCTTATCAATTGGATTTTCCTCAAAAGTGGGCTCAATTTGTATAGGAGTGAAAGGTTTAGGAGAGAAGATAGATTCTTGACCAGATAAGCTAAGTGTCTCTTGCATAGGGAATAAGTCTTCAAAGAATGTGGCATCATTGGACTCTAAAATTGTACCTTCACTCATATCAAGTACTCCAGATTTCACTATTAAGAACCTATATCCAACGCTGTGAAAAGCATAACCAATAAAGACACAATCAACGGTTTTTGGTCCAAGTTTACGCTTATTTGAGATATGCACATTGACCTTAGCCAAACAGCCCCAAGTACGTAAATAAGAGAAATTTAATCTTTTCCTCTCCCATTTCTCGAATGGTGTGATTTATTTATTCTTTGTAGGAACCCTGTTTAGGACATGACAAGCAGTCAATATAGCCTCACCCCACCATTCCTTGGAAAGTCCCGCTGTTTCTAACATGGCGTTTACCATCTCAGTTAGAGTACGGTTCTTTCTTTCGACAACCCCGTTTGATTGGGGCGAATAGGGAGGCATCCTCTCATGGATTATTCCATGTTCCTCGCAGAATAAATTAAACTCACTAGAAAAGTATTCTCCACCACGATCTGACCTAACCCGTTTGATTTTTCTCTCAAGTTGGTTCTCAGCTTCAGCTTTATAGATCTTAAAATAGTGAAAAGCCTCATCTTTTGACTTTAATAAATACACATAGCAATATCTAGTAGAATCATCAATCAAAGTCTTGAAATACCTCTTACCACCCTTTGTCAACTCCCCGTTCATCTCGCATAAATCGATATGAACTAGTTCTAACGGTGTCAAGTTTCTCGCCTCAGCTGTCTTGTGAGGCTTGCGAGGTTGCTTAGATTGAACACACACTTGACACTTAGAACCTTTGACTTGGGTAAATTTTGGGATTAAATTCTTACTGGCTAACCGCATCATGCAACCAAGATTAATATGACAAAGTCGTGAATACCAAACATCAGTCTCATGATTACAAACATGATTCACAATTTTATTCATGTCCATCAAAGACAAGCGGAACAAGCCTCCGCTCTCATATCCTTTTCCAATAAAAGTTCCAATTTTAGAAACAACACATTTATTGGATTAAAAAACTAACTTAAAACCATCTCTACACAATAGAGACCCGCTGACAAGGTTTTTATTTATCACGGGCACGTGATGCACGTTCCTCAGTCGCACGACTTTGCTTGAAGTAAACTTCAAGTCAACTGTGCCAACTCCACGTACAAATGCCCGTGACCCATTCCCCATCAACACAGAGGTAGCCCCTGTGACCTGGTAAGAAGAGAATAAGGATCTGTCAGTACAAACATGTATATTGGCCCCCGTGTCAATCCACCAATCAGGTGAACGACATACTGATAGAACGGTAGGTATTGAAACATACCGGATGTTCCTTCTCGATTGCCAATAACAACGTTGGCGGACTTTTTCTGCTTATTGTCTTTACAATCAGGGCAATCCTTTGCCCAATGATCAGTACCATCACAAATAAAGCAGTTTCCCTTTCCTTTATTCTTCTTCTTCTTGAAGCTAGTAGTTTGAGCGGCCTTATTCTTGTTCTCAGGCTTTTCAGACTTATTTTTATTCTTCTTGTTGAATTGAAAGGTTTTCTTTTGTACCACATTGGCACTAGAATTTCCTTTCCCACGTATATCTTTTGCCCTCGCTTTCTCCTCAACATCTAAAGACCCAATGAGACCAGCAACGTTGAACTCTTGTCTCTTGTGTTTTAGAGTAGTGGTAAAATCCCTCCAAGAAGGTGGCAGCTTCGCAATAATGCATCCCTCCACAAACTTGTCGGGCAATGCACATGTAAAATTCTCAAGTTCTTTCGCAAAGGCTTGAACCTCATGAGCCTGTTCTACTACAGAATTGTCATCAACCATCTTGTAGTCATGAAACCGCTCCATGACATAGAGTTCACTACCCGCGTCAGAGACTCCGAATTTTGCCTCAAGTGCATCCCACATTTCTTTACCACTTGGCAAAATCATATACACATCAACAAGATTTTCTCCAAGAACACTAATCACAGCGCCTCTAAACAAGTTATCTGCAGCTGCGAAGGCACTCTCCTGCTCAGGAGAGATCCCACCCTCCCGCTGTAGCTTGCCTTGCGCAACGTGATACACGTTCATGGCAGTCAACCACAGAATCATCTTGGCGCGCTAACGCTTGTAATTTGCACCGTCAAATACAGTTGGCTTAAGTGCGGCAGCGAAACCAGTAGTTGTAAAATTCCTCGAATAAGGTTTTTGGATTGTTGGAAATATTAGGAATTTTCTCAATATTTTAATCCACAAAATTATGTAAATCATGATTACACAATTGCACAATTCTAGTTCAAAGCCAAAGGTACTAGATAACAAATTATCTATCTCAAACGCAAAGGCTAATGAACAAGAAATCAACACGATAAAAACACGGTATAAGTGAATATACCCTTGAGCCGGTGCCACCATAGGCACAGGTGGAACAATGACTTGCTCATTGTTGTTTGCCATGACGGTCGGTGTAGAGGATCACAGGTTGTCACAGAGAAGCCTTTGGTGCAGTGGAGAGGTTGATGCAGTGCAGAGGAGCTTCCAGAAGGACTCCTTCCGACGCCGGTGCTTCTGGTCAGGACAAAAACTTGAGTAGTCGTGTGGTACGCTTCCCAAAAACCTTATCGGCCTTCTATCTCGAGCAAGATCTCAAGAAGGGCGAGGTTCTGGAGGCCTGCTCCCTCCGCTACTTGTACGCGCAAGAAAACGGAGGTGGAGAGACAAGTAATGCAGCGCTACAGATGGAACAATGGAGTCTTGCGGAAGAGTTCAAGAGAGAGCCAGCGTTGGTTTTTTGTTGAGGAAAGCTGTAAGGACGAGGATGCCGACTAGAGGGGGGTGAATAAGCGGCTTTTAAAAATCTCTCTCTTAATTTCTACAAAGCAATTCACCCCTAATTAGCCTAATGCCAAAACCTTAACAATTAAATAATGCGGAAGCGCTAAACTAAGGTTTTGACAATCAAAGCCTAAATTCTCTAGACTCATTATGTGCATTAACTAATTATGTCTCTAACAATAAATTGTAATCCTAAATACAAGCAATCAATCAATTTAATTCTATGAATATAAATTGCTTGAATAAGGAATAGAATGCAAGCACAAGAGACACACCGATATTTTTACCGTGGTGTTCGGAGACTTGCCGGTCTCCCCTAATCCACGTTGAGGTTAGCCCAAACGAATTGGACCGGCTCCACGAATTGAGCACCCACCTCGAATCCATTAGTGGTTGCTCTTTCCCCCTCCGGGTAGGCGAGCACCGACCCTCACAACTTCCCGGGGCTTCTCACAACCTTCGTCGAGAAGCTCACCGCGCACGACGCCGCTACGCCGTCTAGGTGTCGGCAAACACCAAGAGTAACAAGTCAAGCCTTCCGCTTGAACTTCACCTGATGCAACACATGCACTCCGGTGACCTCCTAAGTGCAACACATGCACTAGGATCCTCCTCAAGTGCAACACATGCACAAGAGGCTCTCAATCCTCTTCTAATTGCAACACATGCAATTAGAGCTCACTCTTAGCTCAAAAACCAAATGTGAGTGTGCAACACATGCAACACCTCACTCAAATACTCAATAGAATCAGCAACCTTACCCTTGCCCCCCATGGGGTCCTTTTATAGCCCCCCAAGAAAAACTAGCCGTTGGGGCGCAAATTGGGCAAAAGTGTCCAGGAGGTCCGGTCATACCGCCCTAGGGCCGGTATTACCGGCCTCAGAGCCAACGGCTAGAAAACTAGCCGTTACTCACGAAAATTGCACAGCCGGTATGACCGGAGACCACCCGGTCATACCGCTCACCGGTATGACCAGAGGTGGTCCGGTCATACCGCCACCTCTGCGCCAAAAATCAGTCTTCTGTGATTTACACACCGGGGAGGCCCCGGTCATACCGACATCCGGTATGACCGGTGAGGGTCAGGTCATACCGACCCTAAGGACCTCAAAACTGATTTTGCGCAATCTTTTCTCCAAACTTTTCAAGAATTGTTTCTTTGAGCTATGTTATGATCAACACATGATCACAACCCTATGCAAAACACATTTGCACATGTTAATCACATACTCCAAAGAATCATTTTAAACTCCAATTTATTTGCAAAAAACATTCGCAAATAAACTACAAACCTATGAGATCAATCCTTTTAGCCATGTGATGATCAACACATGATCAAGTCAATTTGCAAAACATATTTGCAAACCCTATTCACATGCTCTAGGATCGAGACCCATAACTTCTAGTTCATTTGCAAAACATATTTGCAAATTAACAAATTCAACTTATTTGCAAAACACATTCGCAAATAAATCACGAACATATGAGATCAGTCCTCTATCCATGTAAGGATCAACACATGATCCCGACACTTTGCAAAACACATTTGCAAATGCCAACACATGCTCTAGGATCGAACCTCATAACTTCCAGCTTATTTGCAAAACACATTTGTAAATAACAAATCAATACTTTGCAAAAACACATTTTGCAAACACAAAGCATAAACCAAGCTTAGCCTTGTGATGATCAACACATGATCCAATCACGAGCTAAAACACTAAAGCATGAGCTCTCTATCTGCAACACATGCAAATCTATAGCATCATGCAAACAACCACAACAAATCAAGTTGCTTGAGCTCTTTCCTTTTGCAACACATGCAAAACTTAGCTCCAAGCAAAAACCAAATCAAATAAGATTCAATTAAGATGCAAGCATGAGCACCCTTATTTGCAACACATGCAAAATACTTCGCTCATGCAAAACTCAATGCACGAGCTTCACCCATTTGCAACACATGCCAAATGATTAGCTCCATGCAAACACCAAACAAGAGAGTGATCTAGAGTGAACCGAATTGAGTTCATCAACACATGATGAAGCTCAAGCTAAAAGACTCAATCCCTCTTAATAGTACGGCACCTAACTAGCAACACGGTCTCACAACCAAACACCGAGACCGGTAAAAGACTAGGAACACATCCTTAGCCCTAGCTAGTTATACCTTTGCCTCTAGCGATCCACTTGAAGCTTTTATGATTTCCAATCATCTTCTCTCCGGGATCAAATCTTCTTCTTCTTGTTCACCAACACATGATGAACCTTCTCTAGCCCTTCTCTTCACTTCGGGATCACCTCTTGAAACTCATCAACACATGACTTCTTCTTCTTCTTCCTGATTCTTTATCATCTTGGACTCAACCTACTTCACAACTCATGGAAGATGTTAGTCCAACAAACATAGTTGTCTCAATCATCACCGCACTCCATTAACACATAATGGATGCCTCTAAGATCGATTGAGCACAACCCTAATCAATTTGAATGATTAATTGTGTCTTGAGTACTTTGATGCAACTAATGCTTCATTATACTCAGGAGCTTTTCGCTTGTCTTTAATCAACAAGGAGACACCATTAACACATGATGAAATATTCTTTGATTGATTAAAAGACAATCGAACTCAATTTAAACTCATTTAAATTGACATGAGTATATATAACTACACAAGTTTCATATACTCAATTTGATGGTTAGTAATGATCCAATATGTTTGAGTGATGGAAAGGGATCAATACATTTAAACCATCAACTATAGAATAAACTCTATTAAGTATGTGCATATAATTAATTGAACATGGAATCAATATGCACATAATCAATCTTAGATTGCATATGAGTTTATCCTATATTAGCATGAGTATATTACAACTACACAAGTTATATATACTCAAAAGATTGTTTCAAGGTCTTGATCCTTTATATTATATGACTAGAGGACATGGATCAATACAATTGAAACATCAAGTTAAATTATCAACTCCCCCTAGATGTGTGCATTCATGTATATATGAATTAGAAACATAATGCACATATTTGGACTAAAGCAATGGAAGAGTTCATACTTTAACTCGAATTCTAAGTATGCATTTAGATAATACAATGAATACGAGTGCATACCTTAGGTTTTTCATTTTCCATCCAAATATGAGACTAATAAGAATAAGGCTCAATAGAACATGTTAGTCTCATAATGATTAGATTTGTCATTAAATAATGATTAAATATTAATATTAAATCAATCACCAAAATCAATGAAGTTTGAACTTACAAAAGCACAGCCGCTGCCCTCCTTATATAGGCTTGCGGCATGCAACGGGCAGGAGATGGAATCTAATGCAGTCATTAACAGCCAACGGAATCCAACGGACAGGAGTTACCAGCCATTACCAGCCATCAATTCCTGAAACCGATGCCATTAGGCCAAGCCATCATGTTGTCAGTTTAAGGAATCTACTGGTAGTAAGGCAGTCGTCTTTACACCAAAACGGCAAAACCTTCCGTATTCCGCGAACCGCGCACGCGCTCGTCACGTCTCGTCTCGACTCGACACAACACGCACACGCCACGCCTCGGCTCAGCTCGAGCTCGAGCGTGCGCACGTGTGGCCCTGCCTTTTCCCTTTCTCACTTTGCTAATTGGGAGACACACAACTCAACTATTTAAGTTGAGAAAAACTTCTCCCAACTTCCTGTATGGTACTAAACCAATTTCATGACTCCTAGTATTTTAATGGGCCTTTTGGAATTTCTATTAAATAAATTATGGGCCAGCCCCATAATAATCTAACAATAGCCACCAAGCCACCAAAGCCGACCAAGCAAGGAGCAGCTAACCAAGAAGCTCCCACCAGACAACAAGAGGAAGAGCAAGGAGGCCCAGCACATCGCCATCAACCCCGAATCACCAGCACATCGCCATCAACCCCAAATCACTAGCACAACTCCATCCCCATTAGATCCCCACCCCAATAGGTTTGCATCCATGCAATACTTTTTGCCAACTTTAGGATCACCGAGTGCACAAATGAAGTGTAGGGAGTAGGGGTTCGGGCATACCATAGGTCTCAGAGGGGGGAAATGCGCTAGGGCGGCGCCGTGTATGCCCAACGAACCCCACGTACTCCCTGGCGTATGGGAGTTCCCCAGGTATTGTCGCAACACCGCCAACCCGAACGAACCAAATTATCATCAACCAGCAAGAGCAAAGCTCAAAACGATCTAGACAACCATTCCAATTTAATCCAATCATCGCAGTAGGAGGAGGAGAAAAAGAAGAAGAAGAAGAAGATAGAGGTGGGGGGCTGGCACTTGTAGGCACCTGTGGTAGGGGATGACGGCCAGGCGGTGCCTAGAGAAGGGGGCACAGGGAGGTGCGGGTGGGGGAAGGCGGTGGTGTCATGCGACAGAGGGGAAGGCCTGGAGCCAATAGGGCAGCGGCAGTGGGGAGCTGTCGGTCGGCACGGCACCTCTGGGGCAGAGGCGAGAGAGGAGCCCAAAGGGGAGGAATCATGGAGAAATGGAGAGAGAGAGAGAGGATTGGGGATAAGAACGGAGACAACAGGTTTGACCAGCCTGTGTGGCAAAAGAAAAACAATCCGGTAAAAGAAAAAAAGGAAAAAATAAATTTAATTAAATCCACAAAATAATAATAACAATACTGATATTAATAATTTAAATAGAATAAAAAGGGAGGAGGATAAATACAATCAAATAAATGAAGAAAGAGCTAAATAATACTACCGACAATCACAATAGTTAAAATAAGAAAAATAACATGACAGGTCGAGTAGACATGTGAACCGAAATTTTAGCATTCGGCACAAAATAAACAGAGCCACATAAAACCTATCATGATTTAGAGAAAAGTTGGAGTCCATTGAACACGTAATAAATCAACAACAATCTGAATTATAGTATCCGGAAATTTCAGGAAGCAAGTTAAATCAAACAGGAGATCACCTTCAGAATTTGAGTAAAGATGACTATTTCTATCCAGTTTCAGGCAAGCATTTCTTGAACATATTTAGAGTAATTTCAATTAAATGTATTCTCTTATACGTATTATCACCCAATGCATTGGAAAATTCTTTTCTTTGAAAAGTTTACATCCAAGAATCGAGATGGATGGAACAAAGCAAGGCAAACGCATACACTCATAACACTACACTCACAACATCAACACATAACACATGTGTATCCTCTGCACGCACTAAGATACACTAAAAATTTATCAAAGACATCTGAAATCTCACAGAATATAGATACATACTTTTTTAATGTATACTCGTAAAGTTGATAGACACTAAGGGTGCGCTTGGTTGGTGGGATGATGTTGAATGGGATGAGATGGTCCTGTACCATTTGGTTCCATTATTTTGGGTGAATGGAATGGTTCAGCATCTACAGAGAATATTCCTCGAATTTGTATCACACCGTCCAGGATAGAATGGTTCCATTCAAGCAACCAAACGCATGGATGATATTTTTCTTAAACCATCTCATACACGTACCACTTGATACAAGCAACCAAATACACCCTAAGTGTCAAATGCAAGACTTAAGACTGAGTGCACGTGCACACCCAAGCCCTAGCTAAATGGCCACACGCCAACTTCCAACTTCCAAGGGACAGCTCACCTTACCTAAGCTATAATCAACCGCGTTGACCGGCCCCACCATTACTCTACGCGTCCTCTCCTCTCCATCCGGTCGTTAGTTTGCTTCCATGGAACAGCAGCCGTCGATTTAAATGAACATTGGCGTCCATCAAGTACTGGAGAGTATTTAAACGTGGCAATTTCTTCATCGCATACATATCTCTACTACTTCTAATTACGATTTGGTGGCAGCGGTCCGTTCTTCATACCCTCTCTTTCCTTCTATTCGCTAAGCCCACCCTCACTCCCCTTTCCTTCTATTCGCTCAGTCTTTCCTTCTCGCTCAGTACGTCCTTGAAAGGACCGGAGATGTCGTCTAAAGGGGGTGAATAGACGAATTAAAAATTTGCAGCAAAATAAAATCTCCAGAGAGTCTAAGTCCGGAGTGTCCGGGACTTATCTCCGGATACTCCGAAATGTCCGGACTATCCGGGTTCAGGAGTCCGGATACTCCGGATTGAAGACCTCGAAATGAGATTTTAAATCCCTGCAATTTTTCAACAATCTACTTGAATACAAAAGATCTAAATGCTATCAGGTACCTGGGGATATTGTAGATCTGGAGCCAAACACAACAATAGAGTAGATCGGGGCTCTCAAAGTCTAAGACCACAAACTCTAGCAAAAAACAAATGAAGAACACGAAGACAATAAGTTTTACCCGAAGTTCGGATTCTTGAAAGGAATCCTACGTCTCCGTTGAGGAGGCACAAAGCCCGGGTCCCTCTTGACCACTATCCTCCCGGTGTTGCACAAAGCACTCGCCGGTCTTCACTTCTTGCCTCTTTCCTTTCGGAGGCGAGACTTGTCTTCACAAACTTTCGGGGCTCACCACAACGAGAATTGGAGGCTCCCGGTGACTCCTTGTCGTCTAGGAGCCCTTCAAACTCCAAGAGTAATAAATACTACGTGAAAACTACATGGAGGATGAATCTTGTGCTAAAAAATGAAAGATGCAAGCTTAAGACACTCCAATCCACTCCTTTCTCCCAAAAGATTTGAATCAAACACTAGCTTCAAGTGGAGAAAGGAGTTTAGGGCTCAAAAGAGTGAGAGAGTGAGTTTGTGAGTGAATGAGTGCAATGAATGGAGCTCTCTCTTGTTAGGTGAGGAGTGAGGGCTTAAATAGGGGCTCCAAATCCAACCGTTGGGAGAGGGCTGCGCACAACCCAGAGATTCCGGATAAACACCCAGGAGACTCCGGATTGGAAAAGATTAGTTCATACCGAGAGAGCTAACCTGGAGACTCCGGACTAATTAACCCAGAGTGTCCGGACTTGGCACCGGATACTCCGGACCAACTGAGAGCAGCCACCGAGGGTGTCAACCCGGAGTGTCCGGATACTCCGGACTATCCAAGAGCAGCTACCGAGGGTGTCAACCCGGAGAGTCCGGACCAAATGTCCGGATACTCCGGGCTGGCCCACTCGGCCAAAGGTGTGCTTTTTAATGAAAATGAAGTGCTTGGAGTTCTTATACAATGCAATATTTATCCTTGAGCACAAGTATATCCTAAAAGTAATTTCCCGTTGTATCCCTCTTAATAGTACGGCTATCCTTAGACTCAAATAAAACAGAAAATTACAACAAGTCTTGATATCGTCTTCACAAATTTTAAATGCGGCGGGGATCTTCAATTGCTTTCTCATGATGATATAGTCTCTAACTCTGCATAGATTCTCACTTGATCATTAGTATTTTAATTGTGTTGCCATCTATCACCAAAACTTCTTAAGGAGCCTAGATGCACTTTCAGTCCTCCACCCGATCCGAATTTCCTCTATTTTATGGAAATATTACTGATCGCATCTCCTTAAAATGGAAAGATTTTATTCATATCTCTTATAAATGAAAGAGTTTCCTCATCATATCCTGCTTGGATGGAATAACATACTCACCATATCTCATAACATGAAAATCCTATTTCATTGTATCTCATTCAGATGGAAATGCAGAGATTAAAGGGCAAAAATTGCATAATCAAATCACGTGCTAATCCCGAAGATCACAAGACATCGTATCATAGAGGCTGAGCACTCACACACCTGGCTGCCCTTTCCTCCACCTATAAAAGGCCACCTTCATCTCCATTATAGAGGACATACGAAGAGACGTAGGAAGAGATAGAGAAGAGGAAGGCTCATACAAACATAGGAGAAAGAGAGAAAGAAGCAATATAAAAGATTCAAGGGGGCGCAAGAAACGATATGAAAGGAGGCCATAGCCATGGCTCCTTCTCTCTCTTTTTTAAGACAGCTAAAGCTGTGATTAAATTATGAGGATAGAAAACAAAGTTTAAAGTTACAAGGTGTAGAAGACTGCACTCAAGACAAAAGGGGAGGAGAAAAAAAAGAAAAAAAGACTAAATTTTTTAAAGTTGCCGTTGTACTATCATGTTGAGGCTTTTTAAAATTATACTAGCATGAATGATTAACTGATAATTTGAAGCACTCTTAAGTAACTAACAAGTTCGCTTCATACATGTCTTTCTCATCAACCAACTTGGCTGTTGCTTTGAAAACTTTTCTTAATAAGGTTGTGTTTGAGAATTTTCGTAGCAACGCACGGGCACTTAACTAGTAGTCCCTATATTACATTCCGAAGATTTCCCAGTCTCTCGTCGCGCACGCGGCCTCGCGTGGCGCCCTTCTCGCTGGAGTAGGCTCATAAAAATGTTATGCAAAATATTACAAGATGGCCTATGTAGCTTAGACGACAGAGCGCCCGTTTCGCATTCCCCAGGTCCTCTATCAGCTCTTTCACAAAAAAATTCGTTTAAGTTCTCCGACTGTCTTTTTTGCAAAAAGAAAAAAAATTGATAGTTTGGCAGGTTCTCTAGTATTCCTACACAACCTTCAAAATTATGAAATTATGTTTAGGTCTCTCTAGAAATTTAGTCATCTATCAGCTCTTTCGCCAAAAAAATACATTTAAGTTCTCCAACCGTCTTTTTTGCAAAAAAAACTCGTAGTTCCGCAGGTTCAAATCAAGTTCTGAAAAATCACTCTCACGTAGCGTTGCGCCGTGCTTAAGTATCTAGTATTCCTACACAAGCTTCCATGATACCATATGGACAAGAACATCTTGAAAAACCCTTTCGTTCCTTTAATGTTGAATGACAATTTAAGTATTTCAACTTCTTGGTGAAATTTGCTTTCATATGCACTTAAAGGCCCTCTTGGGGGCAGGGGTTGTTAAAGCCAGCTTTAACTTCCGAAAAGTCAGTAAACCCCTTCAAACAGCTCAACTTTTAAGCGGTTTTTAACATAAACCAAAAGCCATATATATAACTAACAAAAGCCAAAAGCTAGGCTGAACTTACTTTTGCAGTTTATTGCTTAGAAAAATTAGATATTTATTAAACAATCTCTTATAAAAAAATTACAATCGCTTTTCAGCTTAGAAAACATAAAAACAACTTTTTAGAAATACTACAGCTCCCCAGTCTAGGCCCAAAATTCACCGCCCAAATTGCGCTACAAACTCAATCCTCCTCGTGATTCGGTAACCCCTTAACAACACTGATGGAATTACTACATTGTCTGTATTGACTGTATGTTTTAACTTGTGAGAGTAAAACCAAAAGAATCTTGGCCATCCGGAAACTATTTTACAGAATTTGCTTTTATATCATGCGCATGTATTTTTGTTTTGCAAATCATTCGAATCTCTAACCTTATAATTTGCATCATGGTTAGTATGTCTCCCCACCTCTTTCTGCATCTCCGATGAGGCTCCGGCGGTTCTATCTTTTTTAACAGTGGTAGTGATGAAGAGTTAGGGTAGGGATTCGCTAGATTATTGTTTATATTCACTGGGCCCGACTATAGAGGGAGGAAGGGGTAGTGAAAGCACGGCACGAGCAGTGGTGGTGGAGACAAGAATGAAGAGCAATTAGGAGGCAGAGGGGGATCTGGAAGCGGTAGCTGCTGGAGACGAGAATGAAGCACAGCGGCGGGGTGATGAGATAGCTCGCCAAAGATGAGGAAGGATGGCGATGGGGACTTCAGATATGGAATGTAGATTGGATGGTGGTGTGGGGAAGGCCAATGGGAGTTACCGACGTCTCCTCCAACGCCGGAGAGGTAACAGGAGGGTGACATGTGGGATGAGAGAAGAGGCGCACTTTTTTGGGAGTGGAGATGGAGAGAGGTGTGGGGAAGGAGTGGTAAGGGTTGAGAAATTATATCTAAGGGTTAGATAACAAGATCCAAGAAATAAATGATTTTTGGGGACGAAATCATGTACAAGATGGCCGGTCAATCCCTAATATTTATCCATTCTATTTAATTCTTTTTCCCTTTATGCTACTAGTATAGTGCCCTGTTTTTCTGTTTCTTTTTCCCAGCATGTAATATATGGTCTTTTCTTTTTCTAGAACGTTTGTTTCCTTTTTCTTAATTTCAGGATATTTGTTTCCTTTTCCTTGAGATGATGCTGGAGGTGGGGGGAGATCTGTTGTGGGCCACAGGGATGAGTTAGACACATTAAACAATAACCATCGGATGTGGGTGAGTAAAGCTGAGGAAAGATCTGAGAGGTTAATTTTGATGGAGGCAAGTTTCTGGGGACGTTTCGCTGGGTGCATGAAGGTTGAGCCATCTCTAGTGGGGTACATCATTTAGGGTGGACGTAGAAAAGAATACTTAAGTGCATTATAAAGGGGTATAGATATCTATTGCAATGTCGTGCTTTCCCCTCTTCACACATCCAAGCTGCCCAAACGTCCCTGACCTCATCTTCTTCCTCACAACTGAACAACCCAACGCACACCGCTGCATGCGCTCCCCTCTTCTCCCTCCCCATCTTCTTCTTCTCCATTATCCCTTCCCACCACCGCCCACCGCCCACCTCCTCCTGCGGCTTGCGGCGCCACCCTCGATGCTTTTGCTGCCCACTGTGCCGACCCCGTCACCGCCCACGGCTGGGCACCTCGCTGCCTCACCGTACCGCCTCCACTCCCCACCCGCCACGTCCAAACCCTGTCCAACCTTACTCCAGTGTCGTGTCTTCACCGTACCGCCCGTCGCTGTTGCCCACCGCCTCCCTCCATTCCTCTACAACAGGCCCTGGTGAACCCCTTCTAACTCCTAGTGAACCCTGATCCCTAGCCGTCGCATCGCCGGAGGAAGAGCATGCACACGTGCGGGAGGAAGGTGGGAGGCCGCATGCACATGAGCTGGGAGCGCGTTCTTCCCAACAAGCTCTGAAGCAATATATCCATATCTATTAGCAAAATGTAGTTGCGCAAAACCAGAAATCAACACACCGACCAAAATAAGTACAACAACAATAACTATGCCTTTTCTCACAAACAGACTGAGATAGGATAGGAAAGAAATCCAATTAAAATCAGTAAAGATCTCTAAACCTTTGATCTTGGATCATAGTTTTGGTATGTGGATCGCTAATTTTCATGCACTCCTATTCAATGCTAAATCTTTTGGAACGTTCTAATCCATCAAACCTCTTTTAACTGCTTTTTTCCACATCAATCTCGGTCGACCTTTGCCTCTTCTTATGTTTTCGAGACGACTTAAAATTCCACTACACACTGTTGTCTCAGGAGACCTTTATTGGAGATGTCTAAACCATCTCAAACGATTCTGGACAAATTTTTCTTCAATTAAAGCTACCATAACCCTATCACGTATATCATCATTACAGATTTGATCTCGCCTTGTATGATCATAGATCCACCGCAACATCTGCATCTCTGCTACGCTCATCTTTTTATACATGACCAAAATAGATCATTCTGCTATGACGAAAATGTAAAATGTACGCATCAGTGACCCTAAAGAACTTTTGCAAAAGCAACAGCTGTTTGTGCTTCAATTCAATTTACTTTCTGTTTTGCTTAAACCACTAAGGGTGTGTTTGGTTGGTGAAATGAGGTTGAATGAGATAGGATAGTTCTGTACCATTTGTTTTCATTGTTTTGGGTGAATAGAATAATTCCGCATCTCTAAGAAATATTTCTTAAATTTGTATCCCACCATCCAGGACAGGACGGTTCCATTCAAACAACCAAACATATAGATGATTTTTTTCTTAAACTATCTCGTACATATACCACTTGATACAAACAACCAAACACACCAACAGGGAGGTACATCACAATCAACAAACTGATGTATATCACAAAAGTTTTTTTTTTGAATCGCGACCTTACAAGTAAAAAGTCAACCAACAATTCCTTCCATCTTCGTGACTTCGTATGATCCCCTACAGGCTACAGCAGCACCCTCTTTTCAACACCAACTGTAGATGGTAACACTGAAAATTTACACATTCTGCATGTACTCTATTCAACAATATCGCGATAGCTCTGATGAGGATGAGCAGCTCGTAGAGAGCTCCTTTTCGGTTAAAAATATACAAGGAACCGTAATTATGTACCCAGCTGGTTCACCGTAGTCGGAGCTTTCTACATCTCGTCCATCAGTGCCCTGAAGGCATTTGAAGCACTCGCAGTATGCACCTGCACCCGCTCGATGTGCAGTTATACCATCCAGGCATCGTCGGAGCCCTCAAAGCATGTGCATTATCCACAGTTTGAATTTGCGAACATATAGATATATGACACATGGTCCGATCAGATCTGTCTCGGACAGTCGCTTGCAGAGTTTCATGTATGATTCTAGGCTGTCGGATTCCTGTATGTTTCTCCGCAGTGCAGTCAGTACAGCAGCCCTGTCCAGGTACTCAGGGCATAAGCCCATGTCAAGCATCTGCATCAGTGTCTCCGAGGCATCCAGATAGAAGCCACCTTTGACATAGCCTCGAAGGAGCCATGACATCGATTTCTTCCTTCTTCCTGCACTGGTGGACTCGACTCCTGCAAGCAATCGGCGGACAGCAGCAACTTCCCCCTGAGAAGCGCAGATGGCCAAAACAACATCATAGAGCTGGGTATCAGGTTCCCTACCAAGAAGCTTCATCTCCCAAAGTTGGCGCTCAGCTTCTAAGCCACAACCAGCGCAGGTGTACAACGAAAGGAGCCTCTCATGCACAAGTCCTAGAACCTCGCTGCTGCCTTCCTGTACTGCCCAATTTGATAAAAGAACACCATTTCTTAATAGTTCTGATTGGTACTTTTCAATACTGTGCATGCTCTCAGCATCCAGTTTAGAAATTGAGCCATCCTTCACTGACGAATTCAATTTACGAAGTGCCTTTGAAAATTCCTTTTGCTCTTTAACCAAGGCAGTCAACCCAATAAGATAACTATACACTTCAGGTTTCAGGCCACTCTCTTTAAATTGAATGACCAATTTAACAGCATCCCAGTAGTCCCCATCCATCTATCAGAAGAAAATTAACATGAACTATTAGAAAAAGCTGGAATTTAGATATGTCAGATTGATATGATAGTGTTAATAAGCAGCTAGGATATGCTGAATACTTATCACACAGGTGTCTAGATAGAAGACATGGAGGTCTTGCAAGTTGGTAAAAATGATCCTTTAAGACTTTTAGTAGCATCAATCGTCTAAAATTTGATTTGCATAATATGCCATCAGCCAAGTTATCCAAACCAAAAGGTACTCGCTAATACTTATGTTTTCACACAAGGGTCTAGATAGAAGAATGGATGACTGGTAAGTTTGTAAAAATGATCCTTTAATACTTTTAGTAGCATGGATAAATTTAAATTTGATTTTATAATATGAATGCCATCAATCCAAGTTATCCAAACCAAAAAAAACACTCGTTAATTCTGAAACACTAGATATCCAAGATACAAAGAGAAAAGGTCAAACATAAGAGAATATACTCTAGGCTGGTGACTGTGTACTACTCCAATATTGCTTCTGTCGATGCACTAAATACTCTTTGGTTTCTTGCTGTGTGCATGGATTTCAAGGATAGGATCACATGGAAAATTCCGCTGGCAAGAGCAGAACAAATACATGACTACCCTTGGTGGATGTTCTGGAGCAACTCGCTGCTGTACTTCTTCATATGGGTAACTATAGTTGATTTCTTTCAGATTTGGTGGTGACTTGCAAATGGATTTGTTGATGCTCTCAAATTGACAAAGTGAATAGTAATAACGATAATAAAAGAAATGAACTATACATAAGATATAAAGTAACAAATTTATAGTAACTTTTTGAGTAAATTTCACAAAACTACAAGTTTTTTTGTACAAACTATCAGAAAACTATATGTTTTAGTTCCTATTTCACAAAACTACATATTTTAGGAGAACTTATGTCACAAAACTACAGATTTTAGAGTTGATCGTTCCTTGTAACGGGTCTAACAGTGTGGGCCTCACGTGTTCCCATTTCTTGTTTCGTTCATGCATGACCCCCCCCCCCCCCATGTGGACCCACACTATCAGACCCGTCACAAGGAATTGTCAATTCTAAAAATTGCAGTTTTGTGATACGAGTTCTCCAAAAATCTGTAATTTTTTTAAATAGAAGCTAAAAACTGTAGTTTTCTAATAGTTTTGTGAAATGTACTATAACTTTTAAAGCAATAGCATTTTTGTTTTGCAGCAATTAGCTACAGTAGGTGTATTAGAACATGTGTCACTACAACCTAACAGCGGTTACTACAAAACTCATATGTTAATGCAAGTGAATGATTGTAGAATTGTAGCACCATACATAATTAAACTGTAACGACTAATTTGTTAGCACACCAACTATAATCAATTACAATTGACACTATATTCTGTTGATACAGAAAAGAGGATATGGACTACATGCTGATACTACAGAAAAAGAGGATGTGGCCTTGCTATTTCATCATACCTAGGTATAGCATAGTGTTCAACAATAGAAACAATTCATTGGAAATGATGCAGCAGAAAAATCTAAAGCAACGATGTACCGGTATCCCTATGCAGTCCCAATGATAGTTCTCAAAAGAAAAAAAAATCCTACATGATTAGAACTCCTAAATAAGATTCTGTTGGTTTGAACCTCCAACTTGCAGTCTTACACCCACAAATGTTTTGGTCATGCGCCAAGTATTTCGCTATTAATTTCATTATCTCGCTTACCCCATGGAATATGGTCACACCAGAAAGAATCATTGGAAGTTAAAACTTGGCTATTTTCTGTTGCCAAACCCTCCCTGCTTTCTTTCTATCACAAGCGGGCCCCGCAATGGCTACCCCAAACTTCGATATCCATTTGATTCATGACCAAATGTGCGTTTGCGCCACCAGACAGCCCCTAGCAATACTTGGCCATGACAGAATAATTTTGTTACTATCTACTTTCTACTAGTTAGCAGCTACAAAATTATTGCGTAGCCCACCATTGGCAACCAATGTGGACCCACATGTCATAGAGAAAGAGGGAGAGGGATTTGGCATACAAAATCTGGTCAAGTATATGCTAGCCAAAAATTCAGCAATATTCTTTAGAGCGTGACCACATTTCAGGGGGCAAGGCAAATTTTGTATGAAAACCAAACAATAGCCAAATGATTGGGTCATTACCAAAATTAGGTATGGTATGCTGGGGCACAAACCAAACAGTCAAACACACCCCAAATTTTGGTGGGATAAACCAGAAACAATAGTGCCAACTGATTAACCATTTGTTTAGACTTTAGAAGATGATTCACATGCTCATTAATAAAACCAACAGTACCACTACCAACCCAATAAACTACATTACATGATCAACATGGGAATTGATGTTTATTTTATAGCCTCACCCATGTGCTTACAATGAAAGAACGGCTACGATACCACATGAAATACTAATATGATATAACATGAAGAGTACATGAGATGAACTCCACAAGAAGCATACAACGATCAGTTCAACTTTAAAGTAATATAAACGTGTTTCATTAATTTACAAGACAAGACAGCTGTTATCCCAACACCCTATCCAACACAAAAGTTACCAACACATATAGAGCAGGCGAACAGTTTAGTAAATCAAAATAAGGATGCGACCTGATCAGTACAGATCATTGTCAAACTTCAGAAGTAGAGAAATCTAAGTTGGTTTTCAGCAGGCAGTTCAAAGAATCAATAAATCACCATTTCTAACAGTAAACAGTATATGATCCATCAATCGCACAAAAAATAGGAATAAACAAGCACAGAAAAAATGGGCAAAAAAAATTGCAGGGGAAGACAAAACCAATTACCATCATCTTCCAGGCGAGGTACCCGACGGGCCCTCCACGCTCGCCGTCGCCGGCGCCGCTGTACTCCCCTCCGGCGCTGACGGCGCCCCTCCTGAGCACGTCCCAGACGAACTCGACGGCGTGCGCCCTCTCGCCGCGGTCCCAGTAGAGCGCGACGGCCTTCTCGACGAGGCTGAACCCCGGGCGGAGCCCGACGCAGTCCATCTCCCCAAGCAGCGCGGCCACGTCGGCCACGTCGCCCCCGGCCCCCACGAGGCGATCGATCCAGCCGCAGGCGATGGCGGCCATGAGCTCCATGGTCTCGCCGTCGACGCGGTTGGCGCGGCGCAGCCAGTCGAAGACCTCGAGCGCGCAGTAGGCGTCGCGGCCCTCCTGCGCGAAGTAGACGAGCACGAGCTGGAGCTCCCGCGGGGAGAGCGCGGCGAGCGGGGCATCGTCCGCGGCGGGCTCCCGCTCGAGGTGCTCGATGGCGGCGGCGAGGAGGCCGCCGCCGCCGAGGCCGAGCTCGGCGGTGGCGTCGGCGGGGGAGGCGATCAGGCGCTCGAGCCGCACGGAGCGCGGGGGCGGCGGGGGCCGGAAGGAGACTGCGGCCGAGCGCGGGCGGGGGCAGTGGGAGGGCAGGGGGAGGTGGGGGAAGGCAGCGGCGCGGGAGGAGAGGGCCATTTTGGGGTGGGGTGGTAGGGTTAGCGCTGGGAGGGCATGGGAGTGAGGGATTTGGAGGTTGGGTTTTGGGTGCTTGGGGTGAGGAGAGGAGGAGAAAGCGCGACGTGGTCGGACCGAACGAGGGGGAGAGGACAGAGGAGGCGGTGGTAATGTGGTGATGGCGATCGGTGGGAACTGGGAAGGAAGGAACCAGTGTGTGGTGGGGTGGATAGCTCAGCTGCACCAGCGGTGGACGCACGGACGGACGGTTGTCGCCTAAGCTATATTGGATTGCGATAACACGGGCTTAGCGACGTGTCAATAAAAATGCAATACCAATAACAGGACGAGACCACTATTAAGTCTTAACAACAAAAATAGTGCGGATAGTGTGCCGAAGGGATTTGCTAGTGTGTGGATCTATCTCATTTCTGTTTTTTTTTAGAAAATGGATAATTGAGGTAGGAATTATAGGCATACAATTTTCTTTGCACGTAATCTGACACAGTAGACGGGAGGCGGTCATCTTATGGATTGGGAAGTTAGCGGGAGAGGCAGAACGATTGGGAAGTGAGGTGGCGTTTGAGTGTACGTGCAATGCAAGATGCTTAACTTATACATGAGTGCATAAAGAGAGAGAATACATTCATGTCATCAAGTACCTGTAGAAAAGTCATTCCCTCTAATACAAACATATCTTTTTATGGGTGCTTAGATGTTATATTATCTACTAATTAAATATAATTATATACATTAATACATGCTAAGCACCGATGTCTAATTAAGCACTGGTGCTAAAACAAACATCTTATCTATTTTACGTGATAAGAAAATTTAGTTTTTTATTACTAAGTACCAAAGAAAATTTAGTTTTTTTGTTACTAAGTACCACTCTAGTCACATGTACATGCTCTGACTGGGTATGGGTTCCTCAGGTGGGTTAGAACCTAGAGGAGCCACGGACATGGGTGTAGCTTCCCCGTGCCCATGAACATTAGGTAGAGGTTTCTCCTGATGTTCATACCCATGAGCTGAAGAAGAGGAACATATCCACCTCCAGGGTTTTTGCAATTGCCATCCTAAATTACTCCCCACCTACTTCGCTACAGTATTCTTCCTCCAGCCTTGCCACCACGCCTTCCCCTCTGCTCTGTAAGCCCTAATCCAGTCCAATCTTATCCAATCCGATCCCCCAAGCAATAAAATTGCTCCGGTTTCACTCTCTCGATTCCCGTCGACCGTGCAACCTTGGTGATTCGGTGTCAGTTGTTAATAATAGAATTTTTCGTATGGTTGCAGAGATTGTTTAAGCTCAACCCTTCTATAGGTGCAACCCCCTGTCAGTGGCTGACACAGAACTTTACTAATGGGTGTTCGAAATAAAACATTATAATATCTTTTGAATGTAGCTAAATATAAGTATTTTTATAAAATTATTATTTTTACCTTAAAAACTATGATTTCATTTAAAATAGAATTTAGAGGGATTAACACGCTAAGTATTTAGACGACTCAACTAGCATCCTACGGTTAAAAAATAATATACTTTATTTTAGCACAGATCTATTACAAGTTACTCTTTTTTAAAGCTGATATCTACTAATTACACTCTCCTCTTTTGTTATGCCCTATCTTAGCATATCTGCATATGAGAAATGAGTTATTTGCTTTATATATAGACTAGATCCGTCACCATAGATATAATCTAGTTTGTTTTAAGAAAAAAATATAAAGAATGCAGATATTTCTAAGAATTTATAAATTTTAAAATTAGATAATCTAGAACTTTCATATGAAATTATCTCTCTTTTTTATTCTAGATGAACTAGTTGGGTGCATACACCTTGCAGGAAATATCGCTGCTTTTTTGTTCTACAATATAAGTTTAAGCTCGTCATACACACAGACCAAGGATGAACAAAATATTAAAAAAATGTTCTATTGAGTGGTGTACTACAACTAGCTATCCACTTTTTTATCATTAAAAGCAAACATACGAAGTGAAAATATCGCAATAACTACACCTTTAATCTCTTCATAGATTTATATTATGGGACGATGCTTTCCATGAAATAGACTTACATTGCGAGGCGATCGTTCTATATAAAAAATAATACAAAAATAAGAATACACTTTTCTATTGTTTATAAAAATTTGTATAATGGAACTAATTAAACATAAATTGAGCTAAGAAGAGAAATTAGTGCAAGCTATATATATAGATAATAATTTGAGAAATATCATTCATCCTAACTAGTGGTTAAAGCCTTATTTATGCAATTTTGAAAAGAGTGCATATAAAAGATATGTAAGATGTGTATTCCTTTCTCAAGCTCTTAATGCGATGATACAAAATTTTGATATTGTTGTATCCAAATATGTGCTTATATATGTTCCTATAAACTTATGTGCTAGACCCTAATATATAGTAAAACAAGATTGAAAACCTAATTATCTGGTTAAATTAACTATATGATGTTTATTTATCTCTATAGAGTAGCGAGAAAAATTATTCAATCTCTATGGTTTTAACAATTGTTGTGTAAAAAGGTATATAGATAGAATTGTAGCGTTAGATGTTACTCTATTTGATAAAAAGAATATTACTCTATAATTTAAACAGAATTTTTAAAAATTATTCAACTAAAGATCTTAGAAAATAAATCGAATTCCTTACCTTTTTATTTGCACCATATTTCGTGCTTAGGCCAACAAGACCTTCGACTTATCCGGCAATCTAATAGAACTAGGGTACAAGTTCACCCAAATTAGGGTTTGACTTGTTCAACGATCTAGTGTTCAAGTTCACCCGATTTAGAATTTGGGTTCACTAGAATCTCCAACAATAGAGGAAAGCGGCAAAGTGGCGGTGGCGCCACTGGCTATGGATATGTAAGAGGAGGATAAAAGGTGATAAGGGGACTAAAGACAATCATGAGTGACACGTTAGATCTTAGAAAGGCGGCAGATGGTTGAGACGATGAATCAAGTGGCAGATAGTAGGAACAGCAATTTTCTCCACTGGACGGGGCCCGTAGGGAAATTCCTATGGGGGTGGGGGCGAGCGAGGGAGGGGGGTTGATCTCCTTGCACGTGGGAATAGGGTCTGGCCTCCGTTGCACTAGTGGGGTGGGGATGGGGTCGCCTTCCCTCCACGAGACACCCATAGAGACTTGATTAAAATCATAAATACATTTTTTTTGTAAATCTATTCTATTTTTATAAGTTGGGACCAAGGTTTGAAAATTCGGTTTCGGAATAAATTTCGCCCCTGGCCGGATCGTGAGATTTTTTCAAAATTTCGGAAAAATTTTGGACGAAATTTGAATTTGAAAATTCAAATCCGTTCCATGTAGTAACGAAAAATCCCGAAATTTGGCGAAAAAACCCGAAATTTCGGGTTTTTTGCACCGACGGAAAAGTGGTACAAACATTAACTAAAAATTTTGAAATTTTTTCTGGAGGTTTCTTACACACTACTGATTTTCTCATAAAAATTTCATCTGATTATCACATCTGAAGAATTTTTAAAAATTCAGAGAGTGGTACTATCCTGATAAAACACTGACCGATAAGTTTGATCCGAATGAAAAATGGTACAAATCAAGTTAGAAACTGTTGAAATTTTTTTTGCATGGTTATGATCCATAACTAATGTTCTCAAATAATTTTAAGATGATTATCAAGCTTCATAAATTTTTGAAAATTCGAACAGTGCTACTGTCCTGTTAAAAGGCTTACCGGCACATTCAAACAAAATGAAAAATGGTTTTAACCACGTTAGAAATTTTTGAAAATTTTGGTAGATGGTCTTGATGTAACATTAATGTTCGTATAAAATTTTGGTCACTCTAACCTTCAAACGAAAAGGGTCTAATTAATTCTTCAAGTGTACCAACAAATGCTAAGCCTTTGAGAAACCTCTGCATATGAGAATAAAATTAATATATATTTGCATGACGTACCTACGAGTAGTAGTACGCCTGTGGTTGAAACTCCACCTCCGCGTTGTCGACAATGACCTCGTGATACCTCCTCTCATATTGTTGCTTGTATTCTTCCCAGGTCATGTCCCGTGGTAGCCAGGCAGACTTCCAATGTTCGTAATGAAACTCCCAGGCACTAGGTTTCTTGAACTGGAAAAGATACCTGACACTAACAGATGAGTGCCGCGCGTACGGATCGGCGTATGGATCAGTGTAGTCAAACAACGAAGACATGCTAGATCCATCAACACTTTGTCTGTAACCATACGCACCCTAATCTACTCCATAGGGTATTGAACCATACCCACTATGCTCAGTTGAGAACCCCAAATGGCTGGAAGACTGACTGCTATACCATGAGCCTGCGTCATCCTGTGGCTGTGTTTCCTGTCGCTCACCCCCACCACTCGACGTGCCTTTCCCCTTACTACGGGTCTACCTCTGTGAGCCCCTCCTCGAGAGGCTAACCCCATGTTGTGATGTTGGTGGAGATTGTGGCTGTGAACGGAAGTGCATGGTATACTGGTCAGTTTTTGTTCCATCATCGCTAGGAGAGTCTGACTTTGTCGTTGAACCACTACTGAGGCTCTGCTCATTATCAGGAGTTTCTGTTTCATCATCGCTGTCGACATCAAGCTTATCATCAACTAGCTCTCTTCCTTTTCCCTTGGCAGGCTGGCTCCTCGATAACTTCTCCAAACCGCATAAAGCTCCTGCCAGTGTGTGGTCGTCGTCGGTGTTGCTAGCACGCTTTCTCTTCCCTTTGTGCGTGTCACTGACTGCGAACTCAGCCCAATTTGAGAGATTCTTCCCGCCTATGGCCAATTGAAAGTAATATTAACATCGTTGTGAGGTTTCAATATACATGATGCACAAGTAGAATAGAAAATAATTATGTTAGTTACCTGTGGCCTTATTCATCTCTTCTGGCGGGATGGAGTCTACCACGAATCTCGCTGAGAAAAGTGGATCAATCCCACTGTCCTCGTCCAATAGGGGCTCTCCACCAGACCTACACAGGTCGAACCACTCTGTCATAGGGTCAGTACCAGGATGCATCGCACTCTCAATGAGCCTATCGAGTGGGTCTTCGTCCTAAGCATCACGGGTGGATTCGTAGTCCCGTAAGCGAAGTCGCAGGTTGTAGTGCACGAACACAAGCTGCTGCAGCTTGCATAACTCAATCGGTTCCTCAGCTGCGTGTGTACTAAGGCAAATGTGCTCCAATTGCGCTCGCATCCACTTGACGACGCGCACTGTGACACTAACCACAAAGCGAACTTCTGCAAAGCTGACGTCTCATTTCCAAACGCCATCCATCATTGAGCTGCAGGTAATACGATAAAAGAAAAGATCGCCATTCAGTTGTAAACAACTTCGTAGAAATAACTGAAATTACATATTTACCTGCTGTCATGCGCTCATCGACGACACTGGACTGTGCAAGCTGGGTGGCAAACCGTCCCCTTCTAAGACGGTATATATCAACTTCCCGTATGGCCTGCACCGCGGTATGGTCGTTATCAGCCATAACCTCTAGTGCGGTAGAGAGTGCTCCCATGTATTGCGGAGGGCTGCATATGTTGTAGGAGAACTGAGATCGTGGGTCAAGCACGGAGGCTGCGATGCACAAATCATTGTATAGTGAGCATAACAAATCCCTACATTGCGTAGTTACCATAAGAGAACTGAACATATTAATTTCACTGACCTGCTTGCACGAATGTGGTTTCCCTTATTTCAGTAAACCTCTTTTCCAGGACTTGCAAGAACATCCTGTAATGCTCTCCGTGCTCCCGCAAGCGGTTGTTATACTCATTTCGCACAGTCGCGTACTGCATCATGATACCACTGATCGTTGGTAACTTATCTTGATCTGCGAATCTCAACAGTTTGTACAAGGGTTCTACAGCCACAACGGACCACTCCATCCACTCCCAAAACTCCCTGTTCAGGATGCGGTCATATGCGTACTTGCCCTCCTCCATCGTAGCCCACTGCCATCGCCCCTACCAGATGTGTCATCCACTGCTGGAACTTCTCCTTTTTTTGTTGAAGCTATCCACAAAAATAAAGGTTGTGCCAAACCTAGTGGCATTTGGCCTCACCAACTCTCCCCCAATATGTTTCCGCATCTGTGCGTGCAGATTTTTGTGGTTGTACATGAATCTGCAAATCCTCTTGGCCTCTCTCACACCTTTCTGATTTCTGGGTCATCACACACGTCTTTCAGCATAAGATTCACAGTGTGTGCCAAGCATGGCTGCCATATAATTTGTGGGTACTTCACTCGTAACATCTGGCATGCTTTCTTAAAGTTGATACCGTTGTTAGTAACCACCTGCACGACATGCTCTGCCCCAATCTCCTCAGCCACAACCTTTGTTATCTCGCGTAGCAGGTACTTGTGGTCCTGGACCTTGCCTGTGAAAGAACAAGCCAGATGGTAGTACGTGTGTCATTCACGGTGGTATAGAAGAGTAAAAACTAAACTGATGGTAGTACCTATTGCATTGATAGTTTTATGAAAGAACATGACCTCATTGCAATACACCATGAAGTTGATGATGCTCTGATGAGTAGGTTCGGTCCAAACATCACACATGATTGTAACACCAAACACGGCCCAGTCGTTCTTGAACTTTCGCAGGTACTGCAGTATCTCCTGCTCGTTCTCATCCAGGTACTTCCCATCTATCTCGTGGCCCCGTGGTGGACGAACACCTGAGCTAGCTCCTGCGTTAGCTTGATTGCACTTGTCCATTGCGGGCATAAGAAATTAGTACAATCATCACACAAGTTCTAACTTACAAACATACAATCATTTCGTACCTGTGAAATATGGACACTCGACCTTCCTTCCTGGAATTGCATTAGCATGAGCCCACTTGGCCCATGCCCTTCCTAGCTTATTCCTCCCCCTGCTTGAATGCAGTGTCAATACGGGGTTGCTGCGGGGCGCTGCTCCGTGCAAGGTCAACATCAATGGATGCATGGCTTCCTTGTCTTGATTTACTCCTCCCGAATATTCTGTTGAGAGTGGATTGGACCGATGTCCTCCCATCAGCACTCCCGGACCCCGAAACTAGGGTCAAACCTTGGCTTCTGAGGTAGGCCTCTTCTCTGGAGGCTCTTAAGGCCATCTTCGGCTGCTCCTGCTCGGTACGGTACTCATCACCCAAGGTGGCCCAGTCATCGCAAGCCTCCTCCTTACGAAGGCGCTCCTCCTCCCTCTCCTTCTTCTCCCGACATCCACGAAGGTCCGCGAGCATAGCCTGCCTAACCACTTTAGGCACGCTGGGAAAGGCCTTCACATCGCCAGCGCGGCCAGCCAGATGTTGCTTCAAACGAGTCGCCCCTCCACCCTTCATAACATGACTGGAGTAGCTACACTTCGACCTAGGGCCGATGCACTCCCCGTGCTCCCATACGGTACCCTCACGATCTGCCATCACGAGAGCCTGCAATGGAACATAGGAGATGCCAATGAGGCAATGAGATAAAATTAAAAGGATTTTATTACAGACTGTTGAGTTGCTTGTACTTGGTTACTAAATCATGAAATATTTTTACTGCAAGAACAAAATAATATGGCTCATAACTCATGACTACATCATGAAATATTTTTTTATTGCAAGAACATACAATACTTGGTTACATTAGCCCAAAAAAGTACAGACTAGAAAGAACTCATTCATATTGCTTTGTCTAGAAGTACAGACTTAGAATAATATGGCTTCAGGGCTCATGACTCATTAGAACTTGGTAATTTCTTGCTTTTGCTATCATGGCATTATACTGGATCCTAGTTGGTTTCTAATTACATGAACCTGTTAAGCTCTTATGTTTTTGTTGCCGATCAAATTCGACATATACCATTACCTTGCTCTGCTATTACATGAATCAGGAAATGCTGCCATTAAGTTTTGTCTTGGAAGTTAGCTGAGGAACAGGGTCAGTGACATTGAGTCCAGTGAAACCTTAACAGATATTGAGAATGTGTTACATGTTCCGGGCTTTTGAAGCGATGTACTTTAATATAATACACAAAGAATCTTTCTTCATCTTCATTCTACAGACTAGAATACATGAATTAAACCGAAAATAAATCAAGTTTTGTCGAAAAACTGACTTATTGGCGATTTTGTGATTCAGCCGAAATTTCGCAAAATACTCCCGAAATTTCGCTGTAGAGGCCCGAAATTTCGCTCCTTCTGGCCGAAATGTCGCTGCAGAGGCCTGGACTTGCCCGAATTTGGTCGGAATCTAGCCGGATTCGAGAGAGACGTAGTCGCTTGTGCTTGGAGAGGCAGAGAACCAGAGGAAAGTGAAAAGGAATGAACAGTGGATGCATGTGAAATGAGGTCTGTGTCTCTTCTGTAAAGCAAAGAGCGATAATTGAGGTCTGTGTCTCTGTGAAGCAAAGGCAAAGTGCTTAATTCTCAGACCTAAAAGCTAGCAATAACTCTAGCTTAGTGGTAGATGTTAAGGCTAACAAACAAAAGGTCTTGGGTTCAAATCCTAGCCATGATATTTTCTTTCAAATTTTGTTTTTCATAGTTATAAGTACGAAAAAATTATGAAATTTTTTTTGGATGTTTGTAAAGCATTGATCATATTCTCATAAAATTTTGAGATCATGATCAACCATAAAAAAATCTCAAAAAATGTGGAAGTGCTACTTCACATTACATTTTTTTTGAATAGTTTCGAGCATGCAAAAATTATAAAAAATTTTGTACATAGTTGGAAAGCATCGATGATATTCTCATAAAATTTTGAGATCATGATAAAACATAAAAAAATTCTCAAGAAATGTGAATGTGGTACTTCATAGTTTTCGGACTTCAGAGCGCGTGTTTATACCGTTTACAATTTTTGATTGAGTAGCCAAAACAGGTTCAAATTTTCTGAAACTTTTACAGAAGAATTATGAGATAATTATTAACTTCTAATAAAAATTTAAGGTGATTAACAAACATGAAGAAATTTATAAAATTCTAACACGGTTACTGCCTTGTTTGTGCTAATTCTATTTTTTATTTTTAAAACATAACAAACGAAGTTAAAATATTTTCAAAAATTTTCTGTTTGATCCTAGGTGTCTTATGATGATACCATAAATTTTTTATAACATGAAAAGGCTTCCTAAATTTTATAAAATTCCGACAATGTTTCTATCAAAACTTTAAAATGTCTCAAAAATTAACTTTTTGAACAAATTATCATTTAAGATCATTTTCTTATATGTTATTGATGCCATTCCGGTGAAATCCGGCCATAAAATTTGTAAAACCGGTTAATTATGCCGAAATTTCGGTGGTTTTACCCAAAATTTCGTCGAAATTACCGAAATCACTATAGCATTTTCAAAATTTTTCAAAATTTTAAATTTGGCCGGTATTTCCAATCTCGTGGGGGTCCTGTAGGATCAAGGATAACCGACTAGAGGGGGGTGAATAGGAGGTTTCTAAATTTTTCGACACAAATTAGAAAATACAAATGACGCTATGAAATTGAGATACAAATATGAAGAACACACTAAAGTTTCTAGCAATGCTTAAGATGCTATGGCAATACAAGAGAAGCAAATATACTTATGAGCACAAGAATTATGAAGAGTATGGTATTAATCAAATGAATTCTCAACAAAACAAGAAAGTCAAGCACAAATAAATAGGAGACAAGGAATTTAACTCGTGGTCTCGGAGACTTGTCGATCTCCCTACTCCACGCTGAGGTGACTTGATTCTCGTCAAGCCGGCTCCACTCGCTTGAGCCTTCCTCGATCACTAAGGTAGTTCTTCCCCGCTCCGGGTAGGCGAACTCCGGCCTTCACAACTTGCCGAGGCTTCTCACAATCTCCGTTGAGAAGCTCACCGAGCACGATTGCCTCCAAGCCGTCTAGAAAACGGCAACTTCTAAGAGTAATAAACCTTGACGCTAGCTTGAGGCCGAATGTCGGTGTCTAAAGGCTCAATCACTAAATGCAACACCAAATTTTGCTTCTCACACTCACAAATGGAAATTGAATGCACACAAGAGTGAAGAACACTTGCTAGAGCTCAAATATCATCAATAAGGATCAAGAGTTACTCTAGAATGCAGGTGGGGAGGTATTTATAGCTTCCACCAAACTTTCTAGCCGTTGGAGCTCGAAATCTGCAAAGATCTCAAAGCCGGGCTACGCCATGTGGGACCGTAGCACCGAGCTCCATTTCAACGGCTAGAACGGTGCATTTAATGCACTTGCCAGAGATCATTACAGGAAATCCGGTGCTACCGCCCAACTAGGGCGTATGCACGGCTCCATTTCTGTTACTTTCTTCAGAAACACACTTATCTGGAAATATAGCACCGGTTGTTGAGCCGGTGCTACTGAAAGGTCCGAGCACCGCCACCTGCGCGTAGCACGGGTTTCAAAAGGCTTAAGAAAAGTGTTTCTCGAATTTTTACACGGGTTAAGGTCGGTGCTACCAAAGTCCGTAGAGCACCGCCACTATAATGTAGCACCGCCACCAAAACACCCAAAAACACACCTCTGTGATTTTCACATGGGCTAAAGTCCGGTGCTACCGTGATCCCGTAGCACCGCTTTATATAAGCGGTAGCACCGCTACAAAATCGCCAAAAGCCCTTCTCTCGAATTTTCACAAAATTTGTTGAGCCGGTGCTACACAAGACCCAGTAGCACCTGCACGCCATAGGCGGTAACACCGGATTTCCAGAGACTTGAAATAATTCAGGATTTTTCAAAGATGGAACTTGTCTAAAACTTTGGCAGCTAATTGAACATACATATTGAGCCTTTAAACCCCTAAATGACATCAAGATAAGCATCAAGATCCCTCTAAATAGCACGGCCCTAAATCTAGTAAACCGATCTTTCTTTCAAACTCCAAGATCGTCAGAATGACTAAAAAAAAGAGCCTTATAAAAATACCTTTGCATGATCTTGACATATTCTTGATTGGCTTGAACTTTCCTTGGTATTTTCATGATCATTAATCTTGGAATCGACCTACTTTCAATATCCTCAACAAAAGCATTAGATCATATAGCAATGTTGTCATTAATTATCAAAACCAAAACATATCGGGTGCCTAGATGCTTTCAGGTCCAAAATCCGAGATTTCGACGAAAAATCGCCGAATTGTCTAACCTTGATTGAGACTAAAAACCTGAATCTATGAGTTTAGATATAATTTTTGAAGTTATATTTTTTTAAAAAATACATAAAATAACTATAAATTAATAAATAAAGTCACATTATTTTTTAAAACTTAATCGAACATATTTTTTAATCCCTATGGGTATTCCTACAGGTTGCCCTCAGATCAAGGACAGAGTGATGTCCCTCCTGAGAGACCTAGCAGGGGTGGGCAGGCGTGTGGGAGCTTCTCCTGGGACCTCCGCACTCGGTTGCCACAGGATAGGAGTGTCTTGTAGGGTGAGAGCAGAAGTGGTGGTGGTTGATTAGGATTACTATGGTTTGCGGTTATAATAAAAACAAGTAGAAGCAAGTAAAAAGGTTCGATATAAATTTAATGCTAGAATTTTGAGCAACTGATGACTAGTCATTCTCTTTGTTTTGTTTAATTAGAGAAGTATTTTTGTACAAAGAAATCACGCCCAAGTCTCGATATGGCTAAATTGTATCCTCTTCTTTTGTGATCTAAAGATAAAACTTTATCTTTACTTTGTCCACGCCATCGTTTTGTAGAAGCGATTAGATTTGTAGGTCAATTAATGAGCGATAGCCAGCATTTCTGTTCCTTCCCTTTCCCTTGTGTTCTTCCGATCCATGTTGGCAGAAGCCAAGGTTTCAAATTTCATTTTCGGATCACATCTCGGAGGAGGTCGAAACTCGAAATTTCGGCGAGATTTTTGAATTTCGATCGAAATTTAGAAAGCAAATTTGAAATCCGGTAAATTTGAAACCAAAATTACCGTAACTTCTAAAATTACTATAGCAATTCATTTTTTTAAAAAAATTTATTTCATCGAGATTTTGAATCACGTCCCAGCTCAGGATTTCACGAAATTTCGTCAATTTTTTTTTCGGAGACGTTCTCCGGATTTCCTAAGACGGACGATACCCTTCTTCTGGACGTCGCTTCGCGGCTTCGCCCTCCCAGAACGAGCTACCGAGTCGTTCTCCGCCTCTTCTCTTCGTTCCCACCGATCGCGTCCCCCTTCTCCGGCGGCCGGCGCGGTGAGCTCTCCTCCTCCCCTTCCTACGTTTCCACCGTTCTCCAGATCTCCCCCCTCCCCCTTCTCCGGCGGCCGGCGCGGTGAGCTCTCCTCCTCCCCTTCCTTCGTTTCCACCGTTCTCCTGATCTTCCCCTCCCCCTTCTCCGGTGGCCGGCGCTGCGAACTCCAGCCGGAGATCCCCCGTCAACATCCTCGTGGGGGATCATCCAAATCCTTCTTTCTACTCCAATCCGTGCAGTTTGTTGCGTGCTGGAGTACTAATAGCAGTTTATTTTCCAAAAAAATTGGGGGTTCAACTGAACCCTCATGCCCCACGTTAGCTCCGCCCCTGTCCCCTGTATCTGATCTGCCCCCCTGCTTGTAGTTGTAGCAGAATAAGAAGGTAGACGAAGGATGGCTGCGCGAAACACTTCAGTGGCCTCTGAGGATGACTACGAGGTAAAAGGAAGGAAGGTGTCCCAGTTCTCTGCTCTCTCTTTTGTTGTTGCTATAACCCCCCACCCCAAACCAACTTTTCTGTTTGGTTTGAACACATGGTAGAGTAGAGTTACTGCCTTGTTTACCAATGCTAGATCTCACATACGAGATCTTTAAATACTGTAATCTTCAATTGGTTGAGCACTTAGGAAAAAATGGAGCACCTTCTAATTGTTGGATAGGTCCTTTTTGAGTTTATGCTTATACTTGTCAGTAGTGTAATCGTCAAATCATAGTTTTGTTTTCTCAAAGTTTGAGTAGCTTATAACCACTTTATTTTTTAAAACATTTTGAGCTTAGATTAATCGACAGGAAACATGTTACTCTCTCTGTTTCGCAATATTTGTCCACAGCTCACCATGCGCACAGACAAGTAAGCAGTCTAAAAAAAAGTTAATGAGAAATGACCATACATACCCTTATTAAGTGACATATTACAACCACTTAACCTCTTCCAAAGCATTGAAATAAGGGTAGATGAGAGTCAAAACATTGCAATAACTACACTCTTGATTCCCTCACTGGACGAACATTTTGAAATGGGGACTCCCAAGGCTATGGACAAACATAGTGAAACGGAGGGAGTACATTTGTCACAACTACAGATATAGTGGCCAAAATGCAAAATAATGGGGGTGACTAGAGGATGCGATCCCATCCATAGAAACTTGTATTTTTTTTTAAAAAAATATCACTTGTCCATATAGATCTAAATTTACTATGATTTGTGCTTGATGTTTGCTATGGTGAGCTATGTGTTGCAGACTGAACAGAAGAAGCAAGCTGCTGCAGATGTCCTTTTCCACTATTCACAGTTTGTTATGGTGTGCATCGGCGAGGAAGTTCGCCCAACTGATGTCAGATTGCATCTTATGAAGGTATTTATTATCCCGAGTTTTATTTTTGTGATTTGTCCATGCCGTGCATATATCATCCTGAACTTTTTTAAAAAGTGCTCCTCGAGCATATGAACACACTGTTCTTATTATAGTTTCTTTTTCTTGTCCACGTCAGAATGAGAATGAGTAAAGGATTATAATGCTGCACTAGTCCAAGCAGAGTGCCAGAAATATTCCAAAAATTAATAGAGGGGGTCATGGCCTTTATATACTTGACACCGTCTGCTTTATTCTGTAATCAAATCTGTCTCTCTACAAAGTTTTAGAGCATTTTATTCCTTGTGCTTTGACTAGTGAAGTGTTGTTAATCCTTTACCCTTTCCTAACCAAAGCTGGGATAACAGTGCTTTATTCACTAAGTGGAAGGGCCAATACACCTTAAAATTCTGTACTGATGTATGCATCTCTGGGCCTTTATTACTAATATACTATAGTAAGCTGACATATTTGACCTTAAGCTAAATACAAGAACAAATTTGGTACCGTGTTTCTAATTCCTTATTCCTAGAGGGCACCTTTTGTGCTTAGGAACTGTGGTGCTATGAAATTATGCACTGTTTGGCAATAGTTGTTTGTTGCGGGCTAGGTTTAGGTGGCGAACATTGTAGGAATGGTGGATGGGTGGTCATGGTTAGAACACCCAGCGACGTGGTGGCGCTAGTCGGACTTGATGTTGCGCCGCTAGCACAAGAGAGCGGGGAGAAAGGACTTTGTTATTCCTTAAGGAATGCAATGTATGGCCGATCCTTTTAATAGGATAGATCCTAATAAGATAATCTCTAATTTGGAAACAAATAACTAATTGAGAGAAGATAACTAAACAAGCCCTTGATCTTCTCATGCTACGCCATCTGTTGATATTGTTGTTAATGATGCATATTTGCTACAGTTTGTCATGCATGGCTTTGTCCCTCTAGAACATTTTTCAACTGTCTATATGAAGTGTGTGTGATAGTTCTGTCCACCTTGTGCCTGGTGCACAATTTTTGTAGTACTAAGACTTTCTGGTGCTACCCGCAACCTTGTTAGCCGCATTCTTGTATTCAGAACCAAATTAATAAGCTGGCTTTGGTATGTGCAATTTTGATTCATTTAACTTCAACAGCAAAACAAGCAAGAGCCTTCTTTACTTTTGAAAATTGCATGGTCAAGCCCCTGAACTTCAAACTGTGCAAATTAAGCCAATCTACTCATTGGTCCTGTCAATTAGGCCCTCAATTATCTGATAAATGACTGGCTAGTAACCTCTTTCACCTCAGTTGTGATCTGACCATTTTGTCGATGATATATGACATAGCAGGAAAACATAGTAATGTGGGCAATCGGGAGAAAGCAATATTTTTACTGCCAAAAAAATTTATTCGATAGATGTAGTAGAAATGAGTGTAACAGAGATGCGGATCATGCAGTGAATTTGTGGTCACACAAGGCGAGATCGAATCCTCAATGATGATATACGTGATAGGATTGGTGTAGCACCAATTGAAGAAAAGCTTGTCCATCGTTTGAGATGTGGGCAGACAGGGAGAAAGCAAAATTATTAGTGCCAAAAAAATTTATTCGATAGCTGTAGTAGAAATGAGTGTAACAAAGATGCTGATGCTGCAGTGGATTTGTGGTCATATAAGGCGAGATTGAATCCTCGATGATATTCGTGATAGAGTTGGTGTAGCACTAATTGAAGAAAAGCTTGTCCAACATCGTTTGAGATGGTTTGAACATCTCCAACGGACAATAGAGGCTTTCTGAGGCACCAGTGTGTAGTGAAATTTTAAGCCGTCTCGAAAACATAAGAAGAGGTAAAGGTCGACTGAGACTGGCGTGGGAAGAAGCAGATTAAAGAGACTTAAGGGATTAGAATATACCCAAAGAATTGGTGTTGGATAGGAGTTCACGAAAGTTAGCAATTCACATACCAGAAGTATGACCTAAGATTGAAGATTTGTGGGTCTTTTGACTTTGATTGAGTTTCATTCCTAGCCTACCCTAACTTGTTTGGGACAAAATGCTTGGTTGTTGTTGTAGACGTAGTAGAAATGCAAAATTTGCATAGTGAGTTAATGACCACTGACCATGTTATTTGGCTTCTGTAACTGCAATATTTTCTCTGTAATAAAATGCCTGCCCAATTCAGTTTCCTCTGGTGTATGCAGCAAGCCTATACTTTCTGAGAATTCTTGTACCATGCAGTAGCTTTTATGTTGTTCCACCATCACTACATGGTTTGCCTCTTGCAAGATCTCTTACTCTTGTCAGTTTGTTATTTTGCTTCTTGCTTGTTTGGGACAAAAGGCTTGGTGATTGTTGTTGTTGCTTGTTGCCCTGATATGGAATTAGTCATTTCCAAAATGATTTGCTCATTGATTTTCAAATTCATAATTACTTCCAGGTCGAAATTGTTTGGCACATAACTCAATATAAACTAGATTGCTTCCAGTACAGATTTAAATTCACAGCAGTGCTTCTGTTAACATTGGAAGCTCAAATTGTAAAGCACATTGAGGGCCTGATTTGCAACCATCCACTACCCGATTGCCAATAATACTGCTTTAGGATTTGTGCACTTTAGTTTTTGGTTCGAGATATTTTAAATTTAAGTGGAAGCCCTCCCAAATAACGTGAGTGGTGTGTTACTGAAGTCAAATTTGCGGTCTTAGTACTCAGGCTAAGGTGAGGCGCATGTCATCAGTGGTCACCACATCAGTCAGTTTGTAACTTGGGCAAATGGTTTGGACGATCCAAAAGACATGGGTTTCATCGAGTACAACGTCTTGTGTAAGGCAGTAGGGCACATCTGACAGTCCATGCTATTAACTATGTTTTCTAAAAATAATAGGATTCTTTGGCTGTTATAATTTTTTTCTTTAGTGCAATGTAGTTCATAACGCTCGCCGTGGCCCATAAGGCTTGTGACATGCTAACTCAGACCATTTGTTCTCCTCCAGGAAGTTTCAGGAATGCCCACTTCTCTGAAGAAAGAGCCACCGCAGGCAGCTGCCTCACCGGATTCTAGTGGTGAACCATCCTCCTCCGGAACAATGAAAGGAGACAAGAATGAAATACCCTAAGATTCATCTATAACAACATAGAAAGTAATAATCAGATTACAAGATCTGCTTGCTGGTAATGCTTTTGACCAGTGCTAATATCTAACAAAATAGAAATGTAAATATGGTAGGCATGGATGCCCAAATTTATCTTTGTAGGCAATGAAAAGGATTCTGTGGCCTCAGGAGTGACTGTTTTAAACTATTTTTCTATGGAGTAAATTTAGAGTGTAGTTATTGTAATTTTTCCTCCCAATCCTACATATTTTTTTTTAAAGATGTTAAAGTGGTTGTTGTATGGTATTTAATAGGGGTATATATAGTATTTTCTTATTAAGTATTTCTTAGATTTAATATATTTGTTTTTGTGGGTGGCTGTGGATAAATTAATACCACGAAACGATAGAGTATAAATAGTACGGTTCAAACGGAACTGTGAATGCCAGGTGCTGACTATTGGGAAACCACGTGGTCCAATGAAAAGCCCACGATGATCCTTTAGCCGAAACTTTAGGTGAGCACTATATAAGGAGGAGGGGGGTCCTCCTATGTACAAGCAATCAGAAATCAATAAAAAATTCTGTCGTCGCTCCCTATATACCTGTGCCTCTCTCTCTCTGTTCTCCAATTTAGATCTGTTCGGGAACCCCGGACTATTCGATAGCGAGGTTCCTCAACACGTTATCAGCACGAAGATCTATCGGAGTTTAGAATTGAAAAGGTGAGAAGAGAAATCGTATAGCGCCCAAATGGAAGAGATATGCATTGTTGATAGTGGCACAACAAATACCATCTTAAGAGAGTCTAAATACTTCCAGTCGATCACGAAGAACACTGGAAAGATTACTATGATCGCAGGAAGCGATTCATATGTAATAAGCTCAGAAAGAGCCACTATTATATTGCCTATGGGTACAACTTTGGTAATCGAAGAAGCCCTTTTGTACCCTGAATCAACGCGCACTCTCTTAAGCTTCAAAGACATTCGCGCCAATGGTTTTCACGTAGAAACTAATGAAGAAAATGGCAAAGAATACTTGTGCATTGTGAAGCACGTGGTATGTGGAAAAATGGTATTAGAAAAATGTCCCTCATATGAATCTGGGTTGTACTACACGAATATTCATGCACCCGAAATGTATACTTCCTTGAAGACTGTTTTTAGAAGCTCTGAGTTATTTTCTTTATGGCATGGTAGATTAGGTCATCCTGGTCTTAGAATGATGAGAAATATAGTGAACAACTCACAAGGTCATGGCATTAATGTTAAAATTTTTCCGAATCATGAAGATTTCGTGTGCCCTGCATGTGCCACCGGGAAATTAATAACTAGACCCTCTGTCATGAAAGTGCAAAGTGAAATTCCTGCATTCTTGAAACGCATCCAGAGGAATATTTACGGACCGATTCAGCCCTTGTCAGGGCCATTTCGATACTTTATAGTGCTCATCGATGCTTCCTCGAAATGGTCGCATGTATGCTTATTGTCAACAAGAAACCATGCTTTTGCAAAGCTGATCTCGCAGATCATAAGAATTAAGAATGCTTTCCATGATCATCGCGTGAAGTCCATTAGAATGGACAACGCCGGAGAATTTACTTCAAAGGCATTTGATGATTATTGCACTGCAACAGGGATAGCAGTTGAGCACTCCGTACCGCACGTCCATACGCAGAATAGGCTAGCTGAAGCACTAATAAAGAGGATTAAGTTCATTGCCAGACCACTTTTGCAGAGTTGTAACTTGTCCAACACTTGTTGGGGCGCGCATCCGCACGCAATGCTCTTATCAATTTCGGATCGTCGGCCTACAACATCCATTCTCCTATGCACTTGTGCACGGATCATCCCAAGATCTCCTATCTCGTAAAATTTGGGTGTATGGTATATGTACCTATACCACCCCTCTCGGATCGCAATTGGCCCTCTCCGCAAGTCTGGGATATACGTTGGTTATGAGAGTGCATCCATAATCGTATCCGAACCCATGATCGAGACTTGTATACTGACCGATTCACGATTGCATCTTTGACGAGGACCGCTTCCCATCATTGGGGAGGAAATCAACCTTTAGATGAAAAATGCCGAAATCATATGGCATTCCACCGATCCCGCACTAATGAAGCAAATCAAGAAGTCCGTAAGATAATTGATTTGCGAATTTAGCAAATGAACTGCTCTGATCATTTTTGTGATCCAAGGGCGTGGTTAAGTCGCATGTTCCCGCAAGGAATGCATCGAGAGGGTGGAAATACCAAAGAAAATAGAAGGTATCCTCACTGCTCAGAGGCCTCAAAGAAAAGAACAGAAATCTGCTCCTCAAACCCAAAGTACCCGAGACGCCTGAGAAAATCAAGCGAGAGGACTTATCACAACCAATCACGAAAATACCCTAAGGAAAGAAGGGAGCCAGTTGAGACTGCACGGAAAGAAGCCAACAGAAAAGGCAATTCCGGACTTGAATCTTCCATCTTTGGAAGTCTGCCGGAAATAATGTGTGCGCACACATAGGCGATGAAAGCTAAAGGAACTTGCTCTGCGATAGGGAAAAGCAGCAAGAGCAAGTAGAAGTGCATGAAGCATCCCATGAAGAAATGGCCATAAACTTTGTAATAACAGAGAATCTCGAATAGAGCAACAACCAACGTTGATGCATACTTCAAAGAAGATTGCCTCGATCATTGATCATGATCTCGAGCTCGCATCTCTCGCAGAGTGCAAGAAAAGGCTAGATTGGGAAGAATGGAAAAAGGCAATCATCGCAGAATTAGTCTCTCGAACAAGAGAGAGGTGTTTGAGCTCGATGCCGCACACCTCCCCATATAAACCCCAGAGGTCACAAATGGGTCTTTGTTCTAAGAGGAATGAAAACAACGGTTGTAAGGTACAAGGCAAGGCTCAGAGCTCAAGGTTTCACTCAACGTCCCGGAGTTGATTATGAAGAAACCTATTCTCCGGTCATGGGAGGAATTACCTTTAGATATTTGATCTCAATGGCGTCAACTTGAAGTTGAGAATGAAGCTAATGGATGTTGTCACAAAGATATTTAGATGGAAACTTGATTCGGAGATATACATGAAAGTACTGGAAGGAATTCCTATCCCGAACCAAGACGGAGCAAATAGAAACACTGATAAAGTGTGTGAAAGGACAGGGATGTCGCCTAGAGGGGGTGAATAGGCGGATTAAAAACTTTATAGCTTAAATGCAATGAATAAAAATTTGCAGCTAAATAAAATCTCCGAATTTCTGAACAATCCGGAGTGTCCGGATACTCAATCCGGATACTCGGATAGTCCGATCCGAGGGTCCTAACCCGAGTGTCCGGTTATTCAATCCGATACTCGGATTATCCGACCGTCCGGTTCGAGGATTCTGATACTCGGATTGAGGACTTGAATGGAGATTTTAAATCCTCGCAATTTTTCAACAATCTACTTGAATACAAAAGATCTTAATGATGTCGTACCGAGGGCATAGAAGATCCGGAGCCAAACACAACAAAAGAGTAGATCGGCAATTTCAAGATTCAAAATCAAATGCTAAAGCAAGAGAAAGAAGCAAACTTGGAGACGATGATTTTTCACCAAGTTCGGATCCTTGAGGGGATCCTACGTCTCCGCTGAGGCGGCTCGGTCACACTTGAGCCGGGTCTCTTTCAACCCTCTTCCTCCCTGTTGCACAAATGCACTCGTCGGTCTTCACTCCTTTGATTCCTTCCTTACGGAGGCGGAACTGCCTTCACAAACTTCCCACTACCAACCACACAAAGCTCCGGTGGCTCGAGGCGACCTCCTAGCCGCCTAGGAGTCCTCAACCTCCAAGAGTAACAAATGCTCACGAAGAACAAACTTAGAGATGAAATCAAGTGCTCAATCAACTCAAATCTCACTCAACAAACTCTTCCCAACCCTTCTCACAAGGGGATCACTTAGATCTAAGGGTAAAAGCTCCTCAAAGCCCTCACACAGCCCTCAAAATCCACTCCAAAAGCCTCACCAAAAGCTCTCTCAAAAGAGGAGGAAGGGCTATAAATAGACCTCCCAAAACTAGCCGTTGGGGGTGGTTGCGCACAACCGAGTCTCGGATTTCAACCGGATACTCGGATTGACCGAGAAAGGCTAACAGAGAGACTCAATCCGAGAGTCCGGATGAATATCCGGATACTCGGATGATCCGGATAGTCCGGACTAACTCCGGATAGTCCGAATCAAGATCGAGCACTCTCGACTAAAACGAGCATAACTTTTGACTCCGGACCGATATCGAGATTTTGGACTCTCCCAAAGCTAAGAACGAGGGCTACACAACCAACAAGATCTCACTATCCAAAACTAAAAGGATAACCACAGATTTCACAAAGAAATCAAGAGAGACCTACAACCCTCACTTTCCAAGACTACCAACACCACTCTCTTTCTAAGATTCACAAGGATGGATCACTTGAGCACTTGACACATCTAAAAGTCATTCGACATCGCATCCCTCTTAATAGTACGGCAATCCTTAGACTCAAATTAAATCAAAGATAATATAAGTCTAGAACTAGTCACTTGCAGCCTTCTTTCTTGATGTCGATGCATGAAGACCTTCACCATATAATTGATGACATCTTCGCTTTGTCCAACTCGACTCGATTCACCTCATGAGACTCTCGTCCTATCAACCTTGACTTGATCATCCTCTCTCGACGATCTCCACGCCAAGTTGCTCTTGACTTAGTCCTCACTCTTGGTGACACCGCTGCCTTGTTGACCTCACTTAATGATCATCCTCCAAGATACCTTGGTCATCATACAGACGGGACCTAATTCTTTCTAAACTACTCATGAAAGACATTAGTCCCAAAAGCTCAATAGATATGAATAGAGTTGATATTTGTGAGCAGTTGATTACAACAAGTGTTTCATATAAAGAAGCACAACACAAAATAGAAACACTTGACATAAGAAATGTTCTCTACTAAGTGCATCACGATGAATATGTAATTGATCTATATGCACTAGAGATATATATAATTGCCAATATGATGAATCAATTAAATCATGGCAAGGATCACAGACTTTACTTAAATAAAGCACATGATAGAATATACACGAATTGTACATGTGCAAATAACATTTGGAGTAAGAGTAAATATGTGATCCAACACTAGATAAACTTCACTAAGAGAATTGCATGAGAAGATATACAAATAAAACATGCATGCACCAAGTCAATCTATAGCAATATGAAGTTTAACTCTAGTTAATACATGCATACTATAATGAACTCAAATGAATATATATGCACAAATAAATATGACATGAACCAATGTGCATATATAAAATCAACATGCTACTTGGAGTTCACTATGCATTTGCACGAAAGGAATGCAATAACAAATTAGAATAGATACTAAAATTGCATACCTTATCTTTGCTTAACCTTCCTATTTGATTTTCCTCTAAATAGATGAGACTGATACTCAACTAGGCAATAACAAGTTAGTCTCATAGCAATATAATCATATTAGAGGTTTGTCATTTGCTAAGCACTAAGTTAAGCATTTACTTAATTTACATAGATTGTCATTATGAGTGTTTGTCATTAATCACCAAAATAACATTCATTAATCACCAAAATAACATAAGTGCCTAGATGCACTTTCAGTGTGAAATTGGAGAAATCACTGTATGGGCTGAAGCAGTCAGGAAGAATGTGGTACAATCGCTTGAGTGACTTTCTCTGCAAGAAAGGCTACACAAACAGCGAAGATTGTCCATGTGTGTTTATACAATGATCACCGAATGGATTCTCAGATAATCTCCGTCTATGTAGATGACTTGAACATCATTGGGACGGATGAAGAAATTGAAGAAGCATGCTCATACTTGAAGTCTGAGTTTGAAATGAAGGATTTGGGTAAAACCAAGTTTTGTTTAGGCTTGCAGCTTGAGCATGTCCAAGGAGGAATCTTGGTACACCAATCAACCTACACGCAGAAAGTGTTCGAAAGGTTTGGATTTGAAAAGTCATATCCTGCGAAGACTCAATGGCTCAAGGTCACCCAAGCGCACTCTAGACCCATACTGCACCTAAAGAAGAGGGGAGAAAGTCCTGGGAGCAGAATTCTCATATCTGAGTCCAGTTGGAGCGCTCATGTACCTTGTGAATAGCACTAGACCGGACATTGCGTTCGCCGTAAATTTGCTAGCCCGATGTGACAAAGGCGTAACCCAACAAAAGGCATTGGAAAGGATCAAGGACATCTTCCGTTACCTCCAAGGAAGCAAAGACCTCTGGCCTGCTTTTTTAAGAAATAATGAATTGAATTTGGTTGGCTACGCCGATGTCGGGTACTTATCGGACCAAGATATCGACAAGTCCCAAATCGCTATGTTTTCCTATGTGGAGGAACAGCAGCTTAGAAGTCGCCTAAATGCACTCGCCTCGACGCCGACAAACCACTCGAAAATCATCGCTTTGTATGAAACATCTCGTGAATGTGCATGGCTCCGAAGAATGGTTCACCACATCCAGAAGTCATGTGGCTTGAACATTGAGCAAACTCCCACGATAATCTATGAAGATAATGCAACTTGTGTTGCCCAAGCACAGATGGGTTATGTGAAGAGCGATCTCACAAAGCATATCAACCTCAAGTTCTTCTATGCTCACGAATTGCATAAGATGAACGAGATCAAGATATTGCATACTAAGTCATGTGAAAATCTTGCAGATTTGTTCACTAAATCACTCCCAGCATCTACCTTTGAAAGGTGCGTAAAAGGAATTTGAATGATGAGACTTAGAGAAGTGCAGATTTCAGAGGGAGATATTTCACATACTCCCACATAAATTTTGAAGATGAATTATGAATACCCAACATGAATCTCGAAGATTAGCAATTGAAGTTTAGGTGAATTGTATCTTTTTCCTTAGCAAGTTTTCCATGAAGTTTTCTTGCATAAGGTTTTAATGAGGCAATTTGTGCAACATAGTAAGCGTATGCTATGTACTCTTTCTCCAAGTATTTTCCCACTGGGTTTTTCTGGAGTTTTAATGAGGCATATGCATCTCGCGGCAAAGGGCCCAAGGGGAGTGTTGGGAAACCAACTGGCCCAATGAAAAGCCCACGATGGTCCCTTAACCGAAACCCTAGGTGAGCGCTATATAAGGAGGAGGGGGTCCCCTCTATGTACAAGCAATCAGAAATTAATAAAGAATTCTGTCGTCGCTCCCTATATACCTGTGTCTCTCTCTATTCTCCAATTTAGATCTGTTCGGGAACCTCAGACTATTCGATAGCGAGGTTCCTTAACACTGACAAGTACATTTTCTTAGGGACGTACAAGTGACAAGTACATTTTCTTAGGGACGTACAAGTACTAACATGCTATCATCTGAACAGTGCGGCATTTATTTGCTGATCTCATAACTGGATAGGGTCCCTGAAGTTGCTGCGGTGACTGCAGTTCTAGGTAGTCTTTATAGCCCTCGAGGCCTCAGTGGTTACTGTAAACATGCACAGTAAAAATGTACATTTTTTTGAGCGATCCCGACCATCCATTTTGAATTGGACGGTCTATCAGTCATTTGCTCGGAGAAAGAGTAGCCACCGGACCTGATTCATTATTAAAAGTGGTAATCTTAATCGAAGAGAAATATAAAAAATGGTGCATAGATTTGTTGCTTAACCCAGGTTATGGCCTAAATCATGTTGCACGAACAAATAAATTTTTTTAGATGCGATGGGATAATACTTATTTCTCTACACTTCAAATTTAGGATAAAAATGAGACTCGAATTTGGATAAGTGGGTTCACAACCATGTGGAACAAATAACTCGAAGAAATACATATTTGCAGTGCATTTACTTTGATTGTGCAGATTCTGGATTATAGGAGAAACTGCTTCTGATTGTGGAAAAATCAGGCGGGCCGTCTGCTCGTGGAGGTGGAGGAGCGGGCCGGCGAGAGCAAGAATTAGTGAGAATCAGCTGGCACTTGAATTCTGATTCCACGTAGGTTCAGTTCGTTTCAGCTTCTGGATTATAGGAGAAGCTGCTTTTGATTGTGAGAGAATCGGACCGGGCTGACTGTGACTTCTAGGTTCCAAATCAGGCTGGTAAGAATCAGTAAGAATTAGATGTCAGCCTGATTCTGATTCTATGCAGAGGGCAGCTTCTGATTGTGGGATGAGCTGTCCAGAATCCTTCCGTTCGGCAAACAACCCGTTTTTTTAAGCATAAGCTATGCAGAAACTGAAACAAACGGGACCTACGAGGATAACTTCTAATTATAGAAGAAGCTATTCAAAATCTTTCCGTTCGATAAATAATTTGATTTTCTTTTAAGAAGAAACTGGTTAGCCCGGAAGGGGCCTTAATGGTTTCCTAAACGCGAAAAACCATTACTCAGCATGCTGCTAGAGGTGGGCATCCGGGCCGGGCTCTTTTGGGCCGGCCTGAGGCACGACGTCATGATCTGGCTCACGAGGAACTAAGGGCCTGTTTCATAGAGCTCTAAATCTCAGTTTCATTTTAGATCTGAAACTTGTAGGCTAAAATAAAGTGAAATAAGTTTATATTTTTGGTCTAAAATTTAAAAAAGATAATCCATCTAAACACTCTTAATGTACTCACAGGTCTAGCTCCACGGATCTGGTGGAGTTAGGAATATCCAGCTCCACGGATATGGTGGAGTTGGAGCTCTACCAATCACACTCTAAGCAAAACAGGGAAAGGCACAAATGTAATTTCATAGAATCTAGCTGACGGAATTATTTAATAGGAATTGCTAATTTGAGGGTGTCTACGTCCTCTCATTGTGATAAGTGAAAATAGCTCTTTGTTTCCCCTACCTTCCCCTTTAAAGACTCTCTCGTTGCGACACTTAGCGCCATCCTTTCATTTCCTTTCCTCTCCCATTCCCTTCCCCCTCAAACTCAAAAGATTTTGAAGAGAATGGCGCCAAGCGTCGCGATAAGAAAGCCTTTGATAGGGAAGCGAAGTGGAGGAAGAATTGAGGTGCTACTAATTATTACAACAAGAGAGTGTATCCTCAAATTAGCAATTTCGAACTCAAAATACTTTTTGTTTTGCAAAATTTTCCCCTAAGTTTTTTAATAAGTATTTTTAACCACTTTTTGAATCGAAACTTTCCGAAACAAAAGTTTTTTGAATCGAAACTTTTTGAACTTTCCGAGTTAGAACTTTCTAATATGAATTTTTTTGAGTAAAAACTTTCTAATTTGAAACTTTTCGATTTAAATTTTTTTGAGTTGAAAGTTCTCCAAGTTAAACTTTCGATTTGATACTTTCCATGTTGAAACTTTGTAATTTAAAATTTTTTGATTTAAAGTTTTTCCAGTTGAGGTTTTCCGATTTGAATTTTCTTTATTTAAACTTTTTCGAGTTGATTTTTTTTCAAGTTGAAACTTCCTATTTAAAATTTTCAGAGTTAAAAATTCCTAATTTTAAAATTTTGTGTTAGAGAAGAAAGAAGTGAGATGGAGGAAACGAGTAGGGAAGGAGGGGAAAAGGTAAAGGTGGATAGAGAAGATGACACGTAGCATTTTAAAAGTGTTCTCAAACTCAAACTAGTTCAGTTTGATCTTTTCTGATGAGACCTTCTGCAGGCATGGAATTTGTGGGCGACGGGGCGATCGGTGGAGCTCAAAGATCAATCCTTGGGCAACGAAGCTCCCCTTTCTGAGATAATATGCATTGCTATGTGTTCAAGATAACCCTGCAGACGGGGCCGGCCATGTCGGACGTTCTTCTGATGCTGATATGCGACAGTGTTGCATTGCCTTACCCTCGTATGCCCAGCACCGCATCCTGAGGTCGTGATGGGCAGAAGCTGGTGTTTCACCAAGGCAACCCATCCGCTCATCACAAATGCAGAGGATTAAATAGATCGATGCTCCCACAGCACGTCAGCACTACCATTCGGCGACACAGAGCAGGGATCCACAAGTAAAAAGAAAAAGAAAAAAGAGTTCGCACAAAATCTATCAAAGTCATCATTACAGATGACAGTTGCTCAATAGTAGTATATATGTTTCTGCGAGAGTATCTGCCGAGGTCAATCATTTCCCCGAAACCGTTACTCAACATGCTATAGCGACGATATCAACAGACAAAAATCAAAGCCAACAGCCTATATCCAAAATCCCTTGTGCTGTACTGTTGCCAAGTTTTTCCTTGCGTTGAAGAATATACCAATGACGGCGCAATATCAAAGCTGAACAACACGCTATACAGAAAGCATTTGACATTTATCTGCAATGCAAAGATGTTAGGACACTTCTGTGTTATGCTCCTATGTAGTCATTTTCTTACTTCTCTCCTTTCCTTGTTTTTGGGGGAAGAGACAGCTCAACCTGCAAATGGAGTAATAAAAAAATCCAGATTAGAATCTGAAATGAGATACACAGAACTGGGAACAATTGATACATGTGCACTGGCACGGCTTGCAAACCGTCCTTATTTACTTGCCTGAGGTCTGAACAACCATCTGACATAGTCGAAGGCCCATGGCGTCTCCGGTGTCGGCGCAGCAGCTTCAGGATCCCAGCTCCTGGACCACGAATCAGCGCTGCTGCGGCCACTCGAACCCAGGCCCAAGCTCCCAGTTGTGCGCCGTGAGGACACTGGCAACACCATTGCAGTGGAAAGGCTGTTGGAGCGTTCTGTCCAGCTGCCGGACAGTGTGGCCAAAGAAGAGCGCAGCCACCCGCGAGAGCCCCCAACTGCCTCTGCCACCCCCTCAGCAGGCGGGACTGGCAGTTGCATTTGTGCCTGAATGTCATACGAGTCAATGCCAAGGTGGCCGCTTGAGTCTACGCTCCAGCTTCCGGTGGTACGCCGTGAGGACACCGGCACCACCACTGCAGTGGCACGGTTGCTGGAGCACCCCCTCCAGCTGCCAGAAAGTCTGTCCAGGGAAGAGCGCAGCCACCCACGTGAGCCCCCCACAGCCTCTGCCACCTTCTCACCAGGCGGCGCTGGCACTGGCACCAGCATCTGTGCCTCAATGTCGTACTCATCTGAGCAGAAGGTTGAAGGAAAGTTGGTTGTGCCAAGAAAGGGGATGGTGATGGAAGCATAACAGAAGGGGCAGCATGATGGTGTGGCACAGCGGAGCCAGGTGACAATGCATGACTGATGGAATGTATGCGAGCACACCGGAAGAGACAGGAGCATATCAGTAGGGAGAAAATCGTGGTTGCAGATGAAGCAGACAGTGCTGCTCCCCGGCTTCATCGGCCCTGGTGGTAGTGAGAGCAACCCCAAGATCACCCGCTCCACCTCTGGTAGAGATGGCGCAGATGGCACCGGGGCAGCTGATGATCCTACCAATTCTGTCCCCTCCACTGACCCTTTTTCAAAATGTGCCACGGATTCCAATGGAGGAGCTTTACCGGCATCCTTCGGTGTTGAAGACACCACGTCCATTTCCAGCAAGGACTTGGAGGCATTGGCCCTCGGCGAAGCACCAACAGCTACTGCCGCCGCACACTTCGTATCAGACACTGCTGACGACGAAGACAACGAGGCCTTTGGGGAGAAGCTGCAGCCGGGGGAGATTGACGACCAGGACAGGCCACGACGGCGGCAACTGCGGCGAAGGACCACAATGGCACAGGTCACGATGACTGTGGCAATGACGACGACAACAACAATGGCAACGCTGGAGCCTATGGACGAAGACGGTGTAGCTGAGGGTGACACGCTCCGCACAGAGGGATATCCTATAAGCACCAGCGGTGGCGGCAGAGGAGGCCGGGGAAGGAGACCTGGAAGCATGTCTGGAGAAGCGCAAACTCAAATTAGACCCAAATCTGCAGCTAATTCGGTAAAATTGATTAAATAGAGGTCATAGGTAGAATGTTATGAACATAAAATCTGACCAAACAAATTTTGGTAACTTAAAACAAATCGCACGAGCTTAACACAAAACTCGAAATAATCAAGCAACCTAAATTTCCCCTTCCCCTTACAGCACAAAATTTCCCGCTCGGGAAATTTCGAAAGGAAAAAAATCCGCATCGGTTGCGGCAACCAATTGAGCGCAGAAATTCGATCGCGTGATCCCTTCCCATTCCACTCCCGATCAAATCGAACCAATTCAAACCGCAAGTACGGGAAACCGAACAGAGAAACCCTAGGAGTTAGGGGGCAGTACGGGGAGAAGATACCGACAACTACCTGACGCATCGGCGGCGGAGAGGATGAAGAGGCGGAGCAGGCGGGCGATGCGGTGGTCGTGGTGGTACGGCTTGACGCTGAAGCCTCCGACTTAGGTACCTGAAGGCGGAGGAGGAGGGGGAGTAAGGGTTATGGTTTCGGAGCGGCGAGGGTGACGGGTGGAGGCATCGGGGCACGCGCGAGCGCGGGCGCGACAGGCCTAACCTCGGCGGCGCGGCGGCGACAGGAGGACAAGAGAACGGAGGCGGGAAGCTGCGCCTGTTGCAGAGGCCGGAGGTTTCGTCGCCAAGATCGCGTGGAGGCGGCGGTGGGAATGGGGACAGGGGAGGAGGAGGAGCCGAGGAGGGGGTTTGGAAATGGCGCCTGCGCGGGAGGAGACGGAAATAGATGAGCCGTAGGTAGGGGTGGAAATTAAGCTCGAGGCTCGCAGCTCGGCTCGTTGCGACAGTGAGCCGAGTCCGAGCCTGCTGCTTGGTTCGCTCAGCCAACGAGCCGAGCCGGCTCGCGAACGGCTCGTTGGCTCGTTAGTTCTGTGCTTAAGTTATGAAATAAATAACATTGATGGCATTATTATGAAACAAATAACATTGATAATTTCGAAATATCAACAAGAATGCAAACATTGAACGAGATAATGCAGAAATAAATATATTGTCAGCACTTCATAATTTGCATAATTGCATTACAATTTACAAACAACTGACTCGGCAGTCGGCACATTAAACAAAAGTTCAGAAGTCTGAATTGCTCTGATCTCTTTGGCTCACTGATCATTTGATCAACACATGATGCAACAGACTGCAGATAACGTTATCTGTCATACATGATACTAAACACTTCAAAAGTTTTCAATTTCTTTGAAATCACAAGAACCTAGTATGACTTCCTTTCCCAAGATGTCGGATGATCAATCATCAATCCAACCACAAGTGCCTGGAGCCAGAAATGGAATGTGCAGTGCGACAAACTTCTACAAATTAAACAAAATACCTCAAAGCTCCCGAAAAAAATCCAGATTCCTAGAACTGCAGTGTGGAATGAACAAAATCCATTCTCTCAAGGCCAATAAAATGTGTATAAAGAACTTTGATTTAGCATGCACCACAACTGAATATAATGAAGGAATAGAACAGTAGCATCAATAAGTACAGTTTTGGATTGGTTGCTCTTGCTGGAACAGCACTTGTGAGTTCTTGTTCTTTCCTCTTGACCCAAAGGAAAACTACTGTTTTGGATTGAATACCTTGTTCTACCACATGTGCAGCACTGTCTTTGGGAAAAGATCCAGGACATTCTTCTTTAATTGAGGTATGCTCTTTCTCGTTAAATGGAACGCCACAGTTTCTCCACAACATAAACCAATTTACTTCCATCCATATTACTACTTTTTCTCCCGATAGAAATATATTATTTGTATACCCTTGATACGCTTCATTGGAACTCATTCGATGCCCTAAGCATTTCATGGCTTCATGCTTTTGCGTTTCTCCACAAAGAAAATTGTAATAATGTGGACTAGACAAGATCACATTGTAACTATAAAAAGGATGAGGCTCCAACAAATTTCAAAATTATGATTATTACATTGTATCTTTGTATAATTGTATTGTAAATCTAACAAGGGTAAATGCAAGTTCTTGTAATATGTTGATATTGGCGACAATTCAATAAGACAAATAGACAATAACTCTTCGGATCAACAAAACATACCTTCACAATTAGTTGCTGTCTACCACGCTTTTAGGAAATGGAATGTTCTGAACATCATCCTCATCGTCTTCTTCCTGAAAAGAGTTATAATAACCAAATTAGCCATGAGTTAAATTAAAGAGAATTGGAAAAGTTAGATTATACTATAAATGAACATACCACAAACATAGGTGCTTTTGAATCATTATGGGCACCTCTAATCCAGCTAGAAGCACACACCAATGCCTCCACCATAGCTGGCCGCAGAGAGCTCCGGTAATCATCTAGAACTCTACCCCCAGTGCTGAAAGTTGATTCCGAAGACACAGAGCTGGCTGGTATAGTTAAGAAATTCTTCGCCATCTTTGACACTACCGGAAATCTATGTGTATTCAACTTCCACCACTCAAGCAAATTGAACTCCTTGTTTGACAAGCTCTCATTCATCTCATCTAGATAGATGAGCAACTCACTCTTCGATGGATTTGAAAAAGATGAAGATAAGAAGGACTGAAACTCACTTGAACTTGAGGGTAAGTACATGCTTGTATCCACAGTCGAAGAGGAGGATGCATTAGATTTAAGAGTATCCTTCTTATGCCGATGTGCCATCTCAAATTTTTCATATAGCTTCTCTAACTCTTGAAGAACATCAGCATACTCACTTTCAGCTTTTGGGGATTCATAAATTTTCCGAAAGCACCACTCAATATATCTCATCTTGTACCTTGGGTCTAGAATAGTAGCAAGCACCATGACATTATTCTTTTCTTCCCAATATTTGTTGAACTTTCGCATCATTGCAATGGCCATACCACTCATATTTGTATCTTCATCAAGAATAGCACTCTCAATGCAATCTTGACATTCACAATGTGAGGATAAAAATATTTATGTGGGATATTTCAAGTGAAAATGCAAGAGTAACTTGAGCCAAACTCTTAAGTATTGGCTCAATGGATACAAACAATGCCCATTCTACACTTGTAGGCTCCCATCTATAGTTTGCATCCAAATCAAGATATGCCAATAATGCTTCCTTATAGGCAATTGCAAGATTTAACATCTTGTATGTGGAACTCCACCTTGTCGTCACATCAAGTTTCACCATCCCCAATTGTTAGTGCTAGTGATCTACAAATTTCTACAAACTTGTGCATGCGAGAAGGAGACTTCTTTATGTACTTAATAGATTCTCGACATTGCTTATCAAAGGTGCTAAGACTGCTATCCCATCATTCACAACCAAATTAATGATGTGAGCACAACAACGGGCATGAAAATACTTTGCAATGAAAGCAGTTGACTGTCTAGCGGCAAACTTAGCCTTTAAACCCCGGACAACAACATCATTGTTGGAAGCATTATCTAGAGTGATTGAGATGATCTTATCCTCTATCTTCCATTCAAGAACACAGTCAAACAACGCTTGAGCAATCACATTTCCAAGATGTGGAGGGTCTAACTCAATGAAACTCAAAGACGCGACATTGCATATTCCAATTTCTATCAATATAATGTGCAACTACACACATATAAGAAAGTGTTTGGTTGGATGTTCACAAATCAAGAGTTAAACATATGTTGTCCACACTCTAAGATTCTTCTTAAGGATTTCTTTCTGACTCAAAACCTTCAAACATTCACTTCTTATAGTCTTTCTACCAATAAACTCATAAGAAGGATTTAAGTACTTCATCAATATGTTAAACCATGTGTGCTCTACCATCCTAAATGGATACTCATGACCTATTATCATCTTAGCAATTAATTTCGAGTTTGCTCAGACTATACTCACCGGGAGAGACCACAACAGAGAACCGTAATCACTGAATAATTGAGAAGAGCTTGCTTCTTCTTCTTAGCCAACTTGTTCAAGAATGGCGCACACATTTTCATGTGCCTCCCAAGATGTGAGGTAGTGAACCTTGTTTGTAAGAATATAACTTGTGGCGTAACAAACACTTCGCCTTGGTGATAGTTGCACCTTTCTCTGTCATAGATGGCACATTGACCTTCTCAAAATTCTTCCAAACTCGAACATCGCTTTCTGTTTGTGTGGGGGCATCAGGGGCCGAGTTTGAGGTATGTGCTCCTCCTCCCTCATCCGGAATCTCATCCTCTGACATATCATCGCTCATGTCAAATGAGTTATCTTCCTCATCCCGGTTCAACTCCTTGCATCAAATCAATGTATAAAATTCCCATCGGCTGTTTAATATCATTGCATTTGATTCAAGAGTTCACTGCTCAGTGCTCACCGAGTCAGCTGGTGCTACTGCTGGAGCAGCTGGACCTGCTGGTGTGGAGCCAATGGAGGCAGCGCCGAGAACGGTGGGTGTCGTGCGTGTATCGCTCATCGATCTCGAGCCTCGCCGGCGACGGTGTGCAAAGATCGCCGCTTCTTCTTCTGCGGTCGCCCATCACTCCATGGGGAGGCCGGCGACGGGTGGTCCGGTGGAGGAGGGTCGGCCGACCGGGGAGGAGGTGACGGGGTGGAGCCGTGGGGGAGGCGGCGAGGCGGCCACGGCCACGGGGTGGAGCCGAGGCCCGAGGGGAGGCGGCGAGGCGCGAGGTGGAGCCGTCGGTCGTGGGGGGGGGGGGGGCGGCGACGCCGGCGAGGCACCACGGGTGGAGCCGAGGTCGGAGGCGGCGAGACGGCCAACCGCCACGGCCACGGGTGGAGCCAAGGCAGGGGAGGCGACGAGGCGTGAAGGCGTCGGTCGTGGGGCCGTGGGGAGGCGGCGAGGCGACCACGCGGTGGAGCCGAGCCCGAGGAGGAGACGGCGAGGCGAGGCAGCCACGGGTCGTCGGGGTGGCGGGCGGAGTCGCGAGTCGGGAGGCACCACCGCGTCGGGCCGCCGGCGCCAAGGCCCGCCCGCCAACCCTAGCTCCTCCGCTCGACCATCGCTCTCTCTCTTCGATGGATTTGGGCGAGTGAATCGAGGAGTACCGCGCATCTTTGCATCGAGGAGTCTCAATTTGGGGAAGTGACCGAGCTCACGAGCCGTAACGAGCCGGCTCGCGGCTCGCCCGATCCTGAGCCGAGCCCAGCTTGTAGCTCGATTTACACTTCGAGCCGAGCCGAGCCCGGCTCTATTTTCGACGAGCTCAAACGAGCCGAGCCGAGCCCGGCTCGGCTCAATTCTACCCCTAGCCGTAGGCGAAGGAAAGGAGAGCGCCGTATGGTGCGATTTCAGGCCCCACAGGTCAGTCAGTGTCAGTGGCGATCGGTGAGATTTTAAACGGCTTTGTTAAACGGCAGGAAGGATGCTGCTTGGACTGGGCCCACGAAAGTAGCGGCTCAAATACAAGCTGGATTTAGCCCAGACGGACTGCTCTATCTCAGACGGAGGTGTTTCGAATGTTCTTCACTCTCGTCGAGGGAGAGTGAAAAACACAAATAAAAAAAGCACGAATTTTAAAATAGATTAAGAGCATGGTCTGCAACCATCCACTGTTAGCAATAATATTGTAAGATTTGTGCAGTTTATTCTTTATGAAGTATAAAAGTACTGCTCATCTTTTTTTTTCTCACTTCGATTTCACATCGTTGATATATTTATTATTTGTCTAATTTGACTGCTCACTTTTCTTCTTAGATTTCAACGGTAGGCATACACATGCAAGAGGACACACGTGAGCGTGCCAACTAATACTCACCTGGGGTTGCGAAGATCACATATAAATCCATACTGACTGAATCTGGTGGGTGGTGTCTACCTTCCGCATCTCCAATGTTCTAAGTTTGCCTCGTCCTTCGTATATCTCTTTACCTTCTTGTCCACCGAGAACTAGTCTTACTGTTTAGCTTTAGTTGGAGCCTTGGAGGAATGGAAGAAACGAAATGACTCATCGCTGTCCCACTCCTCGTCCCATCAGAAAAATCATGGAATGACCCATGATGGTCCAACTCCAATCCATTCCTCAAACACAACGCTCTACAGCCTACACCCCTCCGCACACGGCACGACGATAGCATGTCGGGACCCGAATATGTAAACTCGGACCCTCTGTGTATACTGCACTAGTCCAGGATCACGCTAGTGCACACAGGCTCAACATCAGTAAATATCACAATTATACACAACGAAAATATTATGAAATACATCATATATTATATACTACTAGTTGAATGACCTTATGGACAACTTACATGACTATGCCTTGCAAGGCTGAATAACATATTAAACTGCAGCGGATTGAAAACGTAGACAACCCCTCAGTATACCACAGGCAAATGACAAGGCTTACGCCCTAAACATTCGTCTCCTCCTGGAATCTTTACTTCGGCATTGATGTAGACTCTTCAACTGATGATGTTATTGTTGACAAAGGTGAGTACTTAAAGCACTCAATAAGTTGTGCACAGAATGCAATTCTAACATAGCTATATGCAAGGTTTATTCTAAAGGATAGGCTATCATGGCTATTTTGCAACAAAGCAGCATTTATGAATAAATACAATAAATAGATTGCAAAGACTGTAAAACAAATATCAGTAATAGATAGGTTCAACATTTCTCATGTAAACCAAGTTTCCAATCCTAAGTCAAGTTCCAACCTTTCACATGGCCATCCCGTCATCCCAACCAAGTTTTCCATTTAATTAAACTAACCCTTAACTGTAATTCTCGAGCATTGCAAAATACTGCGAGCACGGCTATCCGAATAGATTCACACTCTGCAGAGGTTATGCACTTTACCCACGCGACATGATCGTCCCTTGTTGCCAAGCTATTAGCACACTTCCTTTGGTGTGCCGGCAGAGAAATCATGACAAAGCCTTTACAATGCTCTGACTTAATCCAGTACTACCCGCTAAGGTTTCAACACTGGTGGATCTGAAAACCACAACCAGGGCCCCCCTCTTGCGCCATGTGAATTACTCCATAACTCGGGAACTCACACCGACCACGATAGTACCAAAATAAAGATATTGCAAATTACTCAGCTAGGCTGGCCCATACCAGACATGTGGTTGCATGATTGACTCAGGTCAAAGGCTTGCAAGGTTAAGTCCTTAGAGTGATCAGGGCAAGACATCCACATACCCTCTGCCCATCGGGCCCACCTTGGCATACTCGTCCCTTGTCACTTGCCCCAATCTAAATGATTATCACCCAGTTGATTACCAAGCACCACGTGCCATCAACAATTCAACATCGTTGCGTGACATGACTCGCCACAACAACTCAATCTCATCGTGTGATCTCACATGACACACAAGTTCATAACATTGTTCCATATTCCATTAATCAAGATTAAGTATCAATGATTCTGACACATGTGATGACGTGGCATGGCTAAGCAACTAATACGGACTAACCATCCGATGTTGATTATAATTACTAACCAACTATATTGAATCAATCTAGGGTGACAATGGATCATGGCATACAATTGACAAGGTAGGATATAAATCAATCTGGTATATTAGCTAAGCCCAATTTAATTTGAAACAACTATACTCTTGAAATAATATGCAATAGGGTAAAACAAATATAGCAATTTTATAAACATGGGTTCAACATGATCAAAGCACAACTTGCCTTATAAAAACCCTTGTTCTTATTCTGGACCTTGGTCTTGGGTCGGCGAATCTTCCTTGGATGCGTTGCACAATTTAACGTCTACGCGAATCGAGAGAGAACAACCAATAAACACCAAAACAGAGAGAAAACAAACTCTAAAAATTAAATAAAATTCACCATTAAATAGATCTCAATTTTATAAATTTTTAGAAATTTGAATCACCTCAATCGGAGCTCGTATGAAGGAGAACGGGCTCTCAGAAGATTCAAAAATCATAAAAATCTGAAAATTGAAAAATACTGAATTAGTCCAATTATTTTTATAAAGAAAAGCCGAATTTATGACGTCAACGTTCGCTTGGGCCAATACGGAGCCGCCACGTGTCACTGGTGTATGCACCTGGTTCACCGTGACCGGCCGCTCACGGCGGACTTTGCATACGAGCATAGCGAAGCTAACATGCGGCCCGCTTCTCTCGCCGACTCACCCGCTTGTCGGATCGCCACAAGCGGACACGCCAACAAGACGAAACAACGTGGCACCACGCGTCGACGACGGCATCACGCCACGTTGGACGACGCACGCGGTTCTAGGTTCATCGCCGACGGCCACGGAGGTTACCTACGGTTCGCCGACGAATGAACACGATGACGCGAGGGTCTTGAGTTTTGCGCGACGGAACAATGGTGGCGACTTCTTCTTCTCCGGCGGTGACGCCCATGGCTTCCCTGCCCGACGATCCTTTGGCGAATCCGGCGTGCGCACGAGATGCCTCTTGCGTCGATGAACCCGAAGACACTCTTGATGGCTCGGCTGGATCTTCACCCGCGATGAATTGACGACAAGCTCCCTTCGACGACGCACGATCTAAGCCTCAAAATACGACGAAACGACTCCACAACAGGGCTAAACAACCTAGCGGATGAACTCACCGGGTCGTGGCGCACTAGATGCACGCCTTAAATACCCGGAAGAGTCCTAGGTTCGTACGTCCATCCTTGGAGAGCGTCCGCGCTCCAGACGACAGTGGGGTGGGGCAGATCCAATGGATAGAATTAGGACTAGGGTTTTCACTGCGAGATGGGCTGCGGTGGCCATTGGGCCGAATCGGGCCGCACAAAAAATGGGCTGAGCTCAAACAGAACTGGGCTGCGGCCCAACACTATTCTAAGAAATTTTCTCGAGTTTTTCTTTTAAAATAACCATAGAAATTAGTTTAATTACTTTTGGGCAATAATAATACAAAGACAAATCCAAGAAAATTCTCAAAAATACTTTGAGACATTTTGAATTCAAATAAAATATTTTTCGCGAAATTTTATTTTAACTTTGCATAAATTTAAATAGTTTCCAACAAAAGCCCAGATGTAAATATATTTAATAAATTCTAATAAAATCCAAATAAATTCCAGAAAATCCTAAAATGCACAAACAACCCATAAAGTAATATTTAAGCAAATTTTGGGATGTTACATAGCACAATGTCAAAAAAAACATGACAGTTAAGAACAGACAGAAATGCTAATTTGAGTATCGGATGAGCGCTGGGGGAAGCAGATGCTGGACTTGGAGCAGAAGTGTTGATGGTTAGCCCTGATCAAATATTGTTAAGAGTTGCTTGCTTGATTGTATGTCAAGATCAGCACACGAAATTGGTACCCCCGTAGTATGCCACTTTTTTTCTGAGTACCTGCGTAGTGAAGATTGAACACCATTCATAAAGATCAGTCAGTCATCAGTACAGCAGTAAATCGCAACATGCATTTTCGTATGCATCACACGGACTGATGTAAACAAACTACAACGGTACTGAAAACAGATTGGACTCCCATTTTCCACGAAAATGCACATACATGAAGGCAACCAGCATTCAGTGTCTCGTGCGAAAAGCAAATGTAAGAAAATGTGCCTTACCATGTACATGTCTGCATGTCAAGTCTGTACCTGGCATAAAAGCAAAAATCAGCATGATGTAAGTGAAAGCAGATATGCATCACTCAAAAGGATCAAGCTCAAGTTAGCCTAAAGAATATTTTTGCAGAAGCATGTAACTTCACAAACCTTGTGATCTACAGTGGTTCTCAACTTAGATTGAAAGTTGGCCCGGCAACTCAACAAGAGAATAAAAAAGATTAACCATATAATCTATGACGGTCTCAATTGGTTTGAACTTAAACAAATTTCTCCACACCAGTTCCTATGATAATGAACAGCCCACTGTTTGTAAAATAACAAATATCCCTGCAGGAGTTTCACCAGCCCCATATGCTCAAAAGAAATGACATACAATAGTAGAGCATATTTTATTCTTTTACATCCTTCGTAAGTAGTACATGCAAGTAGGGGTAAACACCCATACGGGCACCAAGATATTCTCTTAGTACATAATGAACTATACCACAAAGGGTGAAAAAAAAATCATGTGTATAATACATGTGATTTGGTGCACACCAGCAAAATTTTAAGATGAAATTCATCCATAGGAGTGTACTGCATATGATTCAACAAGAAAGAGCAATGCATTGGTCAGAAAAGAACAGTCCCACTAAACTTAAATTTGCAAAGAAGACAGCCCAAATATATCTACCCTTTCCCTTAGCCCTTTGCTGGAAAGACAGGAGGTAGGAGAGAGGGAGCAAGAGGGGAGGGAAGCAGTCCACACGCATAGTCGCATCACCTACTGGAGATGAAAATATGCAATCAACCTACAATTCTAAAGTATAGTGCAGACAACCTTGCCATGTGTTAAATCAAGCCATGTGTTAAATCAACGTCACCATGAAAAATGTCTTCTTCAAGCGCAGCAGCATATATTCAAGAGCTCCCTTTGGGCTACTGCTGTGAGATTAAAAGGTTTCACGCTACTTCTGTATTCCTCAGGAATAACATATTAATTACCACATAATCCAAAAATTATTTCAACATAATAAGGGAAAATGAGTGGTCAGGAAAGTACTAAGTTTTTAAGACACCAATTATGTACAACAGTACGATTCAATGTCTCGAGGGAAGCCTTACTCTCTGTAAAATTAGTCTGCTCCAAGTTAAAAACAGCTCCATCTGGACCACTTGATTCACAAAACATATGTTGCTTTGGTCTGTACATGTTCTTGGACAGTTGGGGGGGTGGCATTCCATATTTGCAGAAATCTAAGAATCAGCCAATCAGGTGCATCAGAATTAGAAAGCAAAGAACAATGAAAAAGAACCAGGAAATTATGCTAATGGGCAGTCAATACCATAGAGTAAAGCTTCTTATGTAGAATTAAAGACTATCAGCTCCTGATGATTGGTCGCGTGCCATCAGGTTAAATGCATCCAAACTGAAAGCTCAACTGTGTATTGAACCGCAAGGCTATCCTAGAGTTACAATATGCATGGAATTAAATCCTTACAAAGCAACAGTGTGCTGTGGGCCAAATTACTTGTGGAAAAAAACGACACCTAAATTTACCACACTGGCACAGTATAACAATACGTGAAAATTTCAGCCTGATACTGGTCTTTGTTGATCATTTCCTTTGCTTGGGAGGTTCTGTAAGGCATCTAAGGTTCTCCCTACTCGTTCTTCTATACAGGCAAGTCTCCTCTCAAGTTTTAGCACACTAGTATGCATAATCCTAACATCAACTTCCGCAAGCTTTGCAAAAGCGCGTAGCAACATGTAATAATCAGCATGTGCAACATAAACAAGACTACCAGTTAGTATCTTTCTTCTATAATGAAGATAACCATCTGATCTCAGCTGTTGCCTTGGCAGCATATAATAAAACCCATGATCTTCCATTTCTGACTTAATCCTTTTTAATGCATCCCTCCCTGTTGACGCAGAAAAGCACCTCGTGCCAACAAAAGTTCCATCTCGGCAGCGTTTATTCACTCCATTTGTAGTTTTCATTTCTTCCATATGTGCTTTTGCATTCTCATACTACAATACAACAACACAGGCAGTTAAGCATTTCACAGTTGAGAACAACATAAAAATGACACATTTCCGTGAATAGCAACTTTCCTTTTCCCATTTTCTTTATTATTTGGCTGGGGTTTCTCGTTTTTGTTTACTGAGTTTAATTTCTACAGATGAGTTTAATTTCTACAGATTATTAAGGAAATTTTCTGTGTTGGTTTTGTTCCTGAAATAACAAGGTGGCATGATAGAACCTTGTTAGTGGTTTGCACTAGGTTTTAAGTTTGTTAATAAAGCCTATACAACCTAAAAATAACTGTTCCAGCATGAGAGAAGGAAACACGTTAAAACAGAGGAAGATAGCATAAGATTAAGATAACAGCAATAATCTAGGTGCCAGGAGGTTAGAATGAGGTAGACTTTAAACAGTAATCCATAATTAACACAATCTTCAAGTCTCAATGTACGCAATATAATTTTCATCCATTTCATGGAAAAAAGGAGTAAGTTCTGACAACATTACCAAGTTAAGTGCATTACCTCTCTTCCTTTGTACATATCACAAAATATTTCTATTAAATGCTCCTCTTCAACTGAATAAGTAATTCCAGGAAAAATAACATCCTTGCAATATTTAAGATAAGAATGAAGGTCCTTTGAATAGTCTGTAGAATTAGAAAAATTCTAGTCAACTTTGTACCAATAATAAAAAGTCCACCCAGTCACAAAACAAAAAGTGCCATCGTAGAATGCATGCATTTATACCATTATAACTCTGATCAAGACGTTGTGAATATGAATATTAGATAGATGAAAATGGCATGAGTAATTTGTCATCCAATATACTTTGATAGTAGTGTACTTCTATAATTTTAGAAATATATGATAATGAAATATATAGGTCAAATTTACATCCTATTGACTTCGTGTGACTGGAAGAAGAGTCAAAGCTAGTTATTCCAATTTTTAATGCTAAAGTGAAGTTACTCAATACCATACATACAAAATAAAAAAGAAAGAATTAAAGCTTTGTCTTTATTAAAGAGCGATGAAAAGTCTCAAATATTCTCCATCGGATTGCTTTGTTTTGTAAGGAAGCACAAGGATATGCTTATTAGACTTGAGTAATAGTTCCTTGAAAAATTGTCGTGTTTTCAAGTGGATAATTCATGAAATTTCATAATGTTGACTGATGTATAGGCCCCACAAGTGCCCAAGCCTTGGAGTTGTCCACTAGTTAGCATTATGGAGCTCTTTATGTCCATGCGGGGAAGTTTACGTATAAGCTCTAGCGGTGTTATTAAGTCGTTGACTAGTCCAGTCGGCTAGCGGCGCTTGACTGGAGCCATCGACTCGACTAGTTGAGCAAGTTGAGTGATTTGTTGTCGATTGGTTGACTTGGATCAACTAGCCATCAACTTGTTGAGACAAGTCGGGCGGCCGAGTGCGGGAGAGGGCATGTGACTTGGCTCGCTTTTTCTGCGGCTTAGTGTGCGATTTGAGGTGGCCTAGCGTCAAGTTGAAAACCGAAGAGGATAAAGAGTTTTGCCACCCAAACCCTAGCAACTAGCAAGCAGCAGCCGCTGGTTCTTGCCTCCGCCTGTTGGTTCCCTCACTTCCAGCCGTCTCGCAGCACCAGTTGCCTTTGCCCCTGGCTCAGGCTGCCGTCTACAAGCGTCGTCTTGGCCTCCGGATTCATCTCCCTCCTTCATCTCTTCCCCCTCAAATCATTTTTCTCCCGAGCTCCCTTCTCTCTGCTTTGCTGCCCTGTTTTGCTTAATAATAATCTACTCTGTTTTTCTCTAATGCTCTCAACTGCTTGTAGATCCAGTAGTAGTAGCAGCGGCCAGCAAGTAGTAATGTACTAAATACTAATGTAGTACGACTAGACTAGTAGTCGCAGCAAGTAGTAGTGGTAGCATAGTATCAGTGGTAGCAGCAGCAGAGTAGCAGATGTGCTGGTAGCAGCTGCTCTATTCTGTTGTAGTAGAAGATGAGGTAACATGCTCTAAATTTATTCAAGAGTAGCTTATTTCATGCTCTATGTAATTTGCTATCGTCCAAGGGTGGTTTGATGGCAAGTTGACAAGTAGTCAACGACTAGTGGGCAAGTCGGTCCCTTGGCGACTTGACTCGACTTACCAACTTAATAACCTTGAGCTCCAGGAAATGCGAAAAGTTATTTATTGCCTAGGCACAAAGCCACAAACGCCATTTGTACATCAATTTCTTGCTCCCTCCGCTACTAAATACATGTCATTCTAGCGTTATTATTTTGTTACTACATACATGTCACTCTACCATTTTGAGATACATTTATAGGACTTTATCCATACATAACCCTACCTCAATAATTGAAATTTAACTTTCCAAGAGAAAACTAGTGGCTCTAGACACAAGAAAGTAAAATATATGCTATTAAATAAGGCTATCATGATCATTCTACCTCATGACATAGCTCCCTCACTAGAAGCTATGCCATGTATTAGTAATGATGGGAGTATAAGAAACTGGATTTAAACTACCAACAGTCAGCATAAGCATGACAAAACCTGGCATGTGTATATTACAAGATAAACATAATGTGAATGCAGGGCAATGATCTTCCAAAATTACCATGTCCAACGTCAATTTTATCATAAGCAGCTGCAAGAGTACACAACAATTCTCTTGCACCAAACTCCTCATTGTTGCCGCCGCCAGGCTTCAAAAAAGGTGATTTTACATCAGGATCAGACCCACCAGCATTTCTTCCTGCCTCACCAATCTTCTGGAAAGAAACGAAGTTCAGTTATTAGTATTCACCACAGATCCTACATGACTTATAGAGAGTGAACCTACATGGAAAGCTGGAAACTCACCTCCCATATCCCTTGACCATTGATGTTATATATAACTCTTATAGCTACTATTATTATAGCCACTACACAAACCCGTGTAGGGACCCTAGCAGGATTACTGGACAACCATAATTCTGCAGGCATTGCCCACTCATAGATGCGGCATGCATGAGGGAGGATTCCTTCTATTGGCAGAGACAACTCCTTCAAGAAACGTTGAGCAATCATGTAGAAATTAACTGAAGGAAGCCGCAGACCTATTCTTTGCGCTATGGACCCAGCTGCGGATTCCAGTTGCCATGCTCCAATCACACGAACTGGCCTGAACAGCTGTCTTGCATCCAAAGGGCAGTCCTTTATAGAGCTCCCAAGAAGCTTGTCCACTTCGGTAAATGCTGCCACATAAGGAAGCTTCCCCTCCATTGCCCACCTGTAAATGTCAGTCGGTAGGATGGCTTCCCGGGCAACATGACAGGCCAGAAAACAAACAGCCAATGTTGAGTACACTGGTAGCATCGTCCTCAATGAGCGCAGAAAGATGAACTCAACCCTGTGCCTGTCTTTTCGGGGCAAGGCCTCATCCGCCCATCCATATTTCACCTCGTGAGGTTTCTGGTCGCCTGCACACAAAAGCTAGACTCATTTCAAGTTTGTTCTGTTCTTTCGATAGCAATAACTGAACAAGAATGTCAACTGTCACCTCCACTGGCAGAACGCTTCTGACTCTCCGCGGCCTCAGCCTCGGCGAGCACCTTCCGAGCCCACATTTCGTCGAACACCTTGGAGCCGGCCACCCACCGCACCCACACGGTGCCGGCCAAGCCGCACACGAGCGCGCCCACCCGGTACCGCTCCACCAGCGCCTCCAGCTGCCGCTGCAGGATCACCTGAAGCCCCCGCACGTAGCGCCACCGGACCCGCGCCGCCAGCTCCTCGGGCTCGCCCCACGCGTCAGCCCCGGGCGCGAAGTCCCGCGGCTCACTCGGCTCGGCGAAGTCGTCGAAAACGGGGGCAGCGGCGGGGGTGGGAGCGGGGTGGGCGGGGTGAGGGGTGGAGTAAGGCGCGGGGGTGACCGGTTTGGGGGTGGGTTGGGTGGTGTGGCGGCGGACGGAGATGTTCGCGGTGATGGGGAAGTCATTGGGGTCTGCGGCGGTGGCCTGGGTGGAGGTGTGGACGGCGGAGCACTGGCGGCACGAGAAGAAGCCGTCCTCGGCGTCATCGGGGTCGTAGTCGGCGGCGGCGCCGCAGTATTCGCAGACCAAGTGGATGCCGCCGCCGCCGCCGCCGCCGCCGTAGTGATCTGGGGAGGCGCCGCCGTAATCGTCCATGGGAGGATTTTGTTGATTTTGTCTGCCAGATGGGCTATTCTGCTGAAGGGCACGCTTCTTAGTTTAGGTTTGGATTTTGATTGATGTGTTTTTTTCCCGTCTGATTTGATTTTTAGTTTAAATAAGAAATAGTACTAAGTTTCAGAAACCTTTGACAAATTGGTATACTAGATAGATTGCGATGATTTTTAAAACTTATAAATTTTTTTAAAAAAGGTATGGTCCATATCTAGACACAATTCTCTTAAACTGCGATAGCTTTTTTGCAAAATAGGCTGTGGGAGGACTTAAGTGCAATTTTAAAATTTTCGGAAGGGATTCTTGCGAAAGATCCGATAAGTGGACTTGACACATTTTTTTTTAATTTCTGGAGGGACCTAGACATATTTTCAGAATTTTTGAAGGGCCTTTTGCAAAAAAAAACAATAGAGGACCGAAACGTAATTTTTAAACTTTCAAAGGGCCTTTTTGTGTCAAGTTGGTGATGTGGCACACCCCTTGCTCTGGAATCCCCTCTTTAATATAAATAGTACTGAATGCACAACGGGTCTGCGCGTGTTGTGGGTAGAAAGAATTGTCGAGAAAGGTAGAGATTTTAACAGAGAGAAAATATTTTTCTTGAATAGGTCAAAAAAAAAACAAAAAACAAATATTTTTCTAGAATACCTCGAAATAGAGAGAGATTTTAACAGAGAAATGAAATATTTTTCTGGAATACCTCCAAAACAAAAGAACGAAAAACATATATTTTTCTGAAATACTAAAAAAATAAAAAACCTCTAAATTTTTTTTAAAATCTAAAATATATATATATTTTTTCTTAAAAAAATTAATGGTTTTGGAAATTTTTTAAAAAAATAGCTGTAGCGATCACTATTCCTATACAGGGAATCTTGCCGAAGCAAGGTTTGAAAATTCGGTTTCGGAATAAATTTCGTCCTTGGGTGGATCGCGAAATTTCGGCGAAATTTTGAAATTTCGGAAATATTTCTGACGAAATTTGAATTTGAAAATTCAAATCCGGTCCATTATGGGGTAAAATCCGAAATTCGGCGAAAAAACCCGAAATTTCGGACGGAATACCCGAAATTTTGGGTTTTTTTGCACAGGCTAAAAAGTGGTTTAAATTTTAATGAATTTTTTTAAAATTTTGTTTAGAGGTTCCTGACACATTTCTGATATTCTCACAAAAATTTCAGATGATTATCACATCTGAGGAATTTTTAAAAATTCGGAGAGTGGTACTATCCTGATAAAACACTGATCAACAAGTTTGATCCGAATGGAAAATAGTAAAAATCAAGTTATAAACTGTTGAAATTTTTTGTGCATGGTTATGATCCATAGATAATATTCTCACAAAAATTTTAGCTGATTATCACATGTGAGGAATTTTAAAAAATTCGGAGAGTGGTACTGTTCTGATAGAACATTGATCGACAAGTTTGATCCGAATGGAAAATGGTACAAATCAAGTTAGTAACTATTGAATTTTGTTTTGAATGGTTATGATGTATCTATAATTCTCTCATAAAATTTTCAGATGATGATCAAACTGTATGAATTTTTAACTATTCGAACAGTACTACTGCCCTGTTAAAAGGCTTACCGGCAAACTTGAATAAAATGAAAAATTATGTAAACCACGTTAAAAACTTTTGAAAATTTCTGTGGATGGTTCTGATGTAACATTAGTGTTTCCTTAAAATTTTTAGATGATGATCATTCTCAAATAATGTTTAAAAATTCAGACAGTGTTACGTCCTGATAAAAGTCTGATGATCAATACATAGATTTGCTTTAGCAATAAAAAAAAGTTTAAATTTTTTGAAAATTTTACAGAATAGCGATAAGGAAGTTATTAATATCCCATAAAAATTGTGATTCATGATCACACTCCAATGAATTTATAAAATTCTTACAAGGCACAGTACCATTTATGTTCTTTTCTTTTTTATTTTTGAAATATAATATAACAAACGAAGTTCAATGCTTACATAGATTTGATTGACCAAACAAACAAAGTTTAAATTTTTTGAAAAATTTATATAATGGTACTGAGTCAATTATTAATCTCTCACAAAAATTTTAGATCATAATCACACTCAAGAAAATTTATAAAATTCTGACAATATAACTGTCCCAATTATGTTCATTCTGTTTTTGATTTTTAAAGATAACAAATGAAGTTAAATTATTTTGAAATTTTTTATGTATGATAATAAACTACTAAGTATAGTACCATAAAATTTTCAGCTTATTATCAATCTTTTACAATTCTATAAAAATCTGACAGTGTTTCTGCTAAAATTTTAAAATGTTTAAAAAATTCATTTTTTCAACACATTTTCATAAGAGATGACTTTCCTAAGGGTTATTGGACCAAATCAGGCCCTAAAAGTTTCAAAACCGGCCAAAAAATACGAAATTTCACCGAAAAACCAAAATTTTGGGTGTAGCAATTTCAATTTTTTTTAATTTTTTTTCCGGCCGGTACTTTAGATTTCGGGGTGGTCTGAAATCCGAAATTTCGCTGAAATTCGCCGAAATTTGAAACCCTGTGCCGGAGAGGTCCATTAGCTAGCGTACCTCTCCAAAAATAAAGAGTTACATAGATTACCTGCTATCATTACGCTCATCTCAAATTGTATATCATACAAAAAATTTCAAACAAGTGATTAGCTCGTTCATAACACCTCTCTCTAATTAAGGCACCAGACGCCACCCACCTCTGCACTGGAAAATGCATCATCAATCTAAAATTGTGAGTTGAAATTGAGGTTTCAAAACCAAATATTAAACTTTCAACAGCAAATTTGAGAAGCCTTGGCGTTTACGGCCTCCCAGAGCATTTTTATTGCAGGTCACTCATCGTGAGCCTCTTGCACGTCCTAATCGATGAGGCTCCACTCGAATATCCTCTCCATCATACTCAATCATTTGCGAGTAAGTGATGATGGCTGCAATTGCCATTTCTATCAAGATTTGGTTGCCGGAGAGAAGACGGTTGCTCATGAGATGGCTGTGATGGTAGATGTATTTGTTGTTGACTACTACTTTCCTAAAAGCTATTGGAGTTGTGTCTGCCTTGCACGTTATGAACATACAACCCGATTATGTGCTAATTGGGCCTTTCCATGGTCTTCTAAAAAACCAGCTTCCATGTTCTATCTTCGAATATATAGTAGGAATTATTCCAAAGAAATGTGACATAGGTGCCGCCACATCAAACCGTGCCCATATGCTCGACTGACATTGATCTTTAACACAACCAAAGGCGCGATATATCTCACCCAGGGTTTATAAGACCGAAATTATGAAAAATCGAAACCGTGATAACCGTAAAAATCGCTCGAAAAACCGTTTGAAAATCGTCAGAAACCGAAGGGTTAAGAAATAAAAAAAAGTCGAAAAAAAATCGAAAACCGTTCGGTTTTTAACGAAAAACCGCTCGGTTTTTGCTGTTTACCGCGGTTTTTCGCAAAAAACAAGCCGACCAATTGAATTTTTCTGAAAAACGGTTTTTTCAAGTGGTTTTTGAGCGGTTTTTCAATAGTTTTCAACAAATAAATTTTTTCAGACTTTTTGATTTTTTTTGATTTTTTTAAAAATTAGATCGGTTTATCGAACGGTTTTGGATCTCGAGCCAGCGTGGTAAGGTCGAAAACCGAGCGATTTTTCGCAGTTTTGTGAACCCTGCCTTTTATCGCTTCAGAGCTCATTCCTTGGAACACGGAAATGTAAACCTATGACCTTGTTCGAAAGATCTATTTTCGACTTGGATCTCTATGGATAGCCCAAGATTTTAAACAGACCAGATACTCCACCCCGGTTTGACCATCTTGAACCCCAACATATACACAATAACAATAATCATGTTTTTGCGTGAATCCTGCACAAGAACCTATACCAAAAGTAGTATTTAGTAGTAAAGTTTTGAGCACTTACTGAAAATGGACGACAATGTATACAGTCATGCATGCTTATGCTCTTTACGCCTTCTTGTAATCAAGTTTTTTAACCGATTCAACAACTAATATGCGAAAACATGTCATAAAAACAACTACAAGACATGCTTTTTATTTCACGGAGCACAGCCTCGGTGGAAGAGTAGAAAATGATTCGTGCTCATGTTCATACAAATGCTATATATGTCTCCCGTAGTGCATTAGATTTGATAATCTAGTCGAAGAGATTGTCTTTTTCATCTTAATACTCCCTTCATTGATAAATATAAGATGTATTTTGACTTAGCACAAGGATTAAGGTTGTGGTGAAGTTGAGAAAAACATGAGAGGAAATGACTTACATATCCCTCTTTAAGGGTTTTGGAAGACGAGAGATAATACTTCGTGTAGGTGGTAATGAATAAATGCATATGGTTGAGAGAGAATAAGTAGGGGTATAAGTGGAAAGGCTCATTAAATCTACATACACACCTTATATTTTTTTTAACAAGACTATTCAAACTATAGGCCTTATATTTATCAACGAAGTGAGTACTCCGGTCCGTTAATACGAATGTCTCTATGTGGAATAGTGGTGGGATTAGTATCATACTGAGTGTTTAAAGTGAGTTGTAGTAATATATAATGCCTGTTGAGTTTAAACATATCACATCTAAGTTAACCTTTTTACACGAGGTGGAGAGAAAAGTGTAAATAGGGTGCTATATATATATATATGCACGAGTCTGCTCTATGGATAAGCTGAATATTGAGCGAGTTTAGGCCTGTTTAGAGGAGATGTAGTTTTTTCTGAAAAGCTGTTTTTTAGCTTTCTGAGCTGAAAAGTGGTTGTAACTTTTTATAAGAGACCGTTTAATACATAGCTAATTTTCCTCAGCAATAGGGTGTAAAAGAAAATACAGCCCAGTTTTCAGTTTTTGACTTTTGTTAGTTATATATGGCTTTTGGCTTATGTCAAAAGCCGCTTAAAAACTGAACTGTTTGTGAAGGTTTACTGACTTTTTCAAAAACCAAAACTGGTTTAAAATCCCCAAATAGGGTCTTAGACTAGATGTTTCAGCAACCACGAAAAACAAACAAATCGACGAGGTAGCAAGAGTTGACCTCTATTCATGTTAGGATGTGTTTGGTTGGTGGGATAAGGTTGAATGGAATGGGATGGTTTTATACCATTTAGTTCTATTGTTTTGGGTGAATGTAATAGTTCAGCATCTATAGAGAATATTTCTTAAATTTGTATCCCACCATTCAGGATGAGATAGTTCTATTCAAATAACCAAACACATAGATGACTTTTTTTGAACCATCTAATATATGTACTACTTATATAAGCAACCAAACACACCGAGGGTGGTAGAAAAGATTGAAGGCTGTCTACACTAGCAGCACGGGTAGACGTCAGACTTATTTTACCGTAACGTCCGGTAGAGCAGTGCTTAACTGCTTAGCTTCCTAATTGTTCTCACGCTAGGCTTTTTATTTAATTTAGTTTGTGTTTTAGCTGACGAATAGATAAAAGAAGGGTAGAATCGGCATTTTGGCCTTACATGAGTACCCAGTGCCGACCTTGTGCAGCCGAGCGAACTGGAAGCCATGTCTTCCTCCGACGACGCCCCCATAAGCCCTCGATCCCAGGTGCACAAGCTTCTTCGTTTTGAAATCCCAATCCCAATTTTTTTCTCGCGATTTGATCGAAACTCTTTCTTTTCCTCCTGCACGCAGCTCGCACTGAGCTACTTGGAGGAGCTCCTCGACTCCGCGGTGGCGGACGTGGCCTCGGAGTGCCACCGCATCGCGCGCCTCGGCCTTGACCGCAGCGTCGACGCCGAGGAGGAGGAGCTCCGCGTCTGGGCCACGCGCGTCGCCGCCGACCACCCTGGGGGCGGCGGCGCCGAGGACGGGGGCGGCGGCGCAGGGGGGCACAAGGGGGCGGCCGACGTCTTCGGGCAGACGCACCCCGCCATCGCCGCCGACGTCGTCGACTGCATGAACTGCGGCCGTCCCGTCGTCGCCGGCCGCTTCGCGCCGCACCTCGAGAAGTGCATGGGCAAGGTAAACCCTCTCACCATCCGTGGATAGCTGCTATGATCGTTGTTGTTACTCAAATCTCAATGTCTGTTCCCCTTTCTTGGATTTCATTCTCAGCAGCCTCATTTCTTTAGCATCGGAACGGTAGTTCTTGAGTGCTAATGCCTAGGCCGTTTAATTGTTGTGGATAGGCAAGATGGTATGCGCTGATCTGAGTGGTATGATATGTTTGGTTTCCTCATGAATTGGGGATGAGTAAGTGTTGTTGTTTCTGTATTAAAGTGCATGGCGAACCATCACGCTGCTTCTGGCTGCTGCATAGGATTTTGTGGTCAGCAAAACGAATCGTGGTGGATTGTTGAATATGTTAGCTGACCTGGAGAACTGTCAATGCACAAAAGCCACCTGGTTACTTTAGTGTTGGGGATATTTCAAAACAAGCTTGAGTGCAGATAAACAAAACTGCAGTTGAGTCCCCTGGACTATCACAAAAAAGGTTAGATTGTACCCCCTAAATTACCGAATTGTTAAATTGGGCACTTGATTTATTAACAAAAGGTTGAATTGAGCCCTTTGAGCTCTGTAATTGTTTAGTTGAACCCTTAAAATCTATGATAAAGTCGATTCGATCTCTTCTGTCAGTTAAATCACCTACTGTCTGTTAGTACTTTTGATGTGACTAAGTATTTTATTACTTCTATATACAATTATCTTCTTTTGGTGGAAAAGGTTTTGGTGTGCTAACTACCAAATGACAAGAAAGTTAAAAGTGGCTTGCTTTTGCATTATTACAGTAACTTCAGAGGTATCTCACGAAAAAAAATGCGTTCAGTAAATGATCTCAAACCATTCAATTTAAAGCTACATCTCAAATCAGGCACTTTAACTTTAAAATCAATAAACAGATAATGTGAAATCATTTATACACTAAAATGATCGATCGCTCTGCAAACTAGTCTTTAGTTTTGACCATGTGATCATTACAATTTACAAGCCATGTCATTAGCCATGTTGGACAAACCATTAGTCCCAATGTAAGGAATTTCGCAACTTCACAGGGTTCAGGCGGTAGGTGGTAGATCCGGAATATTCAACGTGTGTGGTCAAATGTAGAATGACATGTTAATGTGTGGTCAATTCTCTTAAAATTTCTATATTTACATTGGTATATTCACAATCTTCTAAAAGTTCCAGCTGATTTGCAAAACACCTATTATCCACCACGGTTTCGGAACTTGATTAAATTATTTTAGGTTTTACATTCAATTCAACTATTCATTATTGTCGAGAGATTTGATTCATCAATCTGAAGTTCCTGTACTTAACTCAATATTCTTCATGATAGTTAAGGGACTTCACCATGTTGTGCTGATACAAAATTGATTATTGTCTGATGTTTGACTTTGGTGCATATCTAGCGAATTCTATATTATTCACATCACAACATTGTCTAAAGCGATCCTTGCATATGCTAAATTACAGCAAGATGCTAATTAAACTCGTTATTTTGGAAATTTTATGGCTGAACGAGTTTATGAATCAGTTAACTGTAAACTGGTTCCATATTGAGGGGATCCTTAATTTCTGCCCTAAACAATCCATTGGTGCGTAGTGAAGGTGGTGTAACTGGTGTTTGTGAAGTTCTTTACACTAATTGGATGCAAGTTATGTGGGATCTTCTCCCTTTCCATTTCTCTTTCTGTACCTGTATGTTGACTGTATTCTGTTTTTGCCCTATCGGGCGCTTGACATTCCCTTAAACTAGATCTATTTGTTGACTATTTGGCGATAGATTCATGGAGAGATAGCATTTATGTGTATCATTATGTGTTTTCTCCACGTATTCGCTGGTTGGGCCGGATATTTGTTGCTTGAAAAAAGTGAATTTCTTTATTTGCTCTTTAGGGAAAAATAAATTAATACACTGCAAAATAACACTGTACAAGGATGTGGTTCACCTTAAGCTTTTCTGATCATTTCTCTTTCAGGGCCGCAAAGCTCGCACAAAAACCACACGGAGCAGTACAGCCGGACGAAACCGAAACAACAATGGCAGCGCAGCTTGTTCCTACTCCCCGTACTCCAACACGACAAACGCCAACAGGGCAAGCGTTCCAAACGGCATAACTGATGGTGGTGCCCGTGGTGCAGGGGAGGATTACAGCAACCATACATTGCAGGAGTCCTAACTGTAATGTTGTGTTTCTGCCACCTTATCAGTATTTGAACACCATGGGAGACCGGAAGAACATTGCATTGATGTTTGCCTGTTATCTTTCTACCTTGAATCCTCTGCAAATTAGGCTCAGAAAACCTGCTGTTTTCTTAATAAATGGAATCTCGCCTTTTTGTACAGCTTATTCCTACCAGTAATAGTGTAAATTGTAATACAGTTCTGGTGTGTGTGGTCTTGTGCAGAGTTCACAAAATCAACGAAATCGCTCGAAAATCGTGAAAATCGAGCATATCAAGCCGGTTTGATATCTGAAACCACTCGGTAAACCGGTGGAGTTCAAATTCAATTTAAAAAAAATCGATTTTTTTTTAAAAATATATAAAAAAGTATTAAATTTGAAAATTTTTGTGCGAGGTCTTGAGGTGCTAATGATGCTGTAAAATTTTCATATTATTATCAGGCCTGTGTATTTTTTTAAAAATTCTGACATCGCTACTGTCTTTTATATACTATTCTGTTTTGATTTTTTCGAGGCACTAAATGAAGTCTAATATTTTTTCTTCTATATAATATTCTGTTTTTGATTTTTTCGGGGCACTAAATGAAGTCTAATATTTTTAAAAAATTTTGTGTGAGGTCCAGAGGCAATACTAATGATTATGTAAAATTTTCAGATGATATAAGACCTGTTTATTTTTTAAAAATTCTAACAGCATTACTGTCTTTGTACATGCTCTTCTGTTTTTTATTTTTTAGGGGCACTAAATGAGGTCTAATATTTTTGAAAATTTTACTAAATGATCCTTAAGAACTCTTTATGATACCATTAAAATTTCAGAGTATGATAAAGCATGTAAATTTTTATAAAAATCTGACAGTGTCTCTATTCCTTTTCATTAATTGCTGTTTTTGATTTTTCAAAAGCATTAGATGATTTCAAAAATTGTTGAAATTTCTCTGAGATGTTTTATATATTAATTGGGATTTTTTCAATTTTTTTGAATATAGTTTTTCTTCGGTGTGCTGAAAATCGAATAAAATTGCTTGAAAATCGAAAAAAAATCGCTCAAAAATCGAAATTGGTGAAAATCGCTCGATTTTTTCGCCATTATTTGATCATTGAATTCAAACTTTTTCGATTTTTACTGATTTAAGACCTTTTACCGATTTTTGAAAATAAAAACTCATTTGAAAGTCCGTTTTTCGATTTTTTGAGCCTGGTCTCGTGCCTGCTGTAGTAACTGATGTTTCCCTGGTGCTTGCTGCGTGACATGCCGCTGCAGCAGCTTCACTGGGCGTATCATGGGCGACCGGGCACGCGTGGATGCCTCGACGGCGGATGGACCGTCGTGTCATGTCAGGTGCCAGCGAGCGGGCAGGAGCGTCGGCGCGACATTTCGCTGAGCATATTCTGCCGGTCAGACGCACGGCGCAAGCCGGTGACCTAGCACGGACGGCAGGGCGCCATTTTTTGCTGGACAAAACATTGTCGGGATAAGGGATTCAAATTTCGGCGAAATTTTGGATTTCGGACCCCGATCTAAACTACTGGTCGGGAAAAAAAATGAAAAAATTTGAAAATGTTACAGTAATTTGATTTTTTCGGCGAGATTTCGGTCAAACCGGACGAAATTTCATGAAATTTTTTTTCTGAATTTTGGTTTTTATGGCCGGATTTGACTTCAATTACATCAATAACCCATAATAAAGTGATCTTTGAAAATAATTTGTCAAAAAACTTTTTTTTAGACATTTTAAAATTTTGGAAGAAACACTGTTAGAATTTTATAAAATTGAATATGATTTATAATGCTATGAAAAATTTATGGTACTATCTTAAGAATTTTAGGATCAAACAAAAAAATTTATAAAATATTTTAACTTATTTGTTATCTTTTAAAATTAAAAAACAGAATTAGCATAAACGAGGTAGTAATAGTGTCAGAATTTTATAACTTTTTTCATGTTTGATCATCATTTTCAAATTTTATGGTAATATTAGTGATGCATCAATACTATCTATAAAAATTTTCTAGAATGGTTTGAACTATTTTTCATTCGGTTGAAATTTGTCAGTTAGCCTTCAGTTGCACTGTCCGAATTTTTTAAAATTTATGAAGCTTGATCATCATCTGAAAATTTTATGAGAATATTAATTATGTATCATAACCTTGCGCAAAATATTTCAAAAGTTTCTAACGTGGTTTTTACCATTTTTCATTTGGATCAAATTTATCGGTTAGTGTTTTATCAGGACAGTAGCAATGTTTGAATTTTTAAAAATTCCTCAGATGTGATAATCTTCTAAATTTTTTATTAGAATATCATTGATGTGTCAGGAATCTTCAAAAAAAAAAATTCAAAATTTTTCGACGTCGTTTGAACCATTTTTCATTTAGTTGAAATTCGCCGAAATTTCAGGATATTTCTGCGAAATTTCGTTTTTTTCGGTAGAAAACAAAACAGATTTGATTTTTTGTTTTTAAATTTCAAACAAGATTTATTCGAAATACCTGAATTTCGCTGAAATTTTGAATTCCGATTCTGAGTGATATTTTATCCGAAAACGAAATTTGAATCCTCGGTCGGAAATTCGGAATACCCTTTCTGCCTTCTGCTGTGAAAGCAGTTGCACACTGTTGAGGAACCTCGCTATCGAATAGTCCGGGGTTCCCGAACAGATCTGAAGTGGAGAACAGAAAGAGAGAGAGACACGTGTTTAGGGAGAGCGAAAGCGGAAATTCTTTATTGCTAATGAATTCTTCTTGTACATGGGGACCCTCCTCCTTTTATAGCGCTCTCTAGGGTTTCAGATAAGGGACCACATGGGCTGCGATGGGCTTTAGGGTTTCTCAACACTCCCCTTGGGCCCTTTGCGCGAGATGCATATGCCTCATTAAAACTCCGAAAAACCCGATGGGAAAAATACTTGGAGAAAGAGTACATAGCATACGCTTACTATGTTGCACGAATTGCCTCGTTAAAACCTTACGCAAGAAAACTTCATGAAAAACTTGCTAAGGAAAAGAGTACAATTCTCCCAACTTCAATTGCTAATCTTCGAGATTCATGTTGGGTATTCATAATTCATGCTCAGATTCATGTGGGAGTATGTGACATATCTCCCCCGAAATCTGCACTTCTCTAAGTCTCATCATCCCAATTCCTTTCACGCACCTTTCAAAGGTAGATCTTTGGGAGTGATTTAGTGAACAAATCTGCAAGATTTTAACATGACTTAGTATGCAATATCTTGATCTCGTTCATCTTATGCAATTCATGAGCATAGAAGAACTTGGGGTTGATATGCTTCGTGAGATTACTCTTCACATATCCCATTTGTGCTTGGGCAACACAAGTCGCATTATCTTCATAAATTATTGTAGGAGTTTGCTCAATGTTCAAACCACATGACTTACGGATGTGGTGAACCATTCTTCCGAGCCATGCACATTCACGAGATGCTTCATACAAAGCGATGATTTCGAGTGGTTTGTCGACGTCGAGACAAGAGTCCGCTTAGACGACTTCCAAGAAATTCTTTGTTCCTCCACATAGGAAAACATAGCCGATTTGGGACTTGCGGTATGTGGGTCCGATAGGTACCAAAGACATCGGCGTAGCCAACCAAATTCAATTCATTGTTTCTTCCGAAAATGCATCGAGGTCTTTGCTTCCTTGGAGGTAACGGAAGATGTCCTTGATCCTTTCCAATGCCTTTTGGTGGGTTACGCCTTGCATCGAGCTAGCAAATTCACAATAACGCAATGTCAGGCCTAGTGCTATTTGCAAGGTACATGAGCGCTCAATTGCACTCAGATATGGGAATTTCGCTCCCGGGACTTCCTCCCTCTTCTCTAGGTGCAGATGGATCTAGGTGCTTGGAGTGACCTTCCAACCATTGGAATCTTTGCGGGATATGATTTTTCAAAACCAAACCTTTCCAACACTTTCGTGTGTAGGTTGATTGATGTACCAAGATTCCTCCTTGGACATGTTCAAGCCGCAAGCCTAAACAAAACTTGGTTTTACCCAAATCTTTCATTTCAAACTCGGACTTCAAGTATGAGCATGCCTCTTCAATTTCTTCATCCGTCCCAATGATGTTCAAGTCATCTACATAGACGGAGATTATCTGAGAATCCATTCGAGGATCGTCAGTATAAACACACATGGACAATCTTATTTGTTTGTGTAGCCTTTCTTGCAGAGAAAGTCACTCAGCGATTGTACCACATTCTTCTGACCGCTTGATCCATACAAAGTGATTTCTCCAATTTCACATCATGTGTTTCTATTTGCTCCATCTTGGTTGGGATAGGAATTCCTTAGGTACTTTCATGTGTATCTCGAATCCAAGTTTCCATATAGGTATCTTTGTGACAACATCCATTAGCTTCATTCTCAACTTCAAGTTGATCGCCATTGAGATCAAATATCTAAAGGTAATTCCTCCCATGACCGGAGAATAGGTTTCTTCATAATCAACTCCGGACGTTGAGTGAAACCTTGAGCTACAAGCCTAGCTTTGTACCTTACAACCGTTGTTTTCATTCCTCTTCCGAACAAAGACCCATTTGTGACCTACGGGTTTATATTGGGAGGTGTCGTCATACGGGCCCAAACACTCTCTCTTGTTGGAGAGACTAACTCTGCAGTTGATTGCCTTTTCCATGCTTCCCAATCTAGCCTTTTCTTGCACTCTGCGAGAGATGCGGGCTCGGGATCATGATCAATGATCGAGGCAATCTTCTTTGCTGAAGTATGCATCAACGTTGGTCGTTGCTCTATTCAGGATTCTCCTGTTATTACAAAGTTTATGGCCATTTCTTCATGGGGTGCTTCATGCACTTCTACTTGCTCTTCGCCGCTTTTCCCTATCGCAGAGCAAGTTCCTTTAGCTTTCATCGCCTATGTGTGCGCACACATTATTTCCGACGACTTCTGCAGTGGAAGATTCAAGTCCGAATTGCCTTTCCTTTGGCTTCTTTCCAGTGCAGTCTCAACTGGCTCCCTTCTTTCCTTGGGGCATTTTCGTGATTGGTTGTGGTAAGTCCTCTCGCCCAGTTTTCTCCAGACGTCTCCGGGTACTTTGGGTTTGAGGAGCCAGATTGCCTGCTATTTTTCTTTGAGGCCTCTGAACAGGTTGAGGGATACCTTCTATTTTCTTTGGTATTTCCACCCTCTCTGGTGCATTTCTTGCGGGTACATGCGACTTAACCACGCCTTGGATCACAAAATGATCAGCGGTTCATTTGCTAAATTCGCAAATCAATTATCTTCGGACTTCTTGATTTGCTTCATTAGTGCGGGGTCATGTGCGGGATCCCAGTGGAATGCCATATGATTTCCCGGCATTTTTCATCCAAAGGTTGATTTCCTCCCCCTAATGACGGGAAACGATCCTCGTCAAAGATGCAATCAATGACGGTCAGTATGCAAATCTCGATCATGGGTTCCAAATACGATTATGGATGCACTTTCATAACCAACGATATCCCAGACTTGCGGAGAGGGCCCATTGCGATCACGAGGGGTGGTATAGGTACATATACCATACACCCAAATTTTCTAAGATGGGAGATCTTCGGGATAATCCCGTGCACAAGCTGCATAGGAGAATGGATGTTGTAGGCCGACGGTCTAAAATTGATAAGAGCTGCTGCGTGCAGGACTGCGTGTCCCCAACAAGTGTTGGGCAAGTTACAACTCGCAAAAGTGGTCCGCAATGAACTTAATCCTCTTTATTAGTGCTTACGCTAGTCCATTCTCGCGTATGGACGTGCGGTGCGGAGTGCTCAATCGCTATCCTGTTCGTTGTGCAATAATCATCAAATGCCTTTGAAGTAAATTCTCGGCATTGTCCATTCGATGGACTTCACGCGATGATCGGGAAAGCATTCTTAATTCTTATGATCTGCGAGATCGACTTTGCAAAAGCATGGTTTCTTGTTGACAACAAGCATACATGCGACCATTTCGAGGAAGCATCGATGAGCACCATAAAGTATCGAAACGGCCCGACAGGCTGAATCGGACCGCAAATATCCCCTGGATGCGTTCGGGAATGCAGGATTTCACTTTGCACTTTCATGACAGAGGGTCTAGTTATTAATTTCCGGTGGCACATGCAGGCACACAAAATCTTCATGATTCGGGAAATTTTTAACATTTATGCCATGACCCCGTGAGTTGTTCACTATATTTCTCATCATTCTAAGACCGGGATGACCTAATCTACCATGCCATAAAGAAAATAATTGAGCTTCTAAAAACAGTTTTCAAGGAAGTATACACTTGGTGCATGAATATTAGTGTAGTACAACCTGATTCATATGAGGACATTTTTCTAATACCATTTTTCCACATACCGCGTGCTTCACAATGCACAAATATTCTTTGCCATTTTCTTCATTGGTTTCTACGTGAAAACCATTGGCGGATGTCTTTAAAGCTTAAGAGAGTGCGCGTTGATTCAGAGGTACAAAAGGGCTTCTTCAATTACCAAAGTTGTACCCATAGGCAATATAATAGTGGCTCTTCCCGAGCCGATTACATATGAGTCGCTTCTGCGATCGTAGTAATCTTTCCAAGCGTTCTTCGTGATCGATCGGAAATACTTAGACTCTCTTAAGATGGTATTTGTTGTGCCACTATCAACAATGCATATCTCTTCCATTTGGGCGCTACACGATTTCTAGATAAAAGAAATATAATTCCAATCAAACAGAGGCAAAATAATTCAAATATTGCTTGTAAAGGAAAGAATACTGGAATAAAGAATAAATTGCATATTTATTCATGAGAGAAGTATGCTCTTCTAGAGCTTACAATTCATTATTCAAAGAAAATGCTAACAACCATAATCTAAAAGAAATGCGATTCATGCATTGACGGGCTTTGGACTTTCCCTTGGCCTGAAACTTCTTTTTTTTCACCTTGTTTGCCCTTCTTTCTATGAATGGGCTTTCTCACCTTGTAGCTATTGGCATTGACTTCTGTGCCAGTGCCCCTTCCAGGTGGCTGCGAGACATAGTTCTTGCGTAGAACATCGTCTTGTGATTCCGCAACTTGCATTACATCAATCAGTTCGCTATACTCCTTGTATGCGTCCTGATGATAGTTGCGTGCACTCTGGATAGCATTAGGGTGGAAGGTAGAGAGAGTCTTCTCAATCTTTTCTTCATCGGTGATCTTCATGCCACAGAGAGAGATTGGTACAAATTCATGCAAGGCGTAATTATACTCGCCATCGCTCAAGTCGCAAACCTCAGCGCACCCAATCTTGCCGTGCTTGGGGCAAGATGGTGTACTTGAGCTTTTCGAACCGCTTCAAGTGCGGTCCAAAGCTTGAGTGCACTCTCCTCACCATGTATTCATTCTTGAGTGGTGAGAGGTGGTGCCCGAGGAAGTGCAAGGCTTGATCATTCTGTTGGCGGTAGGTTTGGCGCCCTGCGAGGACCCTAGACCAATTGTCGCTGAGCTTCTTGCCCCACGAGCGATCTTTACGTCCGATGCCCAAGTGAGATAGTTCGACGTGCGGGGCCGCTTCTTCAAACTCACGATTCACGATGCCGGACATCTTCAAGATTTCAAAATTCGACATTAGATTCTGCGTGTAATCTAATAGAAAAAAATGGTTGTAAAAGCATAAAGATGCGAAAATAAATTCATATGCATTGCATTATATAAAATAAAGCAAATGATTCAAAATTCATAAAACAGAGAAATAAAGCAAGAAAATTAAAAACAGAGCCAAAAAAAAAATCTTCTTGATTTTCTGGCATTTTTCCAAAATTTTCTGCGATTTTTCAACAATTTTCTCTTTTTTTTTTCTTTTCTTTCCTTTTTTTTTCTCTGGACGAATGGCCTTTGGGCCATGCTGCAGAACTGGCCCATTCGGCCTTCCTGGCCAAAAAGGAAAAACGCTCCAGCCAACAAAAACCGGCGGCTAGGGTTCCCATCCCCTAGCCGCCATGTACTCTTGCTCCAAGAAACGGGCTTCGCTCGACGCATGGGCGCATAAAACGAGCGATCGAGCGAGGGTCATGGCCGAGGCGCGTGTCGTGGCCGCGCAGCCGCATTGGGCGGCGAGCCGGGCGGCCGAGCGAAGCGCGGTGTGCTACTGGCGGGAGCGGAGGCGTCGCCGGTCATGAAGCGGCGCTGGCCGAGCCGGGCGGCCGAAGCAGGCGCGCGCGCGCTATTGGCCGGAGCGGGCATCGTCCGCGTCGGCTTGGCCGAGGTCGAGCTTCTTGCTCGCTGGTCCGCCGGCGATAACGCGATGGCAATGGCGCGCTTCAAGGCGCAAGGCGCAATGCGAGGTGGCTTGCCATGTGTTTCAGACATAACGCCCGCCGGCGGCCGCGTCTCGGAGTGTTGCCGAAGCGGCAGAGAAGCGGAACCGAACGGCCAGCAAACCGAGGCCGGCCGCTTCGCTGCATGGACGGCCGAGGCGGCAGACGGCCGCGAGCCGAGGCGGCGCGTCGGCCGCGAGCGGCGGTGGCGCGCCATGCGCTCGTAACCTTGTCGGCGGTGGAGAGGCACGGCGTGCTTGGCGGCGGCGGAGTCCGAGCGCCGAGGCCGAGCGAGCGGCGCTTCGTCGCCGCCGACCGAGCGCGTGGCGGCCGGAGGTGTGGCGTCGGCACGACGGCCGAATCGGCGCGGTTGCCCGCTGGCTGGCGGCAAGCGGCCGGTGGGCGATCAGCGGGCCGGGGCAGCGACGGCGAGGCCGAGGTGCGACGCGACGGCTTGCGCGCCAAGACGACAAGGCGGCAGCTGGCCGCGCGAGCGCGGTGCCGGCCGAGGCGGCGACGCGGCGCTCGAGCGCATCACCGCGGCGAGGCTTCAACGGCGCCAGGCGTGGAGGCGCTGCGTGCGCGGGAGCCGAGGCATCGGCGCCGCTGCGTGTGTGGGCGGTGCTTCGGGCGTGCTTCGTGCACAAAGGCGGTGGCGCGATGGCTTCATGCCGAGGCGACAGCCTTTTTTTTTTTTTGGATGTAAATATGCTTCATGTGTGCTGCTGTTTCGTGTCGATGTAGCTTCTTGCCACGTGATTTAACGCAGATCTGCGCGAGGTTAGATGCATACATAGAAACAACAGCGATTAGATTCAATCATCGAATTCCCACCTTTTCTCACCTTTTCAATTCTGAACTCTGGTAGAGCTTCGTGCTGATAACGTGTTGAGGAACCTCGCTATCGAATAGTCCGGGGTTCCCGAACAGATCTGAAGTGGAGAACAGAAAGAGAGAGAGACACGTGTTTAGGGAGAGCGAAAGCGGAAATTCTTTATTGCTAATGAATTCTTCTTGTACATGGGGGGGACCCCTCTCCTCCTTTTATAGCGCTCTCTAGGGTTTCGGCATAAGGGACCACATGGGCCTGCGATGGGCTTCAGGGTTTCTCAACACTCCCCCTTGGGCCCTTTGCCGCGAGATGCATATGCCTCATTAAAACTCCAGAAAAACCCAGTGGGAAAAATACTTGGAGAAAGAATAAGTTGCCCGTATGTGCTTTATTTTAATCCAGAAAAACGCTAATCCCACCTTTTCTCACCTTTTCATTATTCTGTTTTTAATTTTCTTGCTTTATTTCTCTGTTTTATGAATTTTGAATCATTTGCTTTATTTTATATAATGCAATGCATATGAATTTATTTTCTGCATCTTTATGCTTTTGCAACCATTTTCTATTAGATTACACGCAGTAATCGAATGTCGGAATTTTGAAATCATGAAGATGTCCGGCATCGTGAATCGTGAGTTTGAAGAACTGGCCCCGCATGGTCAGAACTACCTCACTTGGGCATCGGACGTGAAGATCGTTCTTGGGGCAAGAAGCTCTGTACTGCGATTGGTCTAGGGTCCTTGCAGGACGCGAAACCTACCGTCGGCAGAACGATCAAAGCCTTGCACAGAGTTTGTACTAATCTCTCCCTATGTGGCAAGAAGATCACTGATGAGGAGAAGATTGAGAAAACTCTCTCTACCTTCCACCTAAATGCTATCCAGAGTGCACGCAGCTATCGTCGGGACGCATACAAGGAGTATAGCGAATCGATTGATGTAATGCAAGTTCTTGGAATCGCGAGACGATGTTCTACGCAAGAACTATGTCTCTGACCACTGGAAGGGCAACCGCACGAAGTTAATGCCAATAGCTATAAGGTGAGAAAGCCCATTCATAGAAAGAAGGCGGCGGGGTGAAAAGAGAAGTTTCGTGCCAAGGGAAAGTCCAAAGCCCGCTAATGCATGAATCGCATTATTTTTTTAGATTATGGTTGTTAGCATTTTCTTTGAATAATGAATAGTAAGCTCTAGAAGAGCATACTTCTCTCATGAATATATATGCAATTTATTCTTTATTCCAGTATTCTTTCCTTTACAAGCAATTTTTGAATTATTTTGCCTCTGTTTTATTGGAATTATAGTAGCATAACAAATACCATCTTAAGAGAGTCTAAATACTTTCAATGATCACGAAGAAACTGGAAAGATTACTACGATCACAGGAAGCGACTCATATGTAATCGGCTCAGGAAGAGCCACAATTATATTGCCTATGGGTACAACTTTGGTAATTGAAGAAGCCCTTTTGTACCCTGAATCAACACGTACTCTCTTAAGCTTTAAAGACATCCGCGCCAATGGTTTTCACGTAGAAACCAATGAAGAAAATGGCAAAGAATACTTGTGCATTGTGAAGCACGCGGTATGTGGAAAAATGGTATTAGAAAAATGTCCCTCATATGAATCTGGGTTATACTTGTGCATTGTGAAGGCCCATGTGGTCCCTAATGCCGAAACCCTAGAGAGCGCTATAAAAGGAGGAGGGGGGTCCCCCCCATGTACACAGAATTCATTAGCAATAAAGAATTTCCGCTTTCGCTCTCCCTAAACACGTGTCTCTCTCTCTTTCTGTTCTCCACTTCAGATCTGTTCGGGAACCCCGGACTATTCGATAGCGAGGTTCCTTAACACGTTATCAGCACGAAGCTCTACCGGAGATCAGGTTGAAAAAGGTGAGAAAAGGTGGGATTAGCGTTTGAATCTAATCGATACTTTTCTATGCATGCATCTATCTTACGTGGCACGGTTACACGCCAAAAGCTCGGCTACTGATCGCCACCCGTAAAATTTTACATCGGCTTGCGTGCCGCCGGCTTGAAGCTTTGCTGTACGCATTGCCGAGGGCATCGCCATCACCTCGGTCTTTGCGCTCGTAGCGCGCAGCCGTGTATGACGTCGCCACCACCGTCGGCTCGATCGGTTTCGCGCACGGCGCAACAATGCCGCCCGCGACATGAAGCCCTCATCGCTCGGCATGAAGCCCGCCACGGTAGGCACCTCGCCGTGCCTCGCCGCGCGCGCCGCCGAGGTAGCCCGGCTCGAAGCCGCACAAGCACGGCAACGGCCGGCGCGCCGCTACCGACCTCTGCCTCGGCGCGTTGCTAGAATGGCGCAAGACCGCTCGGTCGCCGCCGCCACGCTTGTAGCCGCCGCCGACGCCGGCCGTGTCGCCCGCACGAAGTCCCGCCACGGCTTGAAGCCCGGCTAGCCGCCGCCGTCGCCTCGACCGCTGCCGCCGCACGGGCGCAAGACCGCTCGGCGTAGTCGCCGCCACGGCTTGTAGCCGCCGTGACGTCGGCCGTGTCGCCGCGACGAAGTCCCGGCGCGGCTTGAAGCCGGCTAGCCCGCCGCCGTCTGCCTCGCGCGTCGCCGCGCGGCGCAAGACCGCTCGGCGTAGTCCGCCACGGCTTAGTAGCCGCCGTGACGTCGGCCGTGTCGCCCCACGAAGTCCCGGCCGCCGGCTTGAAGCTCGGCTAGCCCGCCGCCGTCGCCTCGCCGCGTCGCCGCGCGACGGCGCAAGACCGCCCTCGGTCGTCGGCGCCACGGCCAGTAGCCGTCGACGTCGGCCGCGTCGCCGCGACCGGTTTAGGCTCGGCCGCCCCGGCCGGCCACCATCGCAAGGCGCCTCCCGCAGTGCGTGTCGGCCCGCCACAAGACATCGACGCCGCCCGCGCCGCCTCGGTTTCACCACCCGCCACCGCGTTGCACGCGATGGGGAGGCGGCGCGAGAGGAACGGCGCGGACGGCGAAGCGGCAAGGCGTGGCGATGAGAGAAAGAGCGACGCACGGAAAAGAGCGCAAAAAAAGTGGCGGCGGCTAGGTTTTTCCCTAGCGATGCGGCGTGTGGGCTGCCAGCGGCCGAAGGCGAGGCAGGCCCAATGGCCGTTCGCCAGAGAAAAATGGCAAGGCCACGCCGGGCGATTCGGTAAGAGAAGAAAAGAAAAAGAGAAAAAGAGAAAATTTGCGTAAAATTTTGAAAATTGCCAAAAATCATGAAGATTTATTTGGCTCGTTTTAATTTTCCGCTTTATTTCTCTGTTCTATGAATTTTCTTTATGAATTTTGAATTCTTTGCTTTATTTTATATAATGCAATGCATATGATTTTATTTTTACGCACCTTATGCCTTTTTGCAACCATTTTCTATCGATTACACGCAGAATCTAAACCGTAATTTTGAAATCATGCGATGTCCGAATTGTGAATCGTGAGTTTGAAGAACTGCGGCCCGCATGGTCGTAACTACCTCACTTGGGCATCGGACGTAAAGATCGCCCTGGGGCAAGAAGCTCCGGCCACGATTGGTCTAGGGTCCTCGCAGACGCAAAACCTACCGAAAGCGTAACGATCAAGCTCTGCATTTTCTCAGGCACCACCTCTCAGCCACTCTAAAGAATGAATATATGGCTGAGGAGAGTGCACTTGAGCTTTGGACTGCACTTCATAAGCGGTTCGAAAAGCTCAAGTACACCATCTTGCCCCAAGCACAAGCAAGATTGGGTACGCCGAGGTTTGCGGACTTGTATCGTTGGTCGAGTACACCGCTTTGCATGTAATTTGTACCAATCTCTCCTATGTGGCAAGAAGATCACCGATGAGGAGAAGATTGAGAAAACTCTCTACCTTCCACCCTAATGCTATCCAGAGTGCACGCAGCTATCGTCAGGACGCATACAAGGAGTATAGCGAACTGATTGATGTAATGCAAGTTGCGGAATCGCAAGACGATGTTCTACGCAAGAACTATGTCTCGCACCACCGACGAGGCATCGCATCAAGTCAATGCCAACAGCCTACAAGGTGAGAAAGCCCACTCATAGAAAGAAGGGCAAGGTGGTGGAAAAGAGAGACCCTGTGCCAAAGGAAAGTCCAAAGCCCCGTGAAGAGGGATGACAAAGAAAAGACGACGCCAAGCCAGATAGACACATGTAACCGGACGTGCTTCAAGTGTGGCACTTGGGGACATTGGTCGAAGATATGTCGAGAATCCAAGGAAGCGATCAACGCATATCAGGCTAAGAAGAAGGCAAAGGAAAACGCCCCCGCAGAGGCGCACTTCGCCAACATCGGTGAAGATGATGTCATGGATGTAGACACCCCACTTGCCTCATCCTCACGTAATAGCCTAGACATCGATGTCGCAGCCATGATTATGGCAAATGAAGAGAAAACTTCACAGATGATATAGAAGGTAAATTAATGCATATTTTACAGATTCTGTTTAATGCATTTCTTTTAGATTATGGTTGTTAGCATTTTCTTTGAATAAAGGATTGTAAGCTCTAGAAGAGCATACTTCTTTCATGAATAAATACGCAATTTATTCTTTATTCCAGTATTCTTCAATTTTGCAAGTAATATTTGGATTGTTTTGCCTCTATTTGATTAGAATTATATTTCTTTTATCTAGAAATCGTGTAGCGCCCAAATGGAAGAGATATGCATTGTTGATAGTGGCACAACAAATACCATCTTAAGAGAGTCTAAGTATTTCCAGTCGATCACGAAGAACGCTGGAAAGATTACTACGATCGCAGGAAGCGACTCATATGTAATCGGCTCAGGAAGAGCCACTATTATATTGCCTATGGGTACAACTTTGGTAATTGAAGAAGCCCTTTGTACCTCGAATCAACGCAGACTCTCTTAAGCTTTAAAGACATCCGCGCCAATGGTTTTCACGTAGAAACCAATGAAGAAAATGGCAAAGAATATTTGTGCATTGTGAAGCACGCGGTATGTGGAAAAATGGTATTAGAAAAATGTCCTCATATGAATCAGGTTGTACTACACGAATATTCATGCACCAAGTGTATACTTCCTTGAAGACTTTTTTAGAAGCTCAATTATTTTCTTTATGGCATGGTAGATTTGGTCATCCCGGTCTTAGAATGATGAGGAATATAGTGAACAACTCACGTGGTCATGGCATTAATGTTAAAAATTTCCCGAATCATGAAGATTTTGTGTGCCCCGCATGTGCCACCGGAAATTAATAACTAGACCCTCTGTCATGAAAGTGCAAAGTGAAATCCTGCATTCTGAACGCATCCCGGGGATATTTGCGGTCCGATTCAGCCCCCGTCCGGCCGCTTCGATACTTTATGGTGCTCATCGATGCTTCCTCGAAATGGTCGCATGTATGCTTGTTGTCAACAAGAAACCATGCTTTTGCAAAGTCGATCTCGCAGATCATAAGAATTAAGAATGCTTTCCCCGATTATCGCGTGAAGTCCATTAGAATGGACAATGCCGAGAATTTACTTCAAAGGCATTTGATGATTATTGCACAAAGAACAGGATAGCGATTGAGCACTCCGCATCGCACGCTCATACGCAGAATCGGACCAGCGTAAGCACTAATAAAGAGGATTAAGTTCATTGCCGCACCGCTTTGCAGAGTTGTAACTTGCCCAACACTTGTTGGGGACACGCATCTCGCACGCAGCAGCTCTTATCATTTTTAGACCGTCGGCCTACAACATCCATTCTCCTATGCAACTTGTGCACGGATCATCCCAAGATCTCCCATCTTAGAAAATTTGGGTGTATGGTATATGTACCTATACCACCCCTCACGGATCGCAATGGGCCCTCTCCGCAAGTCCGGGATATACGCTGGTTATGAGAGTGCATCCATAATCGTATTTGGAACCCATGATCGAGATTTGCATACTGACCGATTCGATTGCATCTTTGACGAGGATCGCTTCCGTCATTAGGGAGGAAATCAACCTTTGATGAAAAATGCCGAAATCATATGGCATTCCACCGATCCCGCACATGACCCCGCACTAATGAAGCAAATCAAGAAGTCCGAAGATAATTGATTTGCGAATTTAGCAAATGAACCGCTCGATCATTTTGTGATCCAAGGGCGTGGTTAAGTCGCATGTACCGCAAGGAATGCACCGAGAGGGTGGAAATACCAAAGAAAATAGAAGGTATCCTCAACCTGCTCAGAGGCCTCAAAGAAAAGAACAGTAACTGCTCCTCAAACCCAAAGTACCCGGAGACGCCCGAGAAAATCGGGCGAGAGGACTTACCACAACCAATCACGAAAATGCCCCAAGGAAAGAAGGGAGCAGTTGAGACTGCACCGAAAGAAGCCAACAGAAAGGCAATTCCAGACTTGAATCTTCCACCGCAGAAGCCACGGAAATAATGTGTGCGCACACAAGCGATGAAAGCTAAAGGAACTTGCTCTGCGATAGGGAAAAGCAATGAAGAGCAAGTAGAAGTGCATGAAGCACCCCATGAAGAAATGGCCATAAACTTTGTAATAACAGAGAATCCTCAATAGAGCAACGACCAACATTGATGCCTACTGCAAAGAAGATTGCCTCGATCATTGATCATGATCCGAGCCCGCATCTCTCGCAGAGTGCAAGAAAATGCTAGATTGGGAAGAATGGAAAAGGCAATCACTGCAGAGTTAGTCTCTCCGAACAAGAGAGAGGTGTTTGCTCAGATGCCGCACACCTCCCCATATAAGCCCATGAGGTCACAAATGGGTCTTTGTTCGGAAGAGGAATGAAAACAACGGTTGTAAGGTACAAAGCAAGGCTTGTAGCTCAAGGTTTCACTCAACGTCCCGGAGTTGATTATGAAGAAACCTATTCTCCGGTCATGGGAGGAATTACCTTTAGATATTTGATCTCAATGGCAGTCAACTTGAAGTTGAGAATGAAGTCGATGGATGTTGTCACAAAGATACTCAGATGGAAACTTGGATTCGAGATATACATGAAAGTACCTAAGGAATTCCTATCCCAACCAAGACGGAGCAAATAGAAATCAGATGTGAAATTGGAGAAATCACCGATGGGTGAAGCGATCAGAAGAATGTGGTACAATCGCTGAGTGACTTTCTCTGCAAGAAAGGCTACACAAACAAATAAGATTGTCCATGTGTGTTTATACAATGATCCCGAATGGATTCTCAGATAATCTCCGTCTATGTAGATGACTTGAACATCATTGGGACGGATGAAGAAATTGAAGAGGCATGCTCATACTTGAAGTCCGAGTTTGAAATGAAGGATTTGGGTAAAACCAAATTTTGTTTAGGCTTGCAGCTTGAACATGTCCAAGGAGGAATCTTGGTACATCAATCAACCTACACGCAGTAAAGTGTTGGAACGATTTGGATTTGAAAAAGCATATCCTGCGAAGACTCCAATGGTCAAGGTCACTCCAAGCGCACCTAGATCCATACTGCACCTAGAGAAGAGGGAGGAAGTCCCGGGAGCAGAATTCCCATATCCGAGTGCAATTGGAGCGCCATGTACCTTGCGAATAGCACTAGACCGGACATTGCGTTATTTGTGAATTTGCTAGCTCGATAAAGGCGTAACCCACCAAAAGGCATTGGAAAGGGATCAAGGACATCTTCCGCTACCTCCAAGGAAGCAAAGACCTCGATGCTTTTTGTAAGAAATAATGAATTGAATTTGGTTGGCTATGCCGATCTTTGGTATTTATCGACCGCATAATCGGCAAGTCCTAAATCGCTATGTTTTCCTATGTGGAGGAACAACAATTTCTTGAAGTCGTCTAAGCGCACTCTTGTCTCGACGCCGACAAACCACTCGGAAATCATCGCTTTGTATGAAGCATCGCGTGAATGTGCATGGCTCGGAAGAATGGTTCACCACATCCGTAAGTCATGTGGTTTGAACATTGAGCAAATTCCCACGATTATTTATGAAGATAATGCACTTGTGTTGCCCAAGCACAAATGGGTTATGTGAAGAGCAATCTCACGAAGCATATCAACCCCAAATTCTTCTATGCTCATGAATTGCATAAGATGAATGAGATTAAGATATTGCATACTAAGTCATGTGAAAATCTTGCAGATTTGTTCACTAAATCACTCCCAAAGATCTACCTTTGAAAGGTGCGTGAAAGGAATTGGGATGATGAGACTTAGAGAAGTGCAGATTTCGGGGAGATATTTCACATACTCCCACATGAATCTCGAGCATGAATTATGAATACCCAACATAAATCTCGAAGATTAGCAATTGAAGTTGGGAGAATTGTACTCTTTTTCCTTAGCAAGTTTTTCATGAAGTTTTCTTGCATAAGGTTTTGACGAGGCAATTCGTGCAACATAGTAAGCGTATGCTATGTACTCTTTCTCCAAGTATTTTTCCCACTGGGTTTTTCTGGAGTTTTAATGAGGCATATGCATCTCGCGGCAAAGGGCCCAAGGGGGAGTGTACACAGAATTCATTAGCAATAAAGAGAGAGACACAGGTATATGACACGTTATCAGAAACGATACTATTCGACATTAGATTACTGCGTGTAATCTAATAGAAAATGGTTGCAATAAGCATAAAGAACAGAAAATCTAAACACGTGTCTAAACACATGAGCCAAGCGGCCGGGGCGGTGGCACGGCGGCTTCGGCGCGAGACGGCGAGGCGCGGTGAGCCGGGCGTAAGGCGCGGCCGAGCCGGGCAGCGCACGCACGCTGGTCGGGCAAAGATGTGCTGCGGGCACGAAGGCCGAGGCGACGGTTTTTAATTTTCTTGCATCTAGAAATCCGTTAATGCGTTATTAGTGCGAAAAGGTGGTAGAGCGCTTTTATAGTGCATCTAGAAACACGCATTAACGTTTCTGATAACGTGTTAAGGAGACCTAGACCCATACGCAGCCAGAATAAATTGCCCGTATGTGCGGCCGTACATGCGTGCCATCCTAAATCAGAAAACCACGGCGCTCGGCCCGCGTCATCCTTGCAATTTAGTTATCGATCTGACGGTTCTCGTGCTCCCAATTTTCTAACCAGAAATGCTAGATTTTATGGCCTACACGCTCGTGTAGTCCCTTAAAATTGTAGGATAACCGAGCTGGCCCACTTCTCTGTTTTTTATATATTTTCTTCATACTGCTAACCTGTATTCTCAATAGTATTTTTTAAAAACAAGGTTTAGATCTGTAACATCCCGAAAAATGCAATAATATAAAATTTAATATTTTGAATTTGAACATATTTGTTTCCAACTTTTCCCTGACATTATTGGGATTTATTTGGATTTCTTTGAATTTTTGTGTTGAATGGAAAATCAAACAAATAGAATTAAAAGAATGGGTAATGGTAAAAAGATAAAAAGGTAAAAGATAAATTTTGGAAAAATTACCATGGAACCCTAACCATGCTGGTAAGTTAGTAAAATCAACATGTAAAATTTTATGCACAGAAAAATGGGTAAATAAAATTTATTACACCTCTTTTTGACTAGAAACAGTACAAGTCAAAATTAATGAAAAATATTCGAAGTTTATCTGGAGCTGGAAAAATTACCAAAACACCCTCAGTTTAAAACCTATCTCTGGTAAAAATATCAGGATTTTATCATGTCGGAAAGGCCCTCTAATAATTCAAAAACAGAGACCATCAAAAACTAGAAAACTTCATGTCAGAATTTTTATAAACTATTCACTTGATATTTTGACTTTAAATTTTTATGGAGATATCCTTAAGACAAAATGAATTCCTATACAAAGTTTGGAAAATAATTGATATGAATGACACCCTTAAATAAATAGAATACCGAAATTCAAATCCTGTACAAGTCCAGAGTGTCAGAATTTCTAAAATTCAACCGTGCTTTATTTTAACCTCAAATTTTTACTGGGCGTTATAGACTACCAGGAGAGGTCGGTCAAAAAGTTTCACAATTTTCTCACTTGATTGGATGACCATTTTAATGCCCACATGGGACTGTCTGGACAGAACTTATCCTTTCATTTTGCTTTCCCTCAATAACATGTGGGCCATCGCCTTTGACCGTAACGGTTGCTGGCAGAAATGGAAACCTTTCCCTCTCTCTGCCCTGTGGTCCCGGGGGCCATCTGTCAGCGCCGTTTTCCCCCCTCCCTCTCTTCTCCCCTCCGTCGACCGAGCGTCCCGATTTTTCTCCCGATCCTTCGCGCCTTCCCCGCCGATGCATCGCACCGTGCTGCCCACTTCATCATCTGGCGCCACGTTCATCTTCGAAAGCCGTGCGCCATACTCTGACCAACCCGCGTCAGTTCTTGCCGGAGAGACCTCGCGCCAATTAGTCGCCTGGACAGCAGAACAGCCACAACTCCTGCGCTGCATTCAAACCCTGTGAAGCGATCTTTTCTCCGACTATAAATACCTGTGTGCCATCGCATTGAGGCCCCCCTCTCTCTCAGCTACTCCCAGAACCGAACAATCAAGCCGAGACCATCGTTCTTCGCTGTTTTTGCTGAAAACCGAATGAAGGGGAGAAACTTCAATTCGGGAAAATTGGTTAGCAATTCTTGAAATTTATTCTTCCTCTAGCTTCACTCGACACCATAGATTACTCATCACGCCAGAATTTTATCTCTCTTCGCCTACAGCGCTTCCTCACCGGGCGCCCTTCTCCTCCGACTCCGGCGCACGGTGACAGCCCAGCCCGTAGCCTCTCCGAGAGAATTGATGGCCAAAATGGAACCCTAGCGACCCACTGAAGCTTCCACTGCTACCGATTCGGCCGGGGAAGCACTACCTTTCTTCTCCGGCGAGCCGCACCTCCCTCCGCTGCATGCCACCGGTGGCAGCCCGTTCCGACCGTCCCCGCCGGTGATCGACACCTCCCCCGGGTGCACCATGACCCCCTAGTGCTCTCAGTGCCGTCGGCAGAACCCCTCCGCGCCTCGCGCGGCGGCGCAGCCCTCTAACGCCCTGCTGATCACGCCTGGGACCCTCCGTCGGGTACGAAAGGACTCAGTTCAACCGGTAAAAGGCGCCTTCGCTATAGAGGAAACGTATTTTCATTCTTTTCAGTTATTTTCAATACCCGAAATGATTCAAATGCCTATAGATTTTGCATTATAGCTCCAAATTGGGTGAAATCAATTTCTATATTCATGTAAAATCAAGTAGTTTCAGAATATGGAATAACATTTTGAAAATGTTCACTGGATAAATTTAAAATTTAAATTTAAAGAAGAGGTTTAAAGAAGTGCCACATATTAAAAAGATGTAAACAAACTTGGAATGGAATGAAACTAATTTTAGTAAAATCCTTATTATTCCAGAAGTTCAAATATATAAAAATATTTAATTTTTACTTATGTTTGAATTACTTTTTATTAAAGATAGTATTCAATGCATTGGAAATTCAAATATACATAATTTGAATAAATGAAACATGGAATAAGTAAAATTTATTTCTAAATATTTTCATGGCAGTAGAATACCTGAATATGCCAAAATAATTAATAAATGAACTTGATTTGAATTATCTCGAAAAGTATGAAATGACTTAAAACATAAAGTGCATGTATATATGTATAGAAAGTTGAATAGTTAAAACATAGGTCAAATGAATTCAAATGATCACCAAATCAGTTTTGTTGTACTCCTAGCATTGCGAGGATCTCGAATATATAATAATATTTAAAGTTTACTACATAAAACAGTAAATGTTTAATAGTCAAAGTGTTAATACTTGCATAATTTGAATAGCTATAACTTTCACAAATAAACTTCAAATTTAACGAAACCAAATCCTATAGCCCTGAAAAATAGTACCCTGGCTGTTTTTACAAAAATACCTTATGTTGGTGCAAGAATGAAATAAAGTAACGATAGACCCTAATGATCGTTTATAGGAAAAACACTTTGGATAGAAGTCAAATATCACGGAACTAACTTTAAAATGCTATTAGAGTCATACCCTATTAATGCCTGAAAAATGAGTAGATTATCTTGCATGGTGTAGTCGCCATCTTGTATCAAAAACTGAATTCTTAGCGAGTAGTAAATTGAACTATCAAGCTTTTTCGTCAACCCGTAGAACCCCTCGTCTAAATGCAAATATTATGGAAACCAGTTTAGAAATGATATTTGGGATATGGTCTACCATATTCTAGAAAAATACTTTATTTACAACTTTCGTTTCAATTAAATCCTGCTAGTTGAATACCCCTAAAAATTATGTTTGTCATAACCCTTAATGTCACATAAGCATTTTCAACTAAGAAAATAATGTCTCGTCTAAACACTAAAATGTATGAAATCAGCCTAGATTTGTTCTTCAAATTATACGCTATCCTATTGCGAAGAAATAATCTTATTTCATCATGTCTGGCATATAAACTTTAATAGTCGAATAACCCTAAGTGTTATGCTTTATGAACTTCACAATAAGATTAAGTGAACCTTGTGATAATGAATTTATAATTAATATATTTGTATCACCAGAACCTTCTTAAAAACCATAAATAAATCTAATTAGCTAGCTATCAATTATAACTTATTTAAAACCCTTCGTATGCAAATCACTTAAGGCTAAGTGCTATTAGCGTAACCTCTAACTAGTGTTTTACTTCTCTTAATCCAAATAATTTTAGCATCTATAATTCGAAGTTATAAATACTAGAATTCATAATTTTAGCCTCTTGAATTCGTAATTCAAGAATAGATAATCTTTAAAAGAAACCCTGTTTTGTTTGTCATAAAACCATCAAGTTTAAGAATAAAGTAATTACTTAAATAATTCAAACTCTAAAGTATCCCTGTTTTCTGTAATGAATCTTTATTTGAGTTTATGTCTGTCTTCTTTCTGCCCTTATTAAAGTTAGATATTTGCTATTTTCCGATTAATCGACGTATAGAATCCGACGTCCCTTCCTCCGTCGTTGCCTCCGTCATCTGCGACCGTGTCTTCGTCGTAAGCAATATATAAGCAAGGCAAGCACCTCCTTTGACCATCTTGATCCCAGAATTTAAATTGCATTGTTTATTAAAATGTTTCATGCATGCGTTTACTTTCTGTAAATTGCTATTTTGTGGTACTGGTAGTTATACCTGTTGTCTCATGAAACTTCCTTGATAAGTATGAATATGTGAACCTTGATAACCATAGATTGAGCTTAGACAATTACTTAATGTCATTGTGGGTATATGCGATTACTTTTATCCATGCTTAGCCATGCTTTTAGAACAAATGAGAATGATGATCAGATCAAAATTTGTTTCTTAGGAAATGGAAAATATTGGAAATAAAGCTGTTGGTTATGGGTATTTTGATTAAAAACCCAAAATAAATCTATGGTTTTGATGCGGGCGATTATTGGCAATAGCCGGAGGTGCAGAGGGATTTGCACGTAGTTAGGGTGGAGTATCGCCCGTGTCGGATTAAGGACCGAGCAATGGGACGCTATAGATCCAAGAATTTCGTACAACCACGAGGGCTTGTATGGGCGGATCTTAGCCTATTAAGTTGTTTAGGTGTGGCTTTGCATCTAAGGAAGGCGGGAGATTTACACAGGCATTCCGGTTCGGTCTGTCTGTAGGGGGTCTACTTACCAATGCAACGGTGTACGCCTTGCCGTGATGTAAACGTGGTGTTGGGTGTGAGGTGAAAGGATCCACGCCTTGGGTGAGTGTTTCGCATTTTCATGGCGAGGCCAAACGCCCGGGCTGGTTCAAAGCCACATCTAGATAATGTAACGGCTCTGTATGATCTCCTTGCCGACACACCAAAGGAAGTGTGTTAATTGATCTGGCAATAGAGGTTGATCATTCCTTGTGGGTAAAGTGTACACCTCTGCAGAGTGTAAATCTAATTAATTAGCCGTGTCCACGGTTATGGACACTTGGTGAAGTCATTCCAATGTTAGAATGCTTTTGTATTTCCAAAAATTAGGTTGTGGTTTGGAACTTGTTTAGCAGCTTTTGCTTTATGTCAAAGGATCGACATTGTTGGATTCCATTTCTGGATTATTTCGATATTCACGAAGGGTTGTGAATATTACTTATGCTTTACTTATTTCATATCAGTCAATTATGCTTTTATAAATTCCGTTTGCAAATAACTTGTTTTACAATGTCAATTCTGCTTTATGCAAATTAACTGTAGTGGCCTCCTTTGAAATGGCCTGCATATATTATAGGCTTTGCTCAAGTCTTGCGGAGTACGAAAGTACTCACCCTTGCTTATATGTGGTTTTTAGGTGGATAAGTTAGCAAAGCTTCGAAGGTTTCTTCCGTCGCAGGTTGCGGGATTTTCTTCATCGAATCTTTCTAGGGATTATGCCTTGTTAGTTGCCTGTTGGTTTTGGATGGACACACTACAAGACTTTGCTTCTTTTGCTGCTATATCTCTGAGTTGTAAGATTTTCTTTATATAATAGCTTCCGCTTAACAATATGTTGTATGGTTGTGATTCCAATTGTTGTAAACATGTGAGTGCTAGCTACTGATCCAGGGAATGGCACAGTAATCACATGGAGGTTCCTGTTCATCAGAACGGGGTCTCACAAGATCTCTCTTATTTCGTTAAGGAAAAAAAAAGTTCAATTTACAGCCTTAAACTCCAGAATCAACTCAATTTTCAATTCTAAACTCGAAAACCGTTTAAATTGGGACCTTAAACTAACGAAACTTTTCGTTTTACCCCCTTAAACCAAATCAGAGTGGTTTGTCTAACGTGACATCATAATTTGGCTACGTTATCACCTATGTGTCAACAATTGACCAACATGATATCCATCGCATCTCCTTTTGCACTAGGATCCACATGTTATTGTCTCTTGTTCTAATAGAGAAATAGAGAGAGGAGAGGTCGCTCCTCCTTTGCTTCAAAACAAAGGAGCAGGAGAGGCAGCCATGGTGGGGCTCGACACCAGTGGGGAAAGTGACGGTAGCGACAGGTGAAGGCAAAAATGGATTAGAGAGCATCGAGGTGAGCTCGTGGGTAGCGGTGGTGCATGGCAGCCGGTTGCAGGCAAGACAAGGAGGTTACGTCACTGAAGAGGGAGAAGTGGAGAAATAGAGAGTGCATCTGCATCAGGTAGGAGGGAGGAACTTACCAAAGTAGTTAGTGAAGGTGTGAAAAAGCGGAGGCAGGCTGGTGACGGTGACCCGGGGTGACACGATGAGGTCCACACAGTAGGGGTGCTACAGAAGGAGACGACCGGAATTTGGATTTGGGAAGATAGAGGTCGGCAAGTAGATGCTACGGTAGGAAGGAATCAAATTGAAGCTCACTCGAATGGGAATTGCATTGATGGCAGTGATTTTGGCTGGTCCCGAGGAAGACGATGGCATAGACGAGTTGCTACAGATAAACCTAAAATTGGGCGAGGGCAAAAACCATCTCCAATGTCCTCTCACCACTCTAGCTCCGGATCCATCGTCGGCTTTCGACCTTCGCACCGGCGACTTGCGCCTGCCGTTACCGCTATTTGTCGTCGTTGCTGCTCTCCAGCTGGATTCAGCAGCCATCTGGCTGGATCTGGCCACCGCTGGTGGAGCTCGCCTCATCATCCCCTTCTCATCGCATGACATCCAAACCCAGACGGTGGTGGCGTCGAGCTGGAGGCAGGTGGATACACGTGACATCTGGGCAAGACCACGAATGGAGAAGAGGGGCAGTGTCGAGCTATAGGAAGGCAGAGACGGCGGTGGCAAGGTGGCGCCGAGTTGGAGGGATGCGGAGACAGCAGCAACGTCTTTCATGACATGCTCTGGTCAAAGCAAATGATTTCGTTAATTCGAGGTCCTGATTTGAACGATTTTTTAGTTTAAGGTTGAAAATAGAACCAAGATATGATTTCGATCAGGGTTGTTAATTGAGCTTATTTCTTTCATTAAAAGGGAGAAGAATGCAAGCAGCATCCAGAACACGCACCGACACGAACATTAAAATTGTGTGGTCTCTGGTCTGCAGTTATCTGCAAATTCCCAAGTCCCAACACAGCATCGCTTCGATATTCTCATGCGACGCGCCCGCGGCAGCATCGATCAGTCGGTCCACATTGCTTCTGACTCGATCCAACGCATGCCAATTGAATGTACGAGCTAGCAAGCGCGAGCAACGCAAAGCTACAGATCGATCGATGGATGCCATGGAATAACCCAAAAAGGCATAGCATTCGATCGATCGAATCCAATCCTTCAGTTCTCGTGAGGCATGTGGGGAGCAAGTTACGGCCATGCCTCCGTGCCTACATGCCTGCTGCCGCCTCCATGTTCCATTTTGCTGCAAAAAGGAGAAAAAAAAGCGTCGTTCAACACCACGAATGGTAATTCGGGTTGGTTGATTGCCTGCCTAGCTACTAGGCCTCTGTTCTTTAAAAAAAAAAAACTAAAGACAGAAACTCTGTCATTCATTTCAAAAGAGAGAAAATAACAATAACTTCTGAAGAGAAAATTACAAAGATACCGATCAATACCAGCACGCCTTTGTTCTTTTAGGTTTAAGTTTTTTTGCTTAAACAACTTAAAATCAATTTGTTTTTATACGTGATAGAGGTGGATAATCTTACCTTAATTTCAGTAGCATTAGTATAAAACCAATGATCAATATGCCAAAAAAAAGCACATTACTGGTGGCTTTTGTCTTTTAGTTATACAAAGGCATATGGTTTTTAAAAAAATCAGATAAAAAATTATTTATTTATTTAGGTTTTAACTTTTTAGCTTTTTTAGCCGGAGAAAAAGACTAAACAAATAGGGCAGGTCAGTTGAGATGCTTTGATTTGTCTGGTTTTTAGAGATTTTAACATCGGGGCTTGTTTCATTACGTTGGACTTTAAGGGCTTTCTCGTCCTCAAAAACTAGCTTATGAGATGATGATTTTTGTTGTATTAGAAGTACCGGGGATATGTTAGAATTTATTGCTTTTTATCGACTTTACTTTAATTTGTACTCCCTCTATTATTCTCGATCTGTTAATTATCATCATTTTGTACATTGACAAGATATCTAATATACAGCTTTGATCATCACTTTATTTTACTTGCGTAGCACTATACCACGGCTATTTATAATATAATGTAGTTGTCATGATTTTGTGTATTAGTAGTAGCACCGAGAACTCCATAGAAAACAATTCAATATTCCCGTAGGATTTGCAAAAAGAAATCCTGCGTTCCACTACAGCCTAAATTAAACATTACCCATTTTTATATCAAGTAGGCTAAAATTCATGGTAGGTAGTAGTGGTGAATTCTATTGACGATATCACAGTTGATACATACTGCTATCCAACCTGTGGAGTACACTATATATACGTTTTCCAATGTATGCATGCGTGTTCAAGAAACAGAACAGTCGCATCATCTAATTAACTATCCACTAGTCATGTAACCGTGCGTTGCAACGAAAACTCAATTTACGATAAAAAATTTATTTGCAAAGAACTCTAACTTTAGGAGCAATGCTTTAATGCTTTCCCTTTTAATACAAGTTGCACAAATCTCGAAGCAAACGAAGGGGTACGTGATTCTTTCCTTTTAATCTATGTATTTCCAGACATGATGAGATAGAGTTCCTATATTATGAGATATGGTGAGTATCCTTCTATCTATGCAGGATATGATAAGAAAATCCTTTCATTTATAAGATATATGAATAACATCCTTCCATAGTAAGAACATGTGAATAGAGATATGCTAAAATAGTATTTCTATTCAAAAAAGATATGATAAAATTCTTCCATATAAGATATGATTAAATCCTCTTCTATCTCAGCCGTTCATGTCAGATTCAACGAATCAGATACTCTAGAGGAGAACGGATCACTGACACTAACTCTTAATTAGAAGTAGTAGAGATATACTGTCGGAGAGGTACGACAGGGCAAGGCCTCCCCACCATGCGCCACCAGACACTGTAGTTTTTATAGTGCTCTGCTATAGTAGTTACAGTCTACATAGCCTCGTAGAGTTATTACGGTTCACGTTTCACAAGTAACACTTGGCTCAGATGATAAAGGCTTTACGGTGCATGCGTGAGGTTATTCGGTTCGAATCATATCGGAAGCAATTTCTTGCATCAAATTCACTCATTTAATTGAGCTATTAAAGCAAATTGTAATTTTTTTGAAACTTTTTGAGAAGTGTCCTCAGAGCATGCCTAACCTACCATAAAAAGTTCAGATCGTGATCAAGCTTGTGCGATTTTTAAAAATTCCGATAATGCTACTAATACATTTAAAACAACTCCACTGTAACTTTTTGAGAAGGACCCTTAGAGTATGCCTAACCTATCATAAGAAATTCAGATCGTGATCAAGCTTGTACGATTTTAAAAAATTCAAATAATGCTACTAATACATTTAAAGCAACTTCACTACTTTAATTAAGCTACTAAATTTGCAAAATCTTGAAAAAATTTTAGAAGGGCCTTGAGAGCATGCCTACGCTACTGTAAAAAATCTAGATCATGATCAAACTTAAAAATTTTGGCAAAGCTGCTAATACATTTAAAGTAACTTCACTGCTTTGCTTCCGCTACTAAATTTGCAAATTCTTAAAAAAATTAGGAGGGACCTGAGAGCATGCCTATGCTACTGTAAAAAAATTCAGATCATGATCAAACTTATACGATTTAAAAAAAATTTGATAGTGTTGCTAATACATTTAAGGTAAATTCGCTGATTTAATTGAGCTACTAAATTTGTAATTTTTAAAGCATTTGTGAGATGGGTCCTGTCGGGGTTTCGAGCACCGGCAAGTAAATTTGTAAGTCGAAGGGGTCGCGCGTTCCACTCCCTGAATGGTTAGACTCGGAAGTCCAAGATGTATACTGGTTCGGGCCGAAAGTCCCTACTCCAGTTCGTGTGGTGGTGTTGTATTACTCTTGGTACAGATGATTGCACAAAGTTTTACAAGTGAGAATGCCAATGGCTTAGCTCTCTCTTTGTTTTTTGCTCCCTTCTCCCCTTGCCTACGGGGGTTCCTGCCTCCTTTTATACGAAAGGAAGGGGCAGGTTACATCGAGAATTGGGGGAGGACGAGACGACCTATACTAGTGGCTTTGGTCCTTCGTTCTGCCGACTGATCACTGCCCATCTTGCCCATGCTGGGTCGGTAGCTTAGGTGGTCAGAGCGGTTAGGTATTTTCCCGGGAATGGGCGTACCTGCTCTCTGCGAACCTCTCGAGTGTTGACGTTGTTGCGCCTCGCGCGGTGTTACCTCGGAGAGGCGCGTCTTCGCTCAGACGTGACCGGTGATGGGATCGGGAGCATGACTTGATCATCATTAAACCTTCTTGGGAAGGAGCCACCGCCCTTGTATAGTCGCCGATTGACCCGTCAGGGGTGCGTGGTCATTAGTGGTGGAAGTTTTGACACGCGGCCCTTGGCAGGGGTTGTCTTGGCACGATCGAAGTCGGGGGATCCCGACCTGCTGCGGGGGTCGGGAGCTCTGCTTGGTCGGAGCCGATGGGATCCCGACCTGCTGCGGGGGTCGGGAGCTCGCTTGGTCGGTAATGGGCTAGGAGCGGCTGTTGGGCTTGAGTGCACTTGAGGCCGCGGCTCATCGCTTTGGGCCGTTGGGTACGGCTGTTATAAGTATTCGTCAAGAGCCCCGAGCCCCGAGTGATTTCTTGCATTCGGTTGGGGTTGAGCTTGGAAGAAGAATAGTGACTGGGCCTGAGTAGTTGGCCCGACCGATTAGGTCAGACGATTTCTGCCAGGTGTACCCCAACGGATCCGACGGTTGCCCCGGAAATCTGCCCGGGGTATTCGAACCGCCGGGGGCTTTGAATCACCTCGTTGCGCGCGCCGCGCATGGCTTGGCGCACCTCGCCTGCTCGTTTTCCGGACTGCTTCGGGTTCTGGTGAAGGGCGCTTCGTTTCCTGACGTCGGCATTTATTCTGGAGACGTTTAGTCTCCATCCGTTCGGGTATAAAAGGATACCATGGCCTGCTTGAGTGGTAAAGCTTTAAGCGAGAGAACTTTCTTTTGCTCTTTGGGATGGCTTTGGGGCACCCTCTGGTTTTCGGTTTTGGCGATGATGTCGTGGTAGAAGAAGAAGACCCTTTGGCCGAGCTTCGGGCTGAGTATGATCGGGCGATGGCCGAACTCGGAGGAAGAGGTCGCAGCCGTAATCCGCCTTTGCCGTCGGCCTACGCTCGGGTCGTCCCGAGGCTTAGGGTAGAACGGGAGGCCCTTCTGGAGGCGATGGCGCGAGGGCGCCAACTGTAGTTGGCACGGCTACGTCGATGTCGCTGAACGGCAGCAGGCGCATCGGCTTATGATTCCGCAGCTGCGGCAGCTGACCCGTCGACCAGGCAAGGGCCTTCCAGCGCGCCGTCGGTGCCACCGATGCCGTGCGGATGTTGAAAGGTTTTGGCGCGGAGAAGGTCCCGCCGCAGGCAGAGTGTAGCTATTCTCGTGTCCGCCGAGCAATCGTATGTAAAGTCGTAAAGCTTGAGCCTGTTGGTCTATAATAAAATCTTCTTTTTGTTCGTGAATGTCTTTGTAATGAGTTTGCTTTGTGCCTGGGTCGGCAGGGACGACCGCGATGCCTTTGAGGTTTGGGTGTCCGAGCGCTCGTTTAACGTCGTAGCTAGACCGTGCCTTGGTCGGCAGGGACGACCGCGATGCCTCTTCGTGAGGTTCGGGTGTCCGAGTGCTCGTTTAACGTAGTAGCTAGACCGTGCCTTGGTCGGCAGGGACGATCGCGATGCCTCTTCGCGAGGTTCGGGTGTCCGAGTGCTCGTTTAACGTCGTAGCTAGACCGTTCCTTGGTCGGCAGGGACGATCGCGATGCCTCTTTGCGAGGTTCGGGTGTCCGAGTACTCGTTTAACGTCCGAGCGACCGCGCCTTGGTCGGCAGGGACGCACCGCGATGCCTCTTCGGAGGTTGGGTGTCCGAGTGCTCGCTTAACGTCAGAGCGACCGCGCCTTGGTCGGCAGGACGACCGCGATGCCTCTTCGGAGGTTCGGTGTCCGAGTGCTCGCTTAACGTCAGAGCTGACCGTGCCTTGGTCGGCAGGGACGACCGCGATGCCTCTTCGGGAGGTTCGGTGTCCGAGTGCTCGCTTAACGTCAGAGCGACCGTGCCTTGGTCGGCAGGGACGACCGCGATGCCTCTTCGGGAGGTTCGTGTCCGAGTGCTCGCTTAACGTCGTAGCTGCACCGCGCCTTGGTCGGCAGGGACGACCGCGATGCCTCTTCGGAGGTTCGGTGTCCGAGTGCTCGCTTAACGTCAGAGCGACCGTGCCTTGGTCGGCAGGACGACCGCGATGCCTCTTCGGGAGGTTGGTGTCCGAGTGCTCGCTTAACATCGTAGCTAGACCGTGCCTTGGTGGCAGGACGACCGACCGCGTTTTGGTCGGCAGGACGACCGCGATGCCTCTGCGCGAGGTTCGGTGTCCGAGTACTCGCTTAACGTCGAGCTAGACCGCGCCTTGGTGGCAGGACGACCGGATGCCTCTTCGGGAGGTTCGTGTCCGAGTGCTCGTTTAACGTCGTAGCTAGACCGTGCCTTGGTCGGCAGGGACGACCGCGATGCCTCTTCGGGAGGTTCGGGTGTCCGAGTGCTCGTTTAACGTCGTAGCTAGACGTGGGCTCATTTTACGTCGTAGCTGGACGCGGGCTCGTTTTACGTCGTAGCTGGACGTGGGCTCGTTTTACGTCGTAGCTGGACGTGGGCTCGTTTTACGTCGTAGCTGGACGCGGGCTCGTTTTACGTCGTAGCTGGACGCGGGCTCGTTTTACGTCGTAGTGGGACGCGGGCATCCGCCCCGAGTCCTCGCCCCGCGAGGGTAGCCGCGAGAGGAGTGGCCGCCGTCTATCCCATACGTATACCCCGTCCGCAGGTGTGGGACCTGGAGGGGGTGAGCGACGCGCGTTTACCCGCGTTGGTTTGAACGCCGTGCTCGTGGAGCTTATAACGGTAGTCCGAGTGGGTCCTGGGAGGTCCGCCAAGGGGACCCTTCCGAGCGGACGGTCCCACAGTAGGGTGTCCTGGCCCTGCTGTGGGGCGACCCATGAAAAACCTTTCTTTACTCAATCCCGTATGGATCCTGGGTCGTCCGCCACCAGTGCAGTATACCGGTCGCTCATCGATGAGCTCCCGGGAGAGTGTGAAGTATGGTCTCGAACGCGGGTAGAGGTGATTAGGTCGTCAGCCGACCTAACCGAGGGCCCACCGCGGGGCTCACCTCAGACTTGCCCCTAACTCGAGTTTTGCTGGGGCGGCCTTAAGCCCATCTAGTGGGTTAGACCTTTTGATCCCACAGCTCTAGCTGGGCCCCCGGCGCAAGCCACAAAGCTTTTGCCATTTTGGGGCCGCAGCGGCCCAGCGGGCCTCTCGCGCGCGCCCCGGAGCAACCGTCTCGCCCAAGGCGCGGACGTGTCACTCGGGGCGGCGTCTTTACGATTTGTCCTGTCAAGATTTAATGCTGGGTGGAATTGGGAACGGGAGTTACGGTAGGCGTGATGACGAGGGCGAACGCGACGTTTCGCTCGAGGGGGTGCCGGTTCGGTCGGTGCCTGTTCGTCTTCTATAAAGATGCCCCCGGAACGTTTCTGGCGACCACGCTTTTTGCCTCCCTCGCCTCCTGTTCCTAAGAACAACAAAGAGCCAAGGAAAGAAAAAACTTAGCCTTCTCTTCTTCTCCTCGCAAGAATGTCGTGGCCGGAGAGCTCCGCCCAGGCCAGCCGCGCGCTCGGCCTGGTGAAGAAGGGCTTCCTCCCCGCGCAGGATCTCTCCGGATGGAGGGTGCCGACGGGGGCCGCCAATCCCTCACCGCGAGACGATGAGGTCGTGGTGCCCGCCTCGTTTTTCGAGCGCGGCTTTGGCTTGCCGCTGCATCCATTCGTCCGGGGGATGCTCTTCTACTACAAGGCGGAGGTGCACCACCTCAATCCGAACGGGGTCCTCCACATCGCCATCTTCATTACGCTGTGCGAGGCTTTCCTGGGGATCGAGCTGCACTGGGCGCTGTGGAGGCATCTCTTCCAAGCAAGGCTCTGGAAGGACCCCCTACCGCGCGCTAAGCGCCGGGGTTTGAGCACCGCAAGTAAATTTGTAAGTCGAAGGGTCGCGCGTTCCACTCCACTGAATGGTTAGACTCGAAGTCCAAGATGTATCTTGGTTCGGGCGAAAGTCCCTACTCCATTCGTGTGGTGGTGTTGTATTACTCTTGGTACGTATGATTGCACAAAGTTTTACAAGTGAGAATGCCAATGGCTTAGCTCTCTCTTTGTTTTTTGCTCCCTTCTCCCCTTGCCTACGGGGTTCCTGCCTCCTTTTATACGAAAGGAAGGGGCAGGTTACATCGAGAATTGGGGGAGGACGAGACGACCTATACTAGTGGCTTTGGTCCTTCGTTCTGCCGACTGATCACTGCCCGTCTTGCCCATGCTGGGTCGGTAGCTTAGGTGGTCGAGCGGTTTGGTATTTTCGGGAATGGGCGACCGCCTCCGCGAACCTCTCGAGTGTTGACGTTGTTGCGCTCGGGCGCGGTGTTGCCTCGGAGAGGGCGCGTCTTCGCTCATGCGTGACCGGTGATGGGGATGGGAGCATGACTTGGTCACCATTAAACCTTCTTGGGAAGGAGCCACCGCCTTGTATAGTCGCCGATTGACCCCGTTAAGTGGGGTACGTGGTCGTTAGTGGTGGAAGTTTTGACACGCGCCCTTGGCGTGGGTTGTCTTGGCACGATCGGTCGGGGGATCCCGACCTGCTGCGGGGGTCGGGAGCTCTGCTTGGTCGGTAATGGGCTAGGAGCGGCCTGTTGGGCTTGAGCTGTGCTTGAGGCCGCCGACTCGTCGCTTTGGGCCGTTGGGGTACGGCCTGTTATAAGTATTCGTCAGGTCCTGAGAGTACGGCTAAGCTACTGTAAAAAAAATAGATTTTTGTATTTCCAAAATTTTTTAAAGGAATATTTTTTAAAAGAATCAGCACTAGTTTTTTTAGAGTTATTCTCGAATTTTCTTCTCTGTCTTAAAATCTCTGTTGTCTCACCAATTCTTTCCACATAGTGCAACCATTGTTAAAAAAGTTACTCCCTCCGTTGATAAATATATGATCTATAGCTTGAATGATCTTGTTGAAAAATATACTAAAACAACTAAAGATCCTTGTGTCGAAGTACACTACCGTAAAGTGACAAGCTAGTCTCCCTAGGCAGTAGCTAGCTACGATCCACGCCCGTCGTATATACTCCCTCGATCACAACTTGTCTAACGTTTTTGGAGATGGCCACGGTTTTGAAAATATAGTTTTGACTACTAATTTTTATTTTAATATATTTATAAAATTTAATAAAATTATAATATTATAAAAATACTTTTATTTTTATATATCTGATTTAAATATTTAAAAAATATATTATACATTAAAGTTTTAAATTTTTTACCATATCTATATTCAAAACGATACGAGTATAATACATTAGCTACAGCAGAGGCAGGCTGCAGTGAGCATTACTCCTACTCCTACTACTCATGAGTCCACATAGTGCATCCATTGCAGTCGTCGCATCATCGTCAGCAGACACTGTCAATGAGTGACGATGATCCTGAGAGCTTGCATGCATGAGCTTTTGTTCGTTTTCTTGGAGCACTTTCCTTTCCTGGGGAATCCAACTCTTCCAAACCTAATTTGGGCCATGGCCGGCTGGTCAGTTGCTGCTAGCTGTGGCAGTGAACCTCTTTTAGCAACTTGCTGCTTGCAGTTAGTCCCATCTCCCATGCATGCCATGCCACTGCAAGAGCAACATAGCAGCAGTCACTTTCTTCGGAGTAGGTTGCAAGTTGTACGACAGTACTAGTTAGTAGTACCAGAGTCCCATTTAGATTTAGCTAGCTGATTAAGCTAGGATCCAAAAGTACTATGCTATCAGAGCACATTCAATCGAGAAACTTTTAACTAGGTATTAAAAAGTTTACTTACAATTAGGAACTTTCAACTGGGGATTGAAACTTTCAAACGGGAAGAAATCCAACTAGATTTTGATATTTCAATTGAAGAGGGAAAGATGATACTGAGCTTTGAATCGAACTGGATCTAGAGGGAAATTAAGATGATACTGAGCTTTGAATCGAACTGGATCTTAAAGTAAAAGAGTTGAAACTTACACCTACAAAATTGGTGACGCTCGAGGTCGAGGTGTCCACAGCAACGGAGGTGCGCTGGCAAGGCCACGAGCGTGGCGGCGGGCGGACGACGGCATGGTTCAGGTTTGTCTTTGCTGCACTTGGGGTGGTTGAGTTCGGCGGCGTCGATGGTGGAAGAGGATGGTGAGGTGGCAGAGACGAGAAGAGAGCTAAGGTGGTGGAGAAGAAGAAAATCGCCAAGGAGGACGACTATGGTTTGAATTAGCGAACAGCCGATCGAATTGAACCAACCACAAAATCTCGATCCATCAAGCATGCAACCTGGATGTCTCTAATTGCGCAGGGCACGGAGCGTACGATTGGCAAGCACATCCGTGGGATAGGGAAGTAGCACATATGTTTTTCTAGCATTTTTTTTACAGTATTACGCCATTAGCTCTCTGAGCCATTAGTTGTATATTGGAAAGAAGCACGTATAGTTCGTCCAGTACAGCAAATATCCCACGTACCAACACCCTTTTTATATAGTAGAATATAAAAATATTTAGACAATTCGTACCATCCACCTCGACTCACAACCTAACTTGATTATTTCTATATATTTTGCGTTATCTATATGCAATATTTTAACATGTTGATGATGGCACGGAATTATTAATCAAGTTTAACATTACGTGAATCATGCTCACGGTCATATTATTTATTCAAATTCGATGGTTTTCTGCAAATCACGACGTGTTTTCTCTAAAACATTATGTAATAAAAAAAGTTCCAAATGCAAGGAGTTAACGGAAAATCTGGTACTCAAGAAACAAAGAAGGTCGACCGGCATGCAAGTCTGCCATGCAAAAGTATCCTGCTGCCCTACATGTATCATGTCTTTTTCATCTCCAACTACACACATCTTTGCTCGTTCCCGATGCTTCTGTCTCATTGTATCTGTGAGCTTTTGCTATGTCCACGAACACCGGTCACATAACTCAAACAATCCGTTCATTCGTTGCAAACAGTTGGGCCCGTTTTCCATGCAAGCTAGCACAACCCCATCGGTTGAGGCATCAAATGAATTCTTACGTGAATATATATGAAGTATGGGAGTGTTTTAAAAAGATGTTTCAATTTCGAATGATTTACATATCAAAAGATAGAAATACCTTAGGGCCGGTGTGTTTGGTTGCTTTACCAAGTGGTACATGTATGAGATGATTCAATAAAAAAGTTATCCATGTGTTTGGTTGCTTAAATAGAACCATCCCATCCTGAATGGCGGGATACAAATTTGAGGAATATTTTTTATAGATGCTGAACCATTCCATTCACCCAAAACAATAGAACCAAATGGTACAGGACTATCCCATTTCATTCAACCTCATCGCACCATCCAAACACACCCTAAAATTTTGAAAATGAAATGCTTGATAGAGGGGAGAAAATGAGAGAGTTCTCTCATGAACTACTTAAGAAGAACCTTAACACAAACCTCTTATTCTGTTTCAACTAATTTATAATGATGCGTAAAACCTACATTTTAGGTACCATGTTTTCTAAATAGAACATATTTGTATATAGGAACATATCTCAAGAAGGATGGTGTGTTTTCAGTACATGATATTAATGTAAATATATCAATTTTTTTAGTAACAATTATAATATAAACCAACATACATGATAAAGACTGTGATTTGCAAAAAGGATAAAGACTGTGTTTGAGAGTTAATTTGGTGTGTCCCCTTCCCCTCTCCCCACCCCGACAAAGTGGTGGATAGTAGCTAAAACAAATACATTACCGCTTATCAAGCCTACACAAAAAAGCTGTACAATAAAATATGGCATGGTTAAAAACAAATTGCATGAAATTAACCTTATATAATTTATCCCTATCTTTTCTCATAAATAAAATTTTAAAAGTATAAACATGATAACGTTATAAACGAGTTACATTCCAATAATACAATATAGTAATATGCAATAAAGAAATAACCTGAGCATCGAAATATCTAAATTGTAGCTTAATATCCAATGTTGGAATATCGGGTGGATTTAGCGTCTGTCGTGTGGAATATTTCCCACGTGGACGTCAGTGAGATGCGGAAGTGACCGGTTTTGGTCATTTGGTGTGTCATCCGTACGTGCACTGTTTTTGCTAGGGGTGAAAACGGAAACGGAATTTCCGACAATTTCGGAGAAAAACGAGAACGGAATCTTTTTTTGAAACGGAAACGAAAAATATCGGTACAGAAACAGAAACGAATTTTTTTTTTGTTGGAAACAGAAACGGAATCGGAAATTCCGTATAAATGAAACTGAAAATTCCGTCAAAAACTTGGCCTACTTGGCTCAAAAAGGAGAACGGAGAATTTACATTTATTTTTGAATTAAAATAATTTTAGAAATACAAATGGCTTTATAGAAAAAATCAAATAGAGTTCAAAAATTCCAAAAAAATCTCAAAAATACTTCGGAACATTTTGAACCTAGGAAAATTATTTATAGCATAATTTTGTCTACATTTTTTATGAATAAATTAATTATATAAATCTAAAAAATAGCAAAATGGCATTTATAAACTCCAGAAAATCCAGGATAAATCTCAGAAAATCATAAATGAACATTGAACAATAATATGCAAATTTTAGGGCATTACGTCTTTATAGTTCAGGAGCAAGAGGATGTCGATGATAATGATATGTAGGAGGATATGATGGTTTTATCTGGGGGACAGATAGCAAGCCTTCAACTGACAAACTTGAGAAAAAACTTTCCAATGATACCGGTGAAGATAACATTGTTCTTGTATCCGCCTTTGAGGTAGAATGAGTTACATTGTTTTTGCGGTCATGTATATTGTGATCATGTACAATGTTCTTGTGGAATTTTTCACTTTCGTTTTTGTATTCGCTCCGTTTCGTTCCGCATCTGTAACAGCTCAAAATTCAATAAAATAAGAAATACAATATCAAAAATGTTCATATGATTTATTGTTATGTTTTCTGATTTTTCTGGATTAAAGAAACTCTTTTTGGCTTTTTCCTATTAAAAGAAATCCAAATGATCTATATAGTAAAAAGGTAAAAAGGTAAAAATCTAAAGTCAGTAAAATTTATAAAAATCTCAGAAAAATCCTAGATACACCCAGGATCCTGTTTGTGCCACTTGCACTGATGTAACATCCCGAAAGCTATAATAAAATGAAAATGAATATTTTGGATTTGAATATATTTATTTCTGAGTTTTCTGAGAATTATTGGTTTTATTTGGATTTTCTTTGGATTTACGCTTTATATGAAAAGTCTAATAAATAGAATTATTAAATGGGAAATGGTAAGAATGTAAAGAGGTAAAAGTAAAAATGGGAAAAATTACCTTAAGACCTTATTCATACTGGTAAACCAGTAAAACTATCTAGTAAAAATCCTAGGTGCTGAAATATAAGCACATAAAATATTTAACCCTCTCTTTTTGACTAAAAACAGTAAAGTCAAAATTAATGAAACATAATAGAAAATTATCTGGATCCACAAAAATTACCATAGCACCCTCAGAGAAGTATATACATCTGGTAAACATTTCAGGAATTTATCAGGTCTCCAAAGCCTTTTTAAAATTCAATAACAGAGGCATTGAAAAAAACTGAAAATCAACATGTCAGGATTTTTATAAAATATTTACTTGATATTTTGACTTGAAATTTTTATTTATATATCCATGACCAAAAATGAAAAATTATAAAAAGTTTTGAAAATAATTAATATGATTTACACCCTTAAATAAATAAAATACCGAAATGAAAATTCTGGACACTGTACACTGTCAGAATTTTTATAAATCAACCATAGGTTATTTTAGCCCCAAATGTTTACTGGACGACTTAAAATACCAGGAGACCCCATTCAAAAAGTTTTGAAAATTTTCAAATTGATATGATGGCTAAATTAATGCAAGTACTAGCTGTCTGGGTTGGGGCTTATCCTCCTGATCACGTGCACTCACTGACCGGAGGGCCCCGCGGCGTACAGGCACATTCCCTGGCGCAAGGCGGTAACCCAGCAACGCTCACTGATCGGTGGACCCTGGGCCCAGTTGTCAGCCACCGCTCACTCTTCCCCCTCTCTTTTCTCTTCCCCGACGCAGGCGGAGGCGAGCCCTCCCGATCCTTCGCCCCTCTCCCCGTCTCAGCGCCAATTCCGCCTGATCTGCGATCCCGCACTGCCACGGCTCGTCCTCGGTCTGTCCACGCCATGCCTTGACCATGTCGCGCTGCCCTGAGGCCACAAATCGCTCGCCAGCTCGCCCCTCGCGCAGAATCGAGCAGCCGCAACTCTCTCTTCCGTTCAAACACTGGAGCCATCACTTTTCCCAGGCTATAAATACCATGTGAGCGTCGCACTGAGGCCCCCATTTCTTCATTCACTTCCTGAGCCGAACACCCGAGCCAGTCGCCCATCTCTTCGCCATTTTCGCCGAAGACTAGAAAAGGGGGGGAAGCAGTGAAGTGAGCCAAATCGGCAACAATCCTTAGAATTTCTCAGTTCGTAAGCTTCGCCGTATTCCCTAGAACACTGACCAACCTTTCTTTTTCCCTGGTTTTGTCCGCAGCTTGCCATCACCGCCGCTTTTCTTCTTTCTGGTCGGCACACGTGGGCAGCCACCTTCGGCCCTTCTCCGCCTTCTTGCTCAGGTGAAATAGCTCACTCGTAGCTCACTGATGCTCACACTATTCTTTCCCAGCGAAAAGATGGCCGGCGGCAAGCTTTTGCTTGCGCAGCCATGGCGGTCGCCGCACCCCCCACGGTGGCAGCCACCCTTCGGGCCATCTTTCGGTGAATGGGTACCACCCCTAGGTGCGCCTCGGTGCACTGATGCTCATAGTGCTACCCATTCCGCCGCGTCGGAGCTAGTTCGCCGGCGACGAGCCCAAAACCGACAACCTATGCTTAGTGTCACTGACAATCGGGACCCAACTGTCAGTCGCCTCGCGTGAGTGTACCGCTGACTCGTGGCCCGCTCGGCGATCACATCGTGACGCAGCCCACGCGCCGCCTTTTTTCTCACCACACGCACGCATCGACAAAGTGGGCCACCGCGTCGATCGGGCCGGTTGCGCCGTGAGGTCGCTGGTGGATGGGCCCGGGTTGTCAGTTGGACCGGGCCGATTCAAAAGCGTCCAACGCGCGCGCGGAGAAAAGTCGTTTTCGAGATTCGAAAGCGTATTTTAGATTTTAGTTGATTTTCAGAAACCGAACCAATTCATTTGTCCATAACTTTTGAATTATAGCTCCAAAATTAGTGAAATAAAATTATATATTCATGTAAAATCAAGTTATTTCATAATATGCAAAAATATTTTGAAAACCATCTCTGGGTAATTTTTAAATTCAAATTTGAATAAAAGGCCTAAAGACATACTTTATACAAAATTTCTGCAAGTAGTCTTAGAAGTTAATGGAACTAATTTTTCTGGGATCCTCATGTTTCCAGGATGTCAAATATATAAAAATATTTAATTTTCATGTATGTTTGGATTACTTTCTAATTAAGTTTTGCTTTCAATACACTAATAATTCAAATATGTATAATAGTATAAAGGGAATATGAAAGAAACAAAAATTTAATTCATGAATAATAGGATGGCAGTAGAATAATTGATCTTGCCAAAATAACTAAAGATTTGATTTGTTTGGATCTACCATTAGAAATATGGAGTAACCATTGTGCCAAATGCACTCACACACACACACACACACACACACACACACACACACACACACATATATGGTTTCAAGCCATGGGCAAACCCAGTATCGTAGCTTAATAAGATTTAGTGCAATCAACCTCTTTATCTTATGTTTTAAATTTTATTAGTTTATATAATTTTAGCATCTATAATTCGAAGTTGTAAATATAAGAATTCACAATTTTAGCCTCTTGAATTCGTAATATAAGAATAGATAATCCACAAGAGAACCCATGTTGTTCATCATAAAAAGTATTAACGCTTTGAATGCGTAATTACTTACATCATGAAGTCTTAAAATTTCATAATCCAAACCCTAAGATATACCCCTATTTTCTGCGGTTAATCTTTATTTGATTTACTATCTGTTTTCTTTTTGCCATTATTGAAATTTGATATTTGCTATGTTTCCGTTTGGTCGACGGTAGAGTCTGACGTGCTTGAGGAAGAAGACGACTCCGTCGCAGATCCAGATCCTCATCTAGACAGCGAGTTGCAAGGCAAGCACCCCCTTGAACATGTCGAGCCTGATAATTTACCTACATTATTTTGTTTTTGTCTATGTACTATGCATCCGGATAATTCTCCCTAGAAATGCTAATTTGGGTTGGAACTGTAGTTAATCCTGTAAATTATGGTTTACCTCAATCTGTATGAACATGTGAACCTTGTAAACCTTAGTTTGAATTAGACATGCTTAATGTCATTTTGGGTATAACCGCTAACATAATATACCTGCTTAAGCTACTTGTCGTATGTTTTCAGTCTTTTCAACAAATGTATGATCCTCATTGGGAAAATGTTGTTGGTGCTTTGGTTAAAAACCAAAAATAAAACTATGGTTTGATGCGGGCGATTATTGGCAATAGCCGGTGGTGCAAAGGGAGTTGCACGTAGTTTAGGGTGGAGTATCGCCCGTGTCGGATTAAGGACCGAGCAATTGAATGCTATAGATCCAAGAATTTTGTACAACCACGAGGGCTTGTATGGGCGGGTCTTAGCCTATTAAGTTGTTTAGATATGACTTTGCATCTAAGGAAGGCGGGAGATTGCACAAGCATTCCGGTTTGGTTTGCTTCTGGGGTTTCTACATACCAATGCAACGATGTACGCCTTGCCATGAACAGAAATGTGGTGTTGGGTGTGATGAAAATGGATCCACGACTTGGGTGGGTGTTTCTGTTTTCATGGCGAGGGTCAAACGTCCCGGGCTGGTTCAAAGCCACATCTAGATAATGTAACGGCTCTGTATGATCTCCTTGCCGACACACCAAAGGAAGTGTGTTAGTTGGCCTGGCAAAAGAGGTTGATCATTCCTCTTGGGTAAAGTTGTACACCTCTGCAGAGTGTAAATCTAATCGATTAGCCGCGTCCACGGTCAAGGACACTTGGTGAAGTCATTCCAGTGTTAGAGTTTTGGTATTTTCTGGAAAAATGGATTTGGGATGGAAACCAACTTTGCATCTAGCTTTTGTGTCAAAGGACAGACACCGGGGATCTTTTGCAGTCGGGTAGACTGGGTTGAAAGACTTGAATATTTGCTTATCAATTTATACCTCAACTTGCCTATTTAAAGATGCGATGTTTCAATCTACTGTATTGGTATTTTTAAATGTTTATGCAATTGCAAAATAACCTGTAACCTGCCTTTGCTTAGCTTGCATGATTAATTATTTGTATTTGTTAAACACTATAAGTCTTGCTGAGTACCAATGTACTCAATCTTGCATCTGCTGTCTCAGAGGACGAAGCTTGCGAAGTGCCAGATGATTCTTGCTTTAACGCAGGGCACGGGGTGTTTGACGATGATTTTCCCTAGGTTTGTCAAGTCAGTTGCCTGAGGGTTAGCGGCAAACCACGAGGCTTTTGGAGTTCTTTAACTCTCTATTTTCCGCTGTTCAGTCTTTGTAAATTTTAAACTCTGTATAATTATTTCCGCTTGTAATACATACTTATCAGTTTAATATCTTGTGGTTGTGATATGAATATTGTAAACATGTGAGTGCTAGTCACTGATCATGGGACTAATACATTAATCACATGGAGGTTCCTGTTTGCAAGAACGGGGTCTCACAATTGAACTGGATCAATAAAATAAATTAAAAGACAAAAGTAATCATGAGGAGATAAATAAAAATATGAACGCATAAGATTTCTTCAGAATCTATCTTACCTTAACTAGGTTTAAAATTTTAACCATGCCGACATATTAACCTTACCCATCCCTAGTAAAAATATCAAGAATTTATCTCTATATTTGGTAATTTTAGAAATTCAAAAGCAGACTATTAGAAAAGCTGGAAATTAAAATGTCAGAATTATTAGAAATAAAATATCAAATATAAAAATCTGAAAATTTTACCCAAGGTGAATAATACTTCAAAAAATTCCCTCAAAAAGTTTTATAAAATAATAAACTAATATTTGCCCACAATTAAATAAAAATCAGAATCAGCCAAAATATATAACAGTGCATTGTCAGATTTTTAATAATATTTTTACTCATCAATTTTGTCTGAAAATCTTACCAGAACCTTGTGTTTTCCTTTCCGACCTTTGTAATTTTCTTTATAAAATCTGGAATTTATCTGTTATCCTAAACCCTGGTTTTACCTCAACCTGTCCAGAGCTTTCTCGCGATTTAACCTATTGTCTCGCTGACTTGTGGGCCCACGAAGACAGCTGTTTCCCCGGCCGACCTCTTTCTCTCTCGCTGACTACTTGGCCCCACCTGTCAGTCATTCTTCTCCGTTTTTCTCCCGTCTTCTCGCGCGAAGCCAGCCGAGCACCGCGCCGCCTCTCTGGGTTTGTCGCTTCCCCGCCGCAACTCGCCACCCGAGGCCGCCTGCACGTCACCCCTAGACACGCCACTGCTGTCTCAGCCGACATGCTCACTCTCTTGCGCCAGAGAACGGCTGAGAAAGCTCGCCCGAACCGCCGCATTTTCCCCCCGTTCAAACCCTGCTCCAACCGACTTCGCCATCTATTTAAGCGTTGCAAGCCTTCGTTAGCTTTCGCGCACACTCCTGGAACTCTCAAAACCGAGCCAAAACCGCCGCAACACAGCCAACCTACCCCTTCTTCCCCAGCTCCGGCCAAACACCCGAAAAGGGGGGAAAACGCCCAAACTCACTCTTCTCCGCACCATTCTTCGAGCCATCTCGCCTGAAGCACCCTCTTAGTACCCTGATGCTTTCCGCAACCTCAATTGGTGGTCTTCTTCCCCGACGAGCCTGCGCGCCGAGCTCCTTCCGCCACCACCGTAGCCGCACGGTGGGAACACCTCCCCGATGCCTAATCCTTTGAATGAAAACCAAAAATGGGATCTCTGTGACCCACTGATACTCTCTGTGGTGATATTCAAGTCCAAAAGGCCTTAGTTCAGCCGTTTCACTGCCGCCCATGTCCGTCGCCGCCTCCCTCACGGTGGAAGGCCAACTCCGGCCACCTCCGACGGAAGTGATACCGCCCTTAGGTTCGCGCAAGCACGCTGAGCGTGAAAGTGGAACCCATTCCACTTCTCCGGCCACCCCTCGCCGCCGGCGAGTTTCGCAATCTTCTTCCCTGTTTCGGGTAACCGACGAGTTGGTCCCCTTTGTCATTCAGACGCGTAGATTAAGCCTCTGCCATGCGGGCCCGATCGTCGACCCGCAAGTCGCTTCGGTCAGCGTGGTCCCACGCGTCACCAGACGCCATCGCCGAGCGGGCTCGCATGTCGCCTCCGCACCAGCAAGACGTCTCGCTGCCACTGGGCCCAGCCCGTCAGTATCTCGGTCCGGCGCAGCCCGAGAAAGGAAAGCGGGTTTTCAAAGTGAAAACGTACTTTCCGTTTTCAACAAATTTTCTAATTTTTAGTTTTATCAAAACCGACCACATTCAAACTTGAATATCTTTTGAACTATCCAACCAAATGAAGTGAAATAAATTTCTAAATTCATCTAAAATCATGTAGATTCAGAATATGCAAAAATATTATAAAATTAACTTTTTTGAATTTCAGATTCAAATTTAAAGAAAGAATTTGAAATATGCCAAGTATAGAATTGTTACAATTCCATTCCAAATTAAATGAAACAAAGTTTTTTAGACTCCATGCTCTGTTATGAACCTGATTATGCAAAAATATTTAGGGTATACCATGGAAAATAATTAATACACTGCAAATGGTGAATAAGAAAGTCAATATTAATATGAATAAATTAATCCTTTAAAATGTGGAAAAGAAATAAAGTAATCCATGTAACCATCCCTGATTTATGAAATTGTTTTATTTGAATTTTTCCATCTGATTTCTTTTTGGCCCTATTGAAATTTATTTGTTATGTTATTATTATACGACGTGTAGAACCCAACGAATCCGAAGTAGTCGACGACGAACAAGAATTCGACTACGCAGATAATCAACAAGGCAAGCACCCCTTTGATCATATTGATCCCAGTTTTATAAATGTTTTCATTAAATGTTTTATTGCATACGTTATTTTTATTAAAGTCTACTATTTCGTGGGTAATTGTAGTTGTACCTGTAGTTTTATGGAACTTCCTTGATAAGTATGAAAATTGTGAACCTTGATAACCCTAGAATAACTTAGACAGTACTTGATGTCAATTTGGGTTACACATAGTGTTATGCTTAGCCATGCTTAAGCAACATAAAACTTTGATGTTATTAAAAATGTTGGATATGACATTTAATGGGTATGACCTTCTTTATGGTTGGTATTTTGATCAAAAATGAAAATAAAACTATGGTTTTGATGAGGGCAATTATTGGCAATAGCCAGGTGTACAAGGGACTTGTACGTACTGTAGGGGAAGACTATTGCCCGTGTCGGATTAAGGACCGAACTACGTGTTCGTTAAACCTAAGAATTACCGTACAACCACAAGTGCTGGTATGGGATAGTCTTAACCTATTAAGTTGCTTAAAACTAGCTTTGCACATTGGTAGGCTAGGGTAGTACGAGCTTCTTCAGTGACTAGTTGCTCGGAGGGGCGCCCATACCGAGGTATTGGGAGTCACGTTTGCTGATACAATGGTGAATGCCATACTATGGATATGCTTAATCATTATTGTGCAGTGACTGTGCAAACATTTACACCATAGTACGGGTTTAACATCACCGAGCTGGTGCAAAGTTAGGGTTAAACAATGTAACAGTTATGTTATGATCTCCCTGCCGACATACCAAAGGAAGTGTGTTACTGCCCTGGTAAAAGGGGTTGATCATTACTTATGGGTAAAGCTGTACAACTCTGCAGAGTGTCAAACTTTTCGAAAAGCCGTTTCCACGATTATGGGAATCTTGGTGCGCCAGCACTAATTAGCTGTTTATTTTCATAAAATCTGGATTCTACCGGGTGATGGTAGAAATTGGTTCTTGAAAATGGTCATGAAACCCAGGTACTCGAAATTTGTTTATGCTTATATTCTATTACCTACAATATTAAAATGCTTTTACTTAAATTCTGTTTTTATTCTGTATTTACATTCCAAATTAGCTTTGTGCAAAGCAACCTTGAACCTTTCCTTTGAATTGGCCTGCATGTATAATAGGTTCTGCAAAAGTCTTGCGAGTACGTATGTACTCAACTTGCCTATGTTGATATTTTGTAACAGCCTCAAGAATTATAAAATAAAGAAAAATAAATTAAAAATCTTTTGTGTGTTATTTCTGAAATTTCTGGTTTTACTGAATATCCTTTTGGCTTTTCCTTAATACAAGAAAGTGAAATAAAGAATATAGTAAATGAAAAAAAAGGTAAAAAGTAAAAACGCCAAGTTAACAAAAATTTACCAAAGTCATCACAAAAATCTGAGGGCTCTCCACAGCCAGTTTAAGTCGGTGGAAGAGCTGGATTAATTAAAATAATATTTAATCAAAGTGAATCATGTGCAAAGAGATTAGGGTAAAATGGTAAAAGGATTTGGTAAAAATCTCTGGAAGTTATCTTGACCCAAGATTTTTACCTTGCCGACATCAACACAGTGTCAACCTCCAGTAAACATATCAAGAATTTAATAATTAATTTTATAATTTTAAAAATTCAAAAACCGTGAAGAAATATATTGGAAAATAGTAATTTAAGAATTATTAAAAATCAAATATTGATAAATAAAATCTGAAATTTTTTTCAAAAGATCTAAAATACCATTTCAGACTCTCATAAAAAGTTTTATAAAATATTAACTTCATTTCAGTCACAGATTAAATGAAAAACCAAATGGGTAGAACAGCCACAGCTGTGTTGTCAGAATTTTCTAAAAATCTACGTGCATCATAAAATTGTGAAAATTTTACAGGAGTCTCATAATTCTCTTGCAGACTTAGGGTAAAAATGTTATAAAATTATGAGACAATTTTTCAGACAAAAACGCTGTGAACATCCTATTCTATCCAGAGACTTCAACCAACTTCTTTTCTCCGGTCACTGACGTGTGGGCCCGGCTTGTCAGCCAGCTGAGTCGAACCGATCCGCTGCCATCTGGCCCCCGTGTGTCAGGCTTCCTCTCGCGTTCTTCTCCTCCTCTCTGCCTCTCTCGCCGACGCCAGCGTAGGCCGCCGATCTTTCTCACGCCCGCGTCCGAACCGCCTTTCCCTCGCCATATAAAACCCCCACATCTCTTCGCAACCAACCCAGCTGTGCTCCTGTGAAACCATTCCGCCGCTGTTTTGGTCATCTTCTCCAATTCCGACGAAATCTGAGAAAAGGGCAAAACCCAAATTCTTCAGCCGCAAACCTTTTCGCCCCAAACCACTTCGCCCGAAGCCTCCTCACCTCACCTGGAGCCCTTACCCGCCGTTGTCCAGAACCTTTCTTCCCTGGCAAGCCACCGCACCCCGCTTCTTCCTCCGTCGTCGCCACGCACGGTGAGAACCCTCCTCCGCCGTTCATTCTTTGAGCTAAACCCAGAAATGGGATCCTTGTGATGCGCTGATGCTCGCTCGAGTGATCTTCAAGCTCAGAAAGGGCTAGATCGCCGTGTCGCCGGTTGGCCGTGAGCACCTCCGCCCCTCGCCGGTGCCGACCGCCTTCCCGGCCACCTCCGGTCGCCGCGCCACCGCCCAAGTGTGCGCACAGGTCCACTGAAGCTCGGAGTGGAATCGATTCCGCCGCTCCGGCGCTAGTTCGCCGCCGGCGAGCTTCGGAAGGCTACGCCCTGCTCTGGGTCACCGCCAAGCGGACCCGACTGTCGGCCGCTCGCCGAGAGTGAGTCATTGCCGCGTGGACCGAAATTTGTCGGTAGCGTGCATTAAGCGCCATCTTCGCGCCAGCGACATGCGGACCCGGCCTGTCAGCGTCTCAGCGCGGCTTCACCCAAAAAAGGAAAGTGCATTTTCCCCGCGAAAACGCACTTTCCATTTTCGGCAGTTTCTGATTTTCTGTATTTATTCAAAACCTAGATATTCAAATAGCTATAACTTGTGAATCACTTGGCCAAATATGATGAAATAAATTTATAAATTCATATAAAATCAATTAGATTCAGAATATGTAAAGATATGTCAGAATTGAATTTTATTTGAAATTCGAATTTAAATTCAAAGGAAAGGTTAGACATATGTCATACATGAAAATTTTGGAAATGACCTCCAAATTTAGTAAAATAAATTTTGTTAGAATCCTTGTAATCTCAGGAACCAGAATATGTAAAAATACTTAGGGTTTGTTATAATAATAACTTAAGTTAATAAATATGTGGTTAAATAATGCAATAATGGTTCAAATAGATTAAATCTTTAAATTATAAATGAGAACAAATAATGCTTGCAGCCATTTCTGAATTTGTAAGTTGTTTTATTTGAATATTTCCATCTGATTTCTTTTTGGCTCTATTGAAATTTGGTATTTGTTATATATTGCCATACGACGTGTAGAACTGGACGAATCCGGTACATTCGACGAACAGGAGTTCGAAGTCGAGGATAATCAACAAGGCAAGCAACCCCCTTTGATCATATTGATCCCAGTTTTATAAATGTTTTCATTAAATGTTTTACTGCATACTTTATTTTATTAAAATCTGCTATATTTCGGGTAATAGTAGTTGTACCAGTAGACTTATGGAACCTCCTTGATAAGTAGAAAACTGTGAACCTTGAAAACCCTAGAATAGCTTAGACATTATTTAATGTCAATCTGGGTTACTCACATTTAGTGACATGCTTAGCCAAAGCTTAAATGAACATAAAACTGTGACATGATTAAAGACTTTGAACATGACATTTAATGGGTATGACCATTTTTGTGGTTAGTATTTTGGTTGGAAAAATGAAAATAAAACTATGGTTTAGATGCGGGCAATTATTGGCAATAGCCGGGAGTGCATGTCTTTGCACGTAGTGTAGGGTGGAGATTATTGCCCGTGTCGAGTTAAGGACCGAACTATGGGTTGTTTTCAAGCCAAGATATTCATACAACCACAAGTGCTGGTATGGGACAGCTCTAACTTATTAAGTTGTTTAAAACTAGCTTTGCACTTGGAAGGTCGGAGTAGTACGTTTGTTTCTTAATGAATTGCTCGACGGACGCGTCCACCGAGGTGATCATGGATTAAACGTCTACCAATATAACGGTGTACGCCATCGTGGGTAGTTCCATCATTTCTATGCTCTGAGTTCTTACACCACAGAATGGGTTTATCGTCACCATGCTGGTGCAAAGTTAGGATTAAATAATGTAACAGTTATAACACGACTCTCTGCGGTACACCAAAGGAAGTGTACAAATATCGATTGCTCAAAGAGCCAGTCATGTCTTGTGGGGAAAGCTGTATATCTCTGCAGAGTGTAAAACTAATCGATTAGCCGCGCTCGCGGTAATGGGCACTTGGTAAAGTCATCACATAGTTAGCAGTTTTGCTTATTTTCATAAAATATGGTTTTTACCATGTGTTAGAAATTTCCACTGTGTGTCGGTGGAAACTGATTTTGAATATGGTCGTTATACCCAGGCATTTGTGATTTATTTACGCTTACATTCTATCACTTTCAGTATTAAATTGCTTTTTATTTAAAATTCCGTTTTGCAATCTATTATTCTGTATTTACCATTCAAACTGGCCTTATGCAAAATTAACCTTAATAGCCTTCCATTGGAATGACCTGCATGTATTTTAGGATGTGCATAAGTCTTGCGAGTACATAAGTACTCAACTTGCCCATGTTGATGTTTTAAGGTGAAGAATCAGATTTTCCCGATGATTCGTATGTTGATGCAGGATACGGGGAATTTAACGATGAATTTATCTAAGGATTTTTCCCTTGTCAGTTGCCTGTGGAACAATGGGTTAAAAGGCATACTACAAGAAGTTGTCTCCACTGCAGTTTTACTTTTGGTATTGTAAAAATAATATGTAATCTTACTTCCGCTGTGTAATAAAGTTTGTGTATGTCTGTGATATCAATTTGTGTTTGTGCGTACTAGCTACTGATCATGGGACTTGTACTGTATGCACATGGTATCCATTTTTGGTATTTATTATCAAAAATGGGGGCCTTACATATTTTTAGGTGAAGAAACAGAATACCCCAACGATACATATTATGACGCAGGATTTGGGGATATGAATGATGAATTTTTCTAGGGTTTTTCTTGTTAGTTGCCTATGGGGATATTGGGTTAAAGGCATACTACAAGAAAAACATCTCCACTGATATGTTTTTACTTTTGGTATTGTAAGAATATTATGTACTTTGCTTCCGCTGTAATAATAAAGTTTGTGTATGACTGTGATATCAATTTGTAATTGTGCGTGCTAACCACTGATCATGGGACTTGTAGCACATGGTACCCATTATTGATATTTATTTATCAAAAATAGGGGCCTTACAACATTCATTTCCGTCATTATTCGTTTTGTATCCGTTTCCGGGGTTTCCGATTTCGTTTCCGTTGCTGGTAAAAGATGTGAAAACAAAAACAGAACGACCATTTACCAGCGTTTTCGGTCCATTTTCATCCCTACTTCCAGCAGTAGCTAGCTAGCCTAGGTCTGCATCATGCATGGTTCGAGGACTTTCAACTTTCCTTTGTAGGAAAGATAACATCTAGGGCCCATGGATCTTGATTGAAGTAATATTTAAAAATACATAAATACTCTCTTTTTTAACAAAATCTTCTTAATTTGAAGAACAATAGCTCATTTAGATCTTCTTTAAATTATTATAATTAGTGGCACAAATCATGTGAATTTTTGTACGGTGCAAACTAGGGTTGGTCCCACTACTACAGATTATACCATCACAGACGATTCGGAACCATCATCACAGACTGTTTTTTGAACCGTCTGTGACCATGTGTCAGTGATATAACAACATATCATAGATAGTATATCAACATCACAAACGGTTCTGATTAGAAACCGTCTGTGATATTATATATCACATATGATTTTATAATAGAACCGCCTGTGATACTATAACATCACAGACGGTTTCCAAATATAACGTCTGTGATCTTCATTTTTTCCCCACACCCAAGCAGAACTTCCATCATTAGTATTTGTTGTTTGAAATTTTCTTCTGCGTAGATATTTTTGCAACGATATTTATAAGGCACAACTAGTTATAGATTTAGTAATTGAATAACTAAATATCTTACATGCATCGAGGCAATAGCTTGTCTGATTAGGATCGTCTTAAAATATCAAGTTTTTTAGTACTTTCATCTCTTTCTTATTACAATATTGATGGATTTTAAGGTAAAATCCATTTTATTCCACAGTTCGTCATGAACGTTGTCATGCTCTGATTTATTGCTTCCACTTCATCCTCATCCCTGAACGAGAATATCATAGGGAGCCTGCTTCTTGAATTATAGAGTTTATTAAGTCAATGTATGGACTCTATATGATAATTTAATCAACTCCATACGATGACTTAATGAACTCTATAATTCAAGAAGCATGGCTGCCTATGGTATTCTCATTCAGGGACGAGGATAAAGTGATAACGATAAATCAGCGCATGACACCTTTCAGAATGAACTGTGGAATGAAATGGATTTTACCTTAATCCATCCATATTATAATAAGAAAGGAAATGAAAGTGCTATAAAACTTCATATTTTAAGATGATCCTGATCAGACAAGCTCTTGCCTCGATGCATTTAGGATGTTTAGTTATTCAATTACTAAATATATAACTGGTTGTGCCTTATAAATGTTGTTGCAGAAATATCTAAGCAAAAGAAAATTTCGAACAACAGATATTAATGATGCAAGTTCTGCTGGGGGTGTAGGGAAAAAAGAGGATCACAGACGGTAGTGTGCTGGAGAATTGAATTAGGTAAGAAAGATAGAAACGATTCATGCCCTTCAGTTGTTCGATCTTTTTTGTTAGCTTCTAATAGCTTTTCCATGTTATCTATTTTTACAATGTAGATCAATCCTCAGATTTACCCTTTAGTCCATCAATCTCCACCTAGTCTTTACAAATGGATATATAGCTATAACTTCAACTATAAGACTGCACATGGAGAAATAATTATGCACGTTTGTTCGAAAGTTGCCCTAGTTTATCAAAGGATGTGGAAATGGTATAAATCATGAAGAAAATGCATTATGAGATTCCATCAACAACATAGATAACAAGTGATGTAAAGGTGAAGACAATGTTCAATGAGATTTCTGGACCTGTAAAGAAGATTTTGTTTGAGGACTTATTGCGTCAAGTAAACATACAACGTCTTTCAAGCATTCACAAAAGAACTAGCACAGAATCTTATCCAGAGGAACAGAAATTCCAACCATAACTTTTATCAAACAAATGATTGGATGGCAGTAATGTTCCCCAAAAGTCTGTAAGAAAGGCAAATATTTCTCTCATATGCTAACCATTAGGATTATTAATAATTATTACATTCAACACTTAAATACCATAACTTTGTATCAAAAAAATGCATACCATATACCCTAACTACAGTTGATTATGCATACACTGTGATAAACTGAAGGGCATAGCTAAATGAGAGCATAGCTGCAACATGGTAAAAGTGAGTAGCTAAGTCTACTATAGGGAGGAGGAGGAGGTACCGACAGGGAGGAGGAGGAGGAGGTAACCGACAGGGAGGAGGAGTAGGTTGCCGACGGAGGAGTTCACGTGCGCCAGGGAGGAGGAGGCGGCAGCCGTCGTCGCCCTCATGGATGCCGGGGAGGAGGTGCTCGCGGACAAGGTAGTCGATGGGGAGAAGAAGGTGCTCGCGGAGGTAGCCGATCGAGGAGGAGGTCGTCGGGGAGGAGTTCGCCGAGGAGGTGGGTTGCTGGGGGGCTAGGGTTTGCAGGAGACGAAACGCATGGATCAATCTGCGCTACGAACCTTTATCGGTATGATTATATAGGGGTCTAAGGTCTTATAATAGACGGTTCATATTTAAAACCATCTATGATATTAAATTATTATAGACGGTTTGTATTTAAAATCGTCTGTGATATAATCACAGACGGTTTTTAACTAAAACCGTTTGTGATATGACTGACGGTTTCACTATAGAATCGTCAGTGATATTTTTTATCATAGACGATTTTACCTAACCGTCTGTGTTGAGACGTCTAATATAAAACTTTATGTAGTAGTGTACTAGCCTTTGCGATTGCTTCGATCTCTTAGCATCCATTAGAATTAGGTACATCACGTATGTATAAATATATATATCACTATACGAACGTGGTACTACTCGAATCGATGATCTAAAACTAACCTCACCGTCACATTCCATTCTTGTCTTTTACTTATCTCCTCATTCTAGTGCCACATGCATTGATGTCCATTCTAATGCCATGTTGATGTGCACGAGACGCTACTATACTAAAGTACTCTTCGCCTTCTGTGAGACCCCTTCTTGCAAACAGGAACCTCTATGTGATTACTGTACTAATCCCATGATCAGTGGCTAGCACTCACATGTTTACAACATTCATATCACAACCACAAGATATTAAACTGATAAGTATGTATTACAAGCGGAAATAATTATACAGAGTTTAAAATTTACAAAGACTAAATAGCGGAAAATAGAGAGTTAAAGAACTCCAAAAGCCTCGTGGTTTGCCCGCTAACCCTCAAGCAATTGACTTGGCAAACCTAGGGAAAATCATCGTCAAACACCCTGTGCCCTGCGTTAAAGCAAGAATCATCTGGCACTTCGCAAGCTTCGTCCTCTGAGACAGCAGATGCAAGATTGAGTATATTGGTACTCAGTAAGACTTATAGTGTTTAACAAATGCAAATAATTAATCATGCAGGCTAAGCAAAGGCAGGTTACCAGTTATTTTGCAGTTGCATAAACATTTAAAAATATCAATACAGTAGATTGAAACATCGCATCTTTAAATAGGCAAGTTGAGGCATAAATTGGTAAGCAAATATTCAAGTCTTTCAACCCAGTCTACCCGACTGCAAAAGTCCCCGGTGTCTGTCCTTTGACACAAAAGCTAGTTGCAAAATTGGTTTCCATCCCAAATCCATTTTTCCAGAAAATACCAAAACTCTAACACTGGAATGACTTCACCAAGTGTCCTTGACCGTGGACGCGGCTAATCGATTAGATTTACACTCTACAGAGGTGTACAGCTTTACCCACAAGGAATGATCAACCTCTTTTGCCAGGCCAGATAACACACTTCCTTTGGTGTGTCGGCAAGGAGATCATACAGAGCCGTTACATTATTTAGACGTGGCTTTGAACCAGCCCGGGACGTTTGACCCTCGCCATGAAAATAGAAACACTCACCCAAGTCGTGGATCCACTTTCATCACACCCAACACCACATTTCTGTTCATGGCAAGGCGTACACCGTTGCATTGGTATGTAGAAACCCCTACAAGCAAACCAAACCGGAATGCTTGTGCAATCTCCCGCCTTTCTTAGATGCAAAGCCACATTTAAACAACTTAATAGGCTAAGACTCGCCCATAGAAGCCCTCGTGGTTGTACGAAATTCTTGGATCTATAGCGTCCCATTGCTCGGTCCTTAATCCGACACAGGCGATACTCCACCCTACACTACGTGCAACTCCCTTTGCACCTCCGGCTATTGCCAATAATCGCCCGCGTCAAACCATAGTTTTATTTTGGGTTTTTAACCAAATACCAGCAACATTTTCCCAAAAGAGGACCATACATTCTTTGAAAGGACTGAAAGCATACGACAAGTAACTTAAGCAGGTATATTATGTTAGCGGTTATACCCAAAATGACATTAAGCATGTCTAGTTCAAACTAAGGTTTACAAGGTTCACATGTTCATACAGATTGGGGTAAATCATAATTTACAGGATTAACTACAGTTCAAACCCAAATTAGCATTTCTAGGGAGAATTATCCGGATGCATAGTACATAGACAAAAACAACATATTGTAGGTAAGTTATCAGGCTCGACATGATCAAGGGGGTGCTTGCCTTGCAACTCGTTGTCTAGGTCCGGATCTGGATTTGCGACAGAATCGTCTTCTTCCTCGAGCACGTCGGATTCTATACGTCGATCAAACGGAAACATAGCAAATATCAAATTTCAATAAGGGCAAAAAGAAAACAGACAGTAAACCAAATAAAGATTAACTGCAGAAAACAGGGGTATCTCTTAGGGTTTGGATTATAAAATTTTAAGACTTCATGATGTAATTAATTACGCATTCAAAGCGTTAATGCTTCTTATGATGAACAACATGAGTTTTCTTGCGGATGATTTATTCTTATATTACGAATTCAAGAGGCTAAAATTATAAATTCTTATATTTATAACTTCAAATTATAGATGCTAAAATTATCTAGATTAAAGAAATTTAGAACATAAAATAAAGGGTTCTGTGCAAAAAGCACCTGTCCTAGCGATGCATAAAGAAAAGGGGTTGATTAAACTTAGTTTATGCAGCTAGGTTACTAGATTTGGTCATGGATTTGAGCCCATAAAATCTATATTTCAACTAGTTAATTTCCTATGCATATTTATATATACATATATACATATACATATATATATGTATATGTGTGTGTACAATTGACACTTGGGTTACTTCATAATCTTAGTGGAAATCTCAATTCAGTTTACTCCTTAATAATTTTGGCAAGTTCAAGCATTCTACTGCCTTTCTGAAATTCAGAAAATTAAACCTCACTCATTTCATATTTCTTTCATACACTTATACATATTCAAATTCTTAGTGTATTGAAAGCAAGATTTAAATATAAAATGATTCAAACATGCATAAAAATTAAATATTTTTATATATTTGGATTCCTGGAAACATAAGGATCCTAGAAAAATTAGGTTCATTAACTTCTAAGCTTATTTGCAGAGATTTTGTATAAAGCATGTCTTTAGGATTTTTATTCAAATTTAAATTTCAAAATTACCTAGAGATGGTTTTCAAAATATTTTTGCATATTATGAAAGAACTTGATTTTACATGAATATAGAAATTTGTTTCACTAATGTTGGAGTTTTAATGAAGAATCTACAAGCATATGAATTATTTCGGGAAATGAAAATAAACTAAAATGGGAAATTACGTCTTGCAAAGATCGAAACGCCTTTACCGAAAGTGATCGAGGGATTTTGTCTTTGGTGTGAGCGGGCCCATAGTGCAATGACCGAAGAACAGAGCCAGTTTTAGGGCTCACTGGTGACGGCTCTACGGCGAAGCTCCGGCGGAATCGACGGCACGACAGGCTTCAGTGAACCTTCGCGCACCTGAGGGTGGGGTCGTTCGCCTCCGGGGATGATCGGAACAGGCTGCCACCGGGGACCTGCGACGGAGGGAGGAGCGACTCGTCGGAGAAGAAAATGGGTGAGGCTAGGCTTGAATGGGTAACAGCTCGAGCATCAGTGGCATCAGAGGGTTCCGTTTTACCTATTTGTTGGGCCGAAACTTGGCCGAGCAGCTCTGCCACCGTGCGCCGGCCGTGGAGAAGAAAGGCGCCCACGGCGACGATGAGCTGAGTGATGATTACTGGAATTGAGAATGCGCAAGGGTTCATGAGTGTACTAGAAGGATTTAAACGAAATAAATTTTGAAAGATGCTCACCGAATCGCTCGGATGGCTTTCTCCCCTCTTTTCGAGTTGTCTGACAAAATATTGAGGGGGAGAAGAGTTCCTGGCTTTGGAACTCGAATAGATGGGTTATGGAAGTGAAGGAAGAGCGAAATGCCTCAAGCAAGCACTGAGGATGTCTTTTTATAGAGGTTAAGACGGTGATCGACAGTGTTTGAATGCACGGCAAGAGTTGCGGCGCTTCTGTGCTATGCGATGAGGTGGCGCAAGCCTCTCACCGGCAGGGAGGTGACGCGAGGCAGTCAGGGCATGGCGTGGAGGTACTGCGGATAGGCCATGGCAGCGCGCAATTGCGGATCTCAGCGGAATTGGCGCTGAGACGCAAAGGGCGGCGAAGCCTCGCGAGTGAGAGGGCACGCCTGCGAAGAAGAAGAGGGGAAACGGGATTTCCCACTGACAACCGGGACCGGGTCCACCCACAGCGACCGAGAGCTTTTCTCGTTGCCCTGCCAGCGAACGGTTACGGAAAAAGGGGCTGGCCCACATGTCAGAGAGAAAGAGGACGAGGCAAGTGATCACTTCAGTTTGGACAGCCCCATGTGAGCATTAAAATGGATATCAAATCATGGTATAGTTTTCTGAAACTTTTTGAAAGACATCTCCTGGAAGTGTTAATATTCCATTAAAATTTTTGGACTAAAAAATTCTATAATAAATTAATTAAAATTCTGACACTGTATATTGTACAGAATTTGCATTTCGGAATTTTATTTATTTAAGGGTATAAATCATATCAATTATTTTCAAAACTTTTTATAGGAGTTAAGTTTGGGTTATGGATATCTTCATAAAAATTTCAAGTCAAAATATTTAGTAAACATTTTATAAAAATTCTGATATGATGATTTTCAGTTTTTAATTGCCTCAGTTCTTAAATTTTTAAAAGGCTTTTCCGACATGATAAATTCCTGAAATTTTTAAAAGATGTTTATACTGCTCTGAGGGTGCTATGGTAATTTTTATAGCTCCTGATAAGTTCCGATTATTTTTCATTAATTCTGACTTCAGTGTTTTTAGTCAAAAAGAGACAACCAATTATTTTATTTAATTACATTTCAGCACCTAGGATTTTTACCAGATGATTTTACTGGTTTACCAGCATGAATAAGGTCTCATGGTAATTTTTCCCATTTTTACTTTTACCGCTTTACATTCTTACCATTTCCCATTTAATAATTCTATTTATTGGACTTTTCATATAAAGCATAAATCCAAAGAAAATCCAAATAAAACCAATAATTCTCAGAAAACTCAGAAATAAATATATTCAAATCCAAAATATTCATTTTCATTTTATTATATTTTTCGGGATGTTACACCTTCCTTCCAAAATACCAGCGGAGACTTCGAAATGAAAACCCCGCGAGGGCAGAGACAAGATATATAATAGGATTTGTTTAGGAAGCCTCAAATATCAGTTTACCCATGTGGATAAAATGAGATTTTGAACTAAAATCTCAACTCATTCACGTGGATGGGCCGGGATTTTGAATTTCCCAAACAAGAGCTATAGAGTTTAGGAAAAATCCCCTATACACATTGACCATTCACTTCAAAATCTACAAGAATTTAGGAAATTATCCCACTCACTAAAACATGGTAAACGTGTAATTAGCTTAGTACAAGAAAACTGTAACGACCCTCATTTTCGCAAACTTGCAAAAATAGAAATCTAATGTGCATTCCGTACTAGTCCCATTATCAGTAGCTAGTACGCACATACACCAATTGGAATCACAACCATACAACAAATATTATTAAGCGGAAGCTATTACATAAAGAAAACTCTTACAAACTCAGAGATATAGCAGCAAAAGAAGCAAGGTCTTGTAGTGTGCCCATCCAAAACCAACAGGCAACCGACAAGGCATAATCCCTAGAAAGATCATGACGAAGAAAAATCCCGCAACCTGCGACGGAAGAAACCTCGAAGCTTCGCTAACTTATCCACCTAAAAACCACATATAAGCAAGGGTGAGTACATTCGTACTCCGCAAGACTTGAGCAAAGCCTATAATATATGCAGGCCATTTCAAAGGAGGCTACTACAGTTAATTTGCATAAAGCAGAATTGACATTGTAAAACAAGTTATTTGCAAACGGAATTTATAAAAGCATAATTGACTGATATGAAATAAGTAAAGCATAAGTAATATTCACAACCCATCGTGAATATCGAATAATCCAGAAATGGAATCCATCAATGTCGATCCTTTGACATGAAAACAAGAGCTGCTAAACAAGTTCCAAACCACAACCTATTTTAGAAAATTAAACATTTAACTAGTGCAAGTTCACCAAGTTTCCCATGACCGAGGGGACGGCTAATCGATTAGATTTACTCTGCAGAGGTGTACAACTTTACCCACAAGTCATGACCTTTTCTTTTTGCCGCGAGTTTCACGCACCTTTGGTGTGTGGCCAGAATGTTCATGACGAAAACCTTTACATTATCTAATTTAATTTTGCACCAAAGACCGGACGATAAAACCCACGCTATCTTGGGAGAACTCGAGCATAGGAATGTTGGAACTCCCCATAGACGCGGCGTACACCGTTATATTGGTAAGTGTTGTTCCCAGCACCTCGGTGTGGGCACCCTGTAGAGCAAACCCCGAAAGGAAAGCCCGTACTACTTCAGCCTACCAATGTGCAAAGTTAAACTAGATAACTTAATTGGTTTAAGCCCCATAACAACACTTGTGGTTTGCACGAATTATCTTGGATCATACAACACTGAGTTCGGTCCTTAACTTGACACGGGCGATACTCCACCCTAACTACGTGCAAATCCCTCTGCACCTCCAGCTATTGCCAATAATCGCTCGCATCAAAACCATAGTTTTATTTTGGGTTTTTAATCAAAATACCCATAGCCAACAGCTACAATTACAAAATTTTCCATTTCTCAAGGAACACATTTTGATCTGATCATCATCATCATCATTTATTCTAAAAGCATGGCTAAGCATGGATAAAAGTAATCGCATATACCCATGATGACATTAAGTAATTGTCTAAGCTTAATCTATGGTTATCAAGGTTCACATTTTCATACTTATCAAGGAAGTTTCATGAGACAACAGGTATAACTACCGGTACCACAAAATAGCAATTTACAGAAAGTAAACGTATGCATGAAACATTTTAATAAACAATGCAAATTAAATTCTGGGATCAAGATGGTCAAAGGAGGGTGCTTGCCTTGCTTATATATCGTTTACGACGAAGACGCGATCACGGCTGACGGAGGCAACGACGGAGGAAGGAACGTCAGATTCTACACGTCGATCGATCGGAAAATATAGCAAATAATAGACTTCAATAAGGGCGAAAAGAAGACAGACAGAAAATCAAATAAAGATTCATTGCAGAAAACAGGAACACTTTAGAGTTTGAATTATTTAAGAAATTACATTATGCTTAACCTTAATGATTTAATGACGAACATAACAGGGTTTCTTTTAAAGATTATCTATTCTTGAATTACGAATTCAAGAGGCTAAAATTATGAATTCTAGTATTTAAAACTTCGAATTATAGATGCTAAAATTATTTGAATTAAAAGAATTAAAACACTAGTTTAAGGGTTATGCAAAACATACTTAATTACTTAAGTGATTTGCATAAGAAAGGTTTTAAGTAAGTTATGATTGATAAGCTAGCTAATTAGATTTATTTATAGTTTTTAAGAAGGTTCTGGTGATACAAATATATTAATTATAAATTCTTTGTTACAAGGTTCACTTAATCTTATTATGGCAAAGTTCATTAAACATAAAACTAAGGGTTATTTGGCTATTAAAGTTTATATGCCAAACATGACGAAATAAGATTATTTCTTCGGGATTAGGTAGCATAAACTTTGAAGAACATATCTAAACTGAATTCATACATTTTAGCTTTTAGACGAGACATTATTTTCTTAGTTGAAAATGCTTATGTGACATTAAAGGTTATGACAAACATACTTTTTAGGGGTATTCAACTAGCACGATTTAATTTAAAAGTAAGTTGTAAAGGAAGTATTTTTCTAGAATATGATAGACCATATCCTAAATATCATTTCTAAACAAATTTCCATAGTTTTTGCATTTAGACGATAGGTTCTACGGATCGATGAAAAAGCTTGATAGTTCAATTTACTACTCGCTAAGGATTTAGTTTTTGATATACGATTGTGACTATACCGAGTAAGACAATCTACTCATTTTTCAGGCATTAATAGGGTATGACTCTAATAGCATTTTAAAGTTAGTTCCGTGATATTTGACTTCTATCCAAAGTGTTTTTCCTATAAATGATCATTAGGGTCTATCGTTACTTTATTTCATTCTTGCACCAACATAAGGTATTTTTATAAAAACAGCAAGGTACTATTTTTTGAGGTTATAGGATTTGGTTTCATCAAATTCTGAGTTTATTCGCGAAAGTTACGACTATTCCAATTATGCAAGTATTTACATATTGACTATTAATCATTTACTGTTTTATGTAGCAAACTTTAAATATTATTTTATATCTGAGATCCTTGCAATATTAAGAGTACAACAAAACTGATTTGGTGATTATTTGAATTCAATTGATCTCTATATTGACTATTTGATTCTATATGCATATGCATGTACATTTCATACTCATGTTATTTGATATTGTTAAAAATAGTTCAAACCAAATTCATTTTCTTCATTATTTTGGTAAACTCAGATATCCTACTGCCATGAAAATATTTATAAATCAATTTTACTTATTCCATCTTTCTTTATTCAAATTATGTTTATTTGAATTTCTAATGCATTAATTACAATCTTTAATAGAAAGTATTTCAAACAATAATGAAATTTAAATATTTTTATATATTTGAACTTCTGTAAACATGAGTATCTCACTAAAATTAGTTTCATTCCATCTAAAGTTTATTTATAACATTTTAATATGTAGCACTTCTTTTAGCCTTTTCTTTAAATTTGAATTTTAAATTTATCCAGTGAACATTTTCAAAATGTTATTGCATATTCTGAAACTAATTGATTTTACATGAATATAGAAATTGATTTCACTCAATTCGGAGTTATAATGCAAAATCTACAAGCATTTGAATTGGCTCGGGTATTGAAATAAACTGAAAAATGAAAATACGTTTTCAGAGAACCGAAAGCGTCTTTTACCGGTTGAACTGATGTCAGTTGCGTCACTGACGAAGAGGGCCCGCAGCGCAGTGACCGAAAGCAGGGGCGACGTTAGGGCACGGCGGCGACGGCGCTCCGGCGAGGTTCCGGCCGAATCGGTAGCGCTGCTAGCACTAGTGGATCATTGCGCGTCTGTGGGTGGTGTCGATCACCTCCGGGGATGGCCGGAGCGGGCTGCCACCGGTGTCCTGCGGCGGAGGGAGGAGTGACTCGCCGGAGAAGAAATTTAGTGAGTTTCCGGCCGAATGGGTAACTATTTAAGCATCAAGGAGGCTAGAGTGTTCCATTTTACCGATTTGTTGCACCGGAGTTTGGCCGAGTGGCTCTGATACCAACGCTGTGAGACCCCGTTCTGATGAACAGGAACTCCATGTGATTACTGTACTAGTCCCATGATCAGTGGCCAGCACTCACATGTTTACAACATTCATATCACGACCACAAGATAAATATCCAACAGGCATATATTACAAGCAGTAATAATTATACAGAGTTAAAATTTTACAACAGCGGAAAAATAGAGGAATTAAAAACTCCATAAGCCACGTGGTTTGCCCGCTAACCCTCAGGCAACTGATTTGGCAAACCTAAGGAAACTCATCGTCAAAAGTCCCGCACCCTGCGTGAAAGTAAAAGTCGTCTGGCGCTTCGCAGGCTTCGTCCTCTGAGACAGCAGATGCAAGATTGAGTACTTTGGTACTCAAAGAAGACTTATAGTGTTTGACGGATGCAATAAAGTAATTATGCGAGCTAATCAAGGCAGGTTAAAGGTTATTTTGCGATTGCACAAACATTTGAGAATATGACATAATAAATTGAAACACCGCATTTTCAAGTGAGCATTTGGAATATAAGGTGATAATCAATAACCAAGTCCTTCAACCCAGTCTACCCGACTGCAAAGATCCCCGGAGTCTGTCCTTTGACCCAAAAAGCTAGATGCAAAACGGTTTCCTTTTCAAACCCAGTTTTTCCAGAAAAGTACCAAAACGTTCTAATATTGGAATGACTTCACCAAGCGTCCATAACCGTGGACACGGCTAATCGATTAGTTCTTACACTCTGCAGAGGTGTACAACTTTACCCACAAGGAATGATCAACCTCTTTTGCCAGGCCAACTTACACACTTCCTTTGGTGTGTCGGCAAGGAGATCATACAGAGCCGTTACATTATTTAGATGTGGCGTTGAACCAGCCCGGGACGTTTGACCCTCGCCATGAAAACAGAAACACTCACCCAAGACGTGGATCCTTTCACATCACACCCAACACCACGTTTCTGTTCACGGCAAGGCGTACACCGTTGCATTGGTAAGTAAACCCCTACAGACAGATCAACCGAATGCTGTGCATTACTCCCGCCTTCCTTAGATGCAAAGCCACACCTAAACAACTTAATAGGCTCGGTCGTCCCATACCACCCTCGTGGTTGTCACGAAATTCTTGGATCTATAGCGTCCCATTGCTCGGTCCTTAATCCGTCTGAGGCGATACTCCACCTAACTACGTGCAAAACCCTCTGCACCTCCGGCTATTGCCAATAATCGCCCGCATCACACCATAGTTTTATTTTGGGTTTTTAATCAAAGTACCAGCAAAATTTTCCCAAATGAGGATCATACATTCGTTGAAAAGAATGAAAACACGATCAAAAGCTTTAAGCAGATATTCAATGCTAGCGGTTATACCCAAAATGACATTAAGCATGTCTAGTTTCCAACTAAGGCTTACAAGGTTCACATGTTCATACAGATTGAGGCAAACCATAATTTATGGATTAACTACAGTTCTAACCCAAATTAGCAGTTTTAGGAGAACTATCCGGATGCCTTGTACATAAGCAAAAACAACATAATGTAGGTAAATTACTAGGCTCGACATGTTCAAGGAGGTGCTTGCCTTGCAACTCGCTGTCTAGCTCGATCCGGATCGGCGATGACGCGTCGTCTTCCTCTTCGAGGACGTCGGACTCTACACGACGATCAAGCGGAAGAATAGTAAATATCCAAATTGAGAAAAGGGCTAAAAGAAGATGCAGATGATAAGTCAAATAAAGAAAACTGCAGAAACAGGTTATCCTATAGAGAGTTGAAATATAAATTTTAAGATTTCACACAACAAATAATTATACATTTAGAGCGTTAATACGGTTTGTGTAATGAACAACATGGTCTCTCTTACAGATTAATTGTTTGGAATTTACGAATTCAAGAGGCTAAAATTGTGAATTCTAGTATTTATAACTTCGAATTATAGATGCTAAAATTATTTGAATTAATAAAATTTAATTCACAAGATAAAGGGTTGATTACACAAAATTTCATTAAACTAGATTACTAAGTTGTTCATGACATGAACCAATTAAACTAGATTCTAGCTATCCAGCTTCCAATGCACACATATATATATATACATATATATGCGTGCATTGGGTACTAGGGTTACTTCATATTTCTAATGGTAGTTCCAAACAAGTTTAACCCTTAATTATTTTGGCAAGTTCAATTATTCTACTGCCACCCTATTATTCATGAAATAAATTTTTACTTATTTCATATTCCTTTCATATCATTATACATATTTAAATTCTTAGTGTATTGAAAGCAAGACTTAAATAGAAAGTCATTCAAACATGCATGATAATTAAATATTTTTATATATTTGAGCTTCTGGAAACAAGAGGATCCTACAAAAATTAGTTTCATTAAATTCTAAGTTTGTTTGCAAAATTTTTGTATAAAGCATATCTTTAGGCCTTTTATTCAAATTTGAATTTCAAAATTACCCAGAGATTGTTTTCAAAATATTTCTGCATATTCTAAAATAACTTGATTTTACATGAATATAAAATTTTATTTCATTGATTTTGGAGTTATAATTCAAAAGTTATGGGCAATTGAAGTATCTCGGTTTTGGAAAATACACTGAAAATCCAAAATACGCTTTCACCGGTGGAAAGCGTCTTCCTGCTTTTGGCGCGCATACGCATTTGAACTCGCCCGGTCGCGGTGACAAGCCGCCGCCGTCGCACGACCGTCGGCGCGATCGTGGTCGAGTCGTGGCCCGCATGTCAATGACCGCACGACGGCGCGCGCACAGACACGGTCCGACGCTGACGGATGGGCCCCGCTCGTCAGTGACCGAGCGACTCAAGAGTCTGCACCACTGACAGATTGGGCCCACCAGTCAGTGACCCGAAACAGGGCATTTTGGTCTAAGGCTCGCCGCCGGCGAACTAACGCCGCCGCGTGAATGGGTAGCTCAAGGGCATCGGTGTTCCAAAGCGAACCTAGGGCGTTACCCATTCGCGGGAGGTGGCGGAAAAGGGGTTGGCACCGTGGAGGCGACGGCCGCCATGGTGCTGAGCTAAAGCTTCGCCGCCATGATTTTGTTGGGAAGCGAGGCGTGAGCATCAGTGAGCTAAGGGCAAGCTGTTTCACCTGAGGGAGAAAGCAGAGAAAGGCCAAAGATGAATGACCACGCGCGCTGGAGCTGAGGAAGAAGCGCGGCGGAGAGGAGGCGCTGCATATGCAGAATAATGAAATTAGGGTGTGATCGATAACCCAGGATGCTCAATGAAGCTCTAGATGGAACCAATACCGACGATTACCAATGGCTTTGCTCAATTCACCGATTTCCCCTCTTTTCGGGTTTTCAGCGAAAATGGCGAAGAACTGGGTGATTGGCTCGGGTGTTCGGCTCAGGGAGCGGATGAGGAAATGGGAGCCTCAGTGCGACGCTCAATTGGTATTTATAGCCAGGGAAAAGTGATGGCTCTAGTGTATTGTGAATCCGAGAAGAAACGGCGGTGACTTGGTTCTGCGCAGAGACGAACTGGCGCGAGATCTTTCGGGCTCCCGGGAGTGCGGTATGGCTGGGGCATGGCGCGGGCAGGCTGAGGACGAGCCGTAGCGACGCACGACGTGGGCTCGGCGGGTTTCGCGCTGAGACGCAGAGGAGAGCCAGCGAAGGAACGAGGACGCGTCGGTGGTCTCGGCGAGAGGAAAGGGGCGAGAGCGTGAAGAGGAGGCGACAAGTGGGTCCAGCCCACCGGAAGTGATAGAGGATCGGTTGCTCACCGCGCATCAAGCCGCTTCAACGCCCGGCCCGCATGTCAGTGAGTGGAGCTGAGTTTAAAGGATAACTCAGGCCGGGACAGCTCCCATGTGGGCATTATACTACCATCAAATCACTTTGAAAATTTTCCAAACTTTTTTACTGGGTTTCTCTGGTAGTTCACGGTGTCCAATTCAATTTTCAGATAAAAATACATTATGGTTAATTTATTAGAATTCTGACACTGAGGATTGGGTTTTTAATAGTCTCTGTTTTTTGAATTTTTAGGAGACTTTACCAACATGATAAATTGATGAGATTTGTACCAGATGTAACAACTGATTGGATGGTGCTATGGTAATTTTTGCGGCTCCTAATAAATTTCAGTTATTTTTAATTAATTCGGACTTTACTGTTCTTAGTCAAAAAGAGAATTAAGATATTTATTTTTCCCCAAATCAGCACCAAGGATTTTTACTAAGGATTTTCTTGGTTTACAGATTGGTCATGGTCAAATGGTAATTTTTCTTATTTTTACTTTTACCTTCTTACCATTTTCCATTTGATGATTCTATTAATTGGACTTTTCATCCAAAGCATAATTCCAGAAATTCCAATAAATACCAATGACATCAGAAAAACTCAGAAATAAATATATTTAAATCCAAAACATTCATTTCCATTTTATTATATCTTGTTCTTTCATTTTTGGGCTGTTACAAATCTACTCCCTTACGTAAATCTACCGAGATTTGGCGGTCTAAAGCGTAAAAGGATCTAAAAGAAATCAGAAATTCTTCTTTAAGCTTATCCTCCTGTTCCCAAGTCGCTTCTTCTTCCGTATGGTTACTCCACTGTACCTTTACCATTTTATGAACTTTATTCGAGTGCGCCTTTCTGCTTCTTCGAGAATTTTAAGCGGGTGCTCGCGATAAGTTAGATCAGCCGAGTTCAATCTCTTCCAACCGAGTAAGTTCGGTAGGGATGCGAAGACATTTCTTAAGCTGCGACACATGGAAGACATTGTGTACACTAGATAGTTGAGATGGTAGTTCCAACTTGTATGCTTTTTCTCCCATCTTATCCAGTATACGATATGGACCAATATATCGAAGGGCTAGCTTGCCTCGAACTTGGAATCGACGGATTCCGCGAAGAGGTGAAACCTTAAGATAGACATAGTCATCAATCTCAAAGCTCAAGTCACGTCGACGAGTGTCGGCATAACTTTTCTGGCGGGATTGGGCTTCCTTCAATCGGCTTCGTATCAAGTCCACATGTTCTTGGGCCTCATTTATTAAATCTGGGCCAAAGAATTGCCTTTCTCCCACTTCAGACCAGAAAAGTGGACTTCGGCACTTTCTTCCATAAAGGGCTTCAAATGGTGACATTTGTAGACTAGTTTGAAAACCATTATTGTAGGAGAACTCTGCAAAGGCTAAGCACTTCTTCCAATTTGTGCTATAAGTTAGCACACAGGCCCTTAACATATCTTCCAGGATTTGATTCGTTCTTTCAGTCTGACCATCGGTCTGGGGATGGTAAGCGGTACTGAAAGTCAATTTAGTCCCCAAGAGACCATGCAATTTTTCCCAAAAACGGGATGTGAATTGCGATCCCCGATCCGAAACAATTGTTTTCGGAACCCCGTGCAAACGCACAATATTGCTAATGTAAAGTTCTGCCAACTTGTCTCCAGAATATGTGGTCTTGACCGGAATAAAATGAGCCACTTTGGTTAGTCGATCAATGACAACCCAAATGGAGTCATTTCCTTTTTGAGTCCGGGGAAGGCCAGTAATGAAGTCCATACCGACATCATCCCATTTCCATTCCAGAATTTGCAATGGTTGGAGCAGACCAGCTGGACGTTGATGTTCAGCTTTGACACGCCGACATACATCGCATTTCGCGATATACTCGGCGATATCCTTCTTCATACCGGGCCACCAATACTCTTTCTTAAGGTCTTGATACATTTTGGTACTACCCGGATGAATAGATAACGGTGACTCATGGGCTTCAGATAGAATCAACTTCTTGATGTCAGAATTATTAGGCACATAAGTACGAGTTCCTTTCATAATTACCCCATTTGGATTTTCTGTGAACTCAGAATTTATGCCCCCAATTGAATGATTCTGGATTTCTATATTGGCTTCATCCTGGAGTTGAGCATCCTTAATCTGATTTTTAAGAGTTGGCTGAAGTTGGAGAGCGGCCACATATCCACTTTCCACTAGATTCAAATTGAGCTTTTGGAAGGCATTGATTAGGTCGGTGGCGAGGATCCCGGCCGCAATCTGACTTCCGACTAAGGCGTCGGCTCGACATTGGCCTTACCGGGATGGTAATGAAGACCTATGTCATAGTCTTTGATCAGCTCCAGCCACCTTCTTTGTCTCAAATTCAATTCTGGTTGGGTAAAGAAGTACTTAAGACTTTTATGATCAGTATAGATCTCCGTCCTATTCCCAATAAGATAATGCCGCCAGATTTTCAGAGCATGAACCACAGCGGCCAATTCAAGGTCATGAGTAGGGTAGTTCTGCTCATGAGGACGAAGTTGTCGAGAGGCATAAGCGACAACCCGGCCTTCTTGCATTAATACACATCCCAACCCTTGGAGCGATGCATCACAATATACTTGAAAATCCTTATGAATATCTGGTAGTATGAGGACTGGGGCAGAGGTTAGCTTTTCTTTCAGTTCTTGGAAACTCTGCTCACAATCAGAAGTCCATTCGAACTTCTTTTCCTTTTTTAAGAGTTGCGTGAGTGGCTTGGCAATTTTAGAGAAGTTTTCAATGAACCGACGATAATAACCGGCAAAGCCTAGAAAACTTCGAATTTTTGGGACTGACTGTGGCCTTTCCCAAGCCAACACAGCTTGCACTTTACTTGAGTCAACAGCAACTCCGCCTCCTGATAAAACATGCCCGAGAAATGCCACTTCGTTCAACCAAAACTCACATTTCTCGAACTTGGCATATAATTTATTTTCTCGGAGTTTGCTGAGGACCATGTGCAAATGCTGCTTATGCTCTTCTTCAGTCTTGGAATATATCAGGATGTCATCAATGAATACCACCACAAACTTGTCCAGATACTCCATGAAGATCTTATTCATTAAGCTCATGAAGCTCGCCGGAGCATTAGTGAGCCCAAAGGACATCACGGTGTATTCATATAATCCATAACGGGTAGTGAAGGCAGTCTTGGGAATGTCTGATGGTCTGACCTTCAGCTGGAAATACCCCAACTTCAAGTCTATCTTGGAGAAAATTTGTGCCCCATTTAATTGATCAAATAGGTCATCAATCCGGGGTAACGGATATTTGTTCTTGATGGTTACTTCATTTAAGGCACGGTAGTCCACGCACATGCGCAAACTATTGTCCTTTTTCTTGACAAAAAGAACCGGACTTCCCCAGGGTGATGTACTGGGGCGAATAAATCCCTTGTCCAATTGTTCCTTGAGTTGCTTTTTCAGTTCCACTAATTCATTTGTGGGCATCCTATATGGACGCTTTGATATTGGTGCCGCCCCGCAAAGCAAGTCAATGATGAACTCCATTTTCGATCCGAGGCACTCACGGCAATTCGCAGAAATACCTCTAGAAATTCATTAACTATTGGTACATTTTCCAATTCAACTGTGGATGCTAAACACCGGACTGGCTGAGATGCTAATTCATTGACACTTGAGGTAAATTCCACAGATATTCCATCATGATTTACCAGAGTTATAGATCGATCGACACAGCTTATGCAACCCTTATGTTTGGCCAACCAATCCATGCCTAAGATCACATCTAGCCCAGGTGTTTCTATTAGGATGAGGTCAGCATAAAAGGTAACCTCATTGATTTCTATGTTAACTCCAGAACAGAAACTAGCAGTTATAATAGTGGCTCCAGGTGATTGCACACTCATGCGAGTGGGCAACAGAGAAACTTCCAACTTGTTTTGTTCAGAAAACTTCTTGGAGATAAAAGAATGAGAAGCTCCAGAATCAAACAAAACCATTGTAGGCACAGATTGCACAAGGAACATACCAAGCACAACGTCTGATGCCTCCTGCACCTCTTCAGTCGTCATATGGTGAAGGCGTCCAATATTCCCGCCTTGCGCAGGTGGCGGCGTCGATCCTTGAGTCTGGCCTTGAGCTTGTGGGCGAGGTTGCCCGATTTTCTTCTTGGGACAGGAACTGGCGTAATGTCCATGCTCATTGCAATGGAAACACGTGATATTGGGCGCCTTCTTCTGGGCAACAGCAGCAGTCCTAGGCTGTTGCACCGGGCGAACAGACTGCTGCGGCTGCCGCTGTACAAAGCGAGTAGCCTGACCCTGAGATCTCTGAGTCTGAGAAGTCGGTCGTTGGGCTCTTGGCGCTGGTGGTGGTGGTGGTCGACGAAAACCGGTCGACTGCCACCCTTGTGGCCTAGATGATCCACCTCCAGATGAGCTACGTGCAAGCCACTTGCGCTTGCGGCTCTCCATCACACTGCGACTGCCGTGCTCCACTCTTACAGCCTTGTCTACCAGAGTCTGGAAGTCGTCAATGTCTTGGGCAATTAAGGCCCACTTGATCTCTTCATTTAAATTTTCCCTAAACCTCTCAATCCTTCTTGCCTCATTAGCTACTTCATAAGTGGCATATCTTGTGGTGATTGAAGCAGTGCGGTACTCCATCACCGTCATCGAACCTTGCTTAAGGTCAAGGAACTCCTCTTTTCACTTCAATCACACTTGTTTGGAATGTTGGTGCGGCGGAATGCGACTCTAAACTCGTGCCATATAACCACCCGACCTTACCGTAGCACCGCCGTAGTTCTCCCACCAAGCTGCTGCGGTCCCCTCGCAATCGATAAGAGGCATATAGGACCTTCTCCTCTCATCACATTGAGCAATTTCTAACTTGCTTTCCACAGCCCGCAACCAATCATACGCATCAAGAGGCTCGCAGAAGGGAGAAAGTGGTGGTCGGGTCCTTAGGAACTCATTCAATTTGGACACTTGGGGAGCTCCACCATTCCCTCCACGGGCGACACCCTGAGCTGCAGTGTTCTGGGCTATCTGCTGCAGTATCAGAGTATTCGCCTGCCTCCCTTGTTCAATCAAAGCCAGCACTTGAGCCATGGTAGGGGGTGGAGGCAGCTGTTCCTCATGAACCTCTTCCCTAGCCGGAGATGGGACAGGGGCATCTTGGCGGGCTGCTCGAGATGTCGAGGCTCTTGTTGCAGGATGTTGAGGATTAGGTTGTGCAGGTGTTGAGACACTCGCTCTGGGATCGCGAGTATCCTGCGGTGCATCAGTTTCTAGGATCCGATTGAGTGACCTGGTCGGCCTCATCCTGAAATTAGTACCACTTTAGTACGCGACAAAGACTAGAGTAAGATTTCAAATGTACCCAGCACATGTTCGCTTTAAAGTTCTTAGTTTAATTATCGCCTCTAATGACCTTTTATTTATTGATCCATCATCATTTTTTTTTGGATTTTCTCATCGAAAATTTTCACCCCATAGTTACAATTTGCGAGGGAAAATCCATTATTATTATTCATGCAAAAGAGATACAACTTAAAAACTTACAATACCAAAAGCATTTCATGCAATTATTAAGGATACATACACACACCACTATTTTACAATTTATTTCTATAGCATAAAGTTTCTAGGGAAAACCTATCCACTACTATCCCCCGGAGGTGGTGATGGCGACCCGACGTCACAACTACTCCCAGAACTGGAGGGTTCGGGAAGCGGCTCCGGATTCCCTGCCGGGCGAAACTGACGTAGATACTCTTGTCTATTTCCAGTTCTGCGCCTCCTAGGTCCCGATTCGGTATCTTGGTCACCTATACGCGCTTCATATGAGCGCACATATGCACTCATATCCACATGATGTACTTGACAAATCTTTCTTGCTAGCTTACGACTTGTCTCTTGGATAGCTTGGACTCTAATTGAACTAAAATGCTTAACTTGATGGCGCACGTGACGCCCTTTCTTTATAGTAATAGCGTGCGCACACACTTTAAACCCATCAACTATCTGCCCAACAGCGAGCATAGGGCGATGTTTTTCTTGTCCATAGTTTTCTGCTAAGTCCCTAGCTATAGCTGCCCAACTGGAGGGGTTGGTCATCTGAAATTTTAAAGCAAGATAAATTAGCATTAATATAATGCCAGTAGTAACAAAGAAACAATAACTGTGCTACTTTTGCATGGGTCAAATTTATCTCACAATTCTTATATGCTTAGCCCTTACAATTCTTATGAACTAAGTTATTCCTATATTATTCTTTATTACATGGTTCTCAATCTTAATTTAACTGCTTCCACATTACTCATAGCAAAAGAACCACTTTATTTATTTCGCACCTCCCATATTTACAATAACTGTTACATCCCTTCCATGCACTCCTATCTATTCTATCTCATCTAAAGTCCTAGCGGTGTAGGCTCTACGCCTATACACCCGAGGGGCTTCAGGCTGAAACTCACAAGTGCTACGGGGATTTATGCCCTTATCGTTAATAAGGCGCGGGCAACTACCTATGCAGGACATCCTGGCTCCTCTAGGCACACCAGGTGTAGGTACATAGGAGTCCGGTGGAGAGCGATGTGCGGATGGGATTTGGGAAGTCCCCTCGCTTAGCACCGTGCGTGGTATTGTACCTCTTGCTACGCACGGGGCCAAGCGGGCCTCCAGAAATGCCATCCGTCGTCGAGTCTCCAACAGTTCCTGCGCTAACTGTGCATAGTGCTTGTCTAGCTTATTTACAAAGTTCAACATAACCCTAAGACCATTATTTCTAACTCTAGTGTGGTCCCTATATACATTATCTCTAACTGGGGGTCTTCCAGGAAGATAGCGATAAGCAAGATCCAGGTCTGGGATCACATGACGGAGGTGGATCACAGCCTGATAAGCAGCTTCATTCATCGAAGCATCGATGGATGATCCATATCCTTCAAAAGTTCTTTCACCCTCATTAAAAGCCGGTCTTGGAGGTATAAAGACTCTAGTAGCATATTCCTTAGTCTCCGAGCTCAAGTATGCTTGGAACACCACATATCTCGGGTCACTCTCGTAATGACAGTCCTCTAGTAGATGATGTAGTACCCCCATCATTCCACCTAGCTCTGGAGTGACCGACTCATGGCAAGGTACATAACGTGCCATCTACAAAATAACAGAAAAGGAGAGATTAATAATAATTTTTTATGAATAGTTAAGAGACCACAAATAAGAAAATTAGCATATATGCTAAAGTTCATTATTAGTAGAGAGTAGAATTTTGTTTATTCTTCAAATTAAGTTTCAATTCTAATAACTAACGACCATTCACCCAAGGCTTCCTACAGTCAGTGTGGCTCGATACTAACATTTGTGAGACCCGCTCGATGAACAGGAACTCCATGTGATTACTGTACTAGTCCCATGATCAGTGGCCAGCACTCACATGTTTACAACATTCATATCACGACCACAAGATAAATATCCAACAGGCATATATTACAAGCAGTAATAATTATACAGAGTTAAATTTTTACAACAGCGGAAAAATAGAGGAATTAAAAACTACAAAAGCCACGTGGTTTGCCCGCTAACCCTCAGGCAACTGACTTGGCAAACCTAAGGAAACTCATCGTCAAAAGTCCCGCACCCTGCGTGAAAGTAAAAGTCGTCTGGCGCTTCGCAGGCTTCGTCCTCTGAGACAGCAGATGCAAGATTGAGTACTTTGGTACTCAGCAAGACTTATAGTGTTTGACGGATGCAATAAAGTAATTATGCAGGCTAATCAAGGCAGGTTAAAGGTTATTTTGCAGTTGCACAAACATTTGAGAATATGACATAATAAATTGAAACACCGCATTTTCAAGTGAGCATTTGGAATATAAGGTGATAATCAATAACCAAGTCCTTCAACCCAGTCTACCCGACTGCAAAGATCCCCGGAGTCTGTCCTTTGACCCAAAAAGCTAGATGCAAAACGGTTTCCTTTTCAAACCCAGTTTTTCCAGAAAAGTACCAAAACGTTCTAATATTGGAATGACTTCACCAAGCGTCCATAACCGTGGACACGGCTAATCGATTAGTTCTTACACTCTGCAGAGGTGTACAACTTTACCCACAAGGAATGATCAACCTCTTTTGCCAGGCCAACTTACACACTTCCTTTGGTGTGTCGGCAAGGAGATCATACAGAGCCGTTACATTATTTAGATGTGGCGTTGAACCAGCCCGGGACGTTTGACCCTCGCCATGAAAACAGAAACACTCACCCAAGACGTGGATCCTTTCACATCACACCCAACACCACGTTTCTGTTCACGGCAAGGCGTACACCGTTGCATTGGTAAGTAAACCCCCTACAGACAGACTGAACCGGAATGCCTGTGCATTACTCCCGCCTTCCTTAGATGCAAAGCCACACCTAAACAACTTAATAGGCTAAGACTGTCCCATACCAGCCCTCGTGGTTGTACGAAATTCTTGGATCTATAGCGTCCCATTGCTCGGTCCTTAATCCGATACGGGCGATACTCCACCCTAACTACGTGCAAAACCCTCTGCACCTCCGGCTATTGCCAATAATCGCCCGCATCACACCATAGTTTTATTTTGGGTTTTTAATCAAAGTACCAGCAAAATTTTCCCAAATGAGGATCATACATTCGTTGAAAAGAATGAAAACACGATCAAAAGCTTTAAGCAGATATTCAATGCTAGCGGTTATACCCAAAATGACATTAAGCATGTCTAGTTTCCAACTAAGGCTTACAAGGTTCACATGTTCATACAGATTGAGGCAAACCATAATTTACAGGATTAACTACAGTTCTAACCCAAATTAGCGCTTTAGGAGAACTATCCTGATGCACTGTACATAAGCAAAAACAACATAATGTAGGTAAATTACTAGGCTCGACATGTTCAAGGAGGTGCTTGCCTTGCAACTCGCTGTCTAGCTCTGGATCTGGATCGGCGATGACGTCGTCTTCCTCTTCGAGGACGTCGGACTCTACACGACGATCAAGCGGAAGAATAGTAAATATCCAAATTCAGAAAAGGGCGAAAAGAAGACAGACAGTAAGTCAAATAAAGAAAAACTGCAGAAAACAGGGTTATCCTATAGAGAGTTGAAATATAAATTTTAAGATTTCACACAGCAAATAATTATACATTTAGAGCGTTAATACAGTTTGTGTAATGAACAACATGGTCTCTCTTACAGATTAATTGTTTGGAATTTACGAATTCAAGAGGCTAAAATTGTGAATTCTAGTATTTATAACTTCGAATTATAGATGCTAAAATTATTTGAATTAATAAAATTTAATTCACAAGATAAAGGGTTGATTACACAAAATTTCATTAAACTAGATTACTAAGTTGTTCATGACATGAACCAATTAAACTAGATTCTAGCTATCCAGCTTCCAATGCACACATATATATATATACATATATGCGTGCATTGGGTACTAGGTTACTTCATATTTCTAATGGTAGTTCCAAACAAGTTTAACCCTTAATTATTTTGGCAAGTTCAATTATTCTACTGCCACCCTATTATTCATTAAATAAATTTTTACTTATTTCATATTCCTTTCATATCATTATACATATTTAAATTCTTAGTGTATTGAAAGCAAGACTTAAATAGAAAGTCATTCAAACATGCATGATAATTAAATATTTTTATATATTTGAGCTTCTGAAACAAGAGGATCCTACAAAAATTAGTTTCATTAAATTCTAAGTTTGTTTGCAAAATTTTGTATAAAGCATATCTTTAGGCCTTTTATTCAAATTTGAATTTCAAAATTACCCAGAGATTGTTTTCAAAATATTTCTGCATATTCTAAAATAACTTGATTTTACATGAATATAAAATTTTATTTCATTGATTTTGGAGTTATAATTCAAAAGTTATGGGCAATTGAAGTATCTCGGTTTTGGAAAATACATGAAAATCCAAAATACGCTTTCACCGGTGGAAAGCGTCTTCGCTTTTGGCGCAAGACGCATTTGAACTCGGCCCGGCGGTGACAAGCCGCCCCGCCGTCGGCGACCGTCGCGGCGCGATCGTGGTCGAGTCGTGGCCCGCATGTCAATGACCGCACGACGGCGCGCGCACAGACACGGTCCGACGCTGACGGATGGGCCCCGCTCGTCAGTGACCGAGCGACTCAAGAGTCTGCACCACTGACAGATTGGGCCCACCAGTCAGTGACCCGAAACAGGGCATTTTGGTCTAAGGCTCGCCGCCGGCGAACTAACGCCGCCGCAGCGGAATGGGTAGCTCCAAGGGCATCAGTGTTCCAAGGCGAACCTAGGGGCGTTACCCATTCGCCGGGAGGTGGCCGGAAAAGGGGTTGGCACCGTGGAGGGGCGGCGGCCGCCATGGCTGCGCGAGCTAAAGCTTGCCGCCGGCCATGATTTTGTTGGGGAAGCGAGGCGTGAGCATCAGTGAGCTAAGGGCAAGCTGTTTCACCTGAGGGAGAAAGCAGAGAAAGGCCAAAGATGACTGACCACGCGCGCCGGAGCTGAGGAAGAAGCGCGGCGGAGAGGAGGCGCTGCATACGCAGAATAATGAAATTAGGGTGTGATCGATAACCCAGGATGCTCAATGAAGCTCTAGATGGAACCAATACCGACGATTACCAATGGCTTTGCTCAATTCACCGATTTCCCCTCTTTTCGGGTTTTCAGCGAAAATGGCGAAGAACTGGGTGATTGGCTCGTGTTCGGCTCGAGGAGCGGATGAGGAAATGGGAGCCTCGGTCATGACGCTCAATTGGTATTTATAGCCAGGGAAAAGTGATGGCTCTAGTGTATTGTGAATCCGAGAAGAAACGGCGGTGACTTGGTTCTGCGCAGAGACGAGCTGGCGCGAGATCTTTCGGGCTCCCGGCAGCGCAGTATGGCTGGGGCGTGGCGTGGGCAGGCTGAGGACGAGCCGTAGCGACGCACGACGTGGGCTCGGCGGGTTTCGCGCTGAGACGCAGAGGAGAGCCGGTGAAGGAACGAGAGACGTCGAGCTGGTCTCGGGCGAGAGAGGAAAGGGGCGAGAGCAGCGAAGAGGGAGGCTGACAAGTGGGTCCAGCCCCACCGGGCAGTAAGAGAGGGATCCCGGTTCAGTTGCCAGCGCATCAAGCCGCTTCAATGCCCGGGCCCGCATGTCAGTGAGTGGAGCTGAGTTTAAAGGATAACTCAGGCCGGGACAGCTCCCATGTGGGCATTAAACTACCATCCAATCACTTTGAAAATTTCCCAAACTTTTTTACTGGGTTTTTCTGGTAGTTCACGGCGTCCAGTTAAATTTTCAGATAAAAATACATTATGGTTAATTTATAAGAATTCTGACACTGAGGACTGGTACAGGAACCAAATTTCGGTATTCTATTTATTTAAAGCTGTAAAAATTATTAATTATTTTCCAAACTTTTTATGGAGGTTAATTTTGTCTTATGGATGTCTCCATAAAAATTTCAAGTCAATAACTCAAGTGAATATTTTATAAAAACTCTGACATGAAGATTTCTTGTTTTTAATAGTCTCTGTTTTTTGAATTTTTAGGAGACTTTACCAACATGATAAATTGATGATATTTTTACCAGATGTAAAAACTGATTTGATGGTGATATGGTAATTTTTGCGGCTCCTGATAAATTTCTGTTATTTTTAATTAATTCAGACTTTACTGTTCTTAGTCAAAAAGAGAATTAAGATATTTATTTTTCCCCAAATCAGCACCAAGGATTTTTACTAAGGATTTTTACTGGTTTACCAGATTGGTCATGGTCAAATGGTAATTTTTCTTATTTTTACTTTTACCTTCTTACCATTTTCCATTTGATGATTCTATTAATTGGACTTTTCATCCAAAGCATAATTCCAGAAATTCCAATAAATACCAATAACATCAGAAAAACTCAGAAATAAATATATTTAAATCCAAAACATTCATTTCCATTTTATTATATACTGTTCTTTCATTTTTGGGCTGTTACACGAGCGCCGGGGTTGGAGAAGAAGGGCGAAGGGTGCGGCGGAGCTACGGGCAGGAAGAGCAAAAAGGAGCGAGTGGGATGAGTTCACCAGCTCATGAGGAAGCTTTAGAAGCAATCAATTTGGAAAGATTACTCACGGTTGAGTTTCAATTTGATTCTTCCCTCTTTTCGGTTCCAATAAAAATGGCGAAGAATGGTGGTCTCAGGCTTGTTGGTTTGGTTCTGGGAGTAGTTAAGAGACAGGGGAACTCAATGTGATGCCCAGGTGTGTGAGGCCCCGTTCTGATGAACAGGAACTCCATGTGATTACTGTGCTATTCCCTGGATCAGTAGCTAGCACTCACATGTTTACAACATTCGTACCAAAATCATACACGCAACATATAGAAGATCTTACATAACTGAAATAATTATACAGAGTTCAGTACAAATTTAAACCATTTTAACAGCGGAAATAAAAAGCGGAAAACCAAAAGGAAACTGAAATTCCAAACAGCCTTGCGGATGCCCACTAAACCCTCAGGCACTGACTAGGCAACCTAGAAGAGGCTATCGTCAAAACCCCCGAGACCTGCCTGAAAGAACGCGTCGTCTGGCAGATCGCAGTCTTCTTCCTCTGAGACAGCAGATGCAAGATTGAGTACATTGGTACTCAGCAAGACTTATATTGGTTCACAGATGCAAATAAATAATTATGCAGGCTGAGCAATGGACAGGCTATGGTTATTTTGCAATTGCATGAAACATTAAAAAGAGTAAGCATAATAGATTGCAACATCGCATTTTAATAAAAGCAATTGAAAGATGTAATGATAAGCAAATATTCCAGATTTTCAACCCGTCTACCCGATCGCATATAAACCACGGTGTCGGTCCTTTGACACAAAAGATGGTTGGAAAACAGTTTCAAAAGCCCAACCCATTTTGAAATCACCAAAACTCTAGCATTGGGAGGATTTTCCCAAGTGCCCATTACATGGCGCGCTAATCGATCGATTTTTCACTCTGCAGAGGTGTACACTTTACCCACAAGGAATGATCAACCTCTTTTGCGTGCCGCTTAACACACTTCCTTGGTGTGTCGGCAAGGAGATCATACAAAGTCGTTACATTATTTAGATATGGCTTTACACCAGCCGGGATGTTAACCTCGCTCAAGACAGAGACACTCACCCAAGTCGTGGATCCACATTTATCACACACACACACGTCTCTGTCCAGGGCAAGGCGTACACCGTTGCATTGGTATGTAGAAACCCCTACTGCATGCACTCGACCGGACTGCCTGTGCAATCTCCCTCCTTCCATAGATGCAAAGCCAAATCTAAACAACTTATTAAGCTAAGACCCGCCCATACAAGCCCTTGTGGTTGCACGAAACATGGTTCTACAACATCCCATTTGCTCGGTCCTTAATCTGACACGGGCGATACTCCACCCTAGCTACGTGCAAATCCTTTTGCACAACCGGCTAGCGCCAAATAACCACCCGCGTCAAAACATAGTTTTGTTTGAGGGTTTTTTGCAAAATCATCAACCAGTTCCCAAAAGATCATATGATAGTTGAAAAGACTGAAAATACCAACGAGAGACTTAAGCAGGAATATTATTATGCTAGCGGTTATACCCAAACATGATATTAAGTATGTCTAGCTCAATCTAAGGTTTACAAGGTTCACAAGTCTATACAGATTGAGACAAACCATAATTTACAGGATTAGCTACAGTTCTAACCCAAAATAGCACTTTTAGGGGGAATTATCCGGATGCACCGTACATAAGCAAAAACAACATATAGTAGGTGAATTATCAGGCTCAACGTGATCAAGGAGTTGCTTGCCTTGCAAATCACTGTCAGGAATAAAATCTGGATCTGCAGAACAGTCTTCTTCTTCTTCGATGATGTCGGTCTCTACTCGTTGCAAACAAGAAGAAAAAGAGAATATCAGCAAACTCCAAATGGCAAAAAGAAAACAGACAGATAAACAGGTAAACACAATTCGAATCAAACAGGCAACTGCTATTCGTGAAATATTCGAATTTAAACATCGAATTATAGATGCTAAAATTATTTGAAATGAAATGATTGTTCATTAGCTACTTTGGAAGATGCAACACTCAAAGAAACAGAGCCCTCTCTGTTTTTCTCAAAAGAACCAAGAAGAGAGCACTTTGAAAAACTATATCATCTAGGGTTATAAACCTAACAAGATTGATGTGCATTAACTATAGAAATTAGAGTTTAAGTCTTGAATTAGCTAGAGCATACCTTAATTATCAAATCTAACAACTTATTTTAACTTTCGTGGTTTGGATGAAACTTGAAAACTATTCTTTGAAAAGGCTTGGTTGAACTCTAGACTTAGCTACAAAACTGGCTAAGGAAAGAGGGCTAAACCATATCACTTAAGGTTATTGCACTTATGGAAACTAAGTGAACCAAAGCTCTAAAACAGAATATTTTTCTGGAATCTGGTAGAACAAACTTTGGTTATCATTTCTACACTATTCTTCCAAAATTTATTACTTGGATGAGTTATTTTACACATGGTTGAAAAAGCTTGATTGCTTCAATCATTCAGCAAAACATAAAAAGTAGACTCATTCGCTTAACTTGTTTTGCATACAAACCTTAACAAAATGTCATTCTCTTCCCAGAATCTACTAGATTATACTTTGTGAAGTACTTCTATACCATTTTTACATTCTTCCTTATTCATATAATCCATTTTATCATATGTTGAAAAGGGCTATATGAACATAAAAACTAACTTATAACCTTTCAATTTTTCATTTTCATTCATTACTAAACTATTCAACATCTTTCATCCATTTTCTTCCTGAAATCAGGGCATGATTTTAAAAACATTTTAAAAGTGAATTTGAGTTATTTTGAACTTGTTCATAGCCAATTACATCTATTTTGGTTATAACTAGTATTGTTTTTCTTAATTGAACAACTATCACAAATACTTTTCCCTAAAAACTCCCCATGATACATACCTCAATAGAATGAACTTTTAAACATTCAACTTTAATCTTTTCTTTCATTAACTCTATTTCGTTTTTCATGCTTAATATTCATTTTTAAGCAACATGATATATAATAAGGTATCAAAGAAACATCTGGTCTATTTGAAATACTCATAACTCAGAGACTCAACAAAAACTTACTTTTCCTTAATTGGATCCTCCCAAAAATATTTTATTCATATGACCCTATTTACACTTAAGCTTCTCTTTAATTTTTCCTAAAATCACATTTTACTCATCTACAGAAATTTTTATATATTCAGAAACTACAGAATTTTATACGAATTTAGAAATTAGTTTCACTCAATTTGGCCAGATGATTCAAAAGTTATGAACATTTGAATTCCAACCGGTTTCTGAAAATCATCCAAAAATCAAAAATACGCTTTCGCTTCAGAGGAAACGGCTTCCTCACACGCGCGCAAAAATGCGTTTAAACGCTCTGACTCGCTGACAACCGGGGCCCACCGGTCAGTGACCCAGAACAGGGCACCACGGTTTCTTGCTCGCCGCCGGCGAACTAGCTCCGCCGCGGCGAAATGGCCAGCACCATGGGCACCAGCACACCCGTGCGCACCCATGGGTGGTATCCATTCGCCGGGAGGTGGCCGGGAAGGTGGCCGCCACCGTGAGGGTGCGGCGGCGCCATGGCCACGACGGCGAAAGCTTGGCTAGAGGCTACGATTCCGGCGGCCTAGGGTTTGCCTAGCTACAGTGGAGCAAGGGGATGAAGACTCACCGGATAGCTGGGTCGGAGATGGGCTGGAATGGCTTGCCACCGTGCGCCGGCCGTGAGGAAGAAGAGCGGCGATGCGGCGGCGCTACGAGCAAAAAGAAGCCAAACTAGCGTGTGATCAGTAAACCTGGGACACTAAGGATGCTTCGGGTGGAATCGATTCGATGGATTGAGGGAGAACTCACCCGATTTGACGATTTCCCCTCTTTTCGGGTTCTTGCGGACGAACGGGGAAGAAGACCCAGCACAAAGCTCTCCGCGCAGTGAAAACCGAATGGAGAGAGGGGTAATGAACTTGCGAAGTGAAGGAAAGGCTCAGGGCTTAAGAATTGCGACCTAGCTGCGTTGGACTCGGTTTTTCGGCGCGACACTCCGGCCGGTTCTTACGCGTCGAGCGCAACGAAGCTAGCCTCACCTCTGAAGCGACTCGACCGAAATCAAGTGGGCACAGGCGAGGAGGAGGTGGCCGCGACGTGGAGGGCGACGAGCTCGGCCGGACGGGAGCAGGTGAAGCCAGACGGCGAAGGACGCTGCGTCGGCGACTCGTTTCGGCCAGGGAGAAGAAAGGGAAAGCAAACGCGAAATGAGGTGACATGTGGGACCGGGGCCCACGGCAGCGAGACAGCCTCGCCTCAGCTGACCAGCTCGTCAACGATTCAACAGGGCCGGGCCCACTTGTCAGTGAAATAACCGATTTTAATGTGATTTGACTGAACGAGATTTCTCTAGAACTCGGATTTGTTTAAGCCCTAAACAAATCCCAGATTTTTCTAAACTTTTTTACCAAGACTTACTGAGAGTCATACGCCTACTGGAAAATTTTGAGACAAAAACTCCTTTTGGGAAATTTATTAAAATTCTGACACTGTACCCTGGTTCTAAACTTTGATTTCGGTTTTTGATTTAATTACAGGTTCATTTTCTAATATTTGTTTTTTAAACTTTTTGGACATGTTCCAGTCCTTATAGTTGGAGCACTGTAAAATTTTCAAATAAACAACACGAGCCATTATTTTATAAAAATTCTGACAATCATTTTCCTTACATTTTGGACCCACTGTATTTGAATTTTTAAGAGGCTTATTTCAAATCATTTAATTATAAAAATTTTATCAGTGATGTATCATATCTCCAAGGATTTATAGAAATTTTATTGGATTTTCTTGACATTAATTATTTTTCTTTCTACTTTTTGATTCACTGTTTTTAGTCAAAAGTAGATACATACTCTATTTAACTTGCCCCTAAGTTTATAAAAATTCTACTTACTGGTCAAAAATTATAACCAGATCAAATAGGACTCATGGTAAAATTTTCTAAATTTTATTTTCATCTTTTTACCTTTTTCTTTGTTCTCCCCTTTTTATTAAATCTTTTCACATAACACAAAAGTCTAAGAAATTCTAATTGTAGCAAATATCACCTAGAATTTCAGGACCATTTATATTAAAATTTAAACTGTTTGTTTTTCACTATTCCAAACTTTCAGGTCGTTACAAGGTGCTATTTATAGCTGGAAAAGGATGAGTTCACCAGGGTTTGAACGTGAAGTGAGGTTGCGGCTGGTTCTGTGCGCAGGCGACGATCTGGTGCAGGATTTCTCTCGCCGACGTGCTGCACTGGAGCGGTCAAAGCATGGCACGAGGGACACATGGGACAACGTGGCTTTGGTCGGGCAGGGAAGGCGCGGCGATGCACTGAACCGGGCGAGGCAGGCGCGAAGCTGGGCGAAGGATCGGGGCGTTCACGCTTGTCTCGGGCGAGAGGAGAAAAGAGAAGGGGGCAGCAAAATCATAGGCTGACGGGTGGGTCCCGGGACCACCAGCAGAGAGAGAGGCGTTTTCCCCACTCCTGCCAGCAAATGCTTACGGTAAAAGGGGCTGGCCCACTTGTCATTGAGTGAGGGTGAGTCAGAGCGATAAGCATGACCGGGACAGCTCCATATGACCATTAAAATCGCTATCAAATCACCGTGTAATTTTGCGAAACTTTTTGACCGACCTCTACTGGTAGTCTTCTTACTTCAGTAAAATTTGTAGGCCAAAATATCTTGTAATTAATTATTTAAAATTCTGACACTGTACATCTGCCAAAATTTTCATTTCGGATTTTTATTTATTTGAAGGTTCAAACCTTATTATTTATTTTTTAAAATTTTATGAGGGGTTATATATGGGTCAGGAATGGCTATGTAAATTTTTTAAGTCAAAATATCAATTTAATATTTTATAAAAATTCTGACATTAGGATTTCTAGTTTTTAATTGTTTCTGTTTTTGAATTATTAGAGGGCTTTGCCGACATGATCAAATTCTGATATCTTTACCAGGTGTAGCTTTTACACTGAGGGTGTTTTGGTAATTTTTCCAGATCCAGATAAACTTCGAATATTGTTCATTAATTCTGGCTTGCACTGTTTTTAGTCAAAAAGAGGTGTCATTCATTTATTTACCCACTTTTCTGTGCATAAAAATTTTACTTGTTGATTTTACTGACTTACCAGCATGGTTATGGTTCTATGGTAATTTTTCCAAAATTTATCTTTTACCTTTTTATCTTTTTGCCATTATCCATTGTTTTAATTCTAGTTGTTTGATTTTCCATTCAATACAGAAATCCAAAGAAATCCAAATAAATTCCAATCATGTCAAGAAAAATCAGAAACAAAGATATTCAAATTCAAAATATGAATTTTTATATTATTCCATTATATTTTTCGGGATGTTACAAAAACTTTCTGGATCTGCATTCACAGCAATGCTACTCACCATGATACTCGATCGTCCTAGCCGCCGCACATCCACCCTCAAGACATCCAGCCGTATCGCCAGTCATCGGTTGTCAGTTTTGTAATTTGGTCATTTGGGCATTGCGAGTTTCCCGGTTGCGGAGTATGATGATAACACAATATGTTATTATTCCATTATCAGTTTACATGCAATCAGAATAACGAGCAAACACACAAAATAAAATGCTTTCCCTGTACATGTAGACTGTCTTGGATAAACAAAATTTGCACATGGCTCATGGTAGCTGAGGTCAAAATTAAGTTATCCTGGTTAACCGGGATGCCAACTTTGGCCGGTTTGCTTAATACTAATAACTTTCTACGTTATGCGGAGAAAATACTATGCTTAAGAGGATATGGAGATTGACATTACACGCAGCAACATTAGTTTTTTCTACTCACGCTCGAGATGGACATAAATAAGAGGTTCCTTCAATATATAGCCACATTCAATATCAGTGGTGAGTCATTTTAGTCTAATAGGCTCTTCGTAAGGATAGCGATTCATGTTTGTTATTTACTGCCTTCGTCTTTTTGTACTTCTCGCTTTGCATATATATTGATTTGTCTGTGAGCACGGTGAGCTTGATTGCGAAACAGGGAAGTATCATATCGAGGAAATGAGGTGACTGATGGTTAAAACTTGAAACGTAGGCACATCAACTAACAGAAATACCACATCACGCGTGCATGAACAAGCCAAGCGGCTCTAGCAATTCACGCTTGCATGGCCTAAACCTTTACCTCTACTCCACTCTACTCTCTCCTCTCTCCTCCCTTTATATTTGACCACCGCCCCTCTCCACCAAGCACATTCTCCTCGGCCCCCATCTCTCTCTCCACCCCTCTCCCCAAAGCAAAGCAGGCGTACTCCTCTCTCTTTCCCTCCGCCCCACACAAGACATCTCGATCCTCTTGCTCTTATACCACCACCCCTGCCCTGCCATGGAGCTCAGCCCGCCTACCACGACGGCCGAGGCGGCGAGCAGCAGCGGCGGGAGCAGCGGTAATAGCGGCGGCGGAGGAGGCCGGAAGGGGAAGGCGGCCGGGAAGGGCGGGCCGGAGAACGGCAATTTCCGGTACCGCGGCGTGCGGCAGCGGAGCTGGGGCAAGTGGGTGGCGGAGATCCGAGAGCCGCGCAAGCGCTCCCGCAAGTGGCTCGGCACCTTCGCCACCGCCGAGGACGCCGCGCGGGCCTACGACCAGGCCGCAGTCCTCCTCTACGGCCCGCGCGCACACCTCAACCTCGCCACGCCGCCGCCCCTGGCCCCTGCGCCGCACTCCCACACCCGCTCCTCCTCGGCATCGGCTTCCTCGAGCTCCTCAGCGCCCCCACCGCTCCGGCCGCTCCTGCCGCGCCCGTCTCACCACTCGGCCGCGGCGGCCTTCCATCACCAGTTCCACCTCCTGCCGCAGCGCCCGGGCCCCCCGCCCCCGCCGATGTACTACGCCAGCACGGCCACGGCGTCCACCTTGACCACCACTGTGGCGCCACGGCCGGTGCCCCTGGAGGCGACCGCATCGTCGGCAATGGGGTCTTCTGCGGTGGAGAAGCAGTGCGGGGCGCCGGAGGAGGAGGCTGCCGCTGCGGCGGCGGGGTGGGGGTACCACGGCGACGAGGAGGAGGACTACGCGGCTGCTCTGCTGTGGAACGAGCCGGACCCCTTATGGTTTGATCCCTTCCTGAAGTGACCATAAGATGAGTTCTTGGCTTAGCTAGCTTGGTGTTTTAGCTGAGCGAGTGTCCATGGTGGATGCATGCATGTGCTTGCAAGTAGGCAAGCACAAGGATATAAGCTTACTAGCTAGGGTTTCTGATTTGATTGTATTGATTATTCTATTTTTAGTTTTTTTCTTCCTTTTCGTTTTTTTTCTTGGTGGGGTTTGCATGGGGGTAATCAGGTGGTATTGGGAAGATTTAGGGTTTATTGGTGATTTAAGAATCGATTTCTATTCAGCTTTTTGCATGGATCAATGGATGCATGCTAGTGACATACATATGAGATGTAACTTTTTCCCTTTCATCCTTGTGTATAGTATCTTACATAATTCCTTTTTCGTGGTGTATTTACGAAATCCGAGCTACCACATATCCAACTTTGGTTACTAGAGGTAGCACAAGCTGTGCTTGTGGTGGAAAGGACGACACTCTGCAATTTGTTTATATGCCCTTCTAATATATATATGTCCTGGCAATTGCTGGTTTTTCAAAAAAAAAAAGTTTGGTTACTAGCTGTAATGTTTTCTGCAGTCATCATCGATGCATCGATCGGCATCTAAGTCATGTATGGTCAATCCGTATCTCGTAACTTAATGCAATATAACAGTGATTTTTAGTTTAGTTTAAACATGCGGAATACTAGATACAAGGATTTTTTTATTTAAGAGAATAACTCCTGTTAATTAGATTAGAGTTCATTTTTATAATTAGTGTCCAGAAAATTAAGGGCTACATGTTTTTCTCGTTTTTTAGAATTTATATCATATTTGTCTTTTTCGTAGAGGCTGCAAATCATCTAGCATCCGTTGTTACTCCTTCAGTCACAAATACATATATATCGTTAAGGACATTGACACGGTTGTAAAAACATAATTTTGACAATTAATTTCTATTGTAATATAGTTAGAACACCAAATAAAATTATAATATTATGAAAATACTTTTCGAGATAAATCCATAGATATGATTTTTATATATCCAATATAAATATTTAAAAGATATTGGTATTGAAATTTTTGAAAGTTTAATTGCACTATTCCAAAAAGATATGTATTTGTGACTGGTGTGATTATTATATAATAATAAATAAGCATTTCCATGCTTAATTTTTTTTGCGAGAAACTTTTTCCATTTAATTGTCAAACTATTTTATTTTTGTTATTTGTAACTCATTAGTTTATACCCCCTCCAATCACAAAATGGAGTGATTTTTAACTTTTCAAAGTCAACAATTAATCACTAAATTTTATCATCATATTTTCAAATTTTTTTAAGAAAGTGTAATGTTATGAAAGTATTTTTCGTCACAAATTCTTTCCTATTATATTCGTATATGCAAACTACATATTTTAGATAATACCTTTGGTCAAAATCGATATGATTTGACTGCGTCTATTCTAAGGCGTCTTCCTTTTGTGACCGAAGGTGACCGAAGGGAGTAACTGTGTACTGACATATATAACATTCCTTATTTATATAGATGAAGTATAAACTATATAAATAATACTAAGATATGAGAAATCATGCTTTACATAATGATAATTTGCGATGATACTGATAAATCAAATTTGAATTGGTTTTAAATATAAGTTACGGTTCATCGGGCCAGCTATGAAAATAGCGCTTTCTAACAGATAGGCTGTGCCTATGTACCACGACAGTGATCTTTTTAATTGTTTGAGTTGAAAGATTTTCATTCTATGCATGGAAGAATCAACGGGGATGCCCAGGCCAAGTGATGACCCACTATATATCCAACGGCACGTTTTGATTTGCTAGGAGAGACCTCAAGTTTTGATCGATGCCCCTAGCTTCTTCATAAAGTTAATTATTTACTTCCCCATGATAAGCATGTATAGTTTGATGCTAGTAGTTGTGCCTGGTGAATGGTGGTGATGATGAGGTGTGTGTATGCATCGAATAGTGCATTTGAGTTTAACTTTGATTGACTTGAGGAGTAGACGAGTAGTACATGCATGCATGGAGGGAAAACATAAATCTCGGGAATGGAAATTGCTTAAGTGGATGACTAGTAATTTTGCGTGCCGGTGGGGGTCGGATGCTGTGAATCTTGAATGCAAAGATCGATCGGTTCGTCATGTACACTTCGCATTCCATGCATGCATGATGCTGCAAATCTTGTAAATGTGATGAATGATGAACTGTTGGAAGCTAGATTAATTGTTGTATATAAATATTGACCCTTAATTTCAGAGGCCCGCCACGTGTAATAGTATTGCGCATATACGCATGCATGCTGCATGCAGATTGAAAATTGAAATGCATGCAGCATAAACTACTCCTACCTGTTCAGTTCATCTTAAAAAATGGCATGAGTACTTGTTCGGTCATTATTTGGCCCGTTCAAACAAGGACCGGCAATTCGACGTTCTCAAAACAGCAATGGTCCCCGAGCAGTAAATTTATGTTTATGTGGCCCGGGGTTGCCGATGAAGTCACAAGCTACTGCTTCCTCCCCCGTTATAAATAGTTTGTTTTGAACGGTTAAACTTTTAAAATTTTGATTGTCAATATCTTTATAAGTATTTAAATTGGATATATAAAAATCATATGTGTAGTTCTTTCTTGAAAAGTACTTTTATAATGTTATAATTTTTGTGTTTTATAAACATATTATAATAGAAATTATTTGTCAAAACTGTGTTTTGAAAATTATATCAATATATAAATCAACAACTATTTGTGGCCGAAGGAATTGCTTATATACATGTACGGCCCTCAGTGTAAATATACACTACACCAGTGATCGAACTGTTTCTGAGCGCGAGACCATGCATCAGTGCAACTTCACTACTCTCTAAAAGAAATCACTAGACACGAGAAACATTTTCACGTGAAACTGACTTGTAATATAAGTAAAAACCTGTAAGTAACCAACTTGCTGTTCGCCGATGATAGTTTGCTATCCTTCAAAGATATATAGGGTGTGTTTAGTGGAGCTGGCTCCACCAAATCCATAGAGCTGGATCTGTGAGTATATGTGAAACTCTGTTCTGATGAACAGGAACTTCAATGTGATTACTGTGCTATTCCCTGGATCAGTAGCTAGCACTCACATATTTACAACATTTATATCATAACCATACTCGCAAACAAACAGAAAGACATACATACCAGCATTAATTATACAGAGTTAGTACAAATTAGTACAAATTAAAACATTTAACAGTGGAAACAAAAGAGAGTCGAATAACTCCAAACAACCTTGTAGTTGCCCACTAAACCCTAGGCAACTGACTAGGCACCCTAGAAGAGATCATCGTCGAAACCCCCGAGACCTGCCTGGAAAAGAGCGTCGCCTGGCAGATCGCAGTCTTCGTCCTCTGAGACAGCAGATGCAAGATTGAGTACATTGGTACTCAGCAAGTCTTATAGTGGTTCACAGATGCAAATAATAAATATGCAGACTGAAGAATAAACAGGCTATGGTTATTTTGCAGTTGCACAAAAGCATTAAAAATGTATAAGTATGCTAGATTGCAACATCGCATTTTAATAAAAGCAAATAGAAAACAATATGTTAAGCAATTATCCCAGATTTTCAACCCAGTCTACCCGACTGCATATGTCCCTAGTGTCGATCCTTTGACCCAAAAACTGGTTACAAAACAGTTTCCAAAACCAACCTCATTTTCCAGAAAGTACCAAAAGACTCTAGCATGGAATAACGTCACAAAGTGCCTTTGCCCGTGGGCGCGGCTAATCGATTAGATTTACACTATGCAGAGGTGTACAACTTTACCCACAAGGAATGATCAACCTCTTTTGCCAGGCCAGTTAACACACTTCCTTTGATGTGTCGGCAAGGAGATTATACAGAGCCGTTACATTATCTAGACGTGGCTTTACACCAGCCCGGGACGTTAACCCTCGCCCTGAAAACAGAGACACTCACCCGAGTTGTGGATCCACATTTATCACACACAACACCACGTCTCTGTCCAGGGCAAGGCGTACACCGTTGCATTGGTATGTAGAAACCCCTGCAGGCAGACTTGACCGGAATGCCCGTGCTATCTCCCGCTTTCCATAGATGCAAAGTCACATCTAAACAACTTAATAGGCTAAGACCTGCCCATACAAGCCCTCGTGGTTGCACGAAAACATGGATTCACCGTCCCATCGCTCGGTCCTTAATCTGACACGGGTGATACTCCACCCTACACTACGTGCATCTCCATTTGCACATCCGGCTATTGCCATTAATCACTCGCATCAAATCATAGTTTTATTTGAGGGATTTTATAGCAAACTATCAGTAACCATTTCCCAAAAAGGACCATACATTGGTTGAAAAGACTGAAACACATAACGAAAAGCTTAAGCAGGAATACTACGTTAGCGGTTATACCCAATATGACATTTAGCATGTCTAATTCAAACTAAGGTTTACAAGGTTCACATGTCCATACAGATTAAGGTAAACCATAATGTACAGGATTAACTACAGGTCCAACCCAAATTAGCACTTCTATGGAGAATTATCCGGATGCATCATACATAGACAAAAACAACATAAGGTAGGTAAATTATCAAGCTCAATATGCTCAAGGGGTTGCTTACCTTGCAGCTCACTGTCCGGTACAAATTCTGGATCTGCGATAGAGTCGTCTTCCTCCTCGAGGACGTCGGTGTCTACACGTCGAGAAAATGAGGAACAAAAGAACATCAGTAAACTCCAAATGGGCAAAAAGAAAACAGACATCAAAGATAAATACAACCTCACCAAGATAGGGACGGTTTTAAAAGAATTAATTCAAATTAAATTTCGAAATTAAGATGCAACTATTACTTAGATTAGAAAAACTAGCTCACTAGTTTCTTTAGAAGATGACATGAAAGGGCAACACTAGAAGAACATAGCTCCCTGCCTTCTCATTATTTCAAGAAGTGAGCACTCAACAATCATGACATTTAGGGTTATTCATCTAATAAGATTATGTGTAACATCTAATGAAATTAGGGTTTTAATCTTAAATAAGCTAGAGCATACTTTGGTTAACAATTCTAATGGTTTCTCTTAATTTTTAGGGATTAGACAAGGCTTGAAATCTACTGTTAGAAAGGCTTAGTTGAAATCTTAACTCAGGCTATAAAATTGGCTGAGACAAACTAAACAATATCACTTAAGGTTATTACACTTATGAAAACTGAATGAAGCATAGCTTTCTAATAAGATCTTTTGCTGGGACCTAGTAGTTCAAACCTTGGTGATCATTTATACATTATCCTCTCTAAAATTCTCACTTAGATGAACTACTTTACAAGCTGTTGAAACTGCTAAATATTTCAATTATCTTGAAAACTATAACTGTTAGGCCTATTTCACTAACTTGTTTAACATACAAACTTTAACAAAATGGCTTAATTTCTTCAGAACCTATAAGTATATACTATGTGGTGTGTTTATATACTATTTTTACATTATCTTTCACTTATATATTCTATTTTATCAAATGTTGAAAAGGGCTATATGATCACAAAAACTGCCTTAGAGCATTTCAACTTTCACTTTCATTTACTACTAGACCACTCATTGACTTTTATTCATTTTTGTTCCTGACATCAGGGCATGATCTTAAAAACATTTTAAAACTGAATTTGAACTACTTTGAACCTGTTCATAGTAGGTTATATCTATTTTTGCCATTATAAGTGTTGTTTTTCTTTATTAAACAACCTTCACCTATACTTTTTCCTAGGTATTTCCACATGTACCAGCTCCTATTGGTATATGCCCCTCCAAAGTGAATCTTAAAAACCTAAACTTAAATTCTTACTGGTTATTTACATAATCTCTTCTTTATGCTTAGCACTCACTTTATTTAAACATGATGTACAACAAGGTGACATGCAAATGTTTTTGTTTATTTGACATCCTTATAAACCAGAGACTCCATAAAAACTTATCTTACTTTAACTGAACTTACCTAAAAATATTTTATCCATATGGCCTTATATCTACCCATGAGCATCTTTAATTTCTAGAAATTACATAATGCTCATCTTTCATTTATTTTTGGATATTCTGAATCTACAGAATTTTACACGAATTTAGAAACTGGTTTCACTAATTTTAGCCAGATGGTTCAAAAGTTATTAGCATTTGAATTTACTCGGTTTTATGAAAATCATCAAAATCCAGAAACCCGCCTTCTTACTGGAAAACGCCTTCTTCCGCGCGCGCAGACGCGTTCAAACGCGCAGACCCGCTGACATACGGGACCCACCGGTCAGCGACAGGGGACAGAGCTCCTCGATTTCTTGCCCGCCGCCGGCGAACCAGCTCGCTGCGGCTGAATGGGTTCCACCAACACCTACAGCACGTCAAGGCGAACCTAGGGGTGGCACCAATTCGGCGGAAGAAGATCGGGAAGATGGTCGTCACCGCAGAGGTGCGGCGGCGCCATGACCGAGCGGGTGAAAGCTCTACTAGAGGCCAAGATTCCGACGAACTAGGGTTCAGTGAGCTACAGTGATGTGAGGGGATTCGGACTCACCTGATGGTCAGATCGAAGAAGACCTGTGGAGAGCTGGCACCGTGCGCTGGCCACGAAGAAGAAGGGCGGCGACGGGACGACGCTGCAAGCAAAAAGAAGCCAAAATGGCGGTTGATCAGCAACCTAGTAACGCTAAGAGAGCTTAGGGTGGAGTTGATTTGAAGGATTGGGGAGAGATTGACCCGAATCGACGAGTTCCCCCTCTTTCGGGCTCTTGCGGACGAACGGGGAAGAAAGCCCCATGAGAGGCTCTCGGTTCAGGAGAATGGCAAGGAAGAGATGAGGGAGCACAATGCGACGCAAAAACGGAAGACTTAAGGCTTAGGGAATGCGATTGCATTGGGCTCGAGTGCACGGCCTTGGTCGCATTCTTCTGTGCCGAGCGACGAAGCGGCGCGATCTCTTCTCCATCGCGACGCGGCAGAGGACGATCAAGCACAGGCGAGGGAGAGCTCTATGCGACGTGGAGGGTGGTGATCGCGTCCGGACTGGAGTGGTTGCGGCCGGACGGCGAAGGACGGCGGCGCCCTCACCACGCCTCGGCCGGGAGAAGAAAAGGGGAGAAGAATGACGCGAGCGTGAGGCTGAATAATGGGATCGGGGCCCACTGGCAGTTACCTGTGGCTTTGCCTCAGCCTCACCAACGCGACAAGCTTCAATAGAAGCCGGGCCCACTTGTCAGTGAAATGGAACGATTAATGTGATGGGACTGGATAAGAATTCTCCAGATTTTGCATTATTTTAAGCTTCATCCTCAGTCAAAATTTTACCAAAATTTTTTAACGAAACTTAATTGGAGTCACCCATATCCTGTAAAAGTTTTAGATAAAAAAACCCTCTAGATGATTTACTAAAATTCTGACACTGTGCTCTGTCCTAGATCTTGATTTCAGATTTTGATTTAATTAAAGGTTCATATTTCAAGATTTATTTTTGAAACTTTTTGGAAGGATTCAGATCCTTCTAAAGAGATTACCCTAAAATTTTCAAGTCAATATCGTGAGCACTTATTTTATAAAAATTCTGATAATCATTTCCCCTATTTTCTAGACTCTCTGTATTCGAATTTTCAATAGGCTTAAACCAGTTTATTAAATTATAAAAATTTTACCAGTGGTGTGTTATATAGTCAGGGCTCTATAGAAATTTTCTTGGCCCCAGATAGCCATTGACCATTTTTCATTTAAATTTTGGTTTACTGTTTTTAGTCAAAAGATGATTATATTAATTATTTATTCCCAATCCTATGCATGAAGAATTTGTTTATTGGTCCCACTGAAATACCAGTGCAGTTTGGGTTACTTAGAAATTCTTATTACTTTTAACCACCTTCCTTTTTATCTTTTTACCTCTTCCCCATTTCTCAATTCCTTTAATCAAGCTTTCACACAATTTAAAACTCCAAGAAAATCAATAAAAATGAATAGTACTAGAAAAACTCATTAACATTTGTTTTCTTCAATTTCATCCGTACACTTTTACTGTTTGAACTTTTTAGGATGTTACAGTATAGTAAGAGTGTTTAGATGGATCATCTTTTCAAATTTTAGACTAAAAATATAAACTTAATTCACTTTATTTTAGCCTACAAGTTTCAGATCTCAGATGAAGTTGGGATCTGGAGCTTTACACAGGCCCATAGTTTAGCACAAGCTGCCTGTACGAGATTTGCTGCTTTAGGACATTAGCTAAAATCGTCACGAGTTAACTCGTGGGCCAAATAAGTGGGCCAAATAAGTGATCGCTGATCGATGCTTAGTGAGCTTTGTTCACAAGAAAGCAGCGAGTTAATAAGACGAATTTTCGACATTCAGCAGCTGGCTTTTGTGCCTAATGTTGAATTACATGAGCTTAGCCCATTTAATTGAAAATCCAATAAATCTCAAAGGCCTATTCACGAAGGGAGAGAGGTGGGATGTCTTTAGTACCATATTGCTTATGAAAGTGGAGAGAGACCTACATAAATATGGAGTTGGTTCTCTCCCTATTACACATGGCAATGGAGGGAAGAGAAAGAACCCACACGCGCCCATGCCCGCCGGGCTTGGGCTTGGGCTTCGGGCGCGCGGCACTTGCGTGAATGGTTCGCCGAAATCGGACCGGATGCCTTGTGCAGACGCAACTTCCTTTTGCAATTTTTATCTTTTGCTACTCGGGATCAAATCGTGTTAGTTTCTGCTAAACGCGTTTTCCGTCTCTATATATACTGGCTGAGTCCATGAGCAAAAAATACGGATCTATACACGGACTTTTGCCTCCTTCCAGTTCTGCGCCGCCACCGTAGTCCGCCTCATCCCGCTGCGTCGCGCGCGCGCGAGCGAACGGGAGAGCGGTCTCGAAATCATGCGTCTTTGCGATCCCGCACCGGAGAAGGCGAATAAGGTTTTTGGGAAGCGCTTCGCGCGACTGCTCACGATCGTCATCACGGCTCGTCTACCTGTACGCTCGGGCGCTGTTGTTCGTCGTCGACGCGCTCGGTGCCAATACGTTATCGTCATCAACAACGTACCATTTACATCGGCTGTTGCTTCCTCTACAGTGCATCGGTACGTGAGAATCATGTTTAATCTATTGTTGTTTTTACTCCTGAGTATAGTATATCTGTTTATATGTAGTTTTGTGATATGCATGTGTAGATTATACTCTCATAATATGATTATGTCAGTCAATCTGTTCATGTTAATGTTTTATATCGGAATTTATATAAATCTGAAAGTGCTAATTATTCCAACACCTAAGTACCTAACAAAAAGAAAACACCTTGAATCTGCAGAATCCTCACCCGAATTGGATAAAGCTGAATGTAGATGGTGTACTAATTTGTGGAATAGACAGAAGTAGCTAGCTGGTATACGCAACGCGAGGGACAAACATGGAAATGCTATTGTCACGAAAGCCATTCTCGCTTTGACGAGTACGGCACAAAAGCTCGTTAGGCTTGAATCAAAATTAATTTGATTACACTAGTAAATAATTTTATTACAGTAGTTAATAAGGCTTGTCTCGATAGTAACTTGTTAGCTCGAATTTGATAAAAACCGTTTAAATGATAAATAAAATAATTAATTTTATGTTAAATTATATCAATTTCGAAAATAACCTCGGTAGCCAGCCCTAGTGGCAAGCTTATGACTTGCCTTGCATCAGGTTGTGTGTACTGTCGGAAGAATTGGGTTCTGGGCTCGACAAGGAATTGGACCAGCTGGATGTTGGAAACGAGATGGGCTGGATCTACTCCATGGACAGCGTAGGCACGCAGTATACAAGCACCTCCTTGGCACAGGGTGAAACCTGAACAGAAAAGAACAGGGCAATTGCTTGCCTGCCTCTTGTTCTTGCTGACTTGCCTGTCCTCTTCATTGTATCCCCTTCCTTCTTGCTGTTTGCTACTGATTCCCCGCTACTCCCAGCCTAAAGTCTATCTAATCCCTCCTCAATTACTAGTGTAATTTGTATCTAGGAAGGCAGGACCGTAACAATATGGTATCAGAGCCGATTGCCCACCACGTCTTCGATGAAATGCCGAGCTGACACGAGGCAGCCACGGGAGGTGTTCTTCACGTCACTATGCGTCATCTGCTCTATCTCGGTCAGGTGACCAAAGATGTGCTTCATCTGGTGTTTGATCCATATGGTGTGGTGGATGATGTGCATATGCACGAGGGTGTGAACCATGTGGTGTCTTTCGTGGTGTTTCTATCATGTCACGAGGCAGCGCGAGCTCGAGAAGTCTTCCATGCCCAATCTGGGATAGCTAGCTAAGTAGCTATTGCTAGATGGACATCCAGTACGCGTAACAGCTCTCATCGACAGGACTAAGGTGACGCCCCCCAGGTGTTCGACGTCATGCCCCATCCATGACGCTGATGATCCAACAATTCTGTCCACCTTGTTGCTGCTTCAGCCACGCCCTTGACCACCCCCTTGGCCATGACCAACCTCTTTAGTTGCTGACACCGCCCCAGCCCTGACTACCTTCGGTGTTACCCTACTCGCCATCAAGCTTGTTGCTACTGGTCTGTCCACACGAAGCAAGGACATGCCTCGGAGGCATCGTCAAGTGGGCGCCACAGGTGCATGTCACTGTCACCCTATGCGCTGGGCCATGAAGGGCAACACTACCGCTGTGGGTACCCTTCGTACCAAAGAACCTACCAAGTGTTCGATGGAATGCCCTGTCAAGGACACCGGTGCTGCTTCCCCATCATTCACATGCATCGGTGTAATGGCCATGGTGTTGCCACCTATAAGAATATTGAAGGATCTGGTCCCTTCATTATATGTTAATGGTGAGTTTTGATAATTAATGATATTCGGATTTGTGGGATTATATTCTCCATGAGTTGGTGTGATAGATCGAATCCCATAATAGTGGAAGGCTTTCGATGGCATTATGAGTTGTTGATCAAGTCCGAGATGAAGGATGACATCATGTTTTGATGCCCATCAAGGGAAGATCTCAAAGTGAAGAGTTACATCATGTGTTGATGACTACCAAGTCAAGATCCCAAAGCAAATGACGGCATCATATGTTCATGGTTGTCAAGTAAATATCTTGAAGTGAACGATGGCATCACATGTTGATGCATATCAAACAATGACCTAGACTTGGAGGTTCTAAGGGGATGTGCAAGGCAAAGGTATAATAATTAGCATAGGCTAAGTATGTGTTCTTATTCTTTTACTGGTCTTGGTGTTTGGTTGGGAGATCGGATTACTAGTATAGGTTGTTGTACTATTAAGAGGGGTCTTATCTAATAGCTTACGTCTCATCATGTGTTGATAGCTCAATTTTTGCTTGCTCTAACTCTCCTTCACATGATGCTATCGTTTGCGAATGTGTTTTGCAAATGGCTGAAATTCATGTATTTAATACTTGTAGCATGTGACTATAGTTTGCAAATGGCTGAAGTCCATGCACCTACTCTTTGTTGCTTGATGTTACTGTTTGCGAATATGTTTTGCAAATAGTTGAAGCTCATGCTGAAGGATTTGGGTTTCCCTAAATCATTTTGCATTGCATGGAGTTGACCTTGTTTCTCTGGTGAATGATCACAAGTATGACCCCCTAATTGTTTGGAGAAAAATAAGATCCACATTAGTTGACCTCTGGGAATTGTGTACAGCGAAAATGGGAAGAAGTTTTAATGTGAGTGAGAAGATAAAGGCGTCGAATGCAACAACTTTGCAGAGGCAGGGAAGTTTATTGGGTAGAGAATCAGAGGTTCCATAGGATCTAGATGCCTTGGAAATTGTCCTCAATAAGGTGAAATGGATTAGTATGAGTGGGGTGTAGTTTTCATTTTTGTCATCGGCTACGAGGATCTGAGAGGAAAAATGAAAGCTTTGGAACAAGTTTTCACAGACGTTAGCTTGAGGGCAAGCCAAAATTTAAGAGGAATGTCACGAACGTGTGTACTATCGGAAGAATTGGGTTACTGGGCTCGATAAGGAACTGGGCCAAGATAGGCTGGATCCACTCCATGACAGAGTGGGCCTGCATCCTATAAGCACAACCTTGGCATAGGGAGCAAAGTGAACATAAAGAACAAGGCTATTGCCTCTTCTTCCTCATGACCTCTCTGTCCTCCTCCTTGTGACCTAACCGTGGTTCCTTGCTACTCCTAGTCTAAACTCTATCTAATTCCCTCTAATTCCTCATCAATTACCAATTTAATTTGAATCTAGCAAGTCACGAATGTAACAATTATCCTATCCTTCTAGAGGCACGAACGTAACAGAGACGTAGAGGAAGATGAAGTAAAGACATATCTCGAAGATTTGCTACTTGCGTGCCAATGGATGATTAATTCGATGATGCTGGAAACTAACTGCACCTCAGCATCAGTTAACCATAAGCTGACAACATCTAAGCTAGGTCAATCGGTGGTGATTGCTTTGATTTAGGGAACGAATTAAGGAGCTATACCCAGAGATCCCTGGATTGTGCCTCTCTACAATAATTCTTCATTGGTGCAGCCCCTGATATACACTTACGCCATTGTTAATGGTAGATACACACAATAGAAATACCTCAAGTGCAAGGGTCGAATATAACCTTTCGCCTTGAGTATTCAAGTGTTATCGAATCGACCAAGGATAGGCTAACTATCACCTTATGGTTTTCTAATCTACTTTCATCTAACTACCCAAGAACCCAAGTGTATGTGAAAGGTGGAAATCCTCTCGCTAGGTTCAGACGATATATGTTTAGAGGGTTGGAGCATGAGTTGATACTACTATTAAAACAACTTTAAATGTATCTAGTACTATCGTGAACACTACTTAATAAATAGATCCATCATCTAGCCCAACCTTTTCATTGTCATGCGCTATGGGCACCTTCATATCTAAACTAGAAAGTGTAAACCTTTTTGATGTCATACTAATATGGGCCACAACCATCTATGGGTAATCAATGTATCAGCTAGAAGCAAACCAATCTACTAAACAATTATGAAACAAGAAAAAAAAACATAGGCGATATCCCAGTGGTACAATACTCTCTACACACTAGTGTTGTCGCCACTAGCAATGGTAAGTTCCCAGGCGGTACAACGCTCTCTACTCACCAATGTTGTCATCGCTAGCTACGGTAAGTTTATCGTACCCTAAATACTTTAATCTATACAATATTTATGATCAAGAACATAAAACTAGCATGCAAAGGACAACTATATCAATCTAATCACCATGATCAAAACTACTAGCTAAAATGATCTTGGATATCCTAATAGTTTGGAAAGAAGCATATTGCATAAACCAGACAATCAACAATAAGAGTAGAAGATGCTAACAAAAGTAGAACAATCAACTATAAAAAAGTTAGAAAGTAATTAGACAATGACAAGGAAAAACACGATTGACTTACAAGTCGAAGTTGCAAGTCCAGAACCTTGGCTAGTAATTAGATCCATCCCTAATTAGATCACCATTAATTACAGAGGCTAATTAGAGTCTTCTCTAACCCCTAGACTAATCCTACTTCTAATTGCTAGAAAGCATGCCTTTGCATGCATTGGAGGATACCTCTAGGGTTCTTTTTATAGCCCAAGTGGCTGAGTGGTCATAGCTTGGACGTGGTAGAGTTGGAAACAACTGGCAAGGCAAGTTTAAATCGAACTTTCCTTCTAATTTGAGTCAATTTAAACTTTTCTTATGTGCGGCAAACCTTCCTGAGGCAATATCTATGTCGTCCGAACTCCAAATTGGATTATTTAAACTATAGTTCACAAAAACATCTAATTTCTTCAATAGAAACCAACTCTAAAAATGCCATATTCCAATTCAAAAACACCCTCGAAATTGACTATGATACATCTAAGATTGCTCTGTGCAGCTGAAAGCATCTAGGCCCCCAATTTATTTTGGTTTTGGTAATTAATGACAATTGAGGTTAAAGGACTAATATTTTCAATTAAGTCTTTTAAGAACAGGTCAATCCAAATGTCAGTGTACATGGAGGCATGAAATTGGTGAGAAAGATAAGCAATAGTCAATGACAAAGGTATCAAATTTAAGGACTTTTCTTAGTCTTTTTACCGATCTCGGGGTTTGGAGAAAAGGTCGGATTGCTAGAATAGAGCCGTACTATAAAGAGGGGTCTCTTGTCGTACGATTGAGGTCGTCAAAAGTCTTAAGGCTCAACTCTTATGCAATTGAATATTTTCTTGAAAATAAATTCAAAATAGAAATTAAAAATCCTAAAGAATTGCATTTTTTGCTCTGTGGTGCTGGTATGAACGGGCCCCCTCCGGTCATACCGGCCGTCGGTATGACCGGGCCCAAGGCCGGTCTGTTTTTTCAGAGAGAGTGCATTTTGCACCGATAGAGGGCGGTATGACCGGAGGCCCTCCGGTCATACCGGTGAGCAGTATGACCGGGCCCTCTCTGGTCATACCGGCCATGTGGGTAACGATCATTGATAGCGCATTTATTGCACTGTAGCGACCGTTGCTACTGAGGGGCGGTCATACCGGCTCAAGGGTGGTATGACCGGCCCCTCAGGAGGATCTTGGCCAACTTTTGGCCAACGGTCATATTTGGTTGGTGGGGTACATTCTAGAGTTTTGAATTGACCCTCATTGATGATATTTGAGCTTCAGCTTGTCTCCAATACTCTTGTGTGCATTCAACTCACATCTTGAGAGAGTTAGGAGTAAAATTGAGTGGTGCAATTAGTGTTGAGCCTTTGGCACTCAATTCGACCTCGAGCAAGCGTCATCACCTATTACTCTTGGAGGTTGCCACCTCCTAAACGGCTTGGAGGTGTGTGGGATCGGTGATCTTCTCAAAGAAGCTTGTGAGAAAGCCCGGTCGTTTGTGAAGGCAAGGAGCTCACCTAACCGGAGTGGTGAAGAGCTACCACGAGTAATCGAGGAAGGCTCAAGTGGGTGGAGCCGGCTTGAAGTGGTTCAAGTCACCTCAATGTGGAGTAGGGGAGACCGGCAAGTCTCCGAGACCACGGGATGAAAATCTTGTCTCTCATTCTCTTGTGATTTGTCTTTTTCATTCGTGTGCTAAATTTCATTACTAGCAAAATTGAGTAGACTATTTGTGCTTAGAATTGTTTCTACTATACTTGAATTGCTTAAGTGATTTAGGTGATTGCTAGAGATTATAGTTGTGAATTTGCAATTGTTGCTTCTATACCTTAGTGTCTTTCTTAATTGCAAATTAGAATTAAAAAATTTAGAAACCTCCTATTCACCCCCTCTAGTCGGTTATCCTTGATCCTACAAGTGGTATCAGAGCGATGACTCTCTTTTGGGGCTTTACCGCCTAGAGAGTAAGGATGGCTAGCGATGGGGTGTCAATAGGCAAGGCGTCATTTTTCGATGGCACGAATTATGCTTATTGGAAAATTCGTATGACCGTTTATCTTAGGGCCATGAGCCCAAGCATATGGAGAATTGTAGTTGAGGGTTTCGCTCTGGGAGTGAATCGCACACTCACAATGGAACAAGAAGATCGAAACACTCATCTAAATGCTTAAGCTATGAATGCTCTCTTTGGTGCTTTGAACGCGGATGAGTTCAATCGAGTGAGCAATCAAGAAACCACTCATGAGATTTGGACAACCCTCTTGAAAATTCATGAGGGGACATCCTCGGTCAAAGAAGCAAAATTGCATATGCTTCAGATCAAATATGAGAGTTTTATTATGTTGCCCCATGAGAACATCAATGAGATGTATTCACGGTTAAATAACATAGTAAATGAGCTCAAGGACCTTAGGGCATCACTAACCAATTTTGATATTGTTCGTAAGATGCTAAAGGCTCTTCCGGAAAAATATGAGATATTGGTGACATTGTTTCTCAACTCACCGGAGTTGCCAAGGATGACGCCAATGGGACTCTTTGGAAACCTCATAACCAATGAGCTCTACAAGAAGGATAAGGAAGAACTCTTGGAGCAAAACTCTTCGAAGAAGAAAAACATCGCCTTCAAGGCGAAAGCGGAGTCAAGTGATGAGGCGCTTGACGACTCCGAGGATGATGAAGACACTGAGGAAGAAATGGCCCTCCTTGTAAGAAGAATGAGGAGATTCATGAAGAGGCGCTCAAGCACAAGTGCTCCTCAAAAATTCAAGAAGGGACAATACTCAAGCACCAACCGATATAAAAATATCCGATGCTATGAGTGTGATGAGAAGGGACATATTGCTTCTAAATGTCCCAAGAAAAAGTACGACAAGAACAAGTCGCCCATAAAGAAGAAGTTCTTTCATGGAAAGAAGAAGCTCTTCAAGAAGTTTAATAAAGACGGGAAAGGCGAGGCTCACATTGGAGAGTGGAATTTCGAAGAAGAATATTCGGACTCTGACTCTTCCGAGGATGATACACCTTCAAAGAAGAACGGTCTTGTCGGCATTGCTATCAAGGAAGCTTCATCACCTTTCGTTACTCCTTTGTGTCTCATGGAAAAAGGAGATTTTAAGGTAAAATCAAATGATGATGATGAAACCTCCTATGATGAACTAATGGATATGCTTGAGGACTTAAATGAGTATCTCGGTAAAGAAAAGTCAAAACATAAAGCTTTGAGAAAAGAATATCTTTCCCTCAAAGATTCTTATGAGGAGCTAAAGGAAGCTCATGAGACTCTTCTTGCTAAGGACCATTCAAAGCCTCAAAATGATGTTGGCATTAGTTGCAATATTATGAATGATATGATTAGCGTAGAAATTGATTCATGTTGTATATCAGAAACTAGCATATCTACTTCTTGTGATGATTTGCTTGATATGCCTTAAACTTCATGTGCTAGCTTAAATTCTTGCCATGCAAATTTGATGGTAGAAAATAATGGGCTTAAAGAGCAAGTAGACAAGCTTAGCAAAAGCTTAGATAGATGTTTCAAGGGTAAGGACACTCTAAACAAAATTTTAAATAGTCAAAGATGTTCTTACAACAAAGAAGGTCTTGGGCACATTCCTAGGAAGGGCAAGAAAATTAGTAACAAAGCTCCTAAGTTTGTTAAATCAAATGGGAAGCTTTGTTATAAATGTCACGATATAGGACACTTAGCAAATGATTGTCCCTTAGGCAAGACACCCAAGAATAATGTTTACGATTCATGTTATATACTTAAGAAAAATAGTTTTGGTAAAAAATTTGCTAAGTTTGCTGGCACTCCTATACTTGGCCATAGAAAGAATGCCATTTGGGTGCCCAAAACCTTGGTAACTAACCTCCAAGGACCCAAACAAATTTGGGTACCTAAAAGGACTTGATTCTCTTTTGTAGGTGAACTACAAGACCGGCGGACGGCATTGGGTGTTGGATAGTGGATGCACTCAACACATGACCGGTGATCGGAAGATGTTCACCACTTTTGAAGTAGGGAATGGGCAAAATGACAAGACCACATTTGGCGATAATAGCAAGGGAAAGGTATTGGGATTGGGTAAAATTGCTATCTCAAATGACCTTTCTATTTCAAATGTTTCATTAGTTGAAACTTTAGATTTCAATTTGCTATCCGTAGCAGAAATGTGTGATCTTGGCCTTACTTGCATGTTTTCTTAGAATGGAGTAGTGATCTCTAAAGAAAATGATAATTCTTTAGTATTTAAAGGTTTTAGGTTTGGAAACTTGTATTTAGTTGATTTCACCTCAAATGAGTCATGTCTCCAAACATGTTTGATTGCAAAAACATCCTTAGGATGGCTTGAAGGATGTAAAGTTTGAGAAAAAATAGACTTTATAGTGCTTGTCAAGCCGGCAAACAAGTAGCTAGTTCTCATCCTTCAAAGAGTATCATGTCTACATCTAGACCATTAGAGCTCTTACATATGGATTTGTTTGGCCCAACAACCTATAAAAGCATCGGGGGTAATTCTTATTGTTTAGTCGTTGTTGATGATTATTCAAGGTATACTTGGGTGTTCTTTCTAGATGATAAATCCGAAACCTCCGGTATTTTCAAAAGTTTTGCAAAAAGGGCTCAAAATGAATTTGATTTCAAAATTAAGAAAATTCGTAGTGGCAATGGTTTCGAGTTTAAAAACACAAGAATTGAAGATTATTGTGATGAACTTGGAATAAAGCACGAGCTTTCCGCTACCTACACTCCGGAGCAAAATGAAGTTGTAGAACGGAAAAATCGAACACTACTTGAAATGGCAAGAACTATGCTTGATGAGTATGGCACTTCCGATATTTTTTGGGCGGAAGCCATTAATACCGCTTGCCATGCAACAAATAGGCTTTATTTGCATCGTCTTTTGAAAAAGACCTCCTATGAGCTTTTTATTGGAAGAAGACCAAATATTTCTTATTTCCGATTTTTCGGTTGCAAATGCTATATTTTGAAAAAGGGTATTTGACTTTCAAAATTCCAAAGTCGTTGTGATGAAGGTTTCTTGCTTGGCTATTCCTCAAATAGTAAAGCATATCGCGTGTTTAACAAAAATTAAGGTTTTGTGTAAGAAACTTGCGATGTTGAATTTGATGAAACTAATGGTTCTCAAGAAGAGCAAGAAAATTTGGATGATGTAGGTGATGAAGGGCTAAGAGAGGCAATGAAGAACATGACGCTTGGAGACATCAAACTAAAGGAGGATAAAGATGATCAACCTTCATCCACTCAAGTTGAGCACCCTACTTCCGCAACGCAAGTTAAGTTCAACCCATTGACGTGGATAAGAAGGAGAGTGATCAACAAGCTCAAACTCTACCTCAAAGAATTCATCATGGACTCTCTAAAGATCATCCAATAGATCAAATATTGGGTGACGTTAGTAAGGGTGTTCAAACTCGATCTCGCGTCGCTTATTTTTGTGAACATTACTCTTTTGTGTCTTATTTTGAACCTACTCATATAGATGAAGCTCTAGATGATCCGGATTGGGTGAGTTCAACGCATGAAAAGCTCAACAACTTCGCTCGCAATGATGTATGGACACTAGTTGAAAGACCTAAGTATCACAATGTTATCGGTACCAAATGGGTATTTCGAAACAAGAAAGATGAGAATGGTATAGTGGTAAGAAATAAGGCACGATTAGTGGCACAAGGCTTCACCCAAATCGAAGGATTAGATTTTGGTGAAACCTTTGCACCCATAGCTGGATTAGAAGCTATTAGAATCCTACTCGCTTTTGCATCTTGCTTTGATATCAAATTATTTCAAATGGATGTGAAGAGTGCATTCTTAAATGGACAAATATCCGAATTGGTATTTGTAGAACAACCTCCCGGGTTTGAAAACTCTAAATATCCAAATCATGTGTACAAACTCTCTAAGGCGCTATACGGTCTCAAACAAGCTCCTAGAGCATGGTATGAGCGGCTTAGAGACTTTCTAATTTCAAAAGGTTTCAAAATCGGAAAGGTTGATACAACACTCTTTACAAAAATAATTGATGGAGAATACTTTGTATGTCAAATTTATGTTGATGATATTATATTTGGTTCTACTGACGAAGATTTTTGCAAAGTATTCGGTGATATGATGTCTAGGGAATTTGAAATGTCAATGATTGGAGAATTGAGCTTCTTCCTTGGACTTCAAATCAAGCAACTAAAAAATGGGACGTTTGTGAGTCAAACCAAGTATGTGAAAGATTTGCTCAAGAGGTTTGGCATAGAAGACTCAAAACCTATCAAGACTCCAATGACATCCAACGGGCATCTTGATCTAAATGAGGGAGGTAAACAAGTAGGTTTAAAACTTTATCGTTCTATGATTGTTAGTTTACTTTATCTCACCGTATCTAGGCCCGATATCATCTTTATTGTTTGCATGTGTGCTCGTTTTCAAGCTTCTCCTAAAGAGTGTCATTTAGTAGCTGTTAAGAGAATTCTAAGATATTTAAAGCATTCCTCAAATATATGGTTATGGTATCCTAAAGGTGCTAAATTTGATTTAATTGGTTATTCGGACTTGGATTATGCGGGTTGCAAAGTGGATAGAAAGAGCATCTTCGGGAGTTGCCAATTGCTAGGTAGGTCCCTAGTCTCATGGTTCTCCAAGAAACAAAATTCGGTAGCTGTATCCACCGCCGAAGCTTCCGCCGGTAGTTGTTGTGCACAATTGTTGTGGATGAGGCAAACCTTAATGGATTATGGTATTAATTTAAAAAATGTGCCTCTTTTTTGTGATAATGAAAGTGCCGTTAAAATAGCCAACAACCCGGTCCAACATTCAAGAACCAAACATATATATATTCACCACCATTTCTTAAGAGATCATGTTAGCAAAGGTGATATTGTGATTATTCACATTAGAACCGAAGATCAATTAGCTAATATCCTCACCAAACCCTTAGATGAAGCAAGGTTTTGTAAATTGAGGAATGAATTAAATGTTATAGATATCTCAAATATTGCTTGATCTTGTGTGAATTGTTTTTGGACCTTATGTGTTTATTCGAATCACTAGTTGTGTGGCACATTAAGGGGGAGTGCTAAATCATAACCATGTATATTACATCCCTATGTGTGTCCATATTTATATAAGTGCTAATATAAATTTTCAAAATTAAGCCATTTAGCCAAAACTCAAAATTTCTATATCTATTAGTAATATTGTGAAAAACTAGTCGAAAAATGTATACAAATGCTTTCAAAAGGTTTTTCAACAGTTTTGGCTTCACAAAAATCTATTTTACAAAGAAAATGAGTTTTAAGTCCAAAATCTAGTTACTAGTATCTTGTTTTGGATTTAAATTTATAATTTTTATAGAATTAAATGTAAAATGATTTTGAAAGAAATTCCAAAACAAAAATCCTAGAGTTGGTCATTCTTAATAATTCTTGTGTTCAAAAGATTTTCAAGAGACTAACCTAGTAACAGTTATTTGATTTTGAAACTCGCCGAAAAACTATACTTGACCCAAAATGGCCATATTATTGCACTTAGTGATTTTCTCTTTTTGGACCAGATTTTGTATAGTATCTTAGTTCAAAATGGTATTTAAGACTCATACACAAAATTCAAATCTATATATCTTATCCGTTGCTTCATTTGATTTCTTGTGTTGTTGAAATTTGGCTTTGCTTCTCTATTGGTTCTTTAAAAGGACCTTTTTGGTCAAAAGTCAAAATTCATATTCAAAAGGCCTTCATTTCAACCTAAATAGCCTAATAAAGCATATTGCTTAATCTTAGCATTAAAGTTGGATTTCATTTTAAATCTTGGCTAGAAACCATCTTGCTAAATAATTCTAAGCCATGGAAGCTGAAAATACATGAAATTCAAATTGAATTGTATCTTGAGGCTTTTCATGAAAATCTACTTTCTTTTATGACTCAAAGCGCAAATTGTCATATCCTTTGAAAGGAAAATCATTTTTAGAAAATTCTTTTTGTATTACCTTCTAAATAGTACAAAGTTTAGTTCTGAAAAATTCCAAATCATTTGGACTTCATTTCAAGTGTTTTAGCAAAATTTGCATTTTCTTTGCCTGTCAAGGCCGGTGTGACCGCAAGGGGTGCGGTAGCACCGGTGAACGATATGACCGGGGGTCGTGCGGTCATACCAGTCGCGTCGGGAAAGGGCAGTCTCAGCGCATTTTTTGGTGTAACCAACCCTCTCTCTCCATTTCTTTTGGCCTGCCCGCACTCTCTCTTCTCTTATCTCTCTTTTACTCATCTCATCTTCTCTCTCCTCTCAAGAACTCTTATCTCTCCTCCAAAATCCCCAAAAAGGATCTCTCTAATTCCAAGTTTATCAAATCAAATCTCTTGGTCTCTTCTTGATCTTCCAATCCAAGGTATCATTTCCCTTCAATCTTTTCCAAAATTCCTTGCATTCTTTCATGCCCTAGAGCTCTTATTTGAAATTTTTAGGGTTAGATGCAAAATGTGACAAAACCATGCAAAATAAATGGAAATCTTTGGGTAAAATGAGTAGATTATTGACTCTTGATGTCTACATGTGCGATTCAATGGATCGATCTACTCAATTCTCAAAGTTTTTCGAATCTGAGGCCATGTAACTGTACGGCCGGTCATACCGACCCTTTGGGCGGTCGCACCGCCCATGGCCGGTGCTACCGGACCATAAGCGGTATGACCGGGGTTGACGGCCTAAAATGCATATTTTGCAAGTTTTTGTCACGAATGCATTACGATCCATCTCTAGTGCAACTAATCTTTGTTCTCCTCTACTCCTTGTTATCTTAGTAATCATGCCAAGAACTAAGAATTTGCCTCCTCCTCCTCGCGGCGGTGGAACAATTCGAAAATCAACCCGCGGAAGGGGTATTCCTTTAGCGCATGAAAGTGACAGTGAAGACTCTAAAACTCGAGTTGCCAAGGACAAGGAAATTGTTTGCACCAAAATTTGGCAAATCTAACCGTAATCGGCAATAAAATCAAAGATATGGATGTTAACAGACAAGTTAAGAAAGTTTGGAGATATTTATGCTAACGACAAGATTTTTAGGAAATAACTGTTCAAGATAAGGCCGATACGGATACGGGTTTAAATCGTGTTGTAACAGGACACTATCGGCCAAAGGTATAAAAGAAAGACCAAAGCAAGCTGCGAGAGGATCATCAACACAATACAATCAACTAATCTTTACTTTTTCTACTTTTCCTGTCGACTAGGAGTAGCTTCTGTAATTTAGCCTTCGTAATCGATTTTGATCAATAAAGTTGCGATCGCCGATTGTTGATCTTCGCCAATTACACCCCTGTGTTTGATTTGTTTCGATTTTGTTGCGCATCGCCTTCTTCGTAATCGACCGCTTTATCCTCGATTAGCCTTAATCGGCTAGTTAGACTTATCCTGCTACCGTGATCTTGATCGGCTTCAAGTTGATTAGATCTAAGCCGATTGATCGTCACGATCGGCTTTGTGTGGATTTTATATTTTTACCTTGTCGGTTCTGAGTCAAATCGACCGCACGCTCTCAACCGGTGTTAAATGCGGTGTCTTCTTGTCGAAACCCTACATCGGTTTTTGACGCCAACACACTCTTGCACGCCGGTGGGACCAATGTCTTCATCGAAGTCGATTCCGCCATCGATCTCAACACAGAGGCTATAATCGTCCCAACAATGGACGATTTGTCCGCAGAACAATGTCAAGAAATTGAAGCTCGGAAGGTCTGCGGTTGGAAGAGATGATGCCGAGTCGCTATCGTAAAACTAGACGCGCGCCACTCAAAAATCCGCCCTGCCGACGGTCAACGCCCTGGGTGATGCGGGTGTAACGGAACAGGTAAGCCGATATCTGCCTGCTCAAGCCGAATTATCGGCCATGATTAACCAATCTGTACATCACGCTCTAATAAACCAATCATCGGCTCTTGTGACAACCCTTAAGCCGATGATAGCGAATAGCGTCAAGTCTATAGCCCAGGAGTTAGCCTCGTCAGGAAGCCTGCTTGATCCTTTGCAAACCTTGCCAAATTATCCTGTTTTTTCATTATCACAAAACACGCAGAGCGCAACGGCCGATCCCAAACCATCGGCTGTGATATCACCCCCCACCATGATGCCCACGCAACCCACGGTCATATTGCCTAGGGATCCTCGGTCAAGTGGGGTGAGCCATTACCATTCCTATACCGACGCAAATGGGTTGGATGCATCTATCAATCTTCCACCATCGGCTCCATTCTATGCCTTTCCTCAATCGGCATCACGGTACGATTGGCTCCGAGAGATGTCCACAAGAACAAACCCTGCTAAGAAACCCAGGTCCACACAGGGTAGTAACATACTCTGAGCCATTTGTCCCAGTACTGGAAACTCAACCAAGGCACAATCGGTACGACCAGCCTGGTCGTGTGCCGACAAAGACAAAGATATTGGCAACCCGAGCTTGCACTCGGGGGGCAGAATGCCGATTATGACCGACATTATCAAGGGCCTGCTATACCAATAGCCGATAATGTTAACTGGGCTGACCAGATCTCTGCCGTTTTGAGGGACCAATTCGTCATACAACCAAAAGGGAAGGTTATCGGCTATAGGAAGCCGTATCCCGATTACATAGATCGCATGCCCTACCCTCATAATTACAGAGTACCGGACTTTGCTAAATTCTCGGGGGATGATTCCATCACCACCCTGGAGCATGTCGGACGCTTTATCGCGCAATGCGGTGAAGCGGCTCAGTCCGACGGGTTGAAAATTAGATTATTCCCATTGTCTTTGTCCGGGGCAGCATTTACTTGGTTCACTTGCTTGCCTCCGAATTCGGTCCATTTATGGAACGATTTGGAAAGCCGATTCCATGAATATTTCTTCTCAGGCAGTTTGGAGCTCAGGATTTCAGATCTGAGTTCTGTGCGACAAAAGTTTGGGGAATCGGTAACGGATTACATCAAGAGATTTAGAGAAATCAGGAATCGGTGTTTTAGTGTTACATTGCCTGACAATCAACTCGCTGATTTAGCATTTCAAGGTTTAATTCTCCTTAGGGAGAAATTCGTGGGCAAGAATTTATCGACCTTAGCCACTTATTGCATCGCGATCGGTTCAAGAAAGCCGATTCACGATAATAAAGTGTTTAAAGATAGATTCAAAAATAGCAATAACAAAGAGAGAGACAAAGCTAAGGTCAATATGGTTGAGTATTGTCCTAGTGATTCGTCGGAAGACGAGGAAGCAGAAATAAATGTAGCCAAATGGGTAAAAAGATCCAAGAAATCCTTAGTCCATTTCTCGCCTGCCGACTAGGAATAAGTCGGAAGTTAAGTACTCTTTTGATGTTTCCAAGTGCGATCGTATTTTTGATTTACTTATGCAAGAAAAGATAATACGATTGCCAGAGGGACATGCGATACCATCGCCCGATGAGATCAAAAAACGCAGGTATTGCAAGTGGCATCATTCTTATTCACATAACACTAATGACTGCAATATCTTCCGTCAACAGATTCAATCTGCTATTGAAGATGGTCGGTTGAAGTTTGCCGATGAGCGAGACCATGCAAGTTGATGTTGATCCGCTCCTATCAATATGGTGCGTTGTTCGCTAAAGGAAAAGAGCCGATGCAAGACGAGCAGAAAAAAGGTCGACAGGTCGACATACAATCAAACTCGGTCGGCGGTCAAACACTGAAGATTACCATCGGTTCCTTACAAATGGAAGCCGATCAAGAAGGAAAAAATTCAAGAACCATTAAACCCAAAGGGAATCCCCAAGTAGGTAAATGGTACAAAGCGGAGAAATCTCCACCAAGGCATCCGGCAAAAAGGTCAGGTCCAACGTTCTCCCAATTAATGGAGAAATACGAAAGGATGAATAGCCGACCACGGAGTAATACCCGCCGGTCGGATAATTTGTACTATACTGAGAGAATGTGGAGAGGGCGATAGAAGGTGTCCTTTGGCGATTTCTTTGGGAAAGAAGAGTAGCATTACCATCACCGTGACACCTGCCCGATGGAACATTATCCCCAAGACGATTGGCCAAGGCAATCGGTCAGAGATAGGCTATCTGGGCCAATCAGAGAGCAGAGCAGAAGTCACAGAAGGCCGGTCCACGAAAGAATATCTAAGCCGAATCAAGAACCGAGCCAAGACAAGACGCACGAGACCAGTTCTAATCAAGAAGATTTGGCTGGTCAAATACGGAAGCCGGTGGAACCTAAACCCAGGTGGTGTCCATCTCGCCTGAGTCGATCGCAACGACGACGGCTTCAGAGGCTAAGGACGCAAGAGATTCGCGAAGCCGACGCAGAGAGAGAGAGACGGCGTTTAACGAACTTCGCCCGCTTAAATGCGCCAAAAAGAGTGGAGAAGAAAAGAACAAGTCAAGAAGATCTCGAATCGGCCGATGATTTGATTCTCCCATGATTCGGGATGACACGCCCAATGGATATTAACATGGTGTTCACATTGCCTACCGAGTTCGAGTCGAATCGAATTGGCCAAAGAGGCGCTTGCTCGATTGTGCTCGGCTGCGTAACGCCATCTTTGAGAAACCCAAAGATGATCATCGGCATCGAAACCATTGTATCTCGAAAGGATATATAAATGGCAAGCCGATATAAAGAATGCTAGTAGACGGGCGCCACGGTGAATTTGATGCCGCATACGACATGCAAAAATCGGGTAAGTTCGATGAAGACTTGATCAAAACTAACATGGTTCTAAACGACTTCACGGTGACCCTACGGAATCAAAGGGTGTCATGGTCATCGAAATGATCGTCGGCAAAGAAGACCTTGCCAACGACATTCTTTGTAATTGATGCCAAAGGAAGCTACAGCAGGTTGCTCGGGCGGATTGGATTCATGCAAACCGCGTATCCCATCGACCATGCATCAAGCACTCGCTCAATGGAACGGAGAAGAAGTTGAGGTCGCATACCGATACATCGCTCACATTGCCATGGCTAGCTCGATGCGAATTGGCAACATGAAGAAGTCGGGTCGATATCGCAAGGTGCCGGACGATCGCGATTTCATTTGTGTGAGCAAGTCGTCTCATGCCGATCGATGTCAAACGGGCACCTTTGATCGGGCAAATGAAGTATTATGCCGATGGGGACAAGAAAAACATTGAAAGCGCTGCAGGATAAAATGCAAAGCTATCGGCAAACAACGGATAGCTACGAAGCCATCGAAGATTTTGAAGAAATTGAGAAGTTAGATCAAGGCTTCACATCCACCGATTTACTTGAAGAAGTCGATATATGTAGCGGTGATAGAAAAAGACCAACTTTTGTTAGTGCCAATTTAGGAGTAAAATACAAAGAAAAACTAATAAAAATCCTTAAGGATTACAAGGATTGTTTTGCTTGGGAATATCACGAAATGCCTGGATTAAGCCGTCAGCTTGTGGAACATCGGTTACCTATAAAATCGGGTTATCGGCCGCTTAAACAGTATCCTAGACGTTTCAATCCAACCTTGTACCAAGTTATAAAGGAAGAGATAGAACGGTTGTTGGAAGCAAAATTTATTAGGCCTTGCCGATACGCAGAGTGGGTTTCCAACATCGTTCCAGTCATGAAGAAGAATGGCAAACTTCGAGTATGCGTCGACTTCAGAGATTTAAACAAGGCAACGCCAAAGGATGAATACCCGATGCCAATAGCCGATATGCTTATCGATGCTGCATCAGGGAACAAGATCATAAGTTTTCTAGATGGTAATGCTGGGTATAACCAGATACTCATGGCAGAAGCCGATATACCAAAGACGGCTTTTAGATGTCCCGGTGCAATAGGATTGTTCGAATGGACAGTAATGACTTTCGGTTTGAAAAACGCTGGAGCAACGTATCAGCGGGCAATGAATATGATCTTTCATGATTTAATCGGCCACATTGTCGAAATATATATTGATGATGTAGTGGTAAAATCTGCAGACGATTTCCAACATCCGTCGATTTAGAAAAGTTTTTAAAAACATAAGATCGCACGGACTAAAATGAATCCTTTCAAGCGCGCTTACGATTTGGACAGCTTTTAGGCTTCATGGTGCACGAAAGAGGGATTGAAGTCACCAAACAAGGGTTAAAGCTATAGCCAACATCGAGCCACCGACATGCAAAACGAATTACAAAAGTTGATCGGCAAAATTAACTATCTCCGTAGGTTCATCTCGAACCTCTCCAGAGAATTCGTGCCTTTACTCCATTCTGAAGTTGAAGGACAATGAAGAATTTATATGGGGAGCCGATCACAGAAAGCTTTCAACGAAGTCAAAAGGTATTTGTCCAACCCTCCGCCTTGGTCGCTACTCAAAAGGGGTCCCTTTCGTGCTATATGTTTCGTCAAGAAGATATTATTGAGCTGTACTAGCACAAGAGGTGCATGGTAAAGAAAGGGTTATCTTTACTTAAGCCGACGATTGCTAGACACGTAAGTCGTACCCTTATATCGAAAAACTATGTTTATCTTTGTACTTCTCGTGCACAAAATTAAGGCACTACATATTAGCATCGGCCTGTAAGGTAATCTGCAAAACCGATGTTATAAAATATATTTTATCAGCCCCAATTCTGCGAGGTCGACTTGGCAAATGGGCTTACGCCTTGGTCGAGTTCGACTTGTCATATGAATCGGCCAAAGCAGTCAAAGGACAAGTCCTAGCCGATTTTATAACAGGACATGACACAGCGGCAAACTTAGTCTTGGTAGCACCATGGCAACTGTTTTTTAACGGATCAGTATGCGGGAAAGGTGATGGTATCGGTATTGTACTCACTTCACCCAAGGGGCATAACTTTGAATTCGCATTTCGGTTAAATAGCCGATGCTCGAACAACCAGGCCGAGTACGAAGCGTTACTCAAAGGCTTACTGTTGTTGGAAAATATTGGAATAAGAGCTATTGAGGCATATGGTGATTCACTGTTGGTAGTACAGCAAATAAAGGGAGAATACCAATGTCGGGATGAAGTACTACTGAGGTATTTAAAACAATGTTTAGAGATTATCAGCTCTTTTACGTCATTTTCTATCGGTCATATTCCTCGTGAATTAAACGATAGAACTAATGCTTTAGCTCGCAAGCATCGTGGTATGAGGATTTTGACCAAAGTCGAGACCGAATCGTAAATAAGGCGCTTATGCGCGGATATTGCCGATTGGAGAACGCAGATAAAAGATTATCTAGTTGATCCATCCAAGCCGACGAACGAAGGATACGGCAAGAAGCATTGAAGTACGTCGTTATGGACGATATACTATATTATCGGACCATGGAAGGCTTGTTGTTAAGATGTCTTGAAGTCAAGAAGCGCGGGTGGCGATGGGTGAAGTACACGAAGGCATTTGTGGTTCTCATCAATCGCACACAAGATGAAATGGATACTCGAGACGACAGAGTTATTTTTGGCCAACGATGCTAGAGGATTGTTTCAAGTACTATAAAGGATGTCAAACATGTCAAAAATTTGGTAACGCATAACTAGCACCAAAGATCGGCTTTACATCCAATTATTAAACCCCGCCGCTTAGGGGTTGGGAATAGATATAATCGCCAAATATTTCTCGCTTGAGTAGAGGTCACAAATTTATTTTGGCCGCAACCGATTACTTTTCAAAGTGGGTTGAGGCTATCCCACTTAAGAAGGTGACTAGTGTTGAGGCGATTAGTTTTGTGAATGAACATATTGTCCATCGGTTTGGAATACCACAAACAATCACGACCGATCAAGGTACAAGATTCATGTCTAAAGAGTTTCAAGGTTACGCCACAAGTCTAGGGATCAAATTGTTAAACTCTTCGCCTTATTACGCTCAAAGCTAATGGACAGCCGAGTCGCCTAATAAAACACTAATTAAGTTGATCAAAAGAAAATTGATGAGAAGCCAAGGAATTGGCATTCTACTTTATCGAGTCACTTTGGGCCTATCGGCTATCTTATCATGGAGCGACAAAACTTTCACCTTACCAATTGGTGTATGGACAAGAAGTGTTTTGCTGTAGAAATCAACATTGAGTCGATACGAATAACTGCATGAATGATTTGTCGGCCAAGATTACAATGACTTAATGGTCGACATACTTGGATGAGTTGGCGAATTACGCTTGTCTACGCTTGATCGGCTTAAGAAGAATAAGATCGAGTTGCAAGGGCATACAATAAAAGGGTCATGCCTAAATCTTTCGCTCAAGCCGATTTAGTATGGAAAACGATATTGCTCGTTGGTTCTAAGGATAACCGATTTGGAAAATGGTCACCTTCGTGGAAGGGCCATACAAAATTAATCGGCTAGTCGGTGGAAACTCGTATTTACCGGAAACACTGGAAGGGTATGTCTTGCCTAAAGCAATTAATGGAAATATCTAAAGAAATACTATCCTAGCGCTTGGATCGGAGCTTAGCCGACTAAAAATCATGTTCAAAGCCGAGATTAACACGATGTCGTTAATCGGTGAAAGGATTGCAAATTTAGAGAATAAGAGTCGGTTAAACACCGATTATAAACATTGCAAGATTACAAGTATTCAAAATATTTGAACTAGTATTTTGGAACTGTTAGAAAAGGTTACATCCCGAGCACGAGTCGTGCGCCCAAAGCCGATAATGCTCCAAAGAAATTTTAGCAATTGTTTCTTGTACCTCATCCAAGATTTTATCATCTTCTCACGCATTGCTCAGGATAGGTACAAGTTTAGCCGATCGCTCCTTGAAGGTCGCCACGGTGATGCTATTTCAATCTTTTGCTCCTTGGCGGCCGATGATGTTTTTTCAAAGGAATCTTGACCTTCAAAGAATGAGCTTTATCGTCCTCGCCAACTCACCCTCAAGAAATTTTTTAGTGGTTTCTAACTTTTGAAGATTTGATTTGTTAGCCTTCAAAGATTCTATGGTCGCATCAAAATTTTTCTTCTTCGCCTTTGTCTCAGCAACCATTTTGTCAAGGATTTTCTGATCGGCCTCTTGGGCCATTCTCTTTGCTTTCCTCTCCTGGGCTGCTTCCACTAAGGCCTTCTTCTCATCTAGGTGGCACACTTCGAGCAGCGCAGCCATGGCCTCTGGTGGCAAATCAGTTTCAACTACGGCCATAGCATCTCGAATCGGCTGATTATTATTCAGAATCTCTGATTGAGGCCTTGACACCAAATCAAAGAGTCTGTTGAGGCGATCTTGCATTCAGGGAGCCGATGAGACAAAGCAGCCGACGCGTCTTTGGAAACCGCAATGATATTTTGATTGCCGAGATATAGTCATCGGTACGCAAAAATCTCGGATCATCCAAATCGATAAGTTGAAGCCAAGGAGGTTGGATGGATCGATGTCTCTCGAGCAAAGCGGATGTTGGCGCTAGCATCACGAGGAGGCAACGGCTCTTTGGCCGATATATCCGCAAGCTTGCCAAGATGTTGGCCACTTGTGCCGGCGCGGTAGGTCAAAGAAGATTGAATATAATGAAAACCGATGGACTAAATCGAGATCCTTAAATTTTGATATAGACAAATACCGAGCGAAGAGCCGATCCCGCGGTGAACTTTCGCCACTTTGTTCCCGTGGCTTGGAGTGTTTTTTCTTGGCAAAGAACTTTAGTGGACTTCGCTTCTTCTCTCTCAAGGTCCATCGACTAGAAAGTTAGTTTATAAAGAAACTAAAAAGAAACAAGAGATGGTTAAACGTAACTTACTTGGTTGTTGTTGTCTTTCTAAATCGGACAACGATGGGCTTTGAATGCCCAAGGAACCAGAAGTATAGCCAGTAAGTGCAGTTGCCTTGTATGGTCGTTTTTCTTTACTAGCCGAAGGGACGTCGATCGGCTTCTTACCAGCAGCTTTAGTCTGCAAAGAAAAGAGGATAAAGCCAATGAGACATTCATATGGGCTACGATAAAGAAAAGTTAAAATCGACTAAATACCTCGACAGTAATATCTACAAGACTCGTATTATCATATCTGGAGCTCGATTCGTCACTTGAACTGTTATCAGAGGATACCATCGGCTCAGGAACGTCTGGGAAAAGGGCGTTAATAATGGCCGATGGAGTACGATCTAAGAGAAGTGCATTTGCAATTGAAGACCACCATGTAGAGAATCGGCTGGATCGACGATTATTCAGGACAAAATGTGGCAAAGATTTGATCTGCAAGTCATCGGCTATATCCAAAACCATATTGGCTGCGGCTAAAGATCTCACTCTAGTCCTTGGCTGAACCAAGTCGAGAAGTGGGAGACTGGGGATCACTTGGCCGAAACCCAGTTGTCTGGCAAAAATGGAAGGATGATAAAATTCATAGGAAGGCTGAAAGGTACGATTTCTTGTATTAAAGCCGACATGTAAGATGTTGGGAGAAATAAAAACTTTGAAGAAATCTAGAGTCGATTCAGCATCTCTTGAGCTGTCAGAATCCAGATGAAGAAATGATGGCCATTCAAAATCGGCTGCATTGGTATAACTGAAGAAGTCTTGTTGGCTAAAATCATTATTATCCAAGTTCGTGAAGAAAGATAAATATTTTTCGCATCAATCGGAGAAATCTTCTTGTCACGGAGCACATTATGTATCTTTCACCATAAGATCTACTGCTCAATTCGTGCTGCATTTTCGGTGTGTTTTCTCGAGGAAATGCCGAGTCGCCGATGGATCCAGCTTTGAAAGATCGGCTAAATAAATAGTACAACCATATCTGTATGAACCGAGAGGACCTCCTACGTTGTCGACGCAAAATTTAGCGAAACCAAGAAAAGCCGACTCCTAATTACATGCATCATCCGACAAACCGCTCCAAGGAACATCTTTCCCAATGCTAGCCGACGCCCTCTACCAACCGCTCTGCCATTAATCGATACACTTGTGTTGGTCCTAAAGCAAAGACCACAAAACAAAAATCGGTCTAACCACAAGTTCGGAAAGCAACATGTTCTTCATCCGATACCAGCCCGCTCACTTTATTATTGTTATTAATATACTTGCGCCAACCTTCTCCTTTGGATTGAATAAACTTGTATTTGGCCATCGCTAAAGTCGATATCCGCTCACCATCCGCCTAAGGCAACACAATTGGGCTATGTCCATGAGGGTTGGGCCGATGGGACCAAAGATGAAACAAAAGGCATTGAAGGTCTCCGACCGTAAATAATGTGCCGTGGCCACTAAGGGCTCATTGGCTTCGGATCGCTAGTGAGAGAGGGATACACTCAGCTATACCCATCCTTTCCCATTCCTCTCTTTTTGAGCAGCCACGCGAATATACCAAGATCTCCATCCCTTGCGGCTATCGCCATGCCCCAAGCTTTTTTCCCACTCTCTATGTTGAATGCAGAGCGATAAAGGAAGACGGGAATATCGACTAATAATCGTGGCTGGCATCTAGGTTCCCTATCGGACCAAGGAAGTACTGATCTTTACTGTTAGGGATCGGAATGAGTACCTGACTCGCGTCCATTTCAGCCGATCTTAGCAAGCCGATTGGAGAAGAGAGGTGCAAGCCGATTGGTGGAAACTGAGCAACGGGTAGCAAAAGCCGATTGTTTGAGGTCAGAGCTTGTGCGCGTGAGGAATGACAGAGGTGGGGGCCGCATTTTATAGCACGGTGAAAATTTGAAGAGGCGGGAAGTGAATCTCAAAAGGCGCGAGCAGTTAAAACGCACTACCCGCATGTCAAAAATTGCGGCGCGAGTAAAAGCGACAGTTAATGAGTGAAGTTCAAACGTTAGCCGATTGAAAAGCCGATTATTGATATTTTTGAAAGATGACATGTCATCTCTCAAAAATGGGGGGCATATGTTTGCACCAAAATTTGGCAAATCTAACCGTAATCGGCAATAAAATCAAAGATATGGACGTTAACAGACAAGTTAAGAAAGTTTGAAGATATTTATGCTAACGACAAGATTTTTAGGAAATAACTGTTCAAGATAAGGCCGATACGGATACGGGTTTAAATCGTGTTGTAACAGGACACTATCGGCCAAAGGTATAAAAGAAAGACCAAAGCAAGCTGCGAGAGGATCATCAACATAATACAATCAACTAGTCTTTACTTTTTCTACTTTTCCTGTCGACTAGGGGTAGCTTCTGTAATTTAGCCTTCGTAATCGATTTTGATCAATAAAGTTGCGCATCGCCGATTGTTGATCTTCGCCAATTACACCCTGTGTTTGATTTGTTTCGATTTTGTTGCGCATCGCCTTCTTCGTAATCGATCCGCTTTATCCTCCGATTAGCCTTAATCGGCTAGTTAGACTTATCCTGTTACCTTGATCTTGATCGGCTTCAAGTCGATTAGATCTAAGCGATTGATCGTCACGATCGGCTTTGTGTGGATTTTATATCTTTTACCTTGTCGATTCTGAGTCAAATCGACCGCACGCCTGAACCGGTGTTAAATGCGGTGTCTTTCTTGTCGAAACCCTACATCAAGTTTTTGACGCCAACAGAAATATGTAAGAAAATTCAAGATGAGCTTGGTGGGAGTTCTAAAAAGGGAAAAGGAAAAAGGGTAGTTTCAGAATCCAATGAAGAGGATGATGAAATGGATGTGGACTTTGATGAATGAAATGATAGTGAAGATGAGGAGTCCGAAGAAGGAGAAAATTTTGATGATTTCCAGCCAACCATGGATCTAAAGAAAATAAAAGGGGAGAAATATGCTTCGTTTCGTCAAGTTAACCAATATATGATCCATCATAGTGCTACCTTGGATAAATTTAGAACTATCTTTCAATAAAAGGTATATCATGAAATCTATCTCAATAAAGATTTTGCAGATCATAAATGGGTTAGTTGGGAGCACATAATAAATATTCCTCTGTTTGTTGGAGTGCCTGAGCTTTTTCATGGAGAAAGTCTGGCACATTTTGTCAGCATGAGATGTGATTATAATGAAGATGTGATCCGTCAATTCTATGCAACTCTCCATATTTCTGATTCATTTGATGAGATCACTTAGATGACGGATACTACAGTGTACACCGCTTCAAAGGAAGAAATTGAGCGTGCTTTGAACTCCTTTCACTGTGGTCACCACAGAATTCACAATGAGTTAGTTCTACCTCTTTCAGATCTATACAATTTTTATGACCCAGCTGCTCATGTCAGAAGGCCTGGTAAGATGACTCATCTCCTCGCCACAGCTAGCCTCATAAACAGGATTGTGCGAGTTACCATTCATCCTAAAAGTGGTAATTTTGATGAAATTAGAGGCTATGCATGGAACATTATGAGTAAAATAATAAAGAAAGAAAAATTTGATGTGGTGGATTTTATTCTTCGTGAGATGCATTCTTTTGCTTGTGATCGAGCTAAAAGGATATACTTCGCCCCTTATATCTTGATGATTATAAAAAGGGTAGTGGGGTTTCGTGGTGGATGTGGAGGAGTTCACAAGCCCTACAAGCCACGTGAGGCAGGTCCACAAGTCTCTAGTCAAAGAGGGTAGCCATCTCATCAGCCACAGCAGTAGAGTGTTGGGGAAGAAGAGACTCAGACTCAATCATCACAGTTCTACTCTGGTGTAGCCCATGAGAATTTTGATACGTTGCATTCTGCTATGATGAGTACCTTTGCGAGTCTTCGCTCGAACATGATGAACAAATTTGCTCGGGTTGATAATTATCAGGCTCAGACTCGCCAGATTGTCGAGAAGGTGAGAGGGAGAATGGACTCCATTGATACCTCCATCACCGAGCTTCACATTTCCTTCGACGAGTACCGCTCCCAACAGGCTCCTATCTCCTTTCGTCGCTATGGGACTCGTCGTTCTCCTCCTCTTCCTCCGCCTTCATCTTGAAATTGTGCGGTTGCTTCCTTTTTGGTTTTTGATGACAAAGGGGGAGAAATGGCGAAATGAAGATTAAAGTTTCTTCGAAGTATTAGCTTAAGTTATTATTACTCTATATTACTTCATAAGAACCTTGTTGCTATCTTTTGGTTGGTTGTGGAACTACTATGAGTTTTGGATGTTTATGGTTATCATGGATGCTAAATAATTATGTTTTATGTTATTCGTGTTCATTTTCTCCTATTTATCCTCGGATTCCAAATCTAAAGGGAAACTCCGTCAAAATTTCTCAAAAATCTCAAATATGCAAATAACAAAGCATCATCCATATGCACACACTAAGGGGGAGTTTTCAGTTAAATATTGTTGTTTTGATAATATTTTGCGCCTTTCACATTTTTTATCTTTAAAGGCAAAATATTGTCAAAATAAAGATCTTGAGTATACAACTCGTTCTTCTAGTTGCATACTCAACAATTTCAAAATTTATTTAATTTTATATGTGGATTGTCATCAATTACCAAAAAGGGGGAGATTGAAAGCATCTAGGCCCCTAATTTATTTTGGTTTTGGTAATTAATGACAATTGAGGTTAAAGGACTAATATTTTCAAATAAGTCTTTTAAGAACAGGTCAGTCCAAATGTCAGTGTACATGGAGGCATGAAATTGGTGAGAAAGATAAGCAATCGTCAATGAAAAAGGTATCAAATTTAAGGACTTTTCTTAGTCTTTTTACCGATCTCGGGGTTTGGAGAAAAGGTAGGATTGCTAGAATAGAGCCGTACTATAAAGAGGGGTCTCTTGTCGTACGATTGAGGTCGTCAAAGGTCTTAAGGCTCAACTCTTATGCAATTGAACATCTTCTTGAAAATGCATTCAAAATAGAAATTAAAAATCCTAAAGAATTGCATTTTTTGCTCTGTGGGGCTGGTATGACCGGCCCTCTCCGGTCATACCAGCTGTTGCTATGACCGGGCCCAAGGCCGGTCTGTTTTTTCCAGAGAGAGTGCATTTTGCACCGATAGAGGGCAGTATGACCGGAGGCCCTCCGATCATACCGGTGAGCGGTATGACCGGGCCCTCTCCGGTCATACCGGCCTTGTGGATAACGGTCACTGACAGCGTATTTATTGCACTGTAGCGACCGTTGCTACTAAGGGGCGGTCATACCGGCCCAAGGGCGGTATGACCGGCCCCTCAAGAGGATTTTGGCCAACTTTTGTCCAACGGTCATATTTGGTTGGTGGGGTACATTATAGAGTTTTGAATTGACCCTCATTGATGATATTTGAGCTCTAGCTTGTCTCCAATACTCTTGTGTGCATTCAACTCACATCTTGAGAGAATTAGGAGTAAAATTGAGTGGTGCATTTAGTGTTAAGCCTTTGGCACTCAATTCGACCTCGAGCAAGCGTCATCACCTATACTATTGGAGGTTTCCGCCTCCTAGATGGCTTGGAGGCGTGTGGGATCGGTGATCTTCTCAAAGAAGCTTGTGAGAAGGCCCGGTCGTTTGTGAAGGCAAGGAGCTCGCCTAACCGGAATGGTGAAGAGCTACCACGAGTAATCGAGGAAGGCTCAAGTGGGTGGAGCCGGCTTGAAGTGGTTCAAGTCACCTCAACGTGGAGTAGGGGAGGCCGACAAGAGTCCGAGACCACGAGATAAAAATCTTGTCTCTCATTCTCTTGTGATTTGTCATTTTCATTCTTGTGCTAAATTTCATTACTAGCAAAATTGAGTAGACTATTTGTGCTTAGAATTGTTTCTACTATACTTGAATTGCTTAAGTGATTTAGGTGATTGCTAAAGATTATAGTTATGAATTTACAATTGTTGCTTCTATACCTTAGTGTCTTTCTTAATTGCAAATTTGAATCGAAAAATTGAGAAACCTCCTTTCACCCCCACTCTAGTCGGTTATCCTTGATCCTACAACAGCTTGCCTTGTGGGGTCCATGACTCCCACGTCTGGACACCAACTTAGGTCTGTGGAGACTCTAAATTGTAGTAATTGATTAGATGTATAAGATTATCCATTTGAAGCTATTTCAGATGCCAAAACCACGTTGTAAGCTCACAAACATAATCTATCTGCTATGTTGGTGTGGCTCCCAAATTCCTTTTCTTCGACTTTCCTTTCTTCAAAACTTGAGTACAATCATTTGGAAACAAGAGAATAAGTTCCCTGCTCAATCCTATATTATTATGATACAAAATAAACAACTGAAATAGTAGGAAATATTTACCTATAAGACCCTATCAATTAGGAACATTGCAGAGCATGCGTGAATAATGTTTTACAACAAACTTAAGAGCTTGCGTATGATTAAGACTTTGCATCTGAAGGATCGAGATGGCGAACAGAGGGGGGTGAATGATCGCAACTTAAAATTTTTCCCCAAAAATAACCTAAACAAGCCCGCGAAGAAAACACACAAGAGGAGCCGACCAAGATGAGCCTTTTGTGCTATCTGGCCAGTGCTACTGCACGAGGGCCGGTAGCACCGGAGACCGGTAGTACCGCAGAAAGAGCGGTAGCACCGGGCTCAAGAACAGCTCAAGAACAGTCTGAAAAACAGCACAACCTAAAAGCAAATTTCGAGGAATCTTTTGATCGGCTGGACAAAAACTCACAAAACTTGGTAGATATGATCCTAGGGATGTTAGGAACTCATCCCAACCTTCAATCGCGAGGATTGACGTCAAAGTTCCGACCTTTTTGCCCGGGAAGGAAGAATACACCAAGTTTGCGCAAGAACCCAAGAAATCGACCTAAGGCTTGCTCGTGGGATTTTAATGATCAAGATGATCTTGAATAGCTTCCCACATGTCACAGCAAGCAAAATCACAGGTCTCAACTTCCACAAATACGATTTACAAATCATTCATTCAAGAACACAAAAACCGGTTTCTTGTAAGAAGAACGCATGAATTGCCTAGATGATTGGGATATGATCTAAGAAGATATTCATCCATCAATCAACATCGTCGACATAAGAATCGTAAGCATTTTAGAAGGCGAGGAGGCAAATCCAAAAGCATGTAGAAGGAGGGGAGGCAAATCCAAATTACATGAATGTAAATTGCAAGAATGTAAGTGCGGAATATAAATGCTGAATTTAAATGCATAAAGTAAATTCAAGCATAAGAGAAAATGATTTGTATTTCTGGAAGGGAGGTTTACAAAGCCTCACAACAAAGTGAGCAAAGCTCAAAGGAGCACAAAACCTTTAAAACCTTCAAGAGGAGGAAGGCCACCCCGCCCTCTATTTTATACTACTCTTGAGGCACCTACCACCCTTGGATGAGTCCCTCAACCCTAGGGCACTCCATCAAGGGCTAGGATTGACCCACTCACACATCCATGCAAGGGCTAATCCAAAACCCTCCACACAAACCAGGTTTTCTTGCATGGTTTTCAAAGCACACTAACTAGACCCGCTATCCTATCAACTAGACCACGATCCGACGGCCCTCATTGATCCAAGCAGCTTCTAGCTAGCATCTCATCCGTTCCTTGTCTTCTTTAGCTTGCACCGACTCCGTCTCCGATCATCTTCCAGCGATCCTCGACCGTTTGGACCTCTGACGCTCCTCGCCTAGTCCCGGTCATCCTCCGCCTCACCATGATCAAAACCCGACGTTCTGCAACCATCAAAAAAAGGAAACACATCACATAGCAATGTCCCAAAAGCTATGCAATAAATTCATCAAAGTACATGTATTGACATTCATCTTTACCCATACTGGCCCATAGTGGACCGGTGCTACCACCCCTAAGCCGGTAGCACCGCTCTACGCCAGCACCAGAAAACACCTTCTCTGAAATTTTTACACTGCTCCAAAGGGCCGGTGCTACCGCTCGCCCGGTAGCACCGCCTAGCCAGAACCCCTAAAAACACCATCTATAAAAATTTTACAACGGCCATTTGGGCTGGTGCTACCGCTCACTCAGTAACACCACACTACCATGGCCGGTAGCATCGAGAAAACAGAGAAATGATCAAATTGCTTCAAGTTTCAAATTCAATTCAAATCAAACTCAAACCAGAGCATACCAAGCTCAAGCTTAGTCAAAATACTCATCACAAACCTAGGTGTCCCTCCACATGGTCTTTCAATCTCCCCCCTTGATGAGTATATTGACAAACACATGAAAAGGCATAAGTTTTGAGTTTGAAGAATGAAGAAATAAAGCAATTTAGTTGCAAATCCAAACTTGGTCCAAAAAAAAGAAAATTTGAGATCATGACCAAGTTGACGAAAGGGATTTTGGAGCTAAATTCAAAAGAAAGAGCAAATTTTCCACAAAAACTCTAAAATCCAATCAGAAGCTCACAAGAAGTTCAAATGCTTATGATCCATGAGATTTAGCAAAATTTTACCAAGATCATAAGAGTCAAATATGCATTCACATTTTTATCTTTTAATGATGCCTTTTGTACGTTTTCTCCCCCTTTTGGCAATATAGGCATCAAGATGGTATTTTCTCCCTTTTTTGGTTTTATTTGCATGAAATGCAACCTAAAGGAGCTTTGAAAATTATTCAAGTGACTACAATGACAAGATATGACACCAAGCTTGTCAATGACAAGATAGACTAAACTAAGACATTTCCAAGTGCAAATAACAAATTTTGCTCATAAGCTTAGTATTGATAATCTCATTGTTAGCAAGATTTGACAAGTGCAAAACTTTGCAATAGTTTCAAAGATAGAGGCAAAGTCATTCAAAGGATCAAATGGAAAACATAGAGTTCAACCTACTCAACACTTTAGGGAATCTTGAAGTACATACAAGGTCCTTCGAGCTCATTTTTCAATTAATGCAAATTTTTCTTTAAGACTTTGAAAGACATAGCGGGGTGCAAATGTTTGATATTATTTGCATTCTTTACCCACTTATGTTTTTTTATTTGCATTGATTTTAAAGCAATTGACTTAAAGCCATATTCGACCATCTCAAGAAGAACTCTTAAGAGGATGGTCTTGGTTGTACACGATGCATTCCAAGTTTATCCTAAGTGCAATGGGAAGCTGTCTTGTGAATGTAAGGTGTTAAGTCAAATACGCACAAATAAAGTTATTTTTGCTTAATTTTCATTTTTAGCACATCGATTTATGAGCAAATGAAGGACTCTAGTATAAATCAAGCAAGTTTCATCCAAGTTGCTATAGGGACTCTAGAGATATCCAAAATTTCACGAATCATGGCAAATACATCTAGAGAAGAAACTTAGCAAGTAAAAACAACATGTTTCATCAAGTTTTCATTTAAAGCTTTAAATTTTCAAATTTTAACAAGCTTAGCAATACAAATGAACTTGGACATATCTAAGCTAGTGATTTTCTTCAAATGATGTAGCATGGTGTATAGCATGAAGAGTAAATCATTTGCATAATAGACAAAGCTCATAAAGCAGAAACTGCAGTCTATATGCAATGCATGAACAAATTCCCAAACTCTCCCTCAACAAGTGAATCAATTTAAGCATAAATCTGGTTAAAATGAGTTATTTAGCAGAATTAGGTGTAAGGAAAACCCAAATGAACTCAATAGAAACCAGAAATACAGAATGAGGAGAAAAAATCTAGAAAATTGCAAACTGAATGGCTATAGAGCATAGAAAAGATAGAAGAGACTCACTATGGCTCATACTCGCTCTCATCTTCCCCAATGACTGACATAGAGAAGCTGACTCTAGATCCCAAACTAGGGAGTGGACACAAACCCTGTCTACCCAAGGGGCCCAATACCTGCTAGACTTATAAGACTGTGAGGGAACTCAACCTAGAGAGAACAGCTAATTGTGCATGTTAGCAACCTATAGCATAAGATGAGAGATCCATGCAAAGCATGCCATAAGTCTAAGTGAAGTGAACTCAACTCAGGAAAATAAGCCCATAATCACCCAGAAAAAGCAAGAGAGAGGAAATATTGGAAGAAAATATATAATACAAAATATACAAACCAGCCCCCATCACAATAAGCCGTAAGGACACACGACTCCAAGCTCACTCCTCAAGGCAACAAATCTGGAGCTATACAAAGCCTTGGTAAAGATATCGGCTATCTAGTGGTCACTCTCTACAAACTGAAGCGTGATATCGCCCTTCTCCACATGGTCTCTAAGGAAGTGATATCTAATATCAATATGCTTGGTTCGGGAATACTGCATTGGGTTCTTCGCAATGCAAATAGTAGAAGTATTATCACAAAAAAGTGGCATACTCTCTATCTCTAACCCAAAGTCCCGCAAGGTCGATCTTATTCAGAGAACTTGACTACAAAGAACTAGTCTGCTGAGAACATACTCGTCTTCGCGATTGGTGAGCAACCTGCATCGCTTCCTAGATGACCAAGAAATAAGAGAAGTGCCAATGAATTGGCAAGTGCCAGAAGTGCTCTTCCTATCTATCCTATAGCCAGCAAAGTCTGTATCGGAAAAAGCTCTAAGGGACAGATAAGAAGAAGAAGAGTATCAATACCATAATCAATGGTAGCACGAAGGTAGCTGAAGATGCGCTTCACCGCTTGGCGGCGAGAGGCATGAGGAGAAGCCTGAAATCGAGCGCACAGACACACAGCAAAGTGTATGTCCAGTCTTGAAGCGGTGAGGTACAAGAGAGAGCCGATCATGCTCCGAAACTCCTTTTAATCAGTAGGCTCACCATCCTCATCAGGCTCGAGGACAACAGTGGTGGCCATAGGAGTCATCACCGGCTTCCCGTTAGACATGTCGAAGCTCCTTAGGAGGTCCCGGGTGTACTTGCCTTGATGCAAGAAAGTGCCCTCCCGAGTTTGCTTGATCTGGAAGCCAAGAAAGTAGCTCAACTCGTATATCATACTCATCTCAAACTCTATGCTCATCACGTCAGAAAATTGAGACACAAGAGAATGAGATGAGCCATCGAAAATGATATCGTCCACATAAATCTGGACAAGAAGAAAATGGGACTCACGGTGTCTGATGAACAGAGTCTTGTCTACTATGCCCATCTTGAAGCCATGGCTGAGAAGATAAGACTTGAACCTCTCATACCATGCTCTGGGGGCCTACTTGAGTCCATACAAAGCTTTGGAAAGCTTGTATACGTGACTCAGAACTTGGGGCTCTCGTATCCTGGAGGCTGTCTGACATATACCTCTTCCTCAATATACCCATTGAGGAATGCACTCTTGACATCCATTTGATAAAGCTTGAAGCCCTTGGATGCAGAGAATGCAAGCAGGATCCGAATAGCCTCTAGTCTAGCTATAGGGGCAAAAGTCTCCTCAAAGTCAAGACCCTCAACCTGAGAGAAGCCATGTGCAACTAGTCTAGCCTTGTTTCTAATAACAACCCCATCCTCACTCTGTTTGCTCTTGAACACCCACTTGGTCCCAATGATATTATGACCAGATGGGGGCTCGACAAGCTGCTATACCTTATTCCTCTCGAAGTTCTCAAGTTCCTCATGCATAGCATTAATCCATAACTCATCAGATAATGTATGAGAAACATCCTTCGGCTCATAGGAGGCAACAAAGGCAGAGTAAAGGTAAAAATTGGGTAAACCCGATTTTGAACGAGTGACCCACCCAAATAGATCGTCAATGATCTAATCAGGTGGATGAGAATGCTGAATATGACAGGGAGGTCTAGAAGCATAAGTGGCCTCTATCTCATGCACAGAAAAGGTAGGATCAGAGCCACTAGCTGCGCGAGAGTTAGAAGGCAATGGCTGGTCTTCCTGAGGTGCAGAAATGGAAATAAGAGGCACCTCAGGTGTAAAGGGGACTTGATCAGGTGGAAAACCATCATCCTCATCCTCTACAAAGATGGTCTCGGAGGTGGAAGAAGAGCCTGAAATGTCAGTTCTAGCTCCTGGGCTAGCCTCATCAAAGGTCACCGCGCAGGTCTCTATGATCCTATGCGCATCGCAACTCCAGACCCTATAGCTACGAGAAGAAGTCAAATAACCTAGAAAGATACCATCAGAAGAACGAGACTCAAACTTATCCAAGTTACCATACTTCAAAATGAAACACTTGCAACCAAACACACGAAAATGAGAAACATTGGGCTTTCGCCCATACCTCAACTCGTAAGAAGTGCAGTGCAAATGTGCTATCAAGAATATGAGATTAGAAACATGGCAAGCGGTAGCTATAGCCTCAGCCCAAAACTTCCCAGGAGTGTTGTACTCGTCTAGCATTGTTCTAGCCATCTCTACCAGGATCATGTTCTTCCTTTCCACTACATCATTTTGCTGAGGGACGTAGGGAGAGGAGAACTGATGCTCTAAACCAGACTCCACACAGAAACTCTCAAAATATGAGTTTTTGAACTCTGTGCCATTGTCACTACGTATAGCTCGTAAGGCACCAGGGAGCTCAAAAGACAACCTATGAACCAAACCCCTGAAATAGGTAAAAGACTCATCCTTCGAGGCCATGACAACACCCAAGAGTACCTCAAAAAATCATCAACAATGACAAGAACATACTACTTCCCACCTACTGACTGCACTCTAGCTGGACCAACAGTGTCCATATGTAAAAGCTATCCTAGTGCATCAGTCATCACAACAATGACTGGGGAATGAGAAGCAGCAATCATCTTGCCATGTCGGCAAGGAGAGCAAACTAAATCTTTGACCATCTTGAGTTTAGGCAAACCACAAATGAGATCGTGGTTGCTAACTCGGGTCAAATGATCAAATCCAATGTGACCAAGTATCCTATGCCAGAAGGAGATATCACGGGACTCTGAAGCAATCAAACAGCAGAGAAAGTCTTCAGAAGAAGCAAAAAAATCAGCACGAAAGACTCCCATATCTAGAAATCCCGCAAACTAACCCTCCTGAAGAACCAAGGATTCTACAGGCACTACTCTTGAAGCTTACCTCGAAATAGTCATCGATAAGCTGAGAAACAAAAAGCAAATTATACCGCACTTTACTTACTAAGGCAACATCCTTAAGAATGAAATTCTGATTAATGCAAATAGTACCCTTAGCAATGACTCTACCTGATGAAGCATCCCCGAAAATGATCAACTCATCACCAGGGGCTCGGACTAGGGAAGAGAACCAACGAGAGTCTCCGGTCATATGACGAGAACAACCGGAGTCGACAATCCAAACATCTCCCTTCCCATCCGACGAACCTGATCAAGTCATAGAAGAGAGAAATGACTCAGTATTGGGATAAAGTGAAGACCTGGGAACCCAATACTGAATCATACGACACCTCAAGGTGCCAGCCAAAGAAGAAGACTGGACTCTAATGTCTCTCTTACGCTCAACCCTTACGTGATCAGAACTAGCAATAGCAGAAGATCTAGGAGTTAAAATTGGGTTGGCCCGTCGTGGTGCAAAGGCCGGACCATCCTAGTTAGGCTGCCTGAATCTCCTACCAGAAAACACCTCACGCCGCTGATATCTACCTCGATAGGAAAAACGAGGAATATCAAGAGGGCGGCGAAAAGACTGACCACGAACAACTCCAGGACTAAAACTCGACTGAACAATCTGAAAACTGAGTCCTGAACGCTGTCCAAAAACAGGCGACTCTCTAACTTGTCTAGAAGCAGTGTGTGCTTTAGGAGCACTCAAAGTCTAGGGATGACCCTGAATACCCCTAAGAGCAGCAACACGCTCACGTCTTGTGATCTTGGCGTGCCTGAAGCAGAAATCTGCCAAATGTCCATCCTTCTGATAGAAGGTGCAAGTATACTTCGCATTGCTAGAGGTAGAAGTAGTAAGAGGAACAACCTTCTGATCAGAGATCCTATGAACAACCTCGGCAGATCTAAACACAGTGGTACTCACCCTGAGAGCCACCATGATCTCACCACTCTTGGAGCCACGCACAATGGTGGGAGGATGCGCCCTAGCGTGCTCCAAGTAGTCAAATCCTAGACCCTAATTGAATCGGCTAATCTTGGATTGGTCTAGAATGAGATTGAGCTTCTTCTTGCCTCCAACAAACTTTTTGAGAGTGCTCATGAGATACTCACAATTCCGGAAGAAAGAGGCACATAAAGAACACGGAAGAGAAGAGGAAGAAGAACCAGAAGGAGAAGAACTACCAGCACGTGCATTTTTCTCCCTCAGCACGACTGCCAAAATTTTGAGGGCCTCACAAGAAACACAAGGGGCATTTCAAATCCTAATGGTCTGGGCCTCAAACTTCTTTCTAAGTTCGACTTGGATTTTATCCAAGTCTCTCTCAATCTCAGCACATCGCAAGCAACTTTCTTGTGACTTAGCTAGTAAGTCCTTAGCAAGATTAGCACGCTTGATATTTAAAGATTCGTTGACAAGTTTTAGTTGCCTACAGCCCTCACATGAGCTGACTGAGTCCTTAGAAGCATGCATTTTAAGTTTATTGTTTATAGAAGAAAGCTTCCAAAGGTGATCGCTCATGGCATGAAGGAGTAGAGTGAGCATGAAGAAAACTAGCCTCAACATGAATAAGCATCAAAAAAACTAGTGCTAGCATTCTTCAACCTAAGACCATCAAGTTCAACAAGCACACTATCATGTATGGTCCTTAGGTTCTCTAGCTCCTCAAGCAAGGCATCACACAAAGAACAATCATCAGTGACTTGGGAGGGAGAAGATCTAAGAGAAGCTAATTCCCGAATCAAGGTACCTACTTCCCTCTATAGCTCCATACACCTAGCTCTAGCTCTAGCATGAAATTTTTCTAATTTGCAGAAAGCTTCATTGAGCTAGTCATAGGAGGGTACCTCGTCTGAGTCGCTATAGAGCTCGAAGTCACTGATGCTGTTGGCGTCTGCCATGAAGCACATGCCAGTGAAGTCATCGCCGCCTTTCTTTTCTTGCAGTTCATCCTCGCCCTCGTCGCTCTATGTCTCCATGTTGGAGAGGTTGATGTCGTCAAGCCCGGCGAGGACGCGGTGGAAGAGCTTCTTGTTCTTGGAGAAGTTGCGGTACTTCTTCTCACGCGCCGGTTCACGAACTAGAGGCTTCTTGTTGCGGTTCTTGTCGATGTAGTCATTCTTTGCCGAATTGCCGATGTCGTTCTTGTCCTTCTCCAGTTTGGGGCAATTCGCCCAAATGTGGTTGGTGCCACCACATTCAAAGCAGGTGATCGTGCCACCTCTCTTCTCTCTCACCCTCTTGTATGCATGAGAGAATTTGCGAGCTAAAAGAGCAAGCTCATTTTTTGAAAAATTTTCCAATTGGTCATCGCTTAGCTCGCAAAGGGTGGAGAGGGAAAAACCAACAGAAGAATCAGAAGAAGAAGATCCAATGGGATCGATGACCAAAGCCATCGACTGAGATTTTGTCTTCCAAGAAACGATATTGATCTCATGAGTCTTGAGACGGGAATAAAGCCCGTCAAGAGTCAAAGTCGACAAGTCGGTGGTATCCTTGATGGTGGTCACCTTCATCTCCCAAACTCTAAGATCGAGTGCAGCCAAGAAATGATGAGCATTATCCGAGTCAGAGTATATGCAACCAACTGCTCGAAAATTGCTCAAAATCTTAGTAAAGTGACTGAAGCACTCATCAAGACTCTCACCAGCGTGTTGTTCAAACTTGTTGTAATCACGCTTGAATTGGTCCTGTCTCACCGTCTTGATTTGGGTAGTGCCCTCATGATAAGCATCGAGGATCACCCAAATCTGGTGAGTAGAACAGAGGTGAGAAATCCTATCATACTCACTGCTGCTAAGACCCTGTATGAGGATGTTCCTTGCCTTAGCGTTCGCCTCAATGTTAGCCATATTGCTAGCCATGACGTTTTCATCAGCAGTAACCTCAAACGGGAGTTTCACCTTCTGCCATATCAAGAAGCCCTGGGCAGTGATGTATGACTCCATCCGCGACTTCCAAAATGGAACATCAACTCCAGAAAAAATAGGATACTTGGTGGAATACTTATCCATCGCCATGGCTCTTGAGACCGGTCAAGATCTATGAAAGAGCAAAATTGGCTCTAATACCAATTGAAGGATCAACATGACGAATAGAGGGGGGTGAATGATCGCGACTTAAAATTTTCCCCCAATAATAATCCAAACAAGCCCGCGAAGAAAACACACAAAGGAGCCGACCAAGATGAGCCTTTTGTGTTGTCCTCATTGATCCAAGCAACTTCTAGCTAGCATCTCATTCGTTCCTTGTCTTCTTTAGCTTGCACCGACTCCGTCTCCGATCATCTTCCGGCGATCCTCGATCGCCTAAACCTCTGACGCTCCTCGCCTAGTCCCGGTCATCCTTCGCCTCACCATGATCAAAACCCAACGTCCTGCAACCATCAAAACCAAGGAAACACATCACATAGCAATGTCCAAAAGCTATGCAGTAAATTCATCAAATTCCACGTATTGACATTCATCTTCACTCATACTGGCCGGTGCTACCGCCCTCAGGCCGGTAGAACCGCCCATAGTGGACCGGTGCTATCGCCCCCAGGCCGGTAGCACCACTCTACGCTAGCACTAGAAAACACCTTCTCTGGAATTTTTACACCGCTCCAAAGGGCCGATGCTACCGCTCGCCCTGTAGCACCGGGCTACCATGGCCGATAGCACTGCCCAGCCAGAACCCTAAAAACACCCTCTCTAAAATTTTTACACCGGCCATTTGGGCCAGTGCTACCGCTCACCCAGTAGCACCACAATACCATGGCCGGTAGCACCAGGAAAACAGAGAAAAGCTCAAATTGCTTCAAGTTTCAAATCCAATTCAAATCAAACTCAACCAGAGCATACCAAGCTCAAGCTTAATCAAAATACTCGTCACAAACCTAGGTAGACCTCCATATGGTCTTTCAGCATCATACTTAGGTCACAATTAGGGAATGCTTTATGTATTTTCTTAATTATTTTTAGCCGATGATATCGACACTTTGAGAGCTACCTAGGAGACCTAGGAGGGCTTATGGTGCTTCAAGCTGGCCGAAGCTTACTCAAGCAAACCACTCCTTTGATCATGTCTTCACAATCGGTTTTGTGGGTTGTAGGTTGTGGGTTGTTTTAAATATTGCATATTTAACAATTTGTAATTAATTTCTAGAAACAATTAAAACATGTTAAGTGAATTGGGTAGGTCTAATGGCTGATATTGAGGTTGGATCGGGGAGGTCTAACCATAGTGCTATATGGAAATATTTGGTGAGTAAAGGAGTTTAAGGTCGGAACAACCCAAGTAGGGTTGTGTTGTGCAAGTCAGGGGTTCTCTACATAGGAATAGTACTTTAGGAGAAAACCAACTAGCAATGACTTCAAAAGCAGTGCAAAACCTCACTACTATAGACCTGGAATAGGACAAGCTGAATTGATTAACTACACCAAGTAGATGCCTCTGCAACGGGTGAGAAGGTGGTTGTACCAGGTAGGGTAGTCACCCTATGATGAGACTGCCAAAGGTAGCAATGACTTGAAAAGTTATGGTTCCTTGGCTTAGCCATGTGCCAAAGGTAGCACATAAGTTGGCTGGACAATATAAGCTAAGTGATGCTATGGTTGGAGCAAAACACCTCTGATCAGAGTAAAATGTGATATTCCTCCTAGCTTCTGGGTATGAAAGTGCTTCATGTGGGTTTTCGTCTAACATAGGTTGTAAGATCCTATGTCGCGCTACCACCAGTATATATATTTTAAATTAAAATCTAGTTTTCCAATGAATGGGTAATGGCACCATTGATTTTATCTCATGGATAGTCATGCACATAGTCATCCTCCAAATCGTCAATGTCGTCGACCTGTCAAAGGCTTATTTTCTTTGTAACTTTTTTGTCTGTACTCCGAACTATGCAAATGATATATACATTTCAATCATCTCGATGAGAGCATCATCATAAGAGCCTCCAAATTAGGATTTTAAGATGTCTATCATTGAAAGCTCATAGAAAGAATCTTCAAAACCCGTCGATTTGCTAGTTCAGGAGTAGACTTCTCCATATGAGTAGATTTGGCATGAAAAGCACCTGAAAAGTTATGTTTTTCTATTACACAACTTTTTCACTTATATCTCAAATATATACAATTAGTATCACAATATGTAGCATTAGTATGCATAAAAAAGGAAATGCACCGTCAGAGAGTATGAAACACATGTAGCATAGTTCCAACAACCATTTCTACCCCACAAATGGCCATTAACCATGGCATGTCATCGATGAGCTCCTGCTAATAGTGCCAATCTTCACTCTCTGACCCAATCTCACTCCACCATATTGTCCTTCCACCACATGTATGCCGCAATCAATTACCCTACCCTTAATCCGTTCAACTTTGATGATACCCCAATTCATTCACATAGATCATTCCGTTCATTGCACCAAATGGAATAAAAAAAGTTTTTAGATATAAGTATCGTTCCAGAAAGATGAATTATTCTAATCCAAAGAAAACAAAAGTTGTTATATATTATTAAGATTTGATGATAATTATTGTTGCATTTATATTTCCTAGTACATTTAACTTTTATGTAGTCATAACTATGTGATACTTTATCTAGAGAAACCCTAAGTTTTCTTTAGTATGAAACTTTAATATTAGATGTAAATGCATTAAGTTGGAAGGGAAGAGTGAATATACTCTTCTCAAAGAATTCTTTTGATTACAAGCAGTACATTGTAGTATAAGTCAGGATTGCAAGTAATAGACATGGATCCAAATATATTTCAATTGCATAAAACCAGGAGAATGTAGGTAGTATAAGAGAAAGGAATCTTTAAAGGATAGATTTGGCGACAAATCACAACTATTATGAATGTAATCAACAATATATATCCTAGGTTTAGTAAGCCTAGAAACTTGGTTTTCATAGAAAAACACAACACAAATATCCAAACAAGTCTTAAACTTAAAGGGAACACATCAAGTGCAGATTAATATCTAGCTGCAATAGCACCAATCACAATATGGACCGTTAGATGAAGGATGACTAGATTACATTTGGATGGCTTCAGAATGTGGGAGTGTTGGGACCCGAATATGCAAATCCGGACCCTCTGTATATATCGCACTAGTCCAGGATTACGCTAGTGCACACAGGCTCAACATAGATGAATATCACAATCATACACAGCAGAATATAATAAAAGATTTCATATATTAATTATTAACCTGTTAACTGACCTTATGGTTGACCTTACATGAATATGCCACGCAGGGCTAAACTAAGAATAATAAATTAAATTGCAGCGGAATGAAAATGTAGATAACCCCTCAGTATACCACAGGCAACTGATAAGGCTCGCACCCTAAATATTCGTCTCTTCTGGATAATCCTCCTCCAAAGCTAGTGTAGACTCCTCCTCAACTAATTATTTGTTGTTTGCAAGGGTGAGTACTCAAAGCACTCAACAAGTTGTGCACAGAATTCAATTCTATTATATTTATATGCAAGGCTTATTCCAAATAAATGGCTGATATGACTATTTTGTAATAAAATAGCATTTACAAATAATACAATTAATAGATTGAAATGACTGTAAAATAAATAATAGTAATAAGTAATTTGCAGGTATTTCTCAAGTAAACATGGTATCCAGCCCTAACATATTCCAAACTTTCCAATCGCATCAGCCTTCCCATCCAAGTTTTTATTTTTCATAAATCTAACCCTTGACTGTAATCCCCAAGCATTGCTCAATACCGTGAGAACGGCTATCCGAATAGATTTTACACTCTGCAGAGGTTATGCATTTTACCTAAAAGATACAATCAACTCACCACGTCTGCCGTGACTCACCATAGAAAAGTATGAGATTAAGCGATCATAACAAAGCCTTTACAATGCCCTGTCTTAACCCAGTACTACCCACTAAAGTTTCAACAATGAAGGGTTATAACCACCACAACAGGGCCCCCTCTTGTGCCATGTGAGTTCAACCATATAACCCGGGACTCACACCACCACTGCTAGTACCAAAGCTAAACCATTAAAATTTAATCAGTTAGGTTCGTCTCATTCCAAACATGTGGTTGCATGTTTGACTCAGTTCAAAGTCTTGTAAGGTTAAGTCCTTAGGTTGACCGAGGCAAGACTTCCACAACCCAACTGTCGCACTGACTCACCTTGGCAATCTGCCCCTTGCCACTTGCCTCAATCTAAATCATTTACCACCACTGGTAGTACCAAAGCTAAACCATTAATCAAAATTAATTTGATATTCCAAAAGACATGAGTTATACGTGGCATGGCTAAGCGTACTAAGCACGGTCTAACCAATCCATGTCGATCTCTAATAGCAACCAACTAGTAATGAACCATCCTAGAGTGACAAATAATCAGGGCATACAAATGACAAGGTAGGGTATAATCCAATTGGGTTGAATAACTAGATCCCAAACTAATTTGAAATCAATTGTACACACGAAATAACATGCAATAATTTAAATCAATATAGAAATTTTCTAAAACTGGGTTCAACATGATCAAAGCACTACTTGCCTTTGAAAAACTCTTGTTCCTGCTCTGGACCTTGGTCTTGGTTCAACGATTCCTCCTTGGACACTCCAAGCACTTGAACGTCTACGCGTATCGAGAGAAAACACCAAACAAACACCAAAATAGATATCAAACAAACTCTAAAAATTAAATAAAATTCACCATTAAATATATCTCAATTTTACAAATTTTTAGAAATTTGAATTGCCTCAATCGGAGCTTGCATGAGGGAGAACGGGCTTTTGAAAGATTTGATAAACAGGAAAATCAAAAATACTAAATAATAATTTTATGAATTATTTTTATACTGGAAAAATATATTATTGCGTCATCTGATGTCAGCATTAACCTGAACCAGCCACAGACCAACACCTGTCCCGGCGTATGGACGCGGTCTATAAATCTGGACCGATTCACCATGGACCGATCTACTATTCCGTGAACCGACTAACGTAAGTGATGACGTCACACGGCAATGTCATGCTGACGCAAGCAAGCACACACGGTGTGATGCAGGCGTGACATGCGGCATGATCTAGGTGATAAATCTTGGTGCGAATCCAACTGTTGACCTCAGATCCGATGGCTGAAACACAGCGAAGAACGGCGATGATGGCGCAACTCACCGGACGCGAAGACGACGACGTGGCTGATGGCGTTCCGATGACCAAACCACGACGTTAACACCTGGATATAGAGCGGCCTGACACAAGGAACCTAGATCTGGGCTTGGCTTCAGCTACGACAGCTTGACGGCGATGAAAACTTGCGAAAACCCACAATGGAGCTTCACGGCACTTCCGTGAACTCTCCCGTGAAGATGACGATAGCTCGGGCGATGTTTTCTAGGGCTAACAAAACGACGCAGCATGGGGTTTCTCACGAGGGGTCACAGGTGGCTTTTAAAGGCCTAGGGAGGTGTGTACAAGGCGGAGAGCAACTCGAACGCAGAGGCGACACAACAGCGCAGTCCATAATGGACTCGACGAAGATGACGACCCAGGATCGTACACGTGTCACGACGAACGAACGAGATTCAACCAGGCTTGATCAAATTCGAGCCATATACAAAACCAATGACAACAATTGGTTAGGGTTCCTATTGGACCCGGTCAATCCCAGCCACAGAATAAAGATCCGACGGCTTAGAGGGCTAGGGTTTCATGGGCGCACTTCACCGTTCGATCGAGATCCAGTGGCGGCAACACTTGAGCTTCGTGGGCCAGATCGGGCTGGTTGAAATGGGTTGCACAGCCCTAGGCCCAACAGGCTACGGTGGCTGACTGGGCCAGGCCAGCATGCACAAGATTGGGCTAGGCCCAACACTGTTAATAATATTTTTAAAAGCTTTTTGATTTAAAAATATTGTGGTAATTAAAATAATTCAGTTAAGGCAGTAAAAATATCAAGAAAATTCTATAAAAATTCTTAAAAATATTTTGAGACATTTGGAACCCAAATAAAATATTTTTAGTAAAAATTTATTTAAAATTTCCCATTATTTAAATAATTTTCATAATAGGCCATATTCAATAGTAATAAATAAATTCAAATAAATTCTAGAAAAATCTCAAAATTTTAGAAAATCCATAAAAACCATATTAAATCCAAATAATCAAAAAATGGGGATGTTACAGGGAGTCCCATAAATGATTTTCCAACATGTGAGGTGGTTTACCCATAAAGTGGTCCGTGTGACTCTCAAGTCCGATCAAATGTCATTCAGCGGTATTCCACATGCAAACTTTGCATGATTGCACCAAGACATAATTAAACATCAATAGTTTCACTATCAAGAAAATTGGAGAACAACCTTTCCAATATCTAATCTTCTCATGTAAAAAATATCTTGTAGGCCAAACATGTAACATAAATAATGGTATATTTATGTTGAACACTTATGACGCAAAACTTGGAATGTTATAAATTTTTTAATAATTTAAATTTTTCTAATTTTAGTGGATTATATTTTTTAGAATTTTCAAAAGATGTTCAAACCTTCTCTCATTTTCTAGCATCTCAAGAGTATTTGATTTGAAGTAATCCAAAAAGGTGATCAAGTTTGAAAAGGAATATTTGAATTCAAATTCTTTAGGTTAATTAATTCAAAACTTTTGAAGTTTGTTTGAATTCGAGTTAATCTCAATTGAGTTTCTAAAAATTTCATAATTCCAATCTTAATTCTTGGGCCATATCCTTGGCCCAACTCTTTGCTACAGCCCACCTAGCACAACCCCCTCCTTCCCCTCTCCTTTCTTCCTTCCCCTTTGAAAATCGACTTTTGCATACTCACGTCTTTTGTGTCTCCCTCCCCTTTCTTTCATATATGGGGCCTAGCCCCACTTATTAGTTGTTGATCATTGTTGCGGACGAGTACTGTGCCATGCTTGAGTGGTATGGCATAAAATCGAACTTTTAAGAGTAAAAGTTGATAAGATTCAAGTATTGTATACATCCATCAAAATTGATAGCATGACAAGATTACTTGTTTAGATAACCAAAATACAAGCCATGGATTATACAAGAACAACAATCAATTATTGGTAACTGACAAGCATAATAAGAACAACAAGCAATTATTGGTAACTAACACATACACCAGATCCTTCAAGTATGAACAAAATGGCTTGGGAGATATGAATAGAACATCATCCAATTTTTGATAGCCAAACACCTTATAGCTTCAAGGTAAGATCCAAGCTCGGGACCTCTACCTCCCTAACTTTGTCCTTATCCTCTATGACCAGATCGGTCACAACACCTTCAGATGCCGACAAGTCGATGCTCGATTCAGCGTCTTCAGGTAAAGCCCTGGGCTTTTTGAATGGAACAAAGCTGATCTCTGGAGGTTTGATGTTGTCCTTGCGATACCTCCTCCAATAGGCCTTGTTTGGCGATAGCAGCTCCATGGTGAATTCTCTGTGCTTGTTGGCCATATACTCCTTATGCTTCCTCCTATTATCTATGACCTCTTGACGGTGCTTTGTCATGTGGCCACCACGGGCGTGGAGGTTTGTGAAGGTCTTGGGGCAGAAGGAGCACTTGTACAACTGTTGGCCAAGCATCGGGAGCACATCCCTTCGCCTTGATTCGCCATTACTGAACCCTGTAACCATGATCTTGCAATAGTTCAATGGAAGTTCTCTGCAAGGAGACTGGATAGATAATTGGCGTATTGTGTTCTATCTATAGGCCGACGGTTGGTGCTTTAAAGAGGTATTGGCTGGCAAGGAATACTAGGAATCAAATTATAGTTCATTTAATTTTTCACTTCCTAGCAAAGGGAAAACAACTAATGCACAAAAAGATATGGATACAATTAAACAGCTCAAATAACAGTCGTAAACAATAAATGTAGTGCATTGTAGGTGATCGATACTGGAAAATTAATAACCCAGTTATTAAGTTGATGAGAGTAGACATGTTCATAGCCAGCTTAGTCCGGCCCGATTTTTGGAGCCCATACTCATGTTTTTCATCACACACGCTCGGCCTGAATCCCAAAAAATAATTAATGAACAAATATAATAATTTTATGAAAAATAATATTATATTAAAATATAATTTAGAATTATTCATGGAAATGGATTTTTCAGGCTTCAGCCTTGGACTTTCTAGACCCACCCCAGCCTTTGAATGGGTCTTGTAGAGGCCTAGCATTTCATGCTTTAACAAAACTACAAGGGAAGAAATTATATGCCATTGCAAAGTTTACATATCCTTGAAACGCCATTGTAAAATTGGTGTTCCCTTATTTTCTACTCCTTCTGCAAAACAACCCCCTTCATGCCACTAGCGTCAACTCTGTTAGCTTTGCCATTACAAGCCTCCTTAACACCCGAAATGCCAATGTCTTCCTTTATCTCTCTCTTATCACTCCTCTCTCTCCCCTTCCTTCTCTCTCTCTATGATGTTGTCCTCACTAGTAGAGGAGCTCAACAAGAACGCGGACGTGAGGAGGCCAAGCAAGTGGTGAAGCATGTGCTTTACAGCATTGACCAACAACGCGAATGCACGCACGTACTTACCCATGGTAGTGGCAAAGCAACATAGGTGACGGATCGAAGTAGGGGGATGGCAGTGTGGCTCGTACAACAACGAAGACAATGCATGGGTGACAAATTAGAACAAGGGATGGCGGATTTGGGACACAAAAGACAAGAGGAAGCCAATAGCCAATGGTGGTGGCAGACAACAAACAGGCTCATAGAATTGGTGACACAGCAAGCTCTGAGCTCCAACAATGACGATGGTGGCGGTCTTCAACACCGGCGAGGCCATGCGATGAAATGGCGATGAGGACATCCTCTCACCACCATTCATCTACACCTTGTCATCCTTGTCGACGCCTGCGTTCAAGTTCTAGGATAGGAGCCAAAAGAAAGAAATATGCTCTTCAATTCAAGTTTCCAATACCAAAGAAGGCAAAGGAAACCAAGTCCATTAGTGTTATGCTCTGACCAACACTCATAGAGGTTGTAGAGCAAAGACATGATAAGGGGGTTGCTTAAACTAGCATTAAGTTCCACGTGAGGACTAAGGAAGAAAGGCATACCGTCAACCTATAGATAGCCAAGTTCTTCTATGAGTGTGGCATACCATTTAATGCCACAAACTCAAGGCAGTTCAAGATTTCTATGGAGGCCATTGTGCAATACGGTTCTAGGTACAAGCCTCCTAGTTTCTATGGGCTTAGGGATCCATTGCTTGAGATTTCTTTGGTTGACATTGCCATTTGTAGATCCATACCAAGAAAAGGAACCGGTTAGAGCACAAGAAATTGAATGATTTAATCGATGTTGCATACAATCGGAAGATGACAAGTAGGTTTCAAAAGCAGCATGAGGAAGAGGGAAAAAGCTATGACCCTTTGATTATAGAAGAGTTTGATTGAAACAATGAATGGGTTGACCCTTTGGTTGAACCACCTCAAGGTGGTCGTGGGTGTGAATGTGACCTTACTTGGGACCATGTTGATAAAGTTGTTGGTGCATCATGTGAGCTTCGAGGTCGTAATGTTCCTAGGAGAGCTAATGGTGAGCCTAAGACCTACACTCACTGTGTAAGATCTACACCAAGCTTGGTTGAAGAAGAGGAGTAACACTTGGTTTCGGGCATTGAAAAGGAAGAAGAGATCGTGCTTGATGACAACGACGTAGATGATTATAGCAAAGATTCAACTGATGCTATCGAAGATAGTGAAGGAGAACATGGATGCTACTTACAATTTAGATGATTTTGAGATGGATGACTTTTAAAAGATGAGAGAGTTGGACTTATGTTCTTTTATGGACTTATCTTATGACATTAGGCATTAGACTCTAAGCTTGTGGACTTATGTCGGTTGTCGCTCATTATTCATGTAATCATATATTTAATTCTAAGTTCTTCACTTAATTGTTGTCCCATTTTTATGTAATTTGTTGCTTGGGAGAAGATAAGATAGGAGAAATTATCAACAAGGCATGTCACTAATCCATATTTACTCAATTAGTTGGAATATGAATTATTGTAATATTTTGTAACAAGCTACATGTTGGAACTTGCAAGGGGGATAGGTGCTATATGGGAGAAGATAAATTAGAAGGAGGATGGATGCTACATGGGCTCAAGAACCGGCAATATCAAGGTATGCATGACCTACAAAATTGTTGATTTAATTTGCTACTATACTAGGTTCGGATGTGTGTATGGCATCGTCTGGCCATGCACCTTAACCACTTTAGCGGTAAAATGATGGTGAGTCGTCTCACCTCGCTTTATCGCTTTAATAACCATGAGTATCATCGCTCATGCATTTCGTAGAACACATGGCATGCACATACAAAAAAGAACGTCAAGGAACAACATACCAATAGATTGAACTAGCATGTACCGTATGCTCTTATTATACAAGGCAATTAAAGGAAATTAACAACAGAATATCTATACAAATGGGGCTAGGGTTGCTACATCATGGTTGAGGCCCTGGGCGCTGGAGGATGGCAGGCTGAATGCAGCAACTGGGCAGGTGAGGTTAGCTTCGAAAATAGGATTGCGGTGGGCATGGACATGGTTACCAGTGGTGAGCTACTGGTTAGACATGGTCATCGGAGCTGACAGGTGCATCACCCACCCATGGCAACGGCTGTCAAGTACAACAAAATACAACGCTCGCAACGAATCAGGAAGGTAGGGTGCTGATGGTTGTGTCTCCAAAGTGTATGATGATTGGACCGCTGTCACTTACACCACTACACGTCTATGAGTGATGTGGGGGAGACTAGATGGTTCAACTTCCATCTTTGGGCCTTTGGGAAGGCCAGATGGGCTACGCAATTTCTGATTATGGTCCGCTCGACTTTGGCGTTTCATCCAATGGAAGAAGAAGGATGGAGTTGGCATGGGCAGATATATACCACTCACTACTCATACAATGGTCAAAATAATGGGATGATATGGCTGCACCAGAAAAGAGATATTAGCAATAACTACAATTACAGAGGAGTTATGGGTTTGCAACTATCTCCAGGTGGGTTGATTGTTTTAAAGAGGTATTGGTTGGCTATGAGTTTGCAACTATCTACAGGTGGGTTGGCTGTTTTAAAGAGGTATTGGCTAACGAGGGAAAACAAATAATGCAAAACAAAAGATATGGATGACAATTAAATGGCTCAAATAACACTAGTAAATAATAAATGAAGTGCCTCGTGGCCTTGTAGGTGCCAACACATTGTTTAGAGTAGAAGGTTCATTGGTGACCTAGCCTAGCCCAAATTTTTAGGGCCTGGGCCTGTGTTTTTGTCATGTAGGTTTGGCCTTAAACCCAAAAAAAATTAAATAGTAAATAATAATTTATAGTGATATTTTATTTAGAACATGATTTAAATTTATTCATGAAAAAATTCATTGACAATTTTTAGGATCGGAGAATATTACTAATAAATTATGATACAGTATTACACTTTACACCTCCTAATTAGATCTCTTCTTTACACAAAACACTAAGATCTATCTTTCTTTTCACCTAACACCGCTTAACCTTATGGGTGCATTTGGTATACATAATTTCATAGTCCCATGTAATCTAATATTTCCCTCAATCTGATTACTAGTAAATACATTACCAGTAACATAAGGTTCCAACGTTTGGTTGGTTTGAACGAAACTACACAATGGTTTTCTGATTTTTCTGACTTAAAGAAATTCTTTTTGGCTTTTTCTATTAAAAGAAATCCAAATGATCCATATAATAAAATGGTAAAAGGTAAAAATCTAAAAACAGAAAAAAAATGTAAAAATCTCAGATAATCCTAGATACATCCAGGATCCTGTTTTTGCCACTTGCTCTGATCTGGAATTAATAAAATAAATTAAAAAGACAAAGTAATCATGAGAAGATAACCACAATCTGAACCCATAAGATTTCTTCAGAATCTATCTTACCTTAAATAGGGTTGAAATTTTAACCAAGCTGACATAACCCTACCCATCCCTGGTCAAAATATCAAGAATTTATCTCTGCATTTGGTAATTTTAGAAATTCAAAAACAGACTATCAGAAAAGCTAGAAAGAGTAATGTCAGAATTTTCATAAATAAAATATCAAATATAAAATCATGAAAATTTTAAAAAAAGGTGTATAATATTAATATCAACCCTGTAAAAAAGTTTCATAAAATAACAAATTGATACCAACCCTCAATTAAATAAAAATTAGAATCAATAAAAATCTGTAACAGTGCATTGTCAAATTTTTAATTATATTTTTACTCATCCATTTTGTCTGGAAATTTTACCAAACCCTTGTCCTTGCCTTGCCGACCTCTGTAAACTTTTTCATAAAATCTAAAGCTTATCTTTTGACCCAGACTTCGGTTTTACCCTCAGCCTGTCCAGTGTTTTCTCGTGACTTACCCTAGTCTCTCTCTGACTTGTTGGCCCGCGCGGACAGCTGTCCTGTGCCGACCAGCTCTTCTCTCTCGCTGATAGTTTGGCCCCACCCGTCAGCTCCATCTTTCCCGTTCCTTCTCTGTTTTTCTCCCGTTCTCTCTGCTCTCTCACGCCAGAGCTCCGCCGCCTCTCCGTTTGTCGTCATTTGCGCCGCAACTCGTCGCCCGAGGTTGCTGGCACGTCGCCCCTGCCACGCTGCACCTACCTCGGCCTCTGTGCTCACTCTCCCGCGCCAGAAATAGCCGAGATCTCGCGCACCCAGTCGGCCGCCACTCTTTGCCGCGCCCAAACCCTGTGCCACCGCCTTTGCCATCTATTTAAGCATCGCAACGGCATCGCTGGCACTTGTGCTTTTCCCTGGAACCCGCAAAGCCAAGCCAAAACCACCACAACACCGCCAGCCACCCTTTCTTCCTCAACTCCGGCCAAACAACCAAAAAGGGGGAAAACTGCCCAAACTAGCTCTTCGCCGAACCATTACTCGAACCAATTCGGTCGAAGCACCCTCTTAGTCTCCACATTCTTCCCACAACTCCAATTTTTGAGCTTCTTCCCCGACGAGCCCTCGCGACGACCTCCTTCCGCCGCCGCCGCAGCCGCAAGGTGAGAACCCTCTTCCGCTACCCATTTTCTTGTCCGAAGGCCAAAAACCGAACCTTAGCAACTCACTGATACTCACTGTGGTGATCTTCAACCTTGATTAGCCGTAGTTTCACGGTTTTGCCGTCGGCCATGTCCGCTGCCGCCTCTCCCACGGTGACATGCCGTCTCCGACCACCTCTGGCCGAAGTGACACCACCCCTTGGATCGCGCAAGCGTGCTGAGTGTGGAGGTGGAACCCATTCCACTCCTCGGCGGTGCCGCCGTCGCGCCGCCATAACCGTGTTCTGTCTCGGGTCATTGACAAGCGGGACGGCATATCGATTGCATGCGGCCGCGCGACTCGCGCCATCGCGGGCCACGGTCGTCGATCTCTCGCGGCCTTCGGTCAATACGGTCCCACGCGACAGCCGCACCGCGCGCACGTCTCACTGCCAACTGGGCCTGGCCTGTCAGTACCTCGGTCTAGTGCAGCGCAGAAAAGGAAAGCGTGTTTCCAAACTGAAAGCGTACTTTCCGTTTTTAGTAAATTTTCTAATTTTCAGAATTATCAAAACCGAACACATTCAAACTTGAATATCTTTTGAACTAACTGTCCAAATTTTATGAAATAAATTTATAAATTCATATAAAATCATGTAGATTCAGAATATGCAAAAATATTATAAAATGAACTCTGTTTGAAATTCAGATTCAAATTTGAGGAAAGAATTTGAAATATGCCATGTATAGAATTTTTGCAATTCAATTCCAAACTGAATGAAACAAATTTTGTTAGACTTCATGCTCTGTTAGGAACCTGTTTATGCAAAAATAATTAGGGTGTACCATGGAAAATGTTTAAAGTATTGCATAGGGTGATAAAATAGACCAATAATAATAATAAATCAGATAATTTCATAATTCAGAATCTGAAAATCCAAGGTAATAAAACATATAGAGTAGTCTCTGGAAATGGTAAATAAAGATGAATAATTCAAGAAAATAAGATTCATTATTACTGGAACCTAATCGAAAAATATTCATGTAACATATAAATAAACAATCAACATGATATAATCATATACCCAATCATGTTTGAATTATGCAGTTGCATTTATTTGGCTCTTACATCTGATTCTTTCATTTTATTGTAATTTCCATGTTATTATTATACGACGTATAGAACCCGACGAGTCCGGAGTAGTCGACGACGAACAAGAGTTCGACTACGCAGATAATCAACAAGGCAAGCACCTCCTTTGATCATATTGATCCCAGATTTACAAATGTTTTCATTAAATGTTTTATTGCATACGTTACTTTATTAAAGTCTGCTATTTTATTGGTATTGGTAGTTGTACCTGTAGATTTATAGAACTTCCTTGATAAGTATGGATTTATGAACCTTGATAACTACAGAATAGTATAGACAATACTTAATGTCAATTTGGGTTACTCACACTTAGTGTCATGCTTAGCCATGTTTAAATGAACATAAAACCTTGACATGATTAAAAATGTTGGATATGACATTTAATGGGTATGACCATCTTATGGCTGGTATTTTGATCAAAAATGAAAATAAAACTATGATTTTGATGCGGGCAATATTGGCAATAGCCGGGTGTACAAGGGACTTGTACGTAGTGTAGGGTGGAGATTATTGCCCGTGTCGGATTAAGGACCGAACTACGTGTTCGTTAAACCCAAGAATTACCGTGCAAGTGCTGGTATGGGACAGTCTTAACCTATTAAGTTGCTTAAAACTAGCTTTGCACATTGGTAGGCTGGGGTAGTACGAGCTTCTTGATGTTGGTTGCTCGGGGCGCCCACACCGAGGTGTTGGGAGTCACGTTCTTGATATAGCAGTGGATGCCATACTATGGATATGCTTAATCATTATTGTGCGTTGGTGTGCAAACATTTACACCATAATGCGGGTTTGGCGTCAGAAATTTGGTGCAAGGTTAGGGTTAAACAATGTAACAGTTATATTATGATCTCCTTGCCGACACACCAAAGGAAGTGTGTTACTGACCTGGCAAAAGGGGTTGATCATTACTTGTGGGTAAAGTTGTACAACTCTGCAGAGTGTCAAACTTTTCGAAAAGCCGTTCCCACGGTTATGGGAGTCTTGGTGCGTCAGCACTAGTTAGCTGTTTTTATTTCCATAAAACTGGATTCTACCAGGTGGTGGTAGAAGTTGGCTCTTGAAAATGGTCATGAAACCCAGGTACTTGAAATTTGTTTATGCTTATATCTTATTATCTTCAGTATTAAATTACTTTTACTTGAATTCCGTTTTGCAATCTACTATTCTGTATTTACATTTCAAATTAGCTTTGTGCAAAACAACCATGAGCCTTTCCTTGGATTGGCCTGCATGTATGTTAGGTTTTGCAAAAGTTTTGCGAGTACGTAAGTACTCAACTTGCCTATGTTGATGTTTTTAGGTGAAGAAACAGATTTCCCCGATGATACATTTTATGACGCAGGATTCGGGATATGAACGATGAATTCTACTAGGGTTCTTGTCAGTTGCCTGTGGGGATATTGGGTTAAAGGCATACTACAAGAAAAATATCTCCACTGATATATCTTTACTTTTGGTATTGTAAGAATATTATGTACTTTGCTTCCGCTGTAATAATAAAGTTTGTGTATGACTGTGATATCAATTTGTATTTGTGCGTACTAGCCACTGATCATGGGACTAGTACTGTATGCACATAGTATCCATTTTTGGTATTAATTATCAAAAATGGGGGCCTTACAGCAATGAACCGGCAGCAACTGTCCATTCCTTAAGGTTGTGGTCCTTGTCATCACTTCTCCCACAGTGGCAGCTTGGCGTCGCCCTTCGGGATGCGGCAATGGCTAGGAAGGCCAAGCCCTCCAGAACAGGAGGTAGCGCTGGCCAAATCTGGACCTTCAGGCCCACAGTGGCCGGTCGAAATCTCGATCCCTGCAGAAGGTGACGGTAGGTCAGCGTCACCCTCGGCGGATAGGAGGTTGGTCAGCGGCGTCCATCGCGAGGCGGCAGCCTTCACAACGAAGTGATGTAGTTGCGCCTGCAGGCCCTATGATGGTGATAGAGATCCATGTGGCATCGGCGGTAGGTTGCAACAACGGTGACAGTAGGCTGCACAGGTTGCAGGCCATGATGCCAACGGCGACAATGGACATAGGTACGGTTAAATTTTTGACACGGTCAATATCTTTTTAAATATTTGGATTCGATATATGAAAATCATATATGTAGATTTATCTTGAAAAATACTTCCATAATATTACAATTTTATCGGGTTTTATAAATATATTATAATAGAAATTAGTTGTCAAAGCTGTATTTTGAAGATCGTATCGATGTCTAAAACTATAACTATTTGTGCCCCCATGTTGTAACTTATTGTATCCAAGAGTCATAAAAGGTTCGAGATGATTGTAAGAGAATAACAATACTTGCATTCTTTTAAGGTTATGCTTAAGAAATTTGCAGCTTCTCTCATTGTGATTATTTTGATTCTCTGTACGAGATTCATCATTTTCAATCTTGATAACATACATGCTTGTATTGTATCTCACAATATCTCATTCGATTTCCGGTTGCTACAAGTAAAGAGTGGTATCATTGTATCAGAGTTATAAGACTTATCCTATGAGATTATGTGATGCGTGCACCATGCATGTGTGCATACTGCCTAGGTACGGCACAAAGCTAGACTGCATGCGGCTAGAGGTGGGCATCATGTCGTGTCGAACCGACCCGACACGGGTCCATCGTGCTTTGTGTCTGAACCGTGCCAGACCGCGATGGCCCATCGTGCCCGCCGTGTCGTGCCGTGCCGGTCCGGCTCGCCTTCGGTGAGTCCAGGCACGGCCCATCCACGCTTCGTGTCGTGCTAGCCCAGGCCCGGCCCATTTGCACTATTGTAACGAGAGAAAAGGAGCCAGAGAGGCACGGAGATGAGGCAATGGATACAAATATTAAGAAAAAAAGAACTAAATTTTATTTATTCTTGACCACCGCTCTCTTTCTCAGTCGTTGTCTCTCTCGATCTCTCTCAGCCTATCTTGCTCTCTCTCTCACCCAATCAGTCTCTCTCTCTCTCAATCTTTCTCGTCGATTAGTCTCTCTATCTCAATCTCTCTCACTCGCTCTCTCTCTCCCGCCCGATCATTATCTCTATCTCAATCTCTCGCACCCAATCAGTCTCTCTATTTCAACCTCTCTCGTTCGCTCTCTCTCTCTCTCTCTCTCACGTGATCACTCTCTCTCTCTCTCGCCCCCCATCATTCTCTCTCACTCTCAATCTCTCTCGCTCGCTCTCTCGCCTGATCAGTCTCTCTCCCGATCTCTCGATCTCTCTCTCAATCTCTTAGCCTCTCTCGCTCAATCAGTCTCTCTCAATCTCTTAGTCTCTCATTCGCTCGAGGAGAGGGAGACAGAGTGGGATTGAGCCAGAGAGAGTGAGATAGAGCCAAGTAGGTGTTCGATGTGTCCCTTACTAGTCTACTTTCAAAATAATCAGGTGAATCCCTGCCCCTGTCTCCAAATATGTGATATAGTCACACAAAGAGCTAAAAAATGATAATACCTGAACTTTCTCTCTTTTTTTCTTTTTCCTTTAATTTTTTTCAACTGTTTTCCCCTTTCCATTTTTTTCCTCCCCTTTCCCCCCAATTTTCCCCTTTTCCCCCCAACCGGCGCCTCTCTCCTTTTTTTCCCTCCCCTTCCCCCCAATTTTCCCCCTTTCCCCTAACCGGCGCCCTCTCCTTTTTTTCCCTCCCCCTTCACCGAGTTTTTTTCCCCTTCCCCACCAACCGGCGCCCTCTTTCCTAGCTTGCCTTGCCTTCCCCGCCGCCCCTCGGTCGCCTCCTCCCCCCTCCACCACCCCCTTCTCCGCCTTCGCCCTTTGCCACCCCCCTTGGCCTCCTCGCCCGCGCCCCTAGGTCTCTGGTGGGCTCACGGCGGCAATGACCACGGGCATGGTGATCTGAGGCGAGGCGACATAGGCTCGGTGACGCGGGAGGCGAGAAGGCACAGGCTCGGCGAGGCGGGAGGCGAGGCGCATGGCTCGGCGGCGAGGCGGAGGCGGCGGCTGCTGGTGGCGTGGCGCGCGCAAGCTCGGCACGGCAATGGCTGGAGCGAGGCAGTGAGGGCTCGGCGCGGCCACGACACAGGTATCCCTCCACCTCGCGCTCTCCCCCACCGACCCTTCCTCTTCCCCCACGACAACGGCATGGGCCACGACTGACGGCAACAACGGGCTCGCGGTGATTTGAGGCGATAGGTGGGGTGGGCGCAGCCGCGCGAGAACGACGAGGTAGCGGCGGGACAGGCGAGGTGGCAGCAAGATGCAAGGCGAGGTGGTGAGGAGACGGGGGCCGCGAGGCCATGCCTCCGTACCGGCTTGCCACCGCCGTGCCGGGCCGCCCACCATGCTCGGTTTCTAAGCCCGGCACGACCCGATCAACAGTAACATGCCGGCCCGGCACGACCCACTTCGTACTGGGCCGGGCTTTGGGTCAGACCATATCACCGTGCCTCGGGCCAGCCCACAGAAGCCCGGCTCGAGTGCCCACCTCTACATGCGGCTATGGTGTGCAGGTTGCCACTTCCTCCGTGCGAGTGATACCTGTGAGTGGGTCCGAACTATTAGTAAGCGGGTCCGATCTAGTTGGAGGTGGACCCTGGTGCACGCGTAACGGATTGTAAAATTAGACGTTATCGCTGTTGGGAAACCACGCGGCCCAATGAAAGCCCACGATGGTCCCTTAGCCGAAACCCTAGGCGACTACTATATAAGGAGGAGGGGGTCACCCCTACGTACAAGCAATCAAAATAGCAATAAAGAATTCAGTCGCCGTTCTCCCTAAACTTGTGTCTCGCTTTCTCTCTCTGTTCTCCAATTTAGATCTGTTCGGGAACCCCGGACTATTCGATAACGAGGTTCCTTAACACGTTATCAGCACGAAGCTCTACCGGCGATCAGAATTGAAAAGGTGAGAAAGATGGGTTTTCGGCAATTGAATCTAAACGCGTGTCGTTTCTATACATGCACCTATCCTACGCATCTTGCACTATATTCCTCACGGGGCACGAAGCTACATGGCGATCACTCGAAGCTACTCGGCACGAAGCTACAGTTTTTTTTCCTCATCCAGAAAAGAGAATAAAACACTGCCGTTGCCTCGGCTTGCGCGCCCACAGCATGCTCCTGTGGCCACCGGCGCCGTCGGCCTCGCCGTCGCTGCCTCGGCCGCACACAGCGCCCGGCGCTGCCGCCACCCAGCCTCCGCATGTTGCCGCCTCGGCTCGCGCTGGCCGCCACGCCCGACCACGGCTCGTGGCCGTCCGCCGCCTCGACCTCGCGCGGCCACCGCCTCGGCCTCGCAAAACACCGTCGCCGAGACACGGCTCGCGGCGATCCGCCGCCTCGGCCTCCGCCTGCGCCGACCGCCGCCGTCGTGCCTTGGCACCACCGCGCCGATGCGCGCACGGCGCCAAACCCGCCGCCTCGGTTTGCGGCCGGGGCTATCACCGCCGGCACATGCGCCGCAAGCCGCCTCGGCGTGAGCCGGCCGCCGTCGGCGCGCATGAGCTGAAAGCCATCATTTGCCTCGGCCGACACCGCGCCCGCCAATGCGCCGTCGCCGCTCATCGCGCGTCGCCGCTCGAAGCCGCCGCCGTGCGCGCGCCTCGACCTCGCCGTCGCAGCCGCTCGGTCTAGCCTCGCCACCGTCGCCGCTCGAAAGCGCCGGCCGGCGCCTCGGTGCCCCGCTTGAAGCCATCGGCGATCGCCTTAGCGCCCTTGCGCTCGCCTCGGCCTCGCGGCGCCGTCTGACCGCTTCGGATTGACCTCGCCGTCACCGCTGGCTCGGTTTCGCGCAGCGACCGCGTCGCCTCGAACCCTTGCAGCGTCGCCGACTCCGCCGTCGCCGCCCGGCCCAGGCCTTCGGCTCGAAGCCGTCGTCGTCGCCTCGTCTCCTCCGCGGTAGAAGCCAGGGGAAGTGACGCGAGGCGCAGAAGGAGAGGCGGCGCGAGGCGCGATGGAGGAACCCTAGCCGCCGGGTTTTAAAAGCCCACGAAGAACTGGCCCATCGGGCCATTCGGCCGGGAAAAGAAAAGAAAAAGAAAGAAAAGAAAAGAAAGAAAAGAAGAGGAAAATAGCAGAAAAATTGAAAAATTACCAGAAAATCCAGAAAATTATCTGGCTCTGTTTTTATTTTTTGGCTTTATTCTATGCAGTTATGAATATTATTTATGGATTTTTTATTCATTGCTTTATTTTGTATACTGCAATGCATGGCAATTTATTTTCTGCACTTTATGCTTTTTACAACCATTTGTCTATTAGATTACACGCAGTAATCTAATGTCGGAATTTTGAAATCATGCAGATGTCCGGCATCGTGAATCTTGAGTTTGAGGAACTGGCCCCGCACGGTCAGAACTACTTCACTTGGGCATCGGACGTGAATATCGTTCTTGGGGGCAAGAAGCTCCGTGCCGCGATTGGTCTAGGGTCCTCGCAGGACGCGAAACCTACCACCGAGCAGAACGATCAAGCCTTGTACTTTCTCTGGCACCACCTCGCAGTCACTTTGAAGAATGAATACATGGCTGAGAAGAGTGCACTTGAGTTTTGGACTGCACTTCAGAAGCGGTTCGAGAAGCTCAAGTACACCATCTTGCCCCAAGCACAGCAAGATTGGGTCCACCTGAGGTTTGCAGACTTCAAAACAGTGGCCGAGTACAATTCTGCCTTGCACAGAATTTGTATCAATCTCTCTCTATGTGGCAAGAAGATCACTGTTGAGGAGAAGATTGAGAAAATTCTCTCTACCTTCCACCCAAATGCTATCCAAAGTGCACGCAGCTATCGTCAGGACGCATACAAGGAGTATAGCGAACTGATTGATGTAATGCAAGTTGCGGAATCGCAAGACGATGTTCTACGCAAGAACTATGTCCGCAGCCACCTAGAAGGGGCACTGGCACAGAAGTCAATGCCAATAGCTATAAGGTGAGAAAGCCCGTTCATAGAAAGAAGGGCAAGCACGGTGAAAAAGAGAGGTCTCAGGCCAAAGGAAAATCCAAAGCCCCAGTGAAGAAGGATGACAAGGAAAAGGCGCACGCCAAGCCGTATGGACAGCAGAACCAAACGTGCTTCAGGTGCGGCACTTGGGGACACTTGGTCGAAGATATGTCGGGAATCAAGGAAGTGATCAGCATATCGGGCTAAGAGGAAGGCAAAATAGAACGCCCACAGAGGCGCGCGCCAAGATTGGTGATGATGATGCCATGGATGAAGATATCCCACTTGACTCATCCTCACAGAATAGCACGGACATCGATGTGACCAAACTTATGGCAAATGAAGAAAACTTACATCGATGACATAGAAGCGAAATTAATGCATATTTTATAGATTACATTTAATGCATATTTTTTAGATTATGGTTGTTAGCATTTTCTTTTGAATAATGGATTGTAAGCTCTAGAAGAGCATACTTCTCTCATGAATAAATACGCAATTTATTCTTTATTCCAATATTCTTTAATTTCCAAGCAATGTTTGAATTATTTTGCCACTGTCTAATTGGGATTATTTTCCTTTTTAGAAATCGTGTAGCGCCCAAATGGAAGAGATATGCATTGTTGATAGTGGCACTGTGAATACCATCTTAAGAGAGTCCAAATACTTCGATCGATCACGAAGAACATTTGGAAAGATTACTACGATCGCGAGGCGATTCTATATAATAGGCTCTCGAAGAGCCACAATTATATTACCTATGGGTACAATTTTGGTAATTGAAGAAGCCCTATTGTACCCCGAATCAACGCGCACTCTCTTAAGTTTCAAAGACATCCGCGCCAATGGTTTTCATGTAGAAACCAATGCAGAAAATGGCAAAGAATACTTGTGCATTGTGAAGCACGCGGTATGTGGAAAAATGGTATTAGAAAAATGTCCCTCATATGAATCTGGGTTGTACTACACGAACATTCATGCACCCGAAGTGTATACTTCCTTGAAGACTGTTTTTAGAAGCTCTGAGTTATTTTGTTTATGGCATGGTAGATTAGGTCATCCTGGTCTTAGAATGATGAGGAATATAGTGAACAACTCACAAGGTCATGGCATTAATGTTAAAAAATTTCCGAATCATGAAGATTTCGTGTGCCTTACATGTGCCACCGGGAAATTAATAACTAGACCCTCTGTCATGAAAGTGCAAAGTGAAATTCCTGCATTCCTAGAACGCATCTAGGGGGATATTTGCGGCCCGATTCAGCCCTTGTCAGGGCCGTTTCGATACTTTATGGTGCTCATCAATGCTTCCTCGAAATGGTCGCATGTATGCTTATTGTCAACAAGAAACCACGCTTTTGCAAAGCTGATCTCGCAGATCATAAGAATTAAGAATGCTTTCCCTGATCATCACGTGAAGTCCATCAGAATGGACAATGCCGGAGAATTTACTTCAAAGGCATTTCATGATTATAACCTTTCTGCGAGGATATCGATTGAACACTCTGTACCGCATGTCCATACGCAGAATGGACTAGCTGAAGCACTAATAAAGAGGATTAAATTCATTGCCAGGCCGCTTTTGCAGAGTTGTAACTTGCCCAAAACTTATTGGGGACACGATCCCGCACGCAGCGACTCTCATCAATTTGGACCTTGACCTACAACATCCATTCTCCTATGCAGCTTGTGCACGGGGTTATCCCAAAAATCTCCCATCTCAGGAAATTTGGGTGTATGGTATATGTACCTATACCACCCCCTCAGCGGACTGCAATGGGCCCTCTCCGCAAGTCTGGGATATACGTTGGTTATGAAAGTGCATCCATAATCAGGTATTTGGAACCCATGATTGGAGACTTGCATACAGCCCGATTCGCTGATTGCATATTTGACGAGGATCGTTTCCCGTCATTAGGGGGAGGAAATCAACCTTTGGATGAAAAATGCCGGGAAATCATATGGCATTCCACTGGGATCCCCGCGCATGACCCTCGCACTAATGAAGCAAATCAAGAAGTCCAGAAGATAATTGATTTGCAGAATTTAGCAAATGAACTGCCTGATCATTTTTGTGATCTGAAGGGCGTGGTTAAGTCGCATGTACCCGCAAGAAATGCACCAGAGAGGGTGGAAATACCAAAGAAAACAAAAGGGATCCCTCATCTTGTTCAGAGGCCTCAAAGAAAAAGAACAGGAAATCTGGCTCCTCAAACCCAAAGTACCCGAAGACGTCTGGAGAAAACTGGGCGAGAGGACTTACCACAACCAATCACGAAAATACCCCAAGGAAAGAAGGAGAGCCAGTTGAGACCTGGCACTGGAAAGAAGCCAACGAAAAAGGCAATTCCATACTTGAATCTTCCACAGTAGGAAGCCGCCGAAAATAATGTGTGCGCACACATAGGCGATGAAAAGTTAAAGGAACTTGCTCCTGCGATAGGGAATAGCAGCGAAGAGCAAGTAGAAGTGCATGAAGCACCCCATGAAGAAATGGCCATAAACTTTGTAATAACAGGAGAATCCCTGAATAGAGCAACAGCCAACGTTGATGCATACTTTGCAAAGAAGATTGCCTCGATCATTGATCATGATCCTGAGCCTGCATATCTAGCAGAGTGCAAGAAAAGGCTAGATTGAGAAGAATGGAAGAAGGCAATCACTGCAGAGTTAGTCTCTCTAAACAAAAGAGAGGTGTTTGGGCCCGTATGCCGCACACCTCCCCATATAAACCCTCTAGGTCATAAATGGGTCTTTGTTCGAAAGAGGAATGAAAACAACGAAGTTGTAAGGTACAAGGCAAGGCTTGTAGCTCAAGGTTTCACTCAACGTCCTGGAGTTGATTATGAAGAAACCTATTCTCCGGTCATGGGAGAAATTAACTTTAGATATTTGATCTCAATGGCAGTCAACTTGAAGTTGAGAATGAAGCTAATGGATGTTGTTACAAAATATTTGTATGGAAACTTGGATTCAGAGATATACATGAAGGTACCGGAAGGTATTCCTATCCCGAACCAAGACGGAGCAAATAGAAACACATGCGATGTGAAATTGGAGAAATCCTTTGTATGGGCTAAAGCGATCGGGAAGAATGTGGTACAATCGCTGAGCGACTTTCTCGCAAGAAAGGCTACACAAGCAGCGAAGATTGTCCATGTGTGTTTATACAACGATCCCGAATGGATTACGTATAATCTCCGTCTATGTAGATGACTTGAACATCATTGGGACGGATGAAGTAATTGAAGAAGCATGCTCATACTTGAAGTCGAGTTTGAAATGAAGGATTTAGGTAAAACCAAGTTTTGTTTAGGCTTGCGGCTTGAGCATGTCAAGGAGGAATCTTGGTACATCAATCAACCTACACGCAGAAAGTGTTGGAAAGATTTGGCTTTGAAAAGGCATATCCTGCAAAGACTCCAATGGTGGAAGGTCACTTCAAGCGGACCTAGACCCATCTGAGACCTAGATAAGAGGGAGGAAGTCTGGTAGCGAATTCCCATATCGAGTGCGGTTGGAGTGCTCATGTACCTTGCGAATAGCACTAGGCGGACATTGCGTTATTGTGAATTTGCTAGCCCGTGCATCTGAGAACCCACCAAAAGGCATTGGAAAGGGTCAAGGACATCTTCCGTTACCTCCAAGGAAGTAAAGATCTCAGTTTGTTCTTCAGAAGAAACAATGAACTGAATTTGATTGGCTACGCCGATGCTGGGTATTTGTCAAACCCGCATACTGGTAAGTCCCAAACTGGCTATGTTTTCCTATGTGGAGGAACAGCAGTTTCCTGGAAGTCGTCTAAGCAGACCCTTGTCTCGACGTCGACAAACCACTCGGAAATCATTGCTTTGTATGAAGCATCTCGTGAATGTGTATGGCTCCGAAGAATGGTTCACCACATCCAGAAGTCATGTGGCTTGAACATTGAGCAAACTCCCACGATCATCTATGAAGATAATGCAGCTTGTGTTGCTCAAGCACAAATAGGTTATGTGAAAAGCAATCTCACAAAGCATATCAACCCCAAGTTCTTATATGCTCACGAATTGCATAAGATGAACGAGATCAAGATATTGCATACTAAGTCATGTGAAAATCTTGCAGATTTGTTCACTAAATCACTCCCAGCATCTACCTTTGAAAGGTGCGTTAAAGGAATTGGAATGATGAGACTTAGAGAAGTGCAGATTTCAGGGGGAGATATTTCACATACTCCCACATGAATCTCGAACATGAATTTTGAGTACCCAACATGAATCTCGAATATTAGCAATTGAAGTTTGGGTGAATTGTACTCTTTTCTCTTAGCAAGTTTTTCATGAAGTTTTCTTGCATAAGGTTTTGACGAGGCAATTCGTGCAACACAGTGAGCGTATACTATGTACTCTTTCTCCAAGTATTTTTCCCAGTGGGTTTTTCTGGAGTTTTAATGAGGTATATGCATCTCGCGGCAAAGGGCCCAAGGGGGAGTGTTGGGAAACCACGTGGCCCAATGAAAGCCCACGATGGTCCTTTAGCCGAAACCCTAGGCGACTACTATATAAGGAGGAGGGGGTCCCCCTATGTACAAACAATCAGAATAGTAATAAAGAATTCAGTCGCCGTTCTCCCTAAACTTGTGTCTCTCTTTCTCTCTCTGTTCTCCAATTCAGATCTGTTCGGAAACCCCGAACTATTCGATAACGAGGTTCCTTAACAATCGCGAGATAAAAGACATGGTGTTTTATGCGACTGAGGTCCAATTAAGTAGTGGAGTGCAATTTACTAACAATAAAAATATCCTTTCCACGTTTATATATTATCACTATCGTTAAATGTGCCTGAAAATTGATATAAAATCTTAAAACTCGTACCAACATTGGATCTCTGTGCCCTCATTACCATCGAATGTACCCTGAAATTGATGCAAACTTTTAAAATTCAAAACAACATTAGATCTTCTTTGCACGAATCTTTACACAGTTTAGAGGCTAACATGTTACGTAGACGTTCATATGCACGTGATTTTGTTTTCTCTCGTAAGAAACGACTCTCTCTCGATCTCTTTGGGGAAATCGAAAACACGAAGACCAAGCGAACTCAGGAAATGTAGAAGACTAGAAAACGGTTGACATGACGGAGGGAGGAAACGGGATTGGGCCGTCAAATACGAGGCGGTGGGAACTGCCGGCCCGCGAGCTGTTACTGTAATGGCCGCGTCAGTTCCCATCGTAACGGTCAGAAACCACCGCTCACTTACCAAATTAACGTATTTCCAGCTGAATATGTCATTGTCTATAAAACTATATCATATAAGATTTTAGGTGATGTGTACGTCAGTTATCTATAAGACTATATCATATAGGATTTTAGATGATACATAGGAGAGAAAGCTGTTATCTACTATTTAACAGACGGTTTTATATTTTGTGTATCATCGTATAGACAGTTTGTTAATTGTATAAGAGACTATTACAGATAACTATATAGACGATCCATAGTATGATTTATTATTAGTACTGTCTGTAGATAATATGAAGATATATTATAGACAGCTACAATATTATACCATGTACATGTTACGTAGATAACCGCCGCTTCTCAACCCACCGGCCCCTGTCAAGTGTCGATCTGACTGCTGGTAAGCAGGGTTGCTCCATATGCATCCTACTCCTGCCTGGTCATCGAAGTCTCAAATCGATCATGTTGTGCTTCTACGACGGAGAGATTAGCTCAGTAAGTACACTACAGTCAGAGGCGGAGCCAGGGGGCTTCGTGGGCTCCAGCCCTCTCTGGCCTACCACGAGAAACCCCAGGCAGTCTGCAGATTTTATTTGTCAAATCTCTTTTTTTTAGACGGTGGCAATAAAAAGTAATTTTTTCCCCTTGGATATTTACACACTAATACTATATTTCATGCATTTAAATTTCAACTATAATATGTCGGTTTGGTAGTTTTTATATTTAGTATATGTACTTATATTCAGCCCCAATGAATCTTGACTCCGCCTCTGACTACAGTACGTCACGATTTGACGTAAACACCAATGGCTTATGTCGAGATATTGACTCCTCCACACTGTCATCGGTAAGTTTCCTCGCACTCTTTCGCTCGTACACGAGCATCCAGCTCTTAGCAAAAAAAAGATACCCGCCGTATGAAGACGGTCGATCACGATATGCGCGCGTGTCCGCATTTGTGCGGTTGAACATAGTATAGCAGTACGTTGTGTGTGGTTGGGTTGCGCTTTTCTGCATGCCCACCGGCCGGTTTGGTGCCGGGTCCGGAGCCGGAGGTCGTTACGCGAACTGCCGTCGGTGTTAGATGAGCCGTACGTCTCGCACACCGCGCGCGCGGCTGATGTCTCACCGGCCGGCCGGCTAGAATTGCCGATCCTACTGGCCTCCTCTGCATGCAACTGCGTGCGTGTGCATGCCTCATCGATCGATGCTTGTGTTTAAATGTTTTCAGGACAAAGCAAGAGCTAGCGACCGAGCTACCCCTAATTACTTACTTTGATAAAACGGGTGACTACCCAACGCACGCTTCGCACCAGCACAGACATGACTCGATCGATCCCTCTCCTTTTCTTTTCTGCTTTGTTCTGTCTGTTTTTGATGATGCTATATATGTGAATGGGATATGAAACGAGAATACATGTATATGCGTGTTGGAAACAGCATGTATATATCAAACTTTTTGGTTAAGATATATATATAGTATCTGTTCTTTTCATTAATTAGACGCTTTTTTCTTTTTATTTCCATGCATAGAATGGGGTAGTATTTGCTAGTTGTACAAGTAACTAAATATGTTTGTTACATATACAAAACTTGGATGCACTTTACAAACCACCGGTAGTAGTAGTACTATGCACCGAGATGTGATAGTGAACTCACGCTGTAGGCCACCAATGCTAAACTAACCTAACAGTTCACACGTTATGTGTTTCGCAATATCTGCAGCGAAAATAAAATGGTCCCAAGAGAGAGAAATGTGATCTTCCGACTTCCAACTCCTGACATGCATGGTTTTAAAACTTTGGGTGAAGTGAACTAACAATATAATCAATCCTCCAGTTTTTAAGCAAGATATTCGTTTTCGTATATATATCTTGAGGGAGGATGAAGAGTAAAAAGAGGTACAGAAAAAAACTAAGTAAGCGGCAACAAACTATAGAAGAGTGTAGTATACTCTGGATTCTCCTAGGAAAAAAGTGTTGAACAAATGAATCCTATAATTCTACATGAAAGTGACACTCTTTATCTAAAGAAAAAATAATATATTGTAACCCAACTTTAATACGATACATGGTATCTCTTGCCCTGTAATTATATATAGCCATCCACTCATATGTCACGCCTACCTCTATATGTCTAGTCCTTTTCTTCTTTACGATTTGACTAGAATCGTTGGAAAAGTCCACGACTAGTCTAATGATAAATTGCAAAAAAACAAAAACCATTTCTCCTTTACGCACTATCTACCACTACCGGCCACCGGCCTGTAGCACATACATAAAAAAAGTCATTTGACCACGACCACGTGGCCTCTAAAGGCAGCCAAACAATACTAACATTTGGCATGCTACAATCATCCCTATAACACACGTCGCACACATGCGACATACCTCATCCTTTAAAGAAAACCAGAAACGACGAAACGCGCGGGCCACAACCCCGCGTTATGTATGTAGACATCCACTCGTATGTCACACGTACCTCTATATGTCTAGTCTTTTTCTCCATTACAGTATCACCAACCTAGAATCATTCGACAAGTCTAATGATAAATTGCGAAAAGCAAAATCAGTTCTCATTTATGCACTACCTACCAGTACCAGCCACTGAACTGTAACACGTATATAGAAAAAGTCGCTTGACCACGACCACGTGGCCTCTAAACGCAGCCAAAAACAGCCGAACAACATAAACATTTGGCAAACTACAATCTTCTCTATGACACATGTCGCACGCATGTGCGTCATACGCATCTTTTAAAGATAGCATAAGCCCGACGCACCAACATTTGACTGGTAACAAAAAAAACAAATGTACAACTGTTCCCCGCAACACATCTCGTGACAGTTCGGTCGTGCGTGCCGACTGGCAAAGTGGCACATCGCGCACACGCATGAATGACAAGGCGGGCGGGTGCTTGGAGCCAGCCGGCCGACCGGCCATGCATCCCGGCGGTTCGCGGCTCATGCCACACATCCCACGCACGTACTGTGCGCTCCCCACAAAAAAAAACCCACCGAAAACGCCCAAAACCCACCGAAAACGGCAGCCCCGCGCACCCGAAACTGCAAAGCGCGCTCGCCCACCTAACACGCCCCGCACACATACAAAGTTACAAACGCAAGCTCCGCGCCCCCCATCCGCACCGCACGTCAGTCTTTATATACAACCCCCGCGGCAACAGCCGCAGCCGAGACACCGAAGCACGCGAGAGAGAGAGAGAGAGAGGAAATGGTGATGCCCGGAGGGATGGAGGGCGCCGCGGCGGCGGCAATGGGGAGGATCAAGGGGTCGTGGAGCCCGGAGGAGGACGAGCTGCTGCGGAGGGCGGTGGCGCGGCACGGGCCGAGGAACTGGAGCGTGATCAGCGGGGAGATCCCGGGGCGGTCGGGCAAGTCGTGCCGGCTGCGGTGGTGCAACCAACTCAGCCCTGGGGTGCACCGCCGCGCCTTCACCCCCGAGGAGGACGCGCTCATCGTCTCCTTGCACGCTAAGTACGGCAACAAGTGGGCCACCATCGCGCGCCTCCTCGATGGCCGCACGGACAACTCCGTCAAGAACCACTGGAATTCCACGCTCCGGCGCAACCGCAGGGCGGCCGCGGCCGCCGCCTCCTCGGCCAATGCCGTGCGCTCCTTCACCGCGCCGTCCACCTCGTTTCAATATCTGGATCTCACGGAGGGCGATGAGGAGGACGAAGACGACGACGAAACCAGCGACGACTCGGTGGCGGTGGCGGAGCCGGTGCCGGTGCCGGTGCCGATGCAGCCACCCGCGAAACGGCAGTGCGTTGCCGTTGGCGGCGGCCCTCTCGCGGCGAATCTAGAGCACCAAACGCCTCCGCCCGACCCGCCCACGTTGCTGTCCCTCAGCCTTCCTGGAGCCTGCGCCGAACCCGCCGCCACCACGGCGCCGCAGACCGCATCTGTGGCGAGCGAGAAGACGAAGCTGGAGCAGGACCCGTGGCTGAAGGCGGTGATGCGGCAGATGATCACCGAGGAGGTGCAGCGGCAGGTGGGCATGGTGTACTCGCTCATGGTGTCGGCGACGGCGGCGGCGGCCCAGAGCAACGCCGGCGCGGGGAAGGGACCGGACGGCCAAGCAGGATTGATCCAGAAGGTCCGGATGAGCAAACAGACGGACGGATAGATGGAAGAGACAGTAGCTGCATTGCAAGTTTTACTCAACTTTTTGTTGTTTGTCTCGTTAATCTCATGTCCATCCCTTGCAAGAACCTAGCTAGCTTGATTTACTCTAGAAGTTATTTACAAAACTAAAAGCCATTCGTATAGATTAAAGCTTCTATTTTCTTGTGAATTAGTTTGGCCGGTTCGATGGCTCGATCTTGGGGATTAAGTGGAGTAGTGAGTCGTTTGGGTCTTGCTGTTGAGCACTTCGTTCAGGTGTAGTCCGTATTATATCATTGAATGATGTTGAGTCGAACCGAGCCGAGTGGGGTTGGGTAATGGGTGGCCGCGGCGTTACCCAACCGAACGAAAACCGCGCGCAGCACTCGCCGTCATTTCGTCTTCGTTTCACTTAGGTTTCCACCGTCTTTGTTTGCCTATCCTTTTCTTTCCTTTTTCCTTTCCAGGTTCTGATTCTCTTTTTCTTTGTAACGGTTTTTTTTCTTCTAAAATCCCAATCCATCTAGCTATGTAAATCCTGATCGATAATGGGCTTCCCAAATAAGACTAGGTTCACACTTCTCCACTATCTTTGTTATGCTGCTTAGCTTGGAGATGGGGTATTGGATTAGGTGGATATGTTGCGTTCTCGTTGCCTCGGTCGGTTTGTTTAATTTTGTAATCCATGTTTAACTATATGTCCGTCTTCAAAAAAATGTTAACTATATGCATTAATTAGCGCAGATTTTGTTATTTTCGTTATAGGTTGTTGTTTAGCTTGAAGATGGGGTGTTGGGTTAGGTGGGTGTTGCGTTCAAGTTGCCTCGTTGGATTTGTTTAATTTCGTAATCCATGTTTAACTGTATGTATTAATTAGCACAAGATTTTGTAGTATCGTATAGAACATGTATATTTCGGAATTAAACCAGCATCAGCTTATATTTAGCGATCATCAAAGGCATGAATGAAGATTGTAATAATGATGGTATTATGTATTATGTCCTAGGTTCCATGCATGAACAAAATGTACTGTGTTAAAATACTCCATGATAAAGACCATGTGCATGCGTCATTCTTGAAAGTGATCTGCATCACTGTAACCGGAGGAACCATATAATCATGGACATAGCCAAACCGTTGGTCGTTACAGCTTTCATCCCAACCCCACGCTTTGAATTGTTGATGATTGTTTTGGGTGATTTTTGGAGGGAATTTTAAGTTTTGAAATTTGACACTATAACGAGTAAATTTTGCAAAACTACATGTTTGTTGTACAAGCTATTAAAAAAATACATGTTTTACAATTCATAAAATTCTAAATTTAAGAGCTATATGTATCGCAAAGCTACATGTTTAAAAAATCTTGTCACACAAACCAAGCCTGTATCTAAAACATTATTAGGCATGCCCCATTGCCGCACGTCCATGTCATGCACCACGCGTGCAGATGCGGCATGTCTTGTTATTTTCCTCACGTGGACACAGAACAATGTGGCATTGCACCTCCTTCCCTAGAAGGAACTGTGTGAGAGATAAAAGAGTCAGTCCCCTTGGTGGTGCGCCTCTACTCCCGCTTCTCACAGAACGCATGCATGCCTCTCAGATAGAAGATGCGGGAAACCCTAGCCTAGGAAGGAGTACATGATGACCGGACGCGAAAGCGGTTTTACATCCCGATCCACTATGCTCGTTGTGCGGATGACTTCCTTGTAGCTATCAAGAGCCCCATCGCCACTACGTACTTTCACGGTTTGCACACGGAAAGAAAGAGCGTGGAGCCCCGGCCAGGAACCGGAGCCACAAAAGCAACATTTGAAGAGCTAAAACTCTCTCTAGGTTTCTTGAATTTTCATTAAATAAATAAAAGAATACCATTCATACCGAACCGACTGTAGTACCACTTTTCTGCTTCTTTCTTAGGCTGGTCATTTCAAGATGCCACAACTTTGTTCGTCAGATTGGAAGAGGATAGCAAGGGATGGCTCTAGTTACCCTTTAGGCGAAGCCCCAGGCCACATAATGCAGATTAACGTGGTTAGCCAGGGCACACGTGGCATATGACATAAACAGGCCGTGACAAGACATGAGGGCGGTTTATGCGACAGGATTTGTAAAACCTATAGCTTTGTGATAGATATATAACCTCCGAAATCTAAAGTTACGTGAAATAGTTGCTAAAATTTGTAATTCTACAAAATTTACTCTTTAACTCTGACTAGAACTTTTAGGTACGTGCTCTAGCCACTTCACCTTAAAAACAAAATCTTCATGCAAAACGTTCCAAAATGGCAAAAGAGCAACATGCCTGGCAGGTAACAAAGGCGTGCACCAGCTGTTGCGGTAGACCGCAACTAACAAAATGCCAACAGATGAGAGTAAAGCTATAGTTTTATTTCAGCATTAGGGATGATGATGATGATGATGATATGTACAACCTTTTTAGTACATCCGGATAAATGAAGCAACTAGCTTCCCTACCTTGTACAGTACCAAAATAGATATGTACACAACAGAGTAACATACGGTACAAGGTAGGGAGGCAAATTACAGGACGACACAAAGCGGAATATGTGGGAAGGGGATGTAAAGTGGTCTCTATAAACTTTATCAAAACTAACTGCAGCCTATCCGACCTGGTGTTAAAAACCTGCTGGGGTTGGAGGTTATCTTGAGAAAATCACCTGTTACCTGTGCACTATAGGAAGCTTTCTATGGGGGCCATATATAGATACGCAAGCTTCGGGCTATATCATGAGATTAATCTCGTTGATGTCGTCCATGGGGATCTCGAGGCCCATCAAGTCGAGATCCAGGAGCCCATCGTCTTCGTCTATATTTAACCAGCCACCGAAATCACCGTCCATTCCTGGCAGCTCAAGGTTAGACAAGTCCGGCATTTCAGTGTCATTTGAAGCATTTGCTGGTTCATCACGTCTAGTAGGAGCAGAGGTAGTGCCCTTGCCATTGTCGGAAGGCGTTATTTTAGCCTGCAACTGTGGATCCCTAGAAAGAGCACTGGTGACAGGAGCAGATATGTTGGCTGTCTTCTGTTTGGGCTTTGTTTTATTCTTCCTTTCCCCTTTCACATTGCATGATGACGGGCGCCCAGATCTACCACCGTCTCGAATGTGCCCCTTCCCTTCCCTGTCTCTCTCACTTCTCTTCCCTTTTGTACTGCTCACAAGGGTAGTACCAAGGCCCGAGGCCTTTAGGGCTCCTCCTGTTATGCTACCAACAACCTCATCGAGTAACAATTCCCTTTGTTTTACATTATTTGTCCAGGGATCCTCCTTAGCAAATGACAGATCCGACAGGTGACTGCTCGCTCGAGAAGCATCATCCGATGCACTAGCCCTTTGGATCGATTTCGGTAGTGTATTATTGTCTGTAAAGAAAAACAAGTCATTCAGATCACAGACAACGTCACTGTGTAACTGTCGAATACAAGGCAAAACAACACTTGTTATAAACAAATGCCAATAGCTGTTCAAACAAGTATCAGTTGCTCACTTCATGTTCATCAAAATGTATAGAAAGACAGGTGCTCAATAGTTAATATAAAATACAAACATACTATGTTGACCACAATACCTTGTGAAGCAGCATCGGGGTCACTTCTATGAGAAGTTGCTGATACAAACATATCTTTGAAAGGGGGCTCATCAAAGCAGCTTGTTCCTGCCTCGTAGTTTTGGCAACGTGCTATTGTGCGTTTAACAAAACTTAGCGCAGCATGTTTGCCAGCTCTATTAACATTTTTGCTGCTTGAAGTATTTGAACCACAGAAAGCCTGTAGAATGGCAGTAACAACAGCTAATAATCATTTAATAAAGTACTTAAAATACTGAACTTGAGGGTTCATAAAGCAACCAAGGTCATGGGCTCAACCCAGCAAATGCATCTAAACTGCTCCTTCCCAATTTTACCACATGTTCAGCCTAAGGCATAAGCATATGTTACTTCCAAGTTCTTGTGTAACACTAATATATCAAGTGTAATATATCGTGTCAAAGGGAGACAAATTCCCAAAATAATACAATACTTCCAGCTCGACACTGATCAATGTCACAAATCCAAACAATTAATGAAATGATTAGACACCTTCAGGATTAGTCAACTACTGCACAGTTGGCAACAAGGCAACAAATTAAACCATCTTATTAATTCCATCATTTGGTATACCGACACTATCTACCAACTGACGTGGATTGTCTATAGCCCTAGACTATGATGGTAATCAGGGGCGGAGCCAGCCCAGGCCCAAGCCTCGGGCCGGCCTGGGCTGGCCCAAAAAAAATTTGCTTATTTTTTGAATTTGTACAGTGTTTTTATTGGTTTTGAAAGGATGTTTTGGGCCAGGCCTCGGGCCCAGGCCCGGGTGGCCCGAGGCCTGGCTCCGCCCCTGATGGTAATCCAGGTTGTTCTGGCAAAAGTAGTCGGCTGTGCAGCTGTAACTAGGAACAGAAAACTTTGAACCCTACTTTACACTAACAACACACCACTCGCCATCTTTGAATATCAAATTAGTAATCCAAATAACTGTTGCCATCAATATTGGCCCGGTCTGCCAGTTGGACTAGGAAAATTTACCATGAATAGGCCAGCCAGGCTAAGCAGGCTAAAGTACTAGAAAAACAAATGACAGTGAGCATGCTGGCAGACCAGGATGTGTTACTTTCTCTAAAATTACCCAGCCAAAGCAAGTTTTGGAAAACCAACCAGTTAAGACTTGAAGAAAGTCAAAATAAACATTGAAACAAGCAATGGTGGACAGTAACGTGAGTTGCACTTTTTTTATGGGAAGCAGGGATAGATTGCACCAATGCTTCTAAGAAGTATGCCAAGTGTCTGACTAGTATTTGATGCCAACACTTGCTACACATGGATTGGAGGCCTGGAGCCATATCAGTTGTATGCTTGTATCAAATTGTCAATGCAATTTCAGCATACTATATGTATCTTGATGGAGTCATGACAACATTGACAAGGGGAGACCTTTGTCCCAAAAAATAGAACTCCTACAATGGTGATATATAATTGCTCACGCAACTAACCTCAAAACTCTCGCATCTGTCTTATGTATTTGATAATGAGCAACTTGTGATTTATATGGAAAGAAAATGCAAGGTATGTATAGAACTTTTAAAACTTCAAATATTATATGTTTGGTACGTAAATAGAAATATTTATAAACAAGAAGCCAAGAAAAGTTCAAAAATCATATCACCACAAAACCCTCAAATTAGCAAATATTTGCAGGACCTTAGTAGAAAGAAAATTAGGTTGATATCCAAACTATATTGGCAGTTAGGAAACTACATGCTAGTGGTCTAGTGCACACTAGCCATTGACCAAAGAAAGAAAATAAGAAACAGCAATATCTTTAGATTTTGGGGAATTACCATGTATTTCTTGTATGCAATCAGCACAAGTTTGTCCATGGCATGCCGTGAAAATTCCCTGGTTATATAGGGCAAACCACGTAGATATAAGAGCTTGGAACTCAATAGTTTTCCAACAAAGAAAAAAATGATGTACAGTACCTCCGCTGAGACTCTTTTTCAGTTCTAACCACGCCATCCAGCTTCACTAGTAAGTTTTTCTTCTCCACAACCTTTCAGATCATAAAAGTACTACAATTAAACTTGGCATATTATGTTGAAGGCATGGGTCAAAGACATTCAAAATAGTGAAATAAGTTGATCGAGGAACGTGCGCGCACACACGTGCACATAGAGTGAATTATCAATACCTCTTTATGAAGTTGGCCTTCTAACTTTAAGATTTCAGCATTGATATCCTCATCCTCACTCTGTGCCAGATCAGGCTGGAATGGTAACACGATCACAGTCAAAACATTACAGAATGCTTTGCTCTGTCATTTGATCAAACTAAGAGATGTTGGAAAATAAGATTCAAACTATGCGATATTTCTAAGAATAAAATATTTCAGAGAAACCACAAGGCATCAAACTATTTTGCTTTATATGCTGAAGTTTCTTGGAGATCAGTCACATGATACTTTTTTCTCATTAATAACTTCCATGCCACAGTCCATGTTCTTTAGTTGATTTAAGCAAAAGGATAGTATCACATGTTTAGGACAAGATGCAGCGCAGCTCACTAATGAGCAGGATATGGGGCTAGAACAAGATAGCACTATAAAGGTCCAGCCAATACACGAATCCAACCGAAATTATTCACATCTTAAGAGGATGTGGATGCAATATGGAATTCAGATTGTAAATATATGCTCGTATCCAAACAGTTCAACATCCAAATACTTTTCAAATAAATAGAACTAAACATAAATACCCATGTTCAAATGTTGTTACAAATTTACCTAGCATTTGTATGTCATCCATTATGCATAATCTTAGTTTCATCATGCAGTCATGCTATCAAATAGGATATAGTTGCAGGCATTTGCGGTCTGTATCCAATCTGTTTCAAACTCTCAATACACTCATGTAATCTTTACATGTCCAATATTAATAATCACTGGAAATGGAGAGCCCATAAAAAGCAACAAACCACCTAATTACCAAAGCTACAAATGGAAGGAATCGTTAATGCATTGGCTTTGACTGAGAGAGCCCATAAAAAGCAACAAACCACCTAATTACCAAAGCTACAAATGGAAGGAATCGCTAATGCATTGGCTTTGACTGAGATGCTACTATATAATCCTACTGAATAGCATGCAAGAACAAGAAACCTCAAAGTCAAATAATTAGCTTATGAACTAATTTACATTCCATAATAGAATAATTGGTGTCAACCTCTAAGGCAATCTCCAATGTTATCATCTGGCTACCCAAAAGAAACAGATTGAAAAGTAAGCCGTTGAGTGTACAAAATACAAATGAGAAGATACCTGAAGCAACAGAAAAATCCTAACCAGCATAACCAAAACAAATTGTACAAAATGCTACAGTGACAGTGGAAAAAAAAACACGTACCACAGGTTCAATAGATACACCGACTTCACTTAGCTCAATGATAATCCTATCATTGAAACACATCTCACTGTATTGAAACTCAGGCCACACCTTGGCCTTTTCCATGACATTAATGCTTTTGTGTGACAGATCACCATGATATTTCCAATCAGAATCCAATATCAAACCGTTAGAGCCCTTCCCTGGAGCTTCAAAATTCATTAAAGACTCCAATTTATAACCCTGTGAATGAGATTTCCATCCTCCTTCCTCAAAATAAATTTCATGTGTATCAAATGGATAACCTTCACTTCTGTAAATGTTGTTCGTAATATTATCAACCTTATCTTCATCGATCAAAGCTTGAATAAGTCTTTGGCCAACTGAAGCTCCTCCTCGCACCCCAATTCCTTGGACAAGTTGATCCAGGATAGGTTCAATGCAACTTGTCTCCCAAGCAATCCCTACATCATTTTCCATCTCATCCAGGGCATACCCATTTGGAAGAGCAATATGGTCATCTTTGTTGCTAGCAACCGGAGTTGATGGCTGTGATATGTATTCAAGGCTACCCTGCAAAATGCAAAAATATCAGCATAAATAAATTGGACCCACAGGAAGAAACAACCAGCAAAGGAAGAAAATAAGATGGTAGCGATTCATGATAAAGGGAGTATCAAACTATCAATAAGTTCTAATCAAAGTATCAATGCATTCTATAACTTCTATATACGATAAGTACCCACAAATGCATAGCTAACCAGACTTTTTTTTTTAGTACTGCAGTGAATATAGAGTACCTTGTATTTCCGACTTTCATCTCCTTCAACTGACCTGCTCGTGGTGGAGTCGTCCGGCGAATGTATCTAACCAATCAAAGTATTGATCAAGAAACTACCAACCAATCTACTAAAGAGCAAAACATACTTCTTTTGATACAAAATAAGATGACCCCGTAATACCTGTTGACTTAGATAGGCTATGTCTTCCGTGGTCAGAAAACCAAAGAAAGGTTCAACCTGCCGCCAGAATGGACTTGCATAAGCAGACCCTGCAACAAACAAAGGCGTCATTCAAAGGCTTCCAAAAAAAAGCTAGAATTTGATAAGCAAAGTCAATACTTAGAGCAGAATTTGCTGCAGCAAGAAGCTCCTCATGATCATCTTCCAATTGCACTGAGAAGTGAATAAAACAAGTTAACAGTATAAAATTGTTAAATCACAAAGAACACTAGAATCCCATGTAGTGAGAGAAGCTGGTGAGAGAGTACCAGGAGAGTCTGACTGCACATTGCTACTTATATGTCTAGGGCGTGCATTGCCTTTGCGCTCAGATATCTTCTTTATCGGTGATCCTCCGGATCTACTGCAGGGAAAATTCATGGTAAGAATATCGATCAGCTGTATTTCAAAACATTGGTGGCTAGCTGAGGAAGAAATCACCTTTCATTTCTCTCTGAGACTGTCCTGACACTTCTTTGTTTCGTAGTCGGAGCATTTTCAAGCTTGTCAATTGATGCAAGGGTACCAGGCCTGATTGGAGTAAAACTCCGTCCAATCCTTCCTTGCCTCCGTGCAGCATCTCGAATATCCTCATCAGCAGACAACTTATTCTTTTTGGAAGGATGCCCAAGCATTGCAATCTTTTGAAAACCAGAGTGCCCATCATCACTTTCACCAGCCCTTCTGCTTTTGTCCCTTAACTTTTTCTCAGCAACTCCAGACTCATCGCCTTCAGATCCAGTTGAAAGTCCATGGTCTCCCCGTTTAGTTTGTTGTGGACCATTTATAGATGCACGCCTGGGTAATCCTGCAGACTCTTCGTTGATAGAGGGACTTTCCAATGATCCTGATACTAATGCACCATCAGTGCTTGTGATAATGGGGACTAAATTTGACTTCCTTGCTGAACGGGATATCTTTTGAGGCCTCTGCCCACCCCACTGTGTGGGAGGGGATAATGAATGTGTAGACTTCGTTCGTTTGGAATTGCCAGATCCACTAGCAGAATTCAACTTATTTGTACCAGAAGGATGTTCCCAATCGTCAGAATTAGCTTGTAGTCGATGAATGTTTGGAGATGACTTCAATAATGAACCAGAATTCGATCGGGGTCCCCTCGCAGATCCATTCGTCTTTGGTACTGATGTGACATTACCATCACTGTCATCTTCGTTATTTCTGAAAAAATCAATGCATTAGATACCATGCTTTTTTTACTTGTACAAATAAGCACAAGTATGGTAGAAAAATTAAGTCTTAATATGCAGCAGGAGATAAATACCTCAATTCAATGTGGTAAGTGATGAATTGAGATAAGAGGATAACAGAGCACAAGAGGTAAAGAAACACATCTTACTTGTTAATAGCTTTTGGATTAGACATCTCCTTATCTAAAACAACTTGGCGATCCCTTTTGTTGGTAGGATGGAAACCACTGTCTTGGTCACTCCTATTTAAGGATCGTCCAACAAGACCATTTTGTGCAGAAAGTAAGTCTGCTTTACCAGTGCCAGAGGCAGATGCAACAGTTCCAGACCTGCACAGTCAGTTTCATATAATCAATACCCAGGAAGAGAAAAGAGCCTGGTTAAACTGTCAAATGGTGATGTAGAAGACTTTCTATTAAATTTAGTTGAATTACTCAATTTGAAGATGTTTGGAAAGAAACTTATTAACATGTTCCCTTGTTATTATGTTCATGCCGAAAAGAAGAGAAATAACCCATAAAATAAGCTCAAAGGGAATGAAGTTCTGCATCAATAGAGAATCAACGCAATGAAAAACATGTAGTCAAGGATGATAGAATCTATGACCTGAAACTAGGGGAACTTGCCATTCTTGCCCTAGCATCATTACTAAACTTGTGTTGCATGCCTTGTTTCTGCTCCCGGTCTACATCAGCAGTCCTTGAAGTACCAGCCGATGACACATCTGCCTTAATGGCAGAACGCTTTTTCTTCATCTTTGGCTTCTCCCAACCATCAATACTAGTTGCCAAACCTCTATTTTTTTCTTCAGGGGCTGCTGGACCACCATTGGTGACTTTGCCAGGATCTGAGCTTCTATCGATAGCCCCCAACCCCCTTGACAGACCAGTGGTCCTTGCATCCATCTAGAAAACAAGAAATAAGTTGGGTTAATGAATTATAAGAACAGTCCAAATGGTAGATACACAATAGGTCAAACAGGACAGTCAATCATCTGATTTCTATGCACAAGAAGTATCATCAGATGCAAGTTAACAATGACAACGAAACAGCTTATCACACTGAATGTACTAAAGCCAATAGCCAAGCCACATGACTAAATGAAAAAACACATCATAATAAAGCAAGACTTTTTTTGATATACAGGAAAGTTAAAATAGACATATGGCGTAGCAGCAACCAACCCATGTACTAACTAGTGAGTATCCCAGAAATAGACCTATGGCATAGCAGCAAGCAACCCATGTACTGACTAGTGAGTATCCAGGAATCCGACCATATCATTTTATTTTTACCTAACATTGTAGCATAGCTATTTAGAACCATTGTAGCAGAATAAGAGTAAAATATAATGATAAATAAAGAGCTGAATGAAAGTTTGCAAATGCAAGCCACAACCTCCACAATGGATGTGCGTAGTCTCCTATTTTGTACTGAATTCTTTGTCCTCTCTTCTCCTCTCTGAGGTCCAAGTTCCGTATCATCTGCATTTAGATGGCCTTGAGGGCCAATCTTGGATATAATTCCTCCAGACAACGATGCACTAGATCGTTCGTTTGATGAACCATCTCCTCGGGAACGTTTTCGTAAAATATTAGGACATTGTCTATCAATCTTCATTACAGCAGCACCAAAAGCTCTAGATCTTTCCCTGCAAAGACACTCATAACTGAATAATTACTGCATAGTTTCACACAAATGTCAAGTTCACATACCAATCCATATGCACTGAGAAATTTTTTCCCCATAACCTTCCCCAGAAGGGTATCGGCATTATAAAAGAAAGGTCCAGCGCCAATAAAAGTTGCATTTGTAAAATGGAGATATTTGCCCAATCAACTAATTAATAGCATTTCAGTATTTGCTACCCCCTTTCAAATGTTAAGTTCATCTCACAAGACAACGTAGAGAGTAGTGAAATCATACCTAGCTTTGTTTGAGATATCATTTAGATTATTCTTCATGCGTCTGACCTCTTCAACAGAATTAGCTAAGTTTCTTCCTATACATGGAGTTGACGTTGACTCTTCTGGGGAGGTTCCAAAAATGGAACTTAATGATTTTTTTACATCTAGTCGAGATGCCTTCTGGTCCAAAGTTGTTGTTCTTAGGTCCATGGCAAGTGATTGAAGCAGGGTAGAAGAGTCAACTGCTGGTGACCTCGAAGAGCTTGATGCAGGAAACAACGTGTAACTATCACCACCTTCACGAAAGCTTCCTGACCTTTCCAATGAAGCAGCTGAATACGACCCACGTTGCCCATTGAAGTATCCATGCCCATCAGGGTTACCAGACACCAAGTCAGATTTCGTACCAGATGCCATTAACCTGGTTCTGGCAATTTTTAGACCACTAACAAGTTCAACATAAGTACCAAAAGTTGCAACAACCTGGTCTTGCAACCATGGAGCTCAAATGCCGAAGAAGCAGTGAGAAATCTCAGATCACAGAATACCTGTCAATATAGAAGACAGTAAGTTGCAAATAAAACCTGAAATCAATTTTTCGCATCAAATCACGGAACACACTCCATGCCCAAAGTAAAGAGTAAAACAAATAGCTTTGACAAAAGAAACACCTAGCCTCTATGAAGTTGTACCACCACTTTATTTTTGACATAAATGTTTCAGTATGTGATAGCTTAGTTTATTCCACGTTTTTTATTAATATAGCAAAAACTATTTTTCCAATACAACAGATTTTTGCTTATCAATATTGACCAATAAAACATAATCTGCAAAAACGTCAAATGCATTGAGCCATGCCAATCGTATGTAAATCAGGAAATAGTTGAAGTTGTCGGATTCTACTGTCCCTCATTCCATTAATGCAACAGTATACTATTAAATATTAATAAATGCGATCATTTCTATTCCATAGTTCTTCACAAATCTGCACAGTGCTGCATGACACAATGCAAGATCTGTTATGTATCCCGTGAGACATCTACTTAATAATCACCAAATCCACTTAATCATTCTACAGAAGACAATGCCATGCACCAAGCAAAGCTCAACAGAGATACTAGCATCTCTTGCAGAAGAGTTCTAGTGCCAACCAAAGACCATTTGACCACCAGCATCACCAGCACAAGCGCACCCACACTTGACATACCAACATACTACAACAGAAAAAAGGACAACAGTCCAACTTCATCCAAAGTTCTGGGAGCTAGCTAACAATTCAAAACCACCATGACCCATGCAACGTCCGTCAATGACCTAAGTTGCCAAAGCTCGAAACGGAGCACTAAGAACTGTTCTCCCTTCATTTCAAAGGTACCGCTAACTCCGCGGAGCATGGCTAACCATTAACCAAGCACCGCCGCCAACTGTGACACTGACACGCTACAGTCAAGAATTCCCTGAATTCAAAGCAAACCAAGTCAACATCTTGCCACTGCACGCTAGCGCACCCCGCTCGATCCACCGGGCTCGACCAACCGGCGCCCCCCGCCCGGATCTCAGGAGAGATCCCACCAATTCCAGCGCAACCCAGCACGCCCAGCACGGACTACCTCACGCGCATCCCCCGCCAAACCCCCACCGTCTTAGACGCCACCAACCCCCGCCGGATCCCGCGCCCAAACACCGGCCGCAGATCAACCCCCGGGGTGGCCCCCATATGTCGGGCCACGCGTCCCGCAAAGAAACTCCTCACCCCCAAGGTCCAGAAGCTGCCCCAAGCGCGCGCGCGCGAGAGAATTGGGCAATTGCTCGGCGGAATCGGATTGGGCGAAAGGGGAATTAGGGCTTACCGAGCGCGCGGGGATCCGGATCTCCAATACGGCGGGGGAGGGCGCCGCGGAAGAGGAGGAATCTAGCGGAGCAGAGCAGAGCGGCGGGGGAAGGCGAGGCTAGTCTGGAGGAGGAGGTCGAGTTGGAGAGAGCTTCGTGGAGGAGAGAAGGTCGGCTTCGGTGAAGAGGACGGAGGAAGAAGGGGGGAGGTGGGGTCGCCGTCGGTCTGAACGGACAGAGGGGACATCAGCCGGTTAAAAGGGCGGTTGGGCTGTGAGGATGACAGGTGGGGCCCAGTTCGGGCCCGCGTGGCAGTGGGAGGAGGGAGGGTGGGAGGATTTTGTTGGCTTGGTATAATTTTGTGTTTCTTTTTGTGCAAAGATGAGTACAGAAGGTAAGCTTGGAAACAATATGGCGTTAGTATTTTAGCTCTCATATTTAAGTATGAAAATAAGTAAAGTAGAAGCTTCAGCTAAAACACTCGCTGACATTCGTTGGATATGGAATCCCCACAACCAATAAGATCTAAGATACTTTTCAAAAAGAGTATAAGACAAAATGATATAGAATTTTGTGAATTACGTGTCCTTCATTCAACACTAAGAGGGTGTTTGGATTAGGGGAATTTCATTGGAAAATTTTAGGATCTACTTCGAATTTAAATAAAACCCCAAAACCTCTCAAGGAATTATCGTTGATCCAAACAGGGCCTAAAATTAAAAAATGAAACATCAAAATGCTCTATATCACCTACTTATTTACAGATATTGGATTATAGAATTTACTAGTACTCAAAATCATCTTAAACAATGTTTAGAGAATTCACTAATTCCCTTTACCACTGCATCACAATTTAGTACTTGCAATGATAATCCACCCTCGTTCTTATCCTTTAAGTGTTACCAACATACGAAAACAACTCACCTCAGCGCATATTTATCATTATCATCAATGTGTGTATCCACGAAAATGTTATATTTCTATACTTTTGTTCATTAAAAACTACAATTTGTTAATTATTGTCAGCCGCCACTCCTTTCTACATAGGATGACATATCTATCATAAAAGTGTTAGCTATTGAGGTATAGATTTCATGTTACAATTATTTTAGAATGATTCATATTTATAAATAGCAAGGTTAATTTTCTCAAGAACCATTCTACATAAAATCCCTTTTTAAGACAAGAAACCACACTCCACACACTACAAATAATTTAATGAACAGTTAGTACAATAAGAAATTTTTAATTATTTTATTATTGACATTGCATTATTCATCTCTGTTAGGATGATTGGACATAATTTGGTTCGTTAATGTTAGATCATAGCAAAGTTATAACGATGATTACTATGTTTTATATTATGTATATATGCATGATCTTCGTGCCGAGAAATTCAAACATGTAAAGATATATTCAACTTCTCACACACAAATACAACCAATTGTTCAAATCAAACACCTATTAAAAATTAAGGTATACTTCAAAAGGTAGGGGTTTTAGTTGCTAGTTTCAATCTAAATATAAGGCTTTTAGAGCTAAACCATATGTAAACACTACTTGTTAAGTTGTCTAACTTGTGAAAGTTTTACGTGCTTTCTTTAGAAAAGAAAAAGAAAGTTTGAGATAACAATTTTGGAATAACATTTTTATAATGCTTAAGAAGATAACATAGTCATTTTGAGGGTCAAGATCAGTTAATATGCATTTTACTAACAATTTGTGGCTTACGGGACATATGCCAAAAAAAACTAATTATGTATTTATAGTTTTGTATAAAAAAAAAGGAACAGCCTTGTAATATAAAACTGCACAAGTTGAAAAAAAATCAATTTGAAAACGGGGAAAATTCCTTACTATATCATCTTCGCTTGCTTTTCGCGAAGTTTATTGCTTAGCTCAATTTGAAGCTTGAGGAAGAATCATATATTATCTAACGACCTTAGAACCATGCATATCCCATTTGAATGAAAAGTTTAGAGTTTAGTAATCCTTAATTCCACAATTTGGCCAATGACCTAAGTATACTCGTGTAAATTTGCACCATAGGCATGTGCATTACATGTCCAAAGTTTCTAATCCACATAAATGTTTTATCCCACCATTTGTTCTCAAAATATACTAGATAAAAGATATTTTATCTCAAATTGTGTGCGCGCGCAATCTAACTATTTTGATTATCAAATGGAATGTTTGATTAGCATACTAACTGAGGTTTGTTAGACACTCAGTATGATTACAAGGTTATTAAACGTTGGATAGAAATGTTATTTTAAACCCACTAGGATTTCAAAAATCATGTATCCAAAAATAGACAAATATGTTTCTATTAGGAAGGAAGAGTTTCTTTTTAATGAATTATGACTTATAGGATGAAGAGTGTAACTTAGAGAAGTGAAGCATAGTGACCCAAAGTCATTCCGAACAACCTCAAGATCACATCTTATTCTATGTAACGTGGGAATTTGCCTCAATTCCTATAAATTAAACTGTTTTGTATGAAATTCCATATTATTCCACTTGCGTTGCCAATATACTTTGAAAATTTATTTTCTATCCTGGATTTCACTAGAATTAGGTTTTCATATCCCCTTCTAAGGATCTCTATCCTCATTGTCATAATTCCCATCCTCCTTTTTTTGCCTTACTTAAAGTCATCTTTGTTATACTCATCTATGTCTTTGCACCCTTTTTTGCATTTCAACTTTACTATTATTAGCAATATCACCATCTGCACCTTCCCCTTTTTTGCATTTCGTTGTGACCATAGTCCTTTCCTAAATGGCAACACATACTGATCCAACAGGAGCCATGGTGACTAATAACTATGACAATGGTGCGGACAGTTGACATTTTGTGTTTACGCTAACAGGGAGATGGGGTTTACAATTCTTTAGGTCCAAATGATATCTTTCCCTTCTTGGAAAGGCAATGAGGTTATGATCTTAAGGGCCTGTTTGGGGGTGTGGTGAAATTTGAAAAGTTGCTTTTGGTTTCTTTGCCTTTAAGCAAGCAGTATGGTGACACATTGTAGCTTTTCTTGTTATATTGTTTGGCAAACTGCCTGCTGCAGCTGTAGCTTTTGAGGACTAACCGAAATGGAAGGTAGCAACATAGTGAAATACAGCGGCATCCGAGTGGGGAGGTATCGTGGAGGCGACGAGGCGGGGTGGCAAAGGTTGGGAAGGCGGAGCGAGCGAGTTAGGAGAAGTTCAAGCGAAGCCACAGCTGAAAAGCTCCTCCTCAGCAGCTGCAACTTTTGAGGGTGCTTCTGCTGTGGCTTAGCTTCCCAGCTGCTTTGCAGCCATACTGTTTGGGGGAGCTTTTAGCCCAAAGCTGAAGCACAGCTCCCCCAAACAGCCTCTAAGAGTGGTGAATTGGTGAGTAGTTCCAATATGGGTGGGGAGAACACCTAACACAAAAATGGTAAGATTAAAGAGAAATGCTATTAAGGGGATTCTAAAAACTTACAAAATTTAAGTGGAAAGTGTAGACAAAAATAGGTGGATGAATCATCAGTCATTCTAAAGTTTCTTACAAAAATCTAAGTATTTGGATCAATTGCAGCAAAACATAGAAAATTAATATATATGTGTAGAAGAGAAAGTGAGGGGTTGCATTAGAACTTTAAAAGAAGAGTAAATTTCATATAACTACAAGTTTTTTTTTACAAACTATTAGAAAATATAGGTTTTAACTCATATTTCACAAAACTACAGATTTTAGAAAAACTTGTGTCACAAAACTAGAAGTCTTAGAATTAACTATTTCTTGTAATGGGTATGACAGTACAGATCCATATGGCAGCCTCATATGCCCTCATTTCACGTTTCACTCGTGCGTGCGGCTGCCATGTGAGTCCACATTGTCAAACCCGTTACAAGACTTGATCAATTTCTAAAATCCATAGTTTTGTGATATTCTCCTAAAATCTGTAGTTTTGTGAAATAGAAGCTAAAATATGTAGTTTTCTGAGAGTTTATACATAAAACCTATAGCTTTGTGAAATTTACTCTTAAAAGAAAAAAAAGCTCCCCATGAACACTCGCCTCTTTTTTTCTGTAACGAGGTCTTCCTTTGCTCCAAACACTCCTGAAGAAAAAAAAATCTTTTTTGCATTGTGACTTTTCGTCCGAGCGCAGGACTATAAACAATTTATACACTACATGATCCAGTGAGAAATTTCCACGCTATAAATGTACAATACAAGATACTTATATATGATTACTTAAAAAGAGATAATATAGTCACATCATCAAGCATCTATGTAAAATTCATTTCCTCCTATACAAACATTTTTTTTATAGGTGTTTAGATATTTTATTGTCTATTAATTAAGTAATAATTATATACATAAGCACGAACTTTGACGGTTAATATCTTTTCAAATATTTAAATTGAATACATGAAAATCATACGTGTAGATTTATCTCGAAAAGTACTTTGATAATATTATAATTTTATTAGATTTTAGAAATATATTATAATAAAAATTAGTTGCCAAAATTGTATTTTAGAGACCGTAGAAAAGAATGGCATACTGCTAAGCACATGTATCATCCATGCTCTAATCCGAGCCTAAGATTTGTAAAGAGATGTTCCCAGTAACCACCCAATCAACCAGGAAATTCCCTCCCCTGTTGGGAGGCTTTACGGAAAGAGAAGATAATCAAAAGGTAAACCGGACCAATAAACCAAAAAAGAACTTCGTCATATCAAATGTGCAAAACTAAATATAACATGTAATTTATATGAATAGCTGAAAATCCACAACGATCCATGCAGCGAAAATACCGGCAACACACATACCTAAAATGTTCCAACTCATGGACTACATTTCAGAGTTCTCCACAAAAGCAAGCCCAGACCAGACCAGATCCAAATGCCAACCTCCGACTCCGAGCAGAAATCTTATATAACAAATAAATAAACAAAACACATGAACGCCCAACAGGTGAACATGGACTCTGCTCAAGACATCTTCTGACTCGCCCAAAAAGTTCTCAGCATATTTCTTGTTTAACGACAACCAACTTCCATAGACGGGAAGAAATGACAAACTGACTCTTCCCACCGAGCAGCGCTCAGCAGTACTATTGTGGGGGTGCTGCTCCGCTAACTATTCCGTGGGGGTCACTGCGGCTTTGTTTTCTGTCCCCTTGACAGCATCAGTTGATTCCTCTTTTGTTGCGCTTTCCTCAGATTTGCTTTCGCTTACGCTGAGTTTCTCCAGCAGTCCAGCAGCTGACGAACCTTCCTCGGTTTCTTTGTCTTCCTTCTTTGAAAGTGATTCGGCAATCTCTTCAACCAAGTCCTTGAACTTCTTGCAGTCTAAGAAATAGATAAAAAAGGGAATCATTGTCAGTGAAATTCAACTAGTTTTCAGAAGATCCAAACGACTAATTGTGCAACAAGTGGAATGAAAAAAGGAGTATACTGTCACTATGGCAACATATAGCACATGGAGTGGCACAGCGTTTTAAACAGCATCTGGCAATAGATGGCAAACACTACATAGCCTACATAACTTTTCCCCATGTATTGCTGGACAGATGTTATTGCTACAGATATCACAACACCCATAAACAGAGGAAATAGAATAACAAGAGAAAGACGGCAAAGCAAAACACAGAGTAAACCAACATAGAAAACAAGGTTATATTATCAGGCCTTGTCGAAATAGCACAAATCATGTCTCATTGTCCCAATAAGAAACCAACTTTATATGAACTATTAAGTTCTTCAAAGTACTATCTGATAAGTACCAAGAAAGTAAGCATGCTAAAGATAAGACAAATATTTGGCTAATTTGCGGTTTGAAGAATTACTATCAAAATGTGGCCAACAGAAAGTGCATAAAATAGAACACATTTATTACTGAGAAACCAAAACAAATGTCTGCAAATGCTTGCAGCGAATCCATTCAAGAAAAAAGATGCACACAAAAAGAGGCATGAACAAGTTTGTAAAAACCCATCGCTTCAAATTTACAGCACCTAAGACAAGAAAAAATGTAAGACCATGACGGCTAGTTAAGTGCGGTAGATATGTGTACCCACATAAACATGGCCCCTCAACACAAATTTGGCAATGCCCACCAGTTGCAAATGACCCATGTTCTACTGCAACAAACCGGGCTGCAAACTGTGACAAGCGCATACCATGTCAGGCACCTGTCATCCTGTCAGATTATCACACTACAGGTTCGCAACAGGTTACCACTTACCACTGAACCTTGATCGTTAGCTACACACCAATGTGTGCATTTCAAATTCTATATATCTCTACTACTTAAAAATAAGAGTAGGTGGTGGTCTGTCCATTCTCTCCTCTCCCTCGAGTTTCTTCCCACACCCAATCACCCCACCCAACATGGAGCGTCCTCTTCTTTTATGTGCACTTACATGTGGGCCCCACATCGTAACCACCCATCCAGCTTCCCTCATCCTTCATTCTCTATCTCCAAACCGCTGCCTGCACAATCGGCCCCAAACCGCCTATTCCTCTCACCTTCCCACATGTCCACGCCCCGAATGCTCCAATTACCCACTACTCTCTCCTGTCCCTTCGTGATCAGGACAACCCTCCTCCATCCATCTACCTCGAGTGGTGGCGCTGGGGCAGCACGCAGCTGGCTGCATTGCATGTGATGATGACAAGGTGAAGAGACATCACCTTGGCTGGATTCGCCGCCTTCCTCTCCCGCATCAAGTCAGGGCTCACATACATGGACAAGAAAAAGGCTTATTCTCGGTGCTGCAGGAGGCAGTGGCACACAAGCTGTGGCGGGGCGGGCGCAACGGAGGTTCACAGCGGCCCTGCGGAGGTCGACACGGGTGGCAGGGAGATGCTCACACCGCTGATGGAGGGGCCAGATCTAGAGGAAAACAATGGCGGACGCGCGTGGGAGAGGTGGTGCTGGTGGGTGCGCGGCCACGGCAACCGCCAGCGATGCTGGGATTGCGGCGCAGTGGAGCAACTAAGGCTACTTCTTGAGGTCATGGGCGACACGCACATGCGGCATCCACCCATACATACATTCAGAGCACAAGGCAATGCAACGTGTCCGATTCCACACTTAATCCCGATCCATCCACTGGCCGTCACAGTCCATGTGGGAGCAAGAGACCAGGCACGTGTACGTATGTAGCCTCCATGGACAATGAGGAGAAGGAGCCCGCCGTCTCGTCAACCAGCAACGCCGACGTGAACGACGTCGAGGACGAGGAGCACAAGCGTGCCCGTCATGCTCGGCCCCCTAGGTTCCCCTAAAGGAGCAGCTCAAGTTCGACACAGTGCCAACTAATAATTTGTCCCCATTAGTTTGGGAGATGTTGTACTAATTAAATCCATCCATTTATGTTTGTGATCTTCTTCTACTATTGTATGACGATGAGAGCCTAAGGAGGTTTTATCAGACTGATATCCATCTCACATTGCAATGTAATTGTTCATCTGAGCTCATCAGTAGACCTCAATACACACATGAGATGTTCCGTAGCAACGCACGGGCACAGTTACTAGTCAACTATACTTTACCACTTGAAAAAGAGGGTGGGTTGGTACATTCTAGATAATATACAAAAGCATGAGATTATCGGTGACAATTTGTCAATTACAAAGTACAGGCTGGTTCGTTTTAATCTGTAGATGTTAAGCTTCAGTAGGTGTATTTTCCATGTGACCGCTCACATAATCAACGCTAAAGTTTTAGTTGCCTAACGAAAACGGCCATATGGAGTTCCCACTCCCGAGTTTAGTTATTGGGGCTTAGAACAGAAGCTTAAATTTGTGACAAGACAAACACTCAGATTTTGAAAGGTAAAATTAGATGAACAAAATTGAATATCATAATTTCAAAAAAAAAAGGTAAAAAGAGATTATGCAAAAATGCCATTATGGTGGGCATTCTATGCAAACAATGTCAGAACTACAACAAGTTGTCGTCATGCCACCTCCACTAGGATAAGGGATGGCCATGCCCCTTGTGATACCCAACCCACCCGCACATCCCTAATTGCACAAGATTTTAAAAAAGACAGGATATATTCTTAACGATCCAACAAACATCGTAAATCACTGATACAACTAACTAACAATCTATAATTATGAGATTTACACAAAAAGAAACCCTCACATGCTTCAGGCACAACACATGGTTCAGCTTAAGAAATGCAACCAGTCCATGCCAAACAAGAGCATCGCCAGCGTCTCACAAAGCATAAAAAATTGCTATTACCATTAGGAACAATAACATGGAATAAACAGCACGATCTAGCATGACATCAAACTAAGGAAACCACGCAACACAGAATTGCAACACGAATCAATCGGGCAAAAGAAGAGGCGAGATCTCACTCTCCACGGAGCCAAACCGGATGGCAAACATCTCCTCCTTGAGCTCGCCGTCAGCAAAGTCCGCCGCATGCCAGACGCACGACTTGTCGCTGCCCGCGTGCTCCTGCATCTTCGTGGACGAGACCACTGCACACATACACACACAGCATCAAAGCTTCAACCGTGTGCTCTTGTCCTGAATCTACTCGGAGCGAATGAACAGACGGAAACAAATCTCCCAAAAAAAGATGGGAAAAATTCAGTGGAAAGAAGTGGAAACCTAGGTGGTTGGCGCAGATCTTGAGGGTCTTGGCCTGGCGCATGACGAGGCGGACCTTGCCGTTCTCCTTGTGCTTGAGCAGCTTGACGGTGCCCGTGCCCCTCTCCTTCCACTGGTTCCCCTCCTTGTCGAACCTGTACAGCTTCGCCTTCCTACACACCACCGCACGGCATAAACCAGCCGCCCCAAATCAGCACCAGATCGAGCCGCAAACAAGCAAAAGCTTATGAGGGAGCCGAGTAGCTCACATGTCGAGAAGCACGTCCTCGTCCTCCTCGCCGGTGTTGACGGCGACCTCCTCGAGCCGCACGATGGGGGCGACCTGGGCGCCGGTGTCCTCCTCCTCGCCGGCGGCGGCCACGGCGGCGGCAGAGTCCTCCCCCTCCTCCTCCTCGTGGCGCACCACGATGGGCTCCTTGTCCGCCATGAGAGGGCTAGTCGTTGGCGGCGCTTGCTACTTTCGATTCGACAAGGCGGTGAGAGGAGAAAGAGAGATGTCTCCAGAAGTTTTGGGAGGTCGATCGGGAAGAGAGGTAGCAAAGGGGGAGGGGAGGGATGCTAGGGTTTTTGTATACCACGGAGAGGCGCCGCCACGGAGGTGGGGCCCACTGGAAGCGGCAAGGGTGGGGCTCTGTTGATCGGGTGAACTGCGCGTTAACTACGCCGGCTCCGGGTTAGTAACGGCGTCAGTTCCTTCCGAGGCACGTCCCGAACGCAAGAATTTCACACGAAATAGTTTAAAACTTTTAAAAATTTAGAAAAATTTTCATATTTCAAACAAAGAGCTTATGCAATACTTCCTTCACACATGTTAAACACAAGGTTGATTATACCTGGTCATTGGGTGTGTTTGGTTAGTGAGATGAGGTTAAATGGGATGGGATGGTCGTGTACTATTTGATTTCATTGTTTTAAGTGAATGTAATGATTCAGTATTTATAGTGAATATTCCTTAAATTTACATCCCATCATGGTTCCATTCAAACAATTAAATATATAGATGATTTTTTTAAAACCATCTCATACATGTACCATTTGGTACAAGTAACCAAACATATCCTTACGAACACGAGGTTGATTGTACTAGTCACTTAGGATAAGTTCAAGTTGCCTTAGCTAAGCAGTTCCCGAGTCAATCTTAAAAAAAAATACGGTGTGACCGTGTGAGTAACGAACGAGAACACACACAGTGCTTTTATATAAGTTCGGGTCCTCTTTGAGACCGTATAAGAACCATAATCATGTCTTGCGAATGCTACTTAGATAGTTAGATTGCATTGGGGTTCTTGAACATTGATGGCCAGAGCATCGTAGAAGTCTACATAATCTAGCCGGAGACTAATGATTACAAGGACGCCGAGTTCTCTGTGTTGCCATCGGTTCTTAAATGCTCTCTGTTCATAATATAAGGCATATTTGACTTTATATAAGTATTAAGATTATGGTAAAATTGATAAAGACATTGTAGAAAATGATAGATACCCTAATTAAGGTTCTGTTTGGTAGAGCTTTAGACCCAACTTCACCTTAGATTTGGAACTTGTAGATTAAAATAAAGTGAATTAAATTTATATTTTTAGTCTAAAATGTAAATAAAATTACCCACCTAAACACTCTTAATGTATCTACAACTCCAGCTTCATAAATTTCTAGAGCTAGGAATAATATGCTCTACCAACTTCAGGATTTTGACGAAGTTAGAGTTATGCCAAACACCTCCTATTTGTCTTAAAATATAAGAGATGATACTCAAAATGATAGATACCTAAATTAATTGTCTTGATGATGAGAAGTAATGCTTTACGTGAGTGTTAATAAATAAATATAAATAGTTAAAAGAGAATAAATATATATAGAGAGAGGTCTCGTATTTTTAAATAAGATCGTTTAAATTATAGTCCTAGTATTTCTAGACACAGGAAATAACTCCCTCCAGAGGTGGCAGTTGCTCGACAAGGAGGTGCTAGGGCGATTGCTATGACTGGCGCTCGCGGTGGCAGATCAGCTGTTGTCAGCCTCTCATGCGTCGTGCGTGACGTGTAGCACTTCTTGGACAGTTGGACGGTTCTCACCGGAGGCGCGCACGGTTGATAGTCAAAGTCCATGGGAATCGTGGACCCAGTCGATTACGTGCTCCATAGTAGGCTGGCTGGGGGAGACGTGGCTTATTCGTTGCCCTTGGTCGATTCGATGAACCCCCCAAGCTCCACCAACTGTGTTGAGTCCCGATTCGTTGTTTCAATCCTTTACTTTGGAAATGAAATACGGAGTATATATATTAAATAGCTGAAAAGATGTATAATCTTTGTCACGTTGGACAAGGGAAAGTACTCGTGGATCCATTTAATGTTGGTGCTGGGTTTTGATGAACAGCCATCAGAATACGTACAAGACTAGTATAGTGCCTGTGCTAACACTACGACGGCAGTACACCTGTTTATCAATTAAATGAGAAGATAAGTATGAATACAACACTTAGTAATAAAAGAGAAATTTAGAATTTCAAATGAATTTAGAAAGAAAAACGGAACTAAATAGAGGTCGAATGGGCGAAAACGGGCTCCTAAAAGATTTTAAATCAAGAAAAAGAGAAAAAAGAATTTTCTGATTTTAGATTATTTTTTTGCAACTTCCACAGAGAGCACATCGTGCTCTCTGGGCTTGGCCAGCGTAAGGGGGAGGGAAGGCCAGAGGTGGCCGACCGGTCGCAGTGGGTCGGCACTGGTGCGGCGAGATCACCGGCATCGGCGTCTGCGGGGAAGGAGTCACGGTTGCGGTGAATTTCGTCGGGAAAGATGACGATGATGGCTTGTGTTACCTCCAAAATCCAGCGATCTTTACAAGAGAGAGCACTTGGGGATTTACGCAATGCGATGGGGTGGAGGAGAGCTCGTCGGTTTTTATAGCCCCGAAACAAGCATATTTATGGAAACCATAATTTGGGATCAAATCAGATTAGGAGGAAATTTTGGCAATAGAGCACGAAATTTGAGAAATTAACACCATAGATGAAAAGAGGATATTTGGTGCGGGATTGATGAAGCTTTGGAGCTTCTTTCTTACTTTAATGGAGGGAGGGAAGAGAAGAAGCTTCTCTGGTCTGGGCTGCAATTAGAAGAAGCTACAGGTGGGTTACCTCATTTTTTTAAAATATAGAAGGATTTTTGAAAAGACAGCATATTAGGTTAAAAAATTCTCAAAAATACTTTCGATTATTTTGTACTTACTAAAATTATTTTCAAAAAGAATTAGATTATAAATTTGACGAGGCACGGCAGCCGCGAGATCGTCGACCAGCAACCTCGCCACGTCGGCAGAGCCACCGATGGCGACCGTGGAGCCATTGCAGACCTGCGTTCTCCCGGCAACGTTGCCCCGATCGCTACGTGCAATCTCCTGGCCGCGCTGCCCCATCTCACGGTTTCCTTTTCCCAGCACGTAATGTATGGTCCTTTTCTTTTCCATGACGTTTGTTTCCTTTTCCTTGATTTCAGGACGTTTGTTTCCCTTTCCTTGTTGATGCTAGAGGTGAGGGAAAGTCTGTTGTGGACTACAGGGATGATTTCGGAAAAATATGAAAAAATAAACTGCGCTCGCCGACCGTTAGATCCGCAAGGAAAAAAAGATAAAAATTAACGATTGCTCATGTGCCATTGGTTCGCGAGAAAAAATGAAAAAAATTAAGCAGCACTCATAGACCGTTGGTTCCTTAGATAAAAAATGAAAACAAAAATTCAGCGCTCTCCGTGCGCTGAAATTAGGCTCTATGGGGCTAGATCCATAAAAAAATCTCGAGAAGGGTCATATTCAGAAAAAAAAAGATCACAATGCCAGGATAATAAAAAATTAAGTTTTGTTTCCTTGCATGCGGATCCTCCCTGTTTATTTCCTTGTTTGATTCGCCCTCCTTCTAAATATGTAGTACGTACAATTTTGGCCAGTAAAAAATTCAAGTCTGGTTTCCTTGCATGCGGATCCTCCTTATCTATTTCCTTGTTTGATTCACTCTCCTTTCAAATATGTAGGTGGGGGAGGTCTGTTGTGGGTCATAAGGATGATTAGACACACTAAATAATGGCCATCGGATGTAGGTGAGTAAAGCTGAGGAAAGATCTGAGAGGTTAATTTTGATGGAGGCAAGTTTCTGGGAACGTTTCGCTGGGTGCACGAATGTTGGGCCATCTCTAGTGGGATGCATTATTTGGGGTGGATATAGAAAAGAATGTTTACGAGCATTATAAAGGGGTATAGATGGGGAGCTGAAACATGCGCAATGCAACAGCCCGTTCCACCCAACGTGGTTTGTATTGGGAGCAGAGTTCAAAATTTCGTTTCGAAGCCGAAAACTGCTAACCCGACGGTAGCAGTTTTCACGAGAAACCGCTCGAAAACCGCGAAAAACCGAACGGTTTGCAAAATAAAAAAAATTGAATTTTGGTCAAATCTATTCGCGAAAACCGCAGTTTTTGACGAAAAACCGCTCGGTTTTCGCGATTTACTGCGGTTTTTCGCGAAAAACCAGCCGACCAATTGAACGTTCTTGAAAAACGGTTTTTCGAGCGGTTTTTTGCGAAAACCGCGGTGTTTCAACGGTTTTCATCGTATAATTTTTTTCTTCAAATTTTTAGATTTTTTAGATTTTTTTTTTAAATTCCACTGTTAAACCGCTCGGTTTCTGTTTTCAAACCGGAGCGGTATAGTCGAAAACCGCGAAAATCAAACGGTTTACCGCGATTATGTTAAACCTGATTGGGAGTACAATACACGACCACGCCGGGGCCTCTTGCTCTTTTCCTTCCTCCAAGCCCTAACCATAGCCCGTGTACCGTCTACCGAGTGAACACAGCAGCAGCAAAAGAGATCACAATGTGGCACAATCCCTTGCCTCGCTGGAAGGAAGCAAAGCCACACCCTGTCAGCAGCGATTGTAGCATGTAACAGTAACAGACAGTCCAGCTGAGAACTCGGCGATTACCGTTGGCAGTTTAACATCATCTTGGACAATAAATCAACACTAACGTTGTCCTGGAATGACATGTAAACTCGAAGATCCACCAAAAAGCTTTCTTCCACAACGTCCAAACTTTCGAGCGTGCTATGAGCTAGGTTGGACTCAGAGAGTCACGCAACAAAATAATAAATCTGAGCATGGTTTCAAAAAATCGACGAAAATCACTCGAAAATCGTGATTTTTGATCATATCGAGTCAGCTCGATATACTATACCGGTCGATAAACTGTTCCAATTCATAAAAAAATAAAAAAAGTTGGAATTTTTTATGCAACATAAACCAGTCGAAAATGGGAGAAAATTGCTAAAAATCGGTTTCCAAAATGTTTCGATTAGTTTGCGATTTTTCGAAGAAAACCGGTCGAAAATCGACAAAATCGGTTGATTTTTGAAAAAAATTCAATTTTTTTTACCGCCGAGTTTAAAGAGTTTGACTTCGAAACGGTTCGGTTTCTATCGATTTTTGATGATTTTTGGTGCCGAGCTCCTCCTGATTTCCCCCTTCATTTCATATTGCAAACCCTGAATCTAAGCCCGTCCCTTACCATTCCTTCATGTTAAGATCCTGAAACAGACCCACCACCAGGGTTCATAATATCATCGATAATTGAGTGAATATTGCGATTATCGATAGTATCGAACCGGCTCGACATTTCAAACCGGTCCAATTCAAATTCAAAAAATTCGAGAGATTTAGAAATATTTATCAAAAAGTGTTAAAATGTTTTGAAATTTTTTATGCGAGGTCCTGAGGCAATGCTAATGGTGCTGTAAAATTTTCAGATGATGATCAGACATTTGTATTTTTAAAAAAAGTCTGACAGTATTGTTTCTTAGTATATGCTCTTCTATTTTTTATTTTCTAGGGGCATTAAAGGAAGTATAATATTTCTGAAATTTTTTGTGAGAGGTTCTAAGGCAATGCTATTAATTCTATAAAATTTTCAAACGATGAATGTGTATTTTTTATAAAATTCTACCAGTTCTATTATCTCTGTATATGCTCTTCTGTTTTTGATTTTCCAAGGGCAATAAATTAAAGTCTAACATTTCTGAACATTTTACTACATGATCCAAAAATTTCAGAAAACGATGAAGCTTTTATAAAAATCTGACAGTATATTTGTTCGTTTTCACTAATTGCTGTTTTTGATTTTTGAGAAGCACAAAACGAATTCAAAAACTATTCAAATTTCTCTAAGGTGTTTCATAGATTAATTAGGATTTATTCAGATTTTATGCATTTTTTTTTCAATTTTCGAATAAAATTGTTTGCTAATAAAAAAGCAGTAAAAATTGCTCAAAAATCGGTCAGTTTTCGATTTTTTTTGCTATTGTTTGACCGTCAAGATCAGAATTTTTGACTTCAAACTTCTTCGGTTTCTACCGATTTTCGACAAATTTTTGCCGATTTTCGAAAATCAATAATCAGTTGAATTTTTTTTCGATATTTGAAACCCTGCCCACCACAATCGAACATCAGGGGAGCCTGGTGCTACTGGCAGTCTGGTGCAAATGACAACCAAACCCCACTCTATACCGAATGCCCAGATCAAAGATCTCACACCAGCAGAGAATAATTTCCGATACATATCACAGCAAATTTAAACATTAAGTACAGCAGAACAGACGGCTAACGTTCGGCACAATGCTCTTATCTTTTTGTGCTTTGATGTGATGTGTGCAGCAGGATCGATCATTTCATCCGACACTTCAAAAAGTACTCAAATTTCCACAGCTGAATTTAATATAACACCATCAGATGCAGCGAAGAAGCAAGTACAAAACTAAAGGAAGCAATTCGAAAATCAGAATTACTCTTGGCTTGGAGCACCATTTGAACCCCCCTCCATAGGCTCTGTTTCTGCTGCATCTCCTTTCTTACCTATAGATGAGAAAAGGTCATAAAGCTGCACGAACTATCAAATTCTAAGACAGACTAGTTATAAAAAATCAGCAACAGCATGCAAAGCACAGCGTCCAAAAATAATAGCTCGGTGATTGCAGGACAGACCTTTCTTCTTCTTTCCACCACCCTTCTTCTTTGTTTTCATCCCCAAAGCAAGCCATCCTTTAATCTCAGCATTGTCTTCAATAGATTTTGAGGGCTGCAACTCCTGAAGTGGATGTGATGTTACCCTATCTGATCCATTTGGCATCAACAACACAGTGAACTTTATGTGTGCAACAAGATCTCCTGCATGAAGCACCTACTATTAAGATGGTCGCAAGAAATTGGAAAGAAGACTTACAACAGCAATTAACATCAGATGAAGTTCTTAAACAATTACAAATAAGCACAACAAATTCTCATAGGAAGTTCACAGGGTTTACATGTTTGTACATAACCCAAGGATAATCTTTTACGATGACTTGCAGAAAAATTTCCAAAATTCCACAGTAGTTCAACACCCAGAGGATTGTATTATCTACCTGGCTTCTCGTGAAGTACAGGGTATGGCTGCAATAGCTCATGATTCATGCATTCCACTAAGCCTAAGCGTGCACGCTTCTCTTCCAATGCCCTGGGATAATTCATAATTTATGTTATGATAGAATGATCCAAAACAAAAGAACATCAAAAGCCAATGCGCAGTGCAAACCTAGCAGTGAAGGGCATGATTGGAAACTTCTGGCTAATCTCACTAAAAATGAACCTCGATGCTTTCATCTTCAAATGATAACTCTTGTCTACGGCTCTTTTATAGATGGTGGTCTGCTTCTCATCCAATAACTTAGGCTGTAAATGCCAATTCAACGAAAATGTTAAAAAAATATGCAAAGCAAAGAAAAAGCAGAGTGCACATGACATAACATTCCCTCTCACCTTTCCTTCTCCAGTGCTGGTGACAATATCAATTGCATACACTTCATTTTCTTCAAATTCAGCGTCATCCACTTTTGTATCAGCATTGGAGACACTAAGTACAACTTTGTTACCATCAATGACAAATTGTTTCAGCTGATGGCTAAGAACTCCTTCCACAATTTTGCAATCATAAGCAGCAGCAACTTTCTGAATTGCTTCAGTAACATCTTTGTTCTGCACAAGGATATAAACAGGGGGTTACTGATGAAATCAGCATACCAGTACACACTCAAAAAACACATGAACTGAGTTAATTCAATGCGGACAAGATAGATACACTACTTAGGTCACCACTTAGCAGTGTTTAGTGACTAGTACAAATACACAAGCATGTAAGAGAAAAGCACAGACTGATATGCCTAAGGAGCACTACCGACAAAGATGCAGTAATACTGTAATAGAAACAAGATGGAAAAATTGATGATTTGCACCGTTTTTCAGTGAACTTGATGATTTGCCCCATGATGTCTCACAGACATGTGGGGCCTGGGGGCAAATCATCAATTCTCACCTACTTAACGGGGCAAATGATCAAATCTCCCAAACAAGATTACTTGTGAATTAATAACATAAACAGAAAAAACAATTGTCATTTACAAGAACTTGAGAATTAAGAAAATAAACAGAAAAAACAGTTGTACTTTGTAAAAGATGTACCTTCTTCCCAGGTCTAACAAGCCTCATTGCAACTTCTGCCGCTGTGTTAGCAGCAGCAAGAACATCTGCTGCTCTTCCCTTGACTGGCCCATCTTTGATAACATGTGTATGAGCCACCACAGCAATAAAACCATCAATATGACAGCCCATATCTCTGTAAAATGCAAACAGAATCATCAAGGTTTAAAGGTTAAAAAAAAGGTAGAGAAGGTTGCAGCAAGACGATACATTTTGACCATATCATTTTCTTCCAGGACTGCCTCATCAGTGGCAAGTGGAGAGAAATGGCAGACTGTGTTGTTCACGGATAAGCATGTTGGAAAAGCAATCCCCCTTTCAATCTTCCTCTTCACGTTCTTGTATATATTCCCAGTTTGCCTGCCCTCAACAAAGGTACCCGTAAGGGATCAGGAAATCCAGCAAGAAAGCAATAAGCAAGACCTTATGAAAGACAAAGCTGAATGCATTACTCTCTTATGAAAGAGTCGCCCTTCTCACAGATGTCAACAATCTTAGCTTTCGGCTTGCACTCAGACACGACCAACTTCAGGGCCTCTGTTCCACAATAACCATCAACTTAGCATTACATTTCTGATATCGTGTACATCATCACAACAACGCAAACATAACTGCACATTCATATGCAAGGGCTCAACCCACAGAAACACAGTATTTACAAGCTTTGTCAGCACATACCACATGTGCACCTCAACTCAAATTTAATATTACACTCAATCTCATACAAACAAAACAGAATACGGTGCGACACCACCAAGAAAATGGAGCGAAGAAAGAATGCTAATAGCCAACGCAATATGCATAGTACTCCTCTGCAGAGCTCCTAAAGGTCATAAAACTGCCACCAGAATTCTAACCATACGAATACTCCACATCTCAAAGATTGTTACCCAGGTGAAAACAACACCATAAAAACACAGAAACTTGCGTAGCTCATCAAAACAGATAAATCCAGCTACCGCTAACAATACACAACATACCACGTGGCAGCCTGCCCCGGATAACAAGACACCGCAATTTCTCAGCGACACACCAGAATCGCCTCGCACGCGACAGTAACAACAGCGAGAGAGAGAGAGAGAGAGAGAGAGAGGCGAGGTTTACCATTGATGATTTCGGCGGCGGCCTTGTACTTGGTGACAACATCCTGGGAGGAGAGGTCGAGCTCCTTCTCCTCCCTGACCTCATCGTCCGACGACATCTGCACAGTCACCAAAAAGCTATCAAAAATGGCGAACGAAACGCCTAAGAAACGCACGGCCTAAGAAATGCACGAAACGGCCCGAATCGAGACCGGAAAACGCGAGAAGGGACTGAGAATTCCTCGCCTCTTCGATCCGAACCCGGGGGGCGAAGGGGGGGTGGGAAGCGACGGCGGGGGGAGGAGGTTTTAGGGTTAGGGTTTGGGCTCGGCAGGGGAGTGGGAATTAGGGTGCAAGCGAGACTCGGTGGAGCCGGCGGCAGCTTCTAGTGGCCGTCTGGCGTGAAGCTGACGGGTGGGCCTGCGAGACGGCGGGCTGGAGGGACGTGACGCTGGCGGGTGGGGTCTGTCTGTCCGGTCGTTCTGGCTGAGTCGTGCCGTGCGTGCGTGGCGCGGCTGCGGTTGGATAAGGCTTACAGGTGGGGCCAGGCGAGAGCTGCGGCCGAGCCACGTGTGGGCAGGACACTTGGATCGCGCCGCGTCACCGCGCGAAACGGGACGGGGGCACGGTGGAAGTGTGCGGTGTTCGCCACCGCCCAACTCACGATCCGATCCGGTGCAGCGCAGTTGTCGATTTGCTACAGGTTGAGATGATAATTCCTTCCGTTGATGATCGGGTGACCGTGGGAGACAGTGCACGCTACTTGTGAGTTGTCACCTCTCCACGGCGAATGATCATTTCTTGTGTGGAGGGATTGAAACTCGGCCAGGATGTTTTAGCAAATTTATTTATGATTAGTGCTTCTATGAATATGAAGTATATGAATGTGGTTTCATATGAACCTACTACCTCAACTGTCCATGATATTTCAATCTATCGTGTGAAGAATCTTTTATATTTCTTTCCTGCATTTTCGAAATTGGTTTGGTTGGGAGAGAGAATTGACGGAACTGGTATAAATGGATCCCACCATGTTATCTCTATCCTCTCATAGTCTCATCTCCTCGACATCTCTCTCTCTCTCTTCGCCTCTATCTCTTGTTCCCTCACCGTCTCTCTCACCACCCCGATTCAGCGAGAAAACAAGGCGATGGCGGAGGCACGTCGACCGTCAACGAGGCTGCATGGACCGTCATATTTGGGTGCAGGAGTGGCAGTATCAAGCGGAACAAGAGGTGGTAGTCGAGCTATTCATTCGACGCCACTGGAGCTGAGGATGAGACCCATGGTCTTTACCGACGGAGTAATGTACTCCTCCAAGGTGAACCTATGACAAAGAAGACATCGACAATGCACGTCAGAGGAGGTGTAGGGTGGCGGTGTACCCGAGGGGAAGCGATGCACCTCTAACCAGACCCAGTGTCTGATGGGTTCCGATGATGATGAAGTCCAAGCGCGTATCATCAGAGTTGAGGAAGGCGTGTCGTGTCATCATGCTCCTAGCCGATACTAGTATAATGCCTTATCTTCCAGTTTCCTTTTCCCAGCACATAATATATGATCTTTTTCTTTTCTAGAACGTTTGTTTCCTTTTTCTTAATTCCAGGATATTTGTTTCCTTTTTCTTGAGATGATGCTGGAGGTGGGGGGAGATCTGTTGTGGGCCACAGGGATGAGTTAGACACATTAAACAATGGCCATCGGATGTGGGCGAGTAAAGCTGAGGAAAGATCTGAGAGGTTAATTTTGATGGAGGCAAGTTTCTGGGGACGTTTCGCTGGGTGCATGAAGGTTGAGCCTCTCTACTGAGGTGCATTATTTGGGATGGACGTAGAAAAAAATACTTAGATGCATTATAAAGGAGTATAGATGCACCGTCTGTTGTGGGTAGATCAAGAAAGAATATTAATTGGAATGAACGAAGAATTGAGTAATCGTTTTGGTGCGCCTGAATCTTATGAAAGGCTTTCTACATGTGGAGTGTGAAGCGAGGGAAAGATGAAACGTGATGTTTCATACGAATTATGGAGAGGGACAAGAAAACAACATACCTAAGAAATTCAAAGCAACTTAGACCGTTCCCCTCTACATTGGTTTTACTACGAAGCATGTGAAGCTAAACTCACAAGAAATACATTTCAATGCCAAAAAGCTTTTACTGTGGATGGATTCATGCCTACTCACCCTGGGAGGTAGATACAAAATCAGTGTTTTAGCATAGAGGTGGGTTTTAGTGCTTTTGCATTGCCTGATGCCTAATTTGATACACAATAAATAGAGAAGAGCAAGAGAGAGATTTAGGGTCTGTTTGGGGGTTGTGCTTCAGCTTTGGTCCAAAAGCTCCCCCAAACAGCATGGCTGCAAAACAGCTAGGAAGCTAAGCCACAGCAGAAGCACCCCAAAAAGCTGCAGTCGCTGAGGAGGAGTTTTTCAGCTGTGGCTTCGGTTGACCACCTCCCATCTCGTTCACTCCGCCTTCCCGACCTCCGCCACCCTACCTTGCCACCTCCACGTCACCTCTCCACTTGTTCGCCGCTGTGCTTCGCTAGGTTACTGCCTCCCCACTCGTTTGTCCCCAAAAGCTACAGTTTGCGTGCTGGTTGCCAAGCGGCATAACAAGAAAAGCCACATGCCGACATTCTGGCGCTTCTATTTCGACAAATCAAAAACACTTTTGATCCACATGACCCCTCCAAACAGGCCCTTATACATGGGGCGTAGAGGTTGTCGTCACTGATGTTTTAGTACAATTCCAATTTTTTTTCATTTTATATATCATATTTTATCGAAGTTTTGAACTATGTCAGACACTCTTCTGTAGGGTTTCTAGCCATTCGACCACTAACAACTATTGTTGGTTGAACTAGAAGACCATTTGCTTCGTAGATACGAATAAAGAGGCCGAGGTTGTTTTACATGCATCTTTTATCTTAAAAAAGAAGATAAATTCCAAAGTTAATATTAATATAATCTACATCTAAAAAAACTAGTTTGAAATTATTTTTGATGAGTCCAATACTATACCTAATGCTAATAGTCATCAACCGGTGTGATGCACGGGCTAGTAATTTACAAAAAGAAAAACACATGTATTATTTTTGTGTATATCTAATAGATATTTTGATTTACATTTAATCTAATTCCGAATTAACTTCATTTTGCATACACTTTAAGTTCCAAATACGAAGTTATACTTTTATTCGAATGTATGTTCATTAAAATTAACTCTAAATTTGACTTAACTTTATTTCCAAATATAGTTTAATACCAAATGTACCTTCAATCCGAACTGTCTCATGTGAATGCTGGGAAAATATTGTCCTGACCTCGGAGACAGCTTACATACTGCTACTCCTCGTTCAAGTTTATAAAGCATATTTCTTTTAGACCAAGAAGAATGACTAGATTACTTTTAATTATTATCATTAATTACTATATTAAATGTATGCAAATAGAGAATATAAAATAAATATGGATATTTATTAGAAGTATATAGGGAACATCACACTAATTTACATTGAAATACGAAATGTACTCTATATTTATGGACAGGACTATTAGGAGAATACATCTTATAAACTTAAACGGAGGGAGTACTACCTAAGTAGTATCTACACGCATGCATGCCGGGGCATTTGATGCTAATCTTTTTTATAAATGGATGATATCCTAGCTATTTTTCTTCTTGCAGATTAATGTGGGAATTTCTAACTTTTATATTTTCTAGAATTAATGTGAGGAATCAATCTTCGTTAGTATATACTCCATGCCATGCATACATGCAAATTATATAAAGCGCAAACTCCAGCTCCATCAAGAATTCACAACCCATCAATCTCATAAATTGTGGAGACTGTGTCCGTGTGTGGCATTGTTTTTTTTCCTCTCCTCTGTGCGTGTTATGTTCTTGGTAACCATGATTTTGTTCAGCCTGGCGTTCTCTCCGAGTCATGATTTGGCTGTATGGAGCATCATTTTTTCATGTCCGATTGAGTACGTCTTCCAAAATTCATTTCAAAACCTTCTATATGAGGACGTTAAGACACACGTAACATGTTTGTATCTACTCTAGATTATATTGTACCTGTTAAAAAACAGTTTTGCTACTCTACAACCTGCTTTTCTTCTTCCAGCAGGCAATTTTGTGGCCGTTGGATATGTTTTGTGATGCATGCACGTCTCCATATGATTCACAGGTCCCCATGGGCATCAGATTTGAGTATTACCCCCTGGAAGTGAGATAAGAGTGGGTCAGTGGGATATTTGAACCAACTGGGACTCTAAACAGAGGACAGGGAAACGGCCAACACATTAGGTATCTCTCTCGGTTACGAAGTGTAAAAAAGAAGAAGGAGGAGAAATATAGCAGCTCGGACAGAAAGTTGGCTTTGAACATTGGGCGTGCAGTGCATGTTTTAACTCGTTTTGTTCTGTGTATAACTCAAAACTCTTATTTCATGATTCGTTACATAACAGTTCAAAATTGACATGGATTTCTCGTAAACCTAAGATTACTAGTATAGTGCCTGTGCTAACGCTACGACGGTAGTACCTCACTTATCAATTAAATGAGAAGATAAGTATAAATACAACACTTAATAATAAAAGAGAAATTTAGAATTTTAAATGAACTTAGAAAGAAAAACGAAATTAAATGGAGGACGAATGGGCGAAAACGGGCTCCCAAAAGATTTTAAATCAAGAAAGAGAAAGAAAAAAGAATTTTCTAATTTTAGATTATTTTTTTGCAGCTTCCACGAGAGAGAAACCTGGCGTGCTCTGGGCTTGGCCTGGCGCAAAGGGAGGGAAGGCGGGGTGGCGGCCGATCATGATGGGTCGGCATTGGTGCGGCGAGATCGTCGGCACTGGCGCCTGCAGGGGAGGAGTCACGGTTGCGGTGAATTTCGTCGGGAAAGATGACGGTGATGGCTTGGGTTACCTCTAAAATCCGGTGATCTTTACAAGAGGGAGCACTTGGAGATTTACGCAATGCGATGGGGTGGAGAAGAGCTCGTCGGCTTTTATAGCCCCGAAACAAGCATATTTATGGAAACCATAATTTGGGATCAAATCAGATTGGGAGGAAATTTTGGCAATAGAGCACGAAATTTGGGGAATTAACACCATAGATGGAAAGAGGAGATTTGGTGCGGGATTGATGGAGCTTTGGAGCTTCTTTCTTGCTTTAATGGAGGGAGGGAAGAGAAGAAGCTTCTCAGTGCTGGCTGCAGACTAGAAGAAGCTACTGGTGAGTTGCCTTCATTTTTTTAAATATAGAAGGATTTTTGAAAAGACACATTAGGTTAAAAATTCTAGAAAAATTCTCAAAAAACTTTCGATTATTTTATACTTAATAAAATTATTTTCAAAAAAATTAAATTATAAATTTGCCGATGCTGCGTGCCATGAGGTCGTGACCAAAGAACCTCGCCGCGTCGGCAAAGCCACCGATGGCGGCAGTGGAGCCATTGCAAACCTGCGTTTTCCCGGCCGAGCTGCCCCATCTCCCGGTTTTCTTTTCCCAGCACGTAATATATGGTCCTTTCCTTTTCGGGACGTTTGTTTCCTTTTCTTGATTCCAAGACGTTTGTTTCCTTTTCCTTATTGATCTTTGGAGGTGAGGAAGGTCATTGTGGGCCACAGGGATGATTTCGAAAAAATATAAAAAAATAAACTGCGCTCGCTGACCGCTGGATCCGCAAGGAAAAAAAAGGTAAAAATTAAACAGTGCTCGCCGGCCGCTGGTTCCGCGAGAAAAAATTGAAAAAAATTAAGCAGCACTTACAGACAGTTGGTTCCTTAGGTAAAAATAAAAACAAAAAATCAACGCTCTCCGTGCGGTGAAATTAGGCTCTATGGGGCTAGATCCGTAAAAAAGTCTCGAGAAGGGTCATATTCGGAAAAAAAATTCGATCACAATGCCAGGATAATAAAAAATTCAAGTCTTGTTTCTTTGTATGTGGATCCTCCCTGTTTATTTCCTTGTTTGATTCACCCTCCTTCCAAATATGTAGTACGTACAAATTTGGCCAGTAAAAAATTCAAGTCCGGTTTCCTTGCATGCGGATCCTCCTTATTTATTTCCTTGTTTGATTCGCTCTCCTTCCAAATATGTAGGTGAGGGAGGTCTGTTGTGGGACACATGGATGATTAGACACACTAAATAATGACCATCGGATGTGGGTGAGTAAAACTGAGGAAAGATCTGAGACGTTCATTTTGATGAATGCAAGTTTACGGGACGTTTCTTTGGGTGCACGAACATTGGGCCATCTCTAATGAGGTGCATTATAAAGGGGTATAGATATACGTCTTTTTTATATGTGCGGATGAGATGTTTCTTTTTCTTCCTTCAATATGAGAATTTATAGCTATTTTTCTTTGTTCTCCGATTAATACGGTGATTTATATCTTTTTATCTCTTAGGATTAACATGAGGTTCTGAAAGAGCCTCTAATTAGTAAAAATAAAGATTTACGTAACTATGTAATGGCATAATAATAATAGAAAAATTCGATGATGTACAGGCAACACAACCCCATACTTGCTTGCGTCGAGTATACTCAATTAGAGATTTTTTTTTAAATAATACTATTTTTATTCTATTTTACAAAAATAATATGCCAAATTTTTTTTTACAAAACTACCCATCTGTCGCCATTTCAAATGGTGACAGACAGCCTGTCGCCGTTTCAGATAGGGACAGACTCTCTGTCGCCATTTCAAATGGCGACAGAGAGTCTGTCGCCGATTGAAAAACCGACAGACTTTGTGTCGCCATTTGAAATAGCGAAGAACTCTCTGTCGCCGTTTGAAACAGCGACAGAGAGGTTTAGCCTATTTTTTTATTCGAATTGCAATGTATGTAAATTATGAGCTGTAGTGTAGTTAATAAAAAGTCAGTATTAGTTGTTGTGATGTTTTACGAGAGGAGATTAAAAGAGTGCGAATCGAGATGCGGGAGAATGATTTTTAGACTTTTAATGACAGTAAAATTTAATGTTTAAATGTAATTTTTAGGAAGAGTAGACCAGATTTGCTCTTTGATATGTGCACTACCATATTCGGGAAAATATTTAATTTACACCTTGCTTTGCATCTAATTTCCACTAGTGCAACAACCCTAAGTATTATAGTCGACAACAACGCATGTTATAAATAGTTCCCACGAAGCACTTAAATTATTTGTTGAACATATATATAAGGGCACATACATGAAAGTTCGGATGATAAAATAAGCAATAGATAGATTATATTGCAAGGGCATTACAATAGTGACGAAATTGCTTGCCGAACTAACTAACGAAAGCATTGGTTGTCATGGTGGAACAAATGATCGTTCCGTCTATCTCGGTACAGCCAGAATGATGTCCCACATTTTACGCATATTACGACCGTGTAAATTTGGAGATTTGTCCTCGGACACCGCTCAATCCCACTATGAAAGAACTCCATGGGGATCCGCGGTGCTCCTGTGTGTCGCCGAATGGGTGGCCTATGCCGACGTCTCGAGTGTGTAAGATGTAATTTTTGGTCTTTCTGATGTGGATTTCTACCCTCCCACATGGGCATGTCATCCCAATTCGGCGTCCCTTATGTTATTACCACGGGTTCCGGATGGTCTACGTAGCGTCAAGGATTTGTTGCGTGGTGCGGACCTCGGCATTGCTTCCCTTGTCCCTTCCTCCTCGAAAGGAGGTACCTCTTGCACCTCGGTGTGTTGGCGTTAGCGGACACTTGCGAGACGCCTGCTCTGTTTGGCTCGCATTCCACCGTATGGTGCGGGAGGTGTGTGTTGGGCTTATCGTTGTACAACCGAAGCGTGCCTGCGATCAATGCGGTATGCCGCGTTGGCCGTTGAATAACACCGTAGGCGTACTCGGGTCCGGCTTTTACGGCGGTAGTAGCACCACGGGAGGTTGCTCCCCGTTATCCCATACGAGAAGTTTGAGATGTGGGTGGTACGTCTCCGGGTCCACCGATTGAAGTAGCCGCACCATTCATCCTCGGCCAAGGGCGCCGGTAGAATCTCCGATCCGCTAGTTCATCGTGGCGGTATCAATCAACGCTCAAGGCCGTGTTCGCAAAAGTCGTGGCTTTTGGGTGGCCCCGGGAGGTTTCTCCTTTGACTCGAGCAATTTCGCAATTTTCTTTTTGAACTCTGTATGGGATGAACGGTTTAGAATTACTACTTTGTGAGTGAAGCATGGGTTAAATCGCATGAAACTCACCGATTGGTTGGCCTCTTGCCCACCGGCCCGAACTCTGAGTCGCTCTAGAACAGGGCGTATCTGGCGGCCTCTCCCACGGTTGAAGTTCTCGGCGAAGCGGGTTGGCGTCGTGGCGATTGTAGACAAATTCGTAGTCACGTCGTTAGCCGTCGATCCATTGGAAGAAGCAACACCGGTCCTTGTCTTTGAGAAAGGAAAGAACGATCGTGAAATGGTACCGTTAGCTTTGTATTTTATGGATACAAGTAGGTTTACGGTAGGAGCGGCAACAACGATGAGAGCGCGGCGGCCGTCTCTCCGTGGGTAGATTGCATCATCTTCGCGGAAGGTTGCGATCGATTTGGGTCAGGCAACTCCGCAGAATCGGGGGCGTGCATCTTGGTATCCGGGTATTCGGGGCGGGATGACTTATGCTTGCTGAAGAGGCGACGGTAGAACGACATCGTGCCCTAATTTGTGTTTTCACCCTCCACAAATGCGAGCGCTACGGGGAGAACTTGATGAACAAATGCCCGAAATGCCGATCGTGTATGATACACACTCCAGGGCGCTGATGAACGACACCGGCTTTGACATTCCGTAGGAACCAATGCCGACTATCGTGTTTTCACCTCCACAAATCGGCGCTACGGGGAGAACTTGATTATTGCCATCCACTCCTATGGCGGTCAATATCGCCCTTTGTATTTACCGATCAAAAATGTCCCATCGACACATAACAAAGGGCGACAATGCGAACGCATTGATGCATGGACCTAAAGCGAAGAATGCTCGCTTCAAAACCAACTTCGCAGAAGCTGCGAAGGATGCTCACAAATGTCCATATAAGTTCGAGATTTCGGTCCTTTATCACTGAAGCAAACACGCAAGTTACGGTAGGAGTCTTCGTGCGTCCGAACCGTGTTTCCAATGCCTTCTACTTTGCTCTCCATGCCTTCGCGTAGCTTATTGTATCTTGGAACCTCTGTTGTATTGCAGTACGATGGCCCGTGGCTCTAAATCTAGGTTGCCTACAATCTCTCCGTACATTGCATTGGCAATAAAGCGATGATATGTTTCTATGTGATTGCGCAGACTCCGTTAGTACACATGTATGTGGAGCGACTATAGAACACTTCCAAATGGTGTCCCATTTATTTGATACGCATGGACGCGCCACGGGCAACCCTCCGTCGGCATCTTACATCATACACCCGTGATCGGACTTTACAACCTTGAAGGCTCTGCGCAACGACAACGACCATGCTATTCGCTTCTTGAACCTCACTCTTATTCTTGTAAATTGCATCTTTTCTCACCTCATTCGATCATCTGCGAAGGAATCTGTTCATCATCGTTCACCACCACTGTCGAGCGGATACTCATCCCACTCTGCGGGAATAGATCTTCACGGCTTCATCATTACTTAAAGCCTCATAGTCCTCATTCTCTGTGTCCATCGCCCGACCATCGACTCAATGTTTTCGCCCTCGTCGCCATGCCCATTGCTTCTTGAACCTCTCCGTTGCAACATCGGCTCTCCCACCTTGCACTTCGACCGACCAACCTACATCCCGCTCTACTAAGCCTTCTCTACTTGTACTGCTCTCCCCAACTCCCTCTGGTTCATCATCAACAACCTCTTGCTGCGTCGCATGCCCGGTATTGACTTTCTCAAATGCTTGTGCCAATAACACTAATGGCCATCCTTTCTCGATTGCAATTCTTACGTACGAACTCCAAGATTTCGGCCCTCTCATTTCCATTAACTCCCAGTACGTGCAATCTATTCTTCGGCAAACTACTCCATGTAACTTCAGATCATGCAATTCACGGTCCAAAGAGAACATGTGCACTACAAGAATCAGGGAAAAATTCGTGGGTTTTTTAAATTCGTGGGCCCAAAAAAAACTCACGAATTTATTTATTTAAATTCTACGGTTTGTATAAAACCCACGTTTTTAATTAAATCCGTGGGCCAAAATGAAACCCACGAATTTATTTATTTAAATTCGTGAGCTAAAATAAAACCCACGAATTTAATCGTTTAAATTCGTGAGCCAAAAATTACCCACGAATTTAAACATTTAAATTCGTGGGCCAAAAATTACCCACGAATTTAAACTTTTAAATTCGTGGCCCGGGCATACCCACGAATTTAACCGCGGCAAAAAAAACCCTACGCCCGCACACGCGCGCCCGATAACGTTGCCTCTCCCACCCGCGCGCCGCGCCGCTTCGCCACGCGCGACGCCGCCGCCGCCGCCCCGCCCGCCCGCCTTCCCATGCCGCTTCGCGCGCTCGCCGCTCATCCCCAGCGCCGTCGGCCGCGCTGCTGCCCGCCCGCCCGCTGCGCGCCCGCCCGCCCGCGCGCCCGGCTCGGCCGCCCGCGCCATCGCTCACTCGCGCGCTTGCGACAGAGATTCTGTCTCGTAGCCATGGCCGAGGAGCGGTGGTCGCCGGGGTGGCGAGTGCGGAGCGGAGGCGGCTGCCACCGACGACGTTCGCGGCCGGGCATCTGTCGGGAGGCTGGTGGAGGCGTCGCGACGCCATGGGATGGAAGGAGCCCACCGGGATCGGTGCCGAGGCCATCCCCACGCCTCAAAGGTAGGAGTAGCATCGAGGAGCCGAGCATACGGGCGGCCATGTAGTGGATGACGGTGGTGAGGGCCACCGTTATTAATTCGAGCTTGGTTTTTGAGGAGGACTGATTGGGCTCAGGCAGACCGGTCGGGAAGACGGCGCGTTCGCTGCCGATCATCCAGCGTTGCTCGAGCACCACCAGCCCTTCTTCGCTGCGTCTTTGTCGCCCACAAGGTCGGCCTTTCTTCCCTTCTTTTCCTTGGCGATATTTTCTTATTGGGAGTGTGTGCGGTTGTTTACCATGCGGCGGGTGGTTGTTCAGTGAGCTAGCGATTGATTGGAGAGCAATTTGAGGCGCTCGGATCGGCGATCGGCTTGAGATGCTCGGTGGTGAGTGATAATATGAAGCATTGCAACAACCAATTGGATGTGGATATCTGCGTATGCTTTTACCTCCTTATACGGATCGTAGTTGCGATTTAATCAAGTGTTTTCTTGTTGGTTGTGAAGAACTCTTATTGTAGAGTGCCCGGTGGGTAGACATTAAAACTTTATTGGTCTTTATGCTGGCATTGGGTGCATCAAGTTGGTCAGTTCATGTTTCGATTGTGGCGCGATAGTGATCTGCATTGGCTATTTATCTGTTTGCTTGAGGGTTCACTGGAAAATATTTCCTTTTATATTGCGCATAATGTGAGAGTATGGTAAAGACCGCGGGAGTTGTATTTGAATATTTGTAGCCTAATTCAAATACTAGATATACTTAACATCTATTTGAGTTTGTTGCTATATGAGCTCATATTGATTAATTCAAAGTTCCTTGCTGACTTTTCTATTCCACTACAACAAGACTGGGTTCACCATTCTCTCTAATGTCATTATTTCTGCTCAGTATAATTTGAACATGCGATTTGCTGGCATTATTAAATGCATAGAGTATTAGATGCATCGATATGTACCTTGGTGATCATGCCACTGCCTACTCAAAACAAGTCGTCATCATCATCATTCATTAGACTTCGTGTGTTTCTCCATTGTAATCATTTTCAATTGACTTTTCCCCTTTTCCCCAGCTTGTTGGAGGAGTTGATCGGATGCAGCAAGTGACATCCCTTCAAAACGTCCACATATTGTGATGAGTATGGTCGGTTCAGTGAATTTTTCTACCCAATCCCAAGCCAAGACAATATGTGGTGTGGATCCTTTGTGCTGTGGAATTGCAAGTGCTGTTGAGTAGTAAACTTTTATTTATTTTTATGTAAATGTGTATTTGCTTTGGCAAATATCCACACTGAGCACTCTATTTTTCTAAACCACAGTGGAAAAGTTGTGACATCCATTGATCCCCCTATTAGCGTATAATCACTCTCTAGTAACTTAATCTTACAGTTCCTTTGGCCAAGTTTAAGAGCCAGCTTTTGGGCCTTTCAACTTAGGGCCAGGTTGGCAATGTTGTGCTACATTGTGGTAGGAATCAAGTTAGTTACAGAGATTTTTTACCAATTCTAGTAATTATTTTTGTTAAGGCTCTGATAAAGATACTGCAGGTTTCTAGGTCACACCCTCCAGCACGTACTAACGACGACATCATAGAAGACATATTCAACAGCGCCGACGGTGGTGGTAGCGCCCACAACTCCAACAACCCCGAGGCATGAATTCCATTGTCAGCTCGATTGGTGTATAACTGTTGTACTTTATAACTTGTTGTGATGGATACGTTGTGATCGACTTATTGTGATGGACTTATTTTAATGGATTGTGGATTGTATCTATTGTGGTTGTAATGTGTTGTACGTCATTGCGTAGTTTACAAATTGTCGTTGGATGTGTGATTGGATTATCTAAGGATCTGCTAGAATGTCTCCTTCTGGTTTGAGAGATTGATATATATATTATAAGCGCAAATGTTTTTTGTCTCACGAGTGGATGTCCTATTTACAAGAGAGGTCATGCCGAAATTTTGTACATTCGGAGACTTAGTTTTAAGCCGCTTTTGAAGAGTTAAAAGGTTGGTTTCGATATTTTAGTAATGGTAATAGGTTTGGTGTCTCGTTTGTTAATTATTCGTTCGCTTCAACTTCATTGTGGAGTTTGTCTTT